>OY728129.1:243786321-245036321 GCA_963277665.1 Viscum album
GAGTACACGGCGTGTACTCATAAAGTACACGACGTGTACTTCAAAAATTTCCAGAAACTCCTCTTTTCTCAAAAACTCCAGGAAAAATAAAAAACATACCTAAAAAGAAGATCTGAGTTCTTACAAACTTCCCCCCTTAAAGAAATTTGTCCCCAAATTTCCCTAGCGCGGCGTAGAAGAAGAAATCTCAAACAGTTCTGGTCACTGTGCTCGTACATCTGCCTTCCTCTCCGAAGTCTTGTCCTGCACCCACTCGTGCTGCCATAGCACTCGTACCAGAGGAATAGACAGGCCACGAAGAACCTTTGTACTGCGATCCAAAATCCGAATAGGATGCTCCTCAAATGATGCATCCACTTCGAGCTCAACCTTCTCATGTTTAAATACATGAGACGGGTCTGAAAAGTAATGTCGAAGCTGAGAAACATGAAAGATGTCATGTATAGCTCGGTACCTCTGAGGTAATTGCAAATGATAGGAAATAGTCCCAACTCTCTCCAACACCTCAAACGGACTGGCGTACCTTGGTGAAATCTTACCCTGTCTCCTAATCCTCTTGTGTCCCAACCTCGGTGTGACAGGCAGGAAAACCTGATCCCCGACCTCAAACTCCAGAGGTTGTCTCTGCTGATCAGCATAAGACTTCTGTCGAAACTGTGCAGTAGTCATCCTCTTCTGAATCAACTCTATCTACTATGTGGTCTCCTAAACAAGACGAGGTCCTAGCAAAGCTGTCTCTCCTGCCTTCATCTAACATAAGGGTGATCAGCATGGCCTACCGTATAAAGCCTCATAAGGTGTCATCTGAATAGTTTCTTGAAAGCTATTGTTGTATTCAAACTCCACAAGAGGTATATGCTTCTCCCAAGAACCTCCAAAATCTAGAATGCATGCTCAGAGCATGTCCTCAAGCACCTGAATCGTATGCTCGGACTGGCCATCTTTCTGGGGGTGGTAAGTTGTACTCAAAATTACTTGTGTACCCAAAGCCTTCTGAAGCCCCTGTTAGACCCGATAAGTAAAACGTACATCCCTATCTGATACAATGGAGTGTGGAACTCCATGTAGATGTACAATCTCTCGGATGTACAACTGTCCCAGATCATCAACACTGAAGGTCTCCTTGATTGGCAAGAAGTGAGAAACCTTCATGAGTCTGTAAATGATAACCCAAACAGCATCATTCCCCCAAGGCGACCTCAGAAAGCCGATCATGAAGTCCATCGCGACGTCATTCCACTTACACTTGGAAATGGGTAACTATTGTAAAAGTCTTGTTGTTCGTTGATGCTCCGCCTTCACCTACTGACAAGTGGAACACCTCATGATAAAACCAGAAATTCCCCTCTTCATACCTAGCCACCAATACTGACGGTGTAGATCACGATACATCTTGGAGACGCCAGGATGAACTGCCCAAACTGAGAAATGAAAATCACACATCAACTCCTCGCATATGTCTGCTGGCACCCATACGCACCCCTGGAAACGTAAGATCTCATCCTCGCCTATGGTCCATCCAGGAATAGGGTCCTCTCCTGACACACTCTCCCTTAGGACTAGGCCTTCAGAATCTGATAGTTGCCTCATTCGAACTCGATTCAGAAGAGTAGATATAACTACTACAGAAGAAAGAAACGTCTGCCCCTGACTGACGTGCACCTCCAAATGCATCTCAGAGAACAGATCCATAAGTTTCCACTCACTACTAGCCTCATGAATTGCCTGTATCTGAGTCCTCCTGCTCAACGCATTATCCACTGCGTTTCCTTTCCCAGGTGTATAGGAAAGCTCAAAGTCAAAGGACTGTAGGTACTCAACCCACCTGTGTTGTCTCAAATTCAGATCACGCTGAGTGAATATGTACTTGAGAATTTTGTGGTCGGTGAAAACCACAAAATGTTCTCCCAAAAGATAATGTCTCCAACAAAGTAAGGCATGAACAACAGCTGCCAACTCCAGATCGTGCGTCGGGTAATTCCTATCATGTGGCCTCAACTGCCGAGACCCGTACACAATGACTCCATCACACTGCATAAGCACAACTCCCAACCCAATACCTGATGCATCATAGTAAACAGGTATATCTCTTGCCCGGATCTGGCAAGACTAGTATCAGTGCTGAAGTCAACCTTCCTTTCAGCTCCTGAAAGGATGAATCACAGGAGTCTGACCATAAGAACTTCTCCCCCTTCTTAGTCAGATCTGTCAGCGGTGCTACTAAGTGTGAAAAGTCCTGTATGAAACGTCTGTAGTATCCAGCCAGCCCTAGAAAACTATTCACCTCAAAGACGTTCTTCGGATTCTCTCAAGAAACTACAGCTCTCACTTTCTCTGGGTCTATTAATGCTTCTGCCTCTAAGATAACATGACCCAAGAAGTGAATCTGATCCATCCAAAAGTGGCACTTCGAGAGCTTAGCATATAACTGATGCTCCCTCATTGTACTCAGAATGATCTCAAGATGTGTGGCATGGTCGTGTCGAGTGTGATAGTACACCAAGATATCATCCACGAAGACCACCATGAAGGAATCCAAGTATGGATGGAATACTCGGTTCATCAGTTCCATTAAAACTGCAGGCACATTCATGAGACCGAATGTCATAACCAGGTACTCGTATAGACCATACCTTCTCTGGAAGGTTGTAGGAGGTATATCTGATGGTATAACACGCAATTGATGATAACCAGACCTCAAGTCAATATTCGAGAACACCCGGGCTCCTCGAAGCTGATCAAAGAGATCATCGATCCTCGAAAAGGGATATCGGTTCTTAATTGTCAACTGGTTCAACTTCTGATAGTCCACAAAAAGCCTGAGGGTGTCGTCTGCCTTCTTCAAAAATAGGACAGGTGAACCCCAAGGAGAAATACTGGGTCGGATGAAACCCTTTGCCTGCAACTCCTCCAACTGCTTCTTGATATCCTGCAACTCAGGTGTAGCCATCCTATAAGGATGAATGGACACTGGTGTCGCTCCTGGAACAAGATCAATCGAGAAGTCTACCCCACACTCCAGAGGCAAACATGAAAATTCCTCTAGAAATACATCTCTGAAACGATCCACCACTGGAGGAAATTCTAACTATGAAGTCCCCTGGTCATCCAGATAAAGTCTAGAAATCTGGGTTGTAACTCTTCCCAACCCATGATGCTCTGGACCCGCTCTGCTCACCTGGACATCCCATTCGCCCTTATGAAGAAAAGATCCACCCTCTGGTGATATGAAACTCACCTTGTGGCGATAACAGTCGACGACTGCCTGGAATGGAACTAACTGTTCCATCCTGAGAATGAAATCATAGCATGTCATCTCTAGGACATAGAGGTCCCACAGAAAGTGACATCCACCAACCTGTAGAGGGCACTCTCTGCACTGACGTACACTAGTCGTTCTAGTCCCCAACGGAGTGTCTAGCGTCAAGATATCAGTAGAAGAAAAGATGTAGAGCCTAAGGCTATCCATGAAAGCAACAGAGATAAAGCTACGGGAAGCCCCTGTATCGAAAAGATCAGAAGCTAAAACTGAGGCTACTAAGATCGTACCTCGAACGGTAGAAGGTCCGGGGTCCTGCTCCTGCTGGGTCTGCTCCACTGCAAAATTATGGCCCGTACTACGGCCTGGTGACACTACCTGACCACTCTGAGCTGATCCGCCCTGATGTCACTGAAAACCAAGCGACTGGCTACCATATCCATGACCTCCACCTCAGCCTGAATGGCCAGAAGAACAGACTGGTGAGAAATTGGTGGTGCTGCTCTTGAACGAGGAGTCATAGAAGAACCCATGTCACCAGCTGCTGGTGAGAAGATCTGACAGAAACGCTGAAGATGACCCATCTTGCCGCAAGATCGGAACTCCACTGGGTCTCTCTGGCACTACGGCCTCGTATGCCCATCCCTTCCACACTGGTAGCATACCATCTGGCTACCTGAAGGTGTCTCTCACCTTCTTGGATCACCACGTGAAGACTCCCTACGGCGCTTCCTACTATAAGTAAGAGGGATGCTAACTCTAGATGTTGAGCTGCCCTAGCTCACAACTCCAGAATCCCTCAGATTGCGCTCTGTGATCAGTGCCTGGTTGACTATAGAAGTGATAGAAGTCAACCAAAAGATATTCACCTGCGATCGGATGTCGTGCCTCGGACCATCCTTGAACTTCCTTACCATGAACAACTGATCAACTCCTGGAATAGGCGTGAAGCGCTGCAGCTCGGTAAAGTGGGAGGAATACTCTATAACAGAAAGAGTACCCTGCTCCAGACTCATAAACTCCCGGTCTCAATTGGCCCTCAAGGTCTTCGGATAGAAGTAATCAAAGAAGATGCGCTAAAACTCATCCCACGCCATAACCTGCTGGCGTCTTGCCTGTGAGATCACATCCCACCACCTCTTGGCGGAGTCCCAAAGCATATAGGTAGCGAGTTTGACCCTCCTCTCTGTAGGTGTCTCTAGATGATCAAAGATCATCAGCATGGCTTCTAGCCATGACTCTGCAGCCTGAGGTCCTCCTTCCCCTGAGAAAGTGGGAGGATGCTGTTGCTGGAAGGCCCGCGTCAAATTAGCCATCGACGGGGCAGGAGGCGGCGCTCCTTGAAAGTTCTGCATCATCCTCAAGAATTCCTCCTTGAACTGTGCATCAGCACCTACGTCAGGTACAACGGCTGGTGCCAAGGCTGGCACAACTGGAGGATCTGCAAGTAGTCCCCGATTGGCCATGTCTGGTGTCTGATCACCGCCTGGCAACTGGCGTACAACCGGAGGACGTCTCGGTGGCATGACTTTTCAAGGTCAAGCACACACCTTAGATCAAGATATCAAGGACTGAAAACAAGGAGTGTAAGAAGGGAACAGGAGAAATAAATCACTCAAGTTTTACAAAACATGACTACACGGCTTGTACAATTCCTACACGGCGTGTTCCCTGAAGTCATTCACATGGGCGTGTACTCCTACCTAAACTGGTCGTGCAACACCCCAAACACACGGCGTGTTGTCTTAACACATGGTGTTTACTTGAATCCTCTTCCCCTGCCCAAGTCCTTCTACACGGTTAAGCCACACGACTCTCCTAAGACAAGACTACACGACCTGTTCAAGATAGACACGATGTGTACTAGACAAGCTTCACCTGGCCCGTGTTGTTAGGGACACGGCTAGACACACGGCTCAAACTACACGGCGTGTTCCAGACGGACACGGCATGTACGTGAAAGGATAACACCGACCCGTGTTGTTTGTGACACGGTTGGGTACCTAGGTCAGACTACATGGCGTGTTCAACGAGGACACGACGTGTATAGGTTAAGTTTTATCCATCTGTGTTGTTAGTTACACTGGCGGACACAGGGTCGACACTACACGGCATGTTCGACTGGTACACGATGTGTTTCCACCAGACTTTCCTCATCTCGTGTCTCTGCCCACACGGCCTACAACACGGTTAGATACTACACGGCATGTACATAAAGTACACGCCATGAACTTAAGAAAAACAGTTTCTTCTCGAATAGAAGAACACACGGTGTGTACTTAACATTACACGGCGTGTATTCTAGGTTTTTCCGGACAGTAAGCCTCAGAAACTACTCTGGAACCCAAAAAACACTGAAATGAGCATTGAAAGTGCCAAATCCCGATCCGTGAGGGCCCATACTCCCCGCGAATCAAAGTTTGGCATCTTATACACATTATAACATGGCAAACAAGGCAAAGATCCACCAAATTCCGGTCCATGAGGTCCCATTACACCTCAAGAACCAAAGTTCGGTGTTCATTCAAGCAAACCTCTACACAAACAATACCCTATCAAATAGAAGGTATTTCTATCAAGGCAACTATCACAACAACATGCATATTTTACACATCACTTGTCATAACAACATGCAATCATTAATGCATCCTAGATGGCATGGCAAAAATGCATGACATGTGATTTTTAACAAGGGACTATATGATGCATTAGATGGCATACCTTCATCTCATCGGGTTGCAACAGAAATAGAATCTCAATAATATCATCAACAACAGCACAAATCATGTGAATCACTCAAGGTGAAATCAGATCAACTGTAATAATTGTAAAACCAGAAAAATTGCAATTAATGAGGTAGATTGGCTTTTCCCTGTACACGGGTTAGCTACTCCCGGGCATAGCTTATTACTAAGTACCTAATCTGTCCTATCCCTGGCTAAGGCTCCAAACAGTATGTCAAGATAAAAGAAATCCTTTGATACCACTTTGTAACGTCTCGGTTCCAGAAGCTACCCAGAGGTGCCCCGTACCCGGTTGGTCACATGGCCTCAAGCGCATTTCCCCGAACGCTAGAGGCTGCCGACTAGCAGCGAGGGCCTTGGGTGTGATAGTGGAGAAACTATGCCCTCATTGGCAGAGTACGCAGCGGAAGTAAACAAATACATACAAGAGTGGAAACAGTAATAATATCATACGAGGATAAACAGCAGAAGACTGAAAGTATAAACTGGAGAACATATATATAAAATGATGCATGATACATATGTCTAGGAAAACAGTCAAACAAGTCACAATGCTGGAATACAACAGCGCTAAACCAGAGTGCAAAAGAAAACAGATAAACTCGTCAACATCGCAAGCCATAGTTTGATCTCATGCTTTCCAGCTCCACAGCAAATCAAGTACCTAAAGTAGAAGGGTGTTTTCCCTTATCTATACCTGCAATAATATAATCTATTTGGGCCCAAAAACATGACCCAAACAGGGTGTGAGACTAAATCCCAGTAGGCAACTACCCGAAGATCTGTGTCTAACAGTCAGTGAGTATATGGCAGGTAAAAGTACAGAAAACAGTAAACAGGAAAGCACTAAGTAGTAAACAATACACAGTTTAAAGCATTCAAAACACCACACGGCATGAAACAGCTAAACAAAGCATATAACACAACAGGTAACCCTCTGGGAAGTACCCACAGCCTGTCCTCTCTGGTCCTACCTAGCAACAGAAGCAAGCAGCTAAACACAAGGTAACCTTCTGGGAAGTACTCACAGTCTATCCCCTCTGGTCCTACCTAACAAGTACGAGCAATCCTCTGGGCAGTACACTCAGTCTAACCCCTCTGGTTCAGCTCAAGCATAGACTCTCTGAGAAAGCAATCACCGTCAATTCCCCCTATAGTCTCGTAACGGTACAAAAGGCGCTCTGGGGAAGCACTCAACGTCACATTCCCCCTGTGGCCCGCGTCAAGGAACTACAGACACTCTGGGGAAGCACTCAACGTCAATCCCCCCTATGGTCTCGCATCATAAATTATAAAGACACTATGGAGAAGTCCTTACGTCCATCCTCTCTATGGTCTATACACCAGGTTCTCGCGACCCTGTGTAAGTCAAACAAGTGTAGCAACGCGTAACGGCCAAGGTAAACCTCAAGAACTACTTGGCTAGCATTCTACAACACAACAGGATAACAAAACAATAGTCACACCATCCTACAATACTAGGCATGAGAAAGTAAACAGCAGCCTAACAGGCAAACAAGACCAAAAGGTCAAAACAGGCAAAATATGCATGGGAAAAACATCCAAGGCACAACAATTCACCCTATTCACAACCAATAATCATCTACTCAGGCATACCGGCATAGCAGAGAAACAATAGGGCTAGAACGGTAAACGTGCAATACCCCGTTCATGGGTATTGGGCAAATTTGCACATAAAACTCAAAGACTTTCAACAGAAAGGCACAAACCACCTACCTCGGGGTTAGAAGATCACTAATGTGAACCTCAAAGCTTGAATCTCCTTAGAACGCCGTAGATCTAAGAAAACGTCTAAAACGTTCAACCCACGATAACTTGGAAAAGAAGAGAAATCATGAAACGAGGTTCCAGAAGAAGAGAGAACTCACCGATGTGATTCCAATGCAACCGACTGTGTTTAATTCAGAGGACGGATGGAGGCTCGGGAGCTCGTCGAAGATCCGCGGCTGCTCGGCGCTCTCGGACGAACTAGGTTGAGAAGGAGACGGTTTTGTCCGTCAGACGCGACCCTGGTGCGTTTAATGAAAAAAAAAATACACGGCGTGTACTTTTGAAGTACACGGTGTGTACTCGCTGTTTCTGTACTCCGCTTTAGGCGGCCTCCAGGTCATTACACATGGCCGTGTGCAAGGCCGCTACACGGCCAACACACGACTACCTGCGGTAACCAAGTACACGGACAAACACAAATTCATTTGACATTCATATGTTATAATTTATTGTTTAAACATTGTTTGATTGCCTATTTTGAAGTTTTTGTTAGCACATATAGTGTGTTTTGAATTTACATCAGTATACATGTTGGTTAACTTTTTCATGTGTGTGATGTTAATTTTTACTTTATTGAGTTCCTGTGTTGGTTGCACTTGATTTGTATTATATTCTATTTGCTATAGAGGCATTGAGTCTTACGATGTGAAGTTTACCTGAGTTAAGTGGATTCTTTAAGGTGTTAAAAGAAGTTTTTGTCTAATCCTATTTTCTCATTTGGGTTGGATTTAAAAGTGGTTTAAGATTTTATTATTATAGACAGGCTTTGAAATTGATATATTTATTAGCTTAGTTTGGTTTAATTTTTGAAATGGTAGAAAATAGTTTTTAAGCGGGTTTGTTAGATGTTTTAAATTTTTTTTTCTGTTTCTTTTATGTTGTTTTTCATGGGTAGAAAGATTGCAGTTCTTATATTTAATATAACACATTTTTTTGTCTCTCCAGATACATTTAATAAAATTGGAATGATATAAGACACTGTTTGGTTATTTTTCAAACATATTTTTCCCAAATGAAAGCTGTGGATTTTAGTTTAAATCATTGTTTGACACTGATTTAAGTTGACATTGTATATTTAATCATGCATTGATTTTAGATTATTTAGTTTTATGTTTGAGCTTCTTTTAATATTTTTATTCAAGATCAATTTTTATAAACTTTAATGTCTTTTTGATTGGTTTTAAAATGATTTATAAGTGTATAGTTTTATTAATTTAGTAAAAAGAGTTGTTTGACTTTGTTTAAATTGAATTTACATACATAGAAGAATACAATTATTATATGATTTAAACCCACATTTGACAATATTTTTTAGTAGTTTTCCAAGCGATTGATATTTAGTTTTAAACATGTGTATTTTGTATTGTTTTTTTTAATTTTTTAATATTTTGCTAGCTTTTCTATGGGTTATACTTGTTTTTTGGAGCCCACATATAATGCAGGTTCAAATAAATTTGTAATTTTAGGTTCGCAAAATACTGGGTCTGATTTGACCTGCTCTGGTTCAACCCGTTAACCATCCTAGTTAAAGTGCATCATTTTTATGATTTGTCTCAGGCGACATGATTGTATGGGTTTGTCCGGTGTGTGTGGGTAGTGGTGTCTTGTAGTGCATGTAGGTCCACACGAGATCGAAGCATGTTAAATTTTTTTGTTCTTTTACTTTTCTTGGAATCTTTTGTTTCTTGTATGTTCTTTGCTTCAAATTGTAATATTCGAATTTGCACCGCAAAGAATTTAGATGAATTTAGTCCGGTCCTTTTGGGTTTTTGGTAAACTGACTTGGTTCGGGTTACCACTTAGGCTCACACTTTTTATGTTTTCTTTAATTTATACACTACTGTAACCTTATTATGTCGTTATATTCAAATTGATGCTACCTGTTTTACAGAGGACATGAACTTGATTATAGTTGGAAGTGAAAAGTTGATCATGATAACTATCTCCGTCTTTCTCTACTTTGATATAATGATTTGGTGGTTTATATTAATATATATTCCTGTATTGATATTATTAACTTGGGCTGGAATATGTTTGGAATGTGGAAGCGAGGATGAACATGTAAAACTGGAACAGAGAAAGTAGGTTGGAAACAAAGATATGAACAGGAAGGTAATCTGAAATTAATATTAATGAATATGAGTAATGATTAAACTGGTGTGCTTTAGGCAGTTGAGTTGTTGCTCTGATTATGAGTAAGAGTGGTGGGATAAATTTAGAGGGTTGGTTTATAATTAAAAAGGTGGTTTGGGCAGGTTGGTAATTATCTTTAAGACATATGGGGAGTGGGGAGTGTTGGTGATAATCTATTTGGGTGTGGTAAGTATTTTCCTTCCCTAAAGTGATGTCTTGAGATTGGGTTGGATACTGAGAATCTAGAGGAGGTGGTCTAGTGTTTCCTTTGTAGGGTAGTGCTACCAATAGGTTGCCTGAGCTGCTAAAATAGAAGGTACAAGTGAAGGAGTGTTGTTGGGAGAGTAGGGTAAGGTTTTAGAAGAGTGGGGGATGTTCCAAATGATTATAAGTAGATTATTAAAAGAATTGATTAATGGTATACCTAAGTAAAGGAAATAAGTGGGTATGAAATATTGGAAGGATGATGACAGTAATCAACTAATGCATGGGTAGGCCTGACAAGGGTGCAAGTGGTTAAGTGGGCAGGTAGGTGATGGGATGAGGAGTAATTATTCGAGGGGTTGGTAGGGGGCGTGGGCCGCTTTTTATAAAGCTCCTCGCCTATCTCTCTGCATTTATTTACTTTTCACGATGAAACTCAAATAAGAGATCAAATTTTCATTTACGCCATTTTTGCATTTCGTCTGATGCAGATTCATGATAATGGCATCAATCTATTTACTGTATATATAATCATACTATGCAAGAATAGTTACAGTGACCGGAGACGTAAAAATGGAAAATTTCCGGCGAGATTTCCCAAATCCCCACCGCCCCATCCGGTTTTACTTCAACTCCAGGCTTCTGTAATCCAGAAGCCCGGTTCTCAACCCCATGAAATCGTACCCAATACCGACAGCGCCGCCGCCCCCGCCGCCCCCGCCGCTGCCGCCGCCGTGGTCGCAGCCCCAATCCCGGCCCCCTCCGGCCGTCAGCGGCTCCAGCTGCGTCTGGCAGGGGAGGCTGATCCGGAGCTCCAGGTTGAGATCCGGGCACCGCTCCCGGGCAGGGGGCTGGTCGTCCCGGCGCAGCAGACCGCAGGACACCGTCTCCATCTCGGCCTTGACGCCGCCTCCGGCGAAGGGGATCGCGGCGGCGGGGTCGTTGACGGGGCGGTGCGTGGCGGGGTCGATCCCCCGGTTCAGCAGCTTCCTCCGGATGTGGGTGTTCCAGTAGTTCTTGATCTCGTTGTCCGTCCTCCCCGGCAACCTCCCGGCGATCAGCGACCACCTGGCGCCCACCAGGTGTTTGTTAAAACTCCTAGACCCGTGGGGCGACGAGTTTCAAACAAAAACTAAAAGGAGAAGGGAAAAGGGGGACGGACTTGTTGCCGAGGAGGCTGTGGAGTTTGATAATGAGCTCGTCTTCTTCCTCGGAGAAATTTCCGCGCTTGAGGTCGGGGCGGAGGTAGTTGATCCAGCGGAGGCGGCAGCTTTTGCCGCAGCGGAGGAGGCCGGCGGCCTTGGGGAGGGAGCGCCAGCAGCCCTCGCCGTGGGCTCGAATGTAAGCGACCAGACGGTCGTCCTCCTCCTTGGTCCACGCGCCTTTGTTGGTGTGAGCTTTCTCGCAGCACGGGGATCTCCCCATTACGAACCCAAGAAGAAGAAGAAGAAGTAGAATTGGAGAGGGCCAAACTGGAGAGGGGGGCGGGGGCCGGGGGTGGAGACTTATAGGCTGTTGACTGTGTCCGGCATGAGTGAGAAAAAGCGGGCGCCTGGAGATTGGAATGGCATGGGCTTCTAGACGCGAGTTGGTGAGACAGGTAAGAGAGGAGTGGCTGGTGGCCTATCTCTTCCCCCATCAATCCCACATTAATCATAACATCATAGGACGTCTGATTTTTTTTCTTTTTCTTTTTTATACCACCTAATAAGTATTGGATTTAATGCCAATAACATTTATTTTTTATTAGGTAAATAGTATGTACAAAGTAGGGTTGAATTGAATGAATATGAGGGTTCGGGTAGGTGTAAAGTCAGGGGAAGCATTAACACGATGCGCGCACTTTCTCCAACTGTATTTCTACCGGATGGGTAATTATTTATCACAGATATAAATAAATAAATAAATACAAAAGAATATCAAAGAATTTTTCGACCTAAACTGCTGGGTCGGTGTACTTCACCTGCATTTTCGGTTCACCCTATAAAATGTAATAATAATAATAATAATACCCCTCGCAGTAGGATTGTCTGGTTGCGCCCTTGTTTTGGGCCCTTCGTACACCCCCTTTCGATCCACATCCGGGCTTTGTTGGGCACTCCATGCCTAACCACTGCAAGCAGGACACGTGCAGATGAATGCAGATGCACACCCTCAACACGACAGTGTTAAACAATAGACTAAAAAGAAAGAGGTATTAAAATTAACTCCGCACCACTGACCCCTAAATGAAATACATATACAAACAATATGCATAATCAAATGCTAATCAGTTAACGGATAGCAGATCAAGGGGTTAAGTCTAAAAAAAAATAAAGGCCAAATATTCTCCACCGCATCACATACTCTTCTACAAAAACAACAATTATCAACGCTAGAAATGACATTCTTTGATGCTAAAAAATCGTTGGTGATGTAAACATCTAGTATTTATCGGTGCTCAATCAAAACACACTAAACAAATAACACACTACATCAACAAATAACATTGACGAATGACACTTTTATCAACATTATAAATAACATTGATAAAATCTCAGTTGCAACTATGTGATGATCGAATTTACAACACACTACATCAACAAATATACAATTTAATTTCAAATAAACTTACATCACAGTTCTTCCTTTGGATTTGATTCCCCTTTATGTAAAAAAATGCTCCCATTCAGACTCTTGTAACTTTTATTTCTTTTAATAAACGTCTCTTGGTTTTTGACCAAGGCACCGCCTTCATAAAAAAAATTGCATCACTATACAATGACAAAACACTATACAATGCTTGCAAATATTACAATTAAAACATTGGTACGTGAGGCGACCCAAACAATTCAAATGTAAAAATCACATCTTATTAAGTGAATATTCATTACATATCATTACAATCCACATCAAAACTAGAAAGGTTTAGTGTCTCTGTGAACTTGAATTTTTTTTTTTGAAAGGTTGGGGCCGGAGGCTCAATTTATTATTAAAGCAAAGACCTCTTTAGACTGGGTAGAGGGTGACCCATTACATAGCCCGAAGGTCAAAGGCCAAGTGGCCTGCATACAGGGCTAGAAAGCCCATTTTTTGGCCCAAAGGACCCCCTGGTGAGCAGTACTGCTACAGTACCCGCGCAGCTACAGCACCTGCTACAGTACCGCCACCGCTACAGTTCCCTGCTGCAGTCCCTCCGCCGCTACCGTGCTGTCGCTGCTACACTCTGCCGCTGCTCCAGTACTGCTTCAGTGCTACTACCGTACCCTGCTACAGTACTCGGGAATTCTCCCCTGTCTGGATTTGATCCTGTATTTTTTGGATACCAAGCAGGAGCTTGAACCACTAGGGTACATGCTCATTGGCTAAACGTGTTGTATGGGTAACGAGGTATAGGGCTGGTCTGCCCACCTGCGCGCCGCACGCCCCCAGCTAGGCCCAAGGTGGCTAACCCTTGGGCTTGGGCCAATTCCCGCGGAGTCGAGGGGACGAGAGGATCGCTGGCGTATGGTGCATGTTGCCTTTGCGAGGACTCGAACCCGAAACATCGACGACGGGACGCCACCGCCTTGAACCAACTCACCCAGCCCCCCGCGGGCTCTGTGAACTTGGATACATAAACAACTGGTACATAAAAGTTATACATCATCTCTCACTGTGTTCTTCACAACTAGCACCCTTCTTAGACATATCAAACTTAAAAGCTTTTTTTTTCCTATCATAGGGAAAAGAAAACATAATAAAGGATGAACTCAATCGCTTAGTAAGGATCAACAAGAACGATATCAATTAATAATCATTTTTAACCATAACATGAGCACAATGGTATGAGAACATGAACTTAACATTTAAAAACCACATCCAACAATTCATAGATCATAATCACGAGTCATGATATAAAACTTGGCAGTTCACAAGACATTAATCATAAAAGAATCAAAGAACATGAATCACGTGAGCATAACATTTGCATAAGATCATGTCATAAAAAATGACATAAAGCATGACACAATCATAATCATAGAAATCTTATATCAATGCTACCCACCAAGACATTCATCTCATGTTATGCTTGGGCTAACCAACTTCATACCTGTTTTGGGCTTGTGATAACCTTTCGTGTACATTTTTTGGGCTTGGGATAACCTCCAATGTAACCCTTGAGCTCATAAAACATTAATCTCTACCCAATGAATTGGAGGGTTATGAAGAACATACCCATCACATAATCATAATCCATTCACATGTATGCCATAAGATCATACAAACATTTATCATTTCCTCATAACTTAACCCATGAAAAAGAAAACAAGTTTCATCAATATTTCATCATCATAATCATAAACCATCTAGAAAAAGAATAAATATGGTATCATTGGATCATATACCTAGTGAAACATAAATAACATCAATTGATGTTTTCATAGATGAAAATACCTTTAAAAATTCACTAGAACATTTATTGAGGAAAATACCTTTTTCATTTTGAAATCACTTATTTAAAATCTAAAAAATTTGAGAATATTAGGAAGACACATTTTCTTTAAAAAGAACCATGAAAACTTGTAAATGAAGTTTCAAAGAAAAGAGTATTCATGACGGCGGGAAAATTTGTTCATGTGGTACACATTAAAACAAAGATTTCGTTCACACCTTTGGCAAAAAGTACATAGTTCGGAAAATGACTAGAAAATTCCTTTTAAACCATTTTATATAAAGTCAAACATGGGTAAACATTACTTTAATCAATCATTAGAGAATAGTAAAAACATTCTTCAAATTTTTTTTAATGAAAATATGGACACGGAATGAAAAAATTCCCGGTTGAATAGAGCACAAAGTCGATTTTTATTAAAAATATTCTTTTGGACTTTTGAGTACATAAAGAGAGAAAAATGAAAGGAAAACTTGTAATCTCTAGAAATAACTAGGGGAGAAGAAAAGACATTATATTTTTGAGAGATAGATCAGAAAATTTCATTATCATAAATTTAATCATAAAAAATCTCGATAAAGTGAGATTGTAGCATAAAACCCTTACATTAAGTTTGACTTTCTCTGTAAGCTCTCTAATCTCCTGTATAATAAATTTAAATTTACTATAATTTTATACCAGAACCATATTCATACTTATAATACCAGATACAGTTTACTTATAACATTTTATCACCCATTCATTAACAATTCTTTATTAAAATCATTGTTCCAAGTGATAACTGTTTACTTTTTCATGTATGTTTTGATTTAGGTGTCACGGTCCTTATATCTTGATCATAGTCCCATCATCTTCAAAATGTTAATCATGATACATATTTCATATATATTCATTATATACATGTTTATAACATTCCATAAAAGGAAGAGATAGAAAAATGAATTACATAGTTCGTGGAGATGGTAGTTCATACGTACACATAAATGTTGTTTTCATTTTCTAATGAAAAGAAATAAAGAAATATAAATAATATTTTTTCATTCCAGAATCATAATTTTATCATAAATATCGTATATATTAATTAACTTCATCATTATATCCATCTATGTGAGGTTGTGATGGAAAATGAATCATATTGATACGTAGAGGTGGTAGTCCACACGTACACATGAATGATACTTTCATGTCCCATTTTATTGGGCCCAGTGATTGCATTTGTTGTCAATGATGTGTAAATATATGTTTGGTGAGTTTGGATGAAATTGTGATGCATAGAGAATTGTTATGGATTCATAGCATTGGATGTCATGCTTGAGAAATTCTCCACATTGCAACTTTGACGATTGTTGAAGTGATCTTAAATGATTAAAAAATGTACTTAAGGAGTTTTCACATTGCTATATGAAGTGAAGAAGAAGCGATGAAGTCCATGTAATTGAAATATTATTGCATGATGATTTGAAGAGGATGTGAGGAGGAGGCCAAGAAAAATTATAAGTACATATATATTTTGCATGAAGAATAACTGAGGAAGAAGAAAATAAGTTTGAGAAAAAGTTGGCTTGGCATTATTGTTGTGGAAGACTTGGAATTTCATTTATTCTATACTTAGCATTTTCGCTAAGTATTATTTGTGTCCTTATATAAAAAATAGGCTAGCTCACTGCCAGCCAAGGCTAAGGCTCGACCGAGGGCACATGTGAGACCAAAGTTGAACACACCCAAGGGAACCAACCTAGGGCCAACATGGGGTAGTGGAGGAGAGCATACTAACAAACGGTGCATGTGAGTAGTAGCGGCGGCGCCACCGTACATGGCGGCATAGTAGTAGGAAGAATGGGCATGGTGCGGTGCCTGCGGGGGATTAGGATTTCTGGCCGCTCAATGGGAGTGGTTGATTAATAAACCACATCCCCGACCGATTGAGAATTCAATGTGGGATAGCAGCATAACCGCACTATTCATCCTACATTAAAATGATGAAACTTTCATGATCCACTCGATCTAGATGATCTAATCCGTTTGATCAACCTGGGGCGATTGTCTTCCTCTAAGCCTCGCTCGAGGGATCTGCGCAGCGTGGGTTATCCGCCATTGATGAGTTGTAAAGATCATTCCCATATCCATTGGACTAAACAGAAGGCCAAAATGGATTAAAGAAGGTCACATTGTACTCCAGAGTTCCAGGTGATATCCATGCACATGTTGCAAACATGTTTTATGCATGGACATTCATAAATAGAAGGTACCCGAAGCATGATGATCATCTGATGATGCATAGTCATCTGGATGAAGTAAAAGACAATATTTTTACACAGGTATGATCAAAATTTCATTCATGCAGCTCTGCATTTCATGCATGATTATCGAATGAAGATTTTGAAAAAGAGGAGCTGTGGGTGATTACTTTCTCATGTGAGAAGAACAGGTTACCCGATCTCCTCGGGTATTTGAAATAAAGAACAATGTAAATTGGGGAAGCCGCATGCGTGAGGAAATAGGAATCTCAAGACATTTGTGAACTTTGAATGATGAGTATCATGCACAAGTATAATTCATGCATACAGGTGAGTTGTGACTGTGAGCTGTGTGACATGCAGAAGGAAACACCCAAACTCCTCGAGTACTTATTTTGAGATCTTGCGCATGCCTCAGATGATAGATGCATGTAGAAGGAAATAATACCCATTCAGGTATTTAAAATGAATATGAGAAATAGAATACCCACATGTATGTGGAATTTAAATGAGGATAAAATAATACCCACAAATAATGGGGTATTCAATAATGAGAAATAATGAATACCCACATTCATTTGGGTATTTAATTTGAGAAATATAATACCCACATTTGGGTACTAATATTTGAAGCTTGAAGGAAATTAAATGTGTTTAATTCATAACACATTTAATTGAGGATTTAAATGGTAGAATTTAAATCATGAAATTTATTAAGACCCCATGCACTACACTGTTTTTGTATAAATATGTGCATGCAAGGGATGAGAATTATGTACCTAATTGTAAGATCATTTTGGGACTCCTTTCATCCATTTTGCAAGAAGAAATTTGAGAGTGATCCAAAGTCAGGTAATTATAGAAGAAGGTGATTACATGTACTTGAGAATTTGAAGAGGAAAATTCAGATTATTCAATATCTGAAAGGAGTTTTGAGGCCAACAAGATTGATCAAGTCATTTATTGAAGACCTTGGAGATTTGTGCACAAGGAAGGGACATCCATCTTTCTTGTAGAGGAATAATATCCATGAAGAAGCACCATTGGAAATTGGGTCTATCCCCATGCATCTATACCCACTGTTTAGAGAAACTGTGGGTATAGATATTCTTCTCAAATCTATACCCACGGTTTGAAAAAACCGTTGGTATAGGTTGAGCTACACCAACGGTTTTTCAAAAAACCATGGGAATAGACCCTTAAAAAACCAGGCTTCCCTCGGGCTCCCCCTCCCCTCTTCATTAGAATCCATAATCCTCCCCACTCTTACGAGCCTCGGTGTCCCCCCCCTCCTCAGGCGACATTGCACCCATCGACCAGGTGTTCTTTGGAATTTTGTTGTTGTGATATTTGAAAGGTAAGCTTTCCTTCCCTCCTATTCTTTCTTCTCCCCTCACCCAAGCGATAGACGATTTTCTTCTCCAGTGCTCTCCCCTAATTCAAGGATTTTTTGATTTTGATCTTCTTCGACAATAGATTACTGAGTTTTGAATCTATATTCTCTTCTTCCGACTGTTATTTTTATTTTTATCTATGCAATTGATTCTACCGGAGTGTGTTGGCATCACTTCTATCATTTTTTTAAAATTTATAGTCTAATAGAGATTAAATATAGTCTATTAAATTTATAAAAGTATTGTTTTAATTATAATTTGTTTATTTTGAAAACTATCCTAGGGATTCTTATGAATCTAACTCAAATTTGAGATTCTTTTGGTGGAATATTTTATGGATTTAGATATTTTTAGTGTTGGGAATTATATTAAAGTTAACTACAGGGGTTAATGTTGGTTTTTATTATCCTAGAGTTATGGGATTTAATTATTGAAATTTAATTTTTTATATCATGAACCATGGTTAAACCATTTATTGGATTATTTTAACCCAAAAAGAAATAATTGTATGACAATGTACATGATTATAATATTATGAGTAAATCTGGAATATTACTTTATCTATGAAGGCTGGTTCTTTAGGAATTCACTATTGTATTTATAGTATTTGTCAAGCATATTTCTTAGAATTCATTATTATTATTTAGACATGAATTAATGATAAAATATTATTTCAAATAATTAAATATTTAGATTTCAAATGTTTAAGAATTTTAAAACCTTTATTATGTATAAATATTTATAGAATCCTTTTGGTAAATTTCATGAAATAATTATATAATTTAGAATGAAAAACTTGTTGGATCATATTCATTTTATGAAACATGGTTTTCATTGTTAAAGTTTTACATAAGAATTTATTTTTTAAGAAAACTTTAATGGATTGAACCTTAGTTTCACCCATTTTGATTAACTATTGAGTATAACTTAGTTCTTTTTTTAATAATTATTACTTAGTTTATTTATCATATATTGAGTAGTTATCCATTTATTTCCACTACACGTTAAATGAATAAACAACCATCTAACCAAACTTTCCCTCAATTAAGAGGTTTAATTAGTGGTGAAGTAATGGATGAGTTTCATAAAATGGGATGGTATGGATTAATTATTTAGTCTTGATGGATCTTCCCTAAATTAAATACTTTTTAAATTGAAATAAAACATCATATAAAATCTATTTCTCTTGTGTTTGAATAATATAAGTAATGTTAACCTTAAATAAAATCATTTTATGACTAAATGTTATGCTCAATTATGTTTTCAAATGAGAATACCTCTATGAAAAATAAATGAATATTTTTCTATCAGTATTCCTTAGTTGTCATTTATTCAAATACATGCACCTTGTTTGGATTTCAATAAGCATGCCTTGTTTTTTTGCTTATAATATGTCTTTTTCTTTGTTTGGATGGATAATAGTATTCTATAATGGTCACTTGCATCATTCATTGTATTCAATTTTGTTTCTTATTAGTGTTCTTTAATTTCCTCTACACTATAATTTTAATTTATCTTTGAACCTGGATATCATTGTAATTACAGTTTACATGTTTGATTGGAACATAACATTTTCCCCCTATAATATAATGGATATAATTTGGATGTATCATAATGATCATATTTCAACCAAGTTTCAAAAGAATTTGGTTTTTTTATATTTTTCATTTAATAATTCTTTTGATGGAGTTCATATACAATGTCCATGTTATAATTGTGTTGGAAAACCATGGTTAAGCTGGGAAGAAGTTAGATACCATATAAAGAAATCTATATTTCAAACAAACTATTATGTTTGGCATCACAACGGAGTGACAAGACAATCTTATACTGTCCATGAACAGAAAGAAAGAAGTTGTATGGCGGAATTGATATTTGATCGGTTTCTATTTGTGCATCATCACGAGAGAGATATTATACCAGTGCAATAAGGAAATGATATCAATACACATGGGGAAAATACTTAAGATTATGATGTTGAGAGAGTGAAAAAATTAATGGATGATTTTGGAACTCCTATATATCAGGAATGTACTACAATGACAAAGTTAGAATTTTTAATGTGGTTATATCATGTAAAACCATGTATGGAATTTCTAATACCGCCATTGATTATATTTTTACCTTTTTGATG
This sequence comes from Viscum album, assembly GCA_963277665.1. NCBI lineage: Eukaryota > Viridiplantae > Streptophyta > Magnoliopsida > Santalales > Viscaceae > Viscum > Viscum album. The sequence goes on from OY728129.1 coordinate 243,806,632, forward strand.
GACTTGCTTCATCATGGTGTAAATTTTCCCTCAAATCATTATAAGGCATGGAAATTAATTAAGCATCTTGTATTTTTTACTAATAAAATTTATGACTGTCCGAAATATTGCAGTTTATTTTGGGAGGAAACAAATGACCTTAATGACTGTAAAGAATGTGGTACATCTCGATGGAAGGAAATTCGGATGGAACACCATCTCATGTACCATATAAATTCATCTATAACTTTCCATTGATTCTCAGGATTCAAAATCTATTCATGTCTACAGAAATTTCAACCAATATGTGATTGAATGATATTGAGAGAATTAATGGTAATGATGAGTTAGTTCATTCTAAATATGGATTAGCATGGAAGGAATTTTATGCACAATATCCCAAATTTTAATATGAGGTGTGTAATGTCATGTTGGGTCTATCCTGTGATGGTTTTAATCCCTTTGGCCAGATCCTTACTGCTCACAATACGTGGCTAGTTTTTATTCACACTTATAATCTTCTTCCATGAATGTGTATGAAAAAACCTTTCAATTTATTGAGTATAATAATATATATACCTTTTAATCTCGACAATGATATAGACGTTTACTTTCAACCTTTAATAAGAGTGTTGAAGCAGCTTTGGGATATGGGTGTGCGCACATTCGATGATTCTTCAAAAAATATATTTCAGATGCATGCTGCCCTTCTATGGACTATAAATGATTTAACCACTTATAAAATGATGTCATGTTGGATCATAAATGGAAAACTATCATGTACTATTTTTATGAAGAATACACAACTAAGAAGGATTAAATATTGTCATAGTTTTGGTTTCATGGGGCATCGAAAATTCTTTCCAATGGATCATCAATATAGAAATAATTATTGGAGGTTTGATAATACTATTGACACTGACCAACCACATCAACATATGTTAGGAAATGATGTGCTTAATGAATTGAAATATTTCAGTTTTCATTAGGGAAATGTTAGATTAAATCTAAAAAGTGGAATAATTTTTCCACTGAAGCCACTTATGATTGGAAAAAAGAAGTATCTTTTTTTGAGTTTCCAAATTGATCTACCAGTTTTTCACGTCATTATTTATATGTAATGAAAATTGAGAAAAATATATGTGAAATATTGCTTTCAATTCTTTTAAATATCCAGGGGAATACCAAATATGAGTTTTGATCTCATCGAGACTTTTTGGATTGAGGTATTTGACCAGAACTGCATCCTATATGTATCGATGAAAAAAATGGAAATATCCTTGTTATTCTTATGTGATGATACCTTTAGAGAAAAATAAATTTATTTAAGTATTAGAGAGTATAAAGGTTCCTTATGGCTATTCTAGCAACATATCTAAATGAGTCAACATAAGGTATTTGAAACTAAAATCCCTAAAAACTCATGATTATCACATCATTCTTCAGGAATTGATTTAAATAGAAATATGACATTTTCTATCCAATAAAGTAAGGGTGATAGTGATTTTCTTGTTCCATTTTTTAGAGACTTTTGGGTTAAAATGTTATCTAAGTCTTTCTTGATAAAAATATAGCAATATGTGCCATTAATTTTGTGTGTGTTCAAAAACATTTTCCCTCAATCATTTTTTACTTGTATGTTGCATTTAACAATTAATCTTCTAACTAAAATACTTATTTGGGGACCCATTGCTTTTAGGTGGATGTGTCTTATTGAAATAAATATGCGCACAATGAAATATTATGTCCTAAATAAGAATCATCCTGAAGGTTCCACTGTGAGAGGCTATCTGTCACAAGAATGTATGGATTTTTGTTCAATGTATATGTCTGATGTGAGTATAAGAAATAATAGGCTAATGAGAAATGAAGATGAGAAGTACGAGGAAATTGAGCCCTTATTTCTATCTCTTCCCCAAATAGGAGTAATTACTATGTCATATACTTTGACTACATTGATCCTTGAAGAGTGGGATATGACATGTAACACCCCAAGATTTCATAGTGTGTTATTTCTTCAAAATAATTCAATAACTTACACTACACGCAACACCGAGTTCAAGCACACCATGAATTACCAAACAAGTCATTCAAAAGAGGTTATGAATAGCATTAACTAAATTTTAAACTTTATATAATACTTATAATTTTAGAATCCATATTATGAGTTTCTTAGACATAATGTAAGAACAAATTCATTTTCAGTATTTCACTTTTACTAACTTTTAATAGTGAACCCTTTTTAAATCCAATATTTTAAACTTTTATATATTCAATTTGACTAAATGGGGACATAAAAAATTTACAATGAAATATACCAAGCTTCCACGGTACGCTTTCATTTGAATAATACAGTAGCGTGTGTTGTACGCAACTTCGAGTTCTAACACACACCACAACCAATCAAACTAGCCGTTATGAATAGTAATACCTACTTTCTGAAATTATATAAATTTTATCACTCAAAATGGACTTCATTTTTGGGTTTTGAATGTCGAATTTAGCCTAGAGTAAAATTTTGATACTTTTCGGATAACTTTTATATTTTGATGAATAGTGAAAATTACTATATTTTAATTAAAAACAACTTTTTAATAAAAATAATTAGTAGTGATAAATTATGAATTTGATTGGTTTTAAAGTATATTTATAATATATTTTTACCATTTAATACAATGTTGTTCATTGGACAAAACTTCACAATTAAACCGGATATAAACAGGTGTCAATCTTTTGATAGTTATTATCTCTTAAAAACACATTTTTTGTTTTAACAACGAGAATTAATTTTAAATTAATTTCTGCCACTTATGTGTTTTGAATTTGGAAAAATGGATTCCATATTTGGAATTAGGATATTCAAATTGTGTAAATATGTAACTTTTATTTTTAGACATTTTGAATAATTACTTCGGTAAATATTTTATTTACCATGGTTAAAGGGTAAATCTGGTAAATAAGGGTTAAAAATAATATTATAATAATAAAAAATTACCCTAAAACATCTCCTAACCTTATTTGTTGATACATTTCCGACCATGGGTATCTTTGGGTCGATTTTGGGACCCCATGGAGCCACTTGTAAGTGATAGGGACAATTTATTTTAATTAAGTCAAATGAATACAAAAATGACACAAGCATATATCGTTTAGAATTTCTTTACATAGGGTTATATATGTTGGATTTTAGACTATAAATATTCATTAGAAATCTAAAATGATTTCTTACATAATTATATTTTATTTATAATTTTTAGACATTAAATAAGTTAATTTATTTATGACACAATGATGATCCAGTAATTACCATAATAGTGAAAAATTAAAATAATTCATATTATAAATACCCAAATAAATATAATTTGAGACTTTTTATGAATTAAACTAATTTTATAGGTTAATATGACATTTTAGAATTGATTTAATGAAATTTTTTAGAAGTAATCATTCTGTTATGAGTTTTACAAAAATCAACTATTGAATAGTGTCAAAATTGACATAAAAGAGTTTTTAAAACATATATTACATTATTAATTGATATTAAATTCCTAAAAATATAAGGTTCATCCAAGAGACTTATATCATGATAGGTGTATCATTAATGGACCACTTGGGGGTCGCTTGGATGTATATAGTAAGTTTATTAACTATATAATATAAAAATATAAAGTGACATGGTAAGTGTCAAACTAATTAACTAAGAGTTAATACTTAAAGATAAGGTTAATATAGTAACCCAAACCTGTATAAATCATATTGTTTGAGTGGTTTTCAACCTATCCCCACCTTAACCTATAAATAATACACTTTAGAGCCATTAGAAACCGAATATGAATTTATTATAAAATAATATTTCTAGCTTTTCCAAAGGTTCCCCTCACCCCTCTTATAAAAGAGCACTCCCCCTTCTCACTGATTCACACATTCAAAGCCTTTTGGTTCGGCCACCCCCTACCCAAATACTCTCTCAACTTCTTTAAATACAATCTAGAGGCCTTAGTTTGATCATAAAGCCAACCTAAGGATCCCTTTTGATCAAATCAAAAGGAAGAACCCGAAGAAGAGGTAATGTTTTCACCACCCTTTTTCAAATTCGTTTCTTCTTCAACTTCTTCTTTATTTGTTATTCCCATTATAAAACAATGAATCAAGTATCTCCTATATACTGTAATATTATTATAAATATGGTACAACCATATTCAGTATTCTATCCATCCTTTGAATGACATGTCACCATACGTGCGTACGTACGACTTACCGTCTCCACGTCGTGGTGTAATTGTTATTCAATATATTATTATTTGGATGGGTATAATAATGGTTTATAATTCATGTAAATAATAAATATAACATTATAATGATTCTGTATATATGATATACCATCCAATTATATATTATTTTAATATCAAAAGAATGATATTGTCGCTCGTGCGTACGTACGGACTACCGTCTCCACGAACACAATGAGATTCATTCTCCATCGTATCCATTCAAGTATAATTATCATTTGATGATTTAAAAATAATGTTTAAGGACTTGATATCATTCTGGATATGAATAATATACATCTTATCCATGAAAAACACGACTTACGTAACAAAACATATAAAAGAAAACGAGTAAGTTAACACCCGAAATGACGATAATACTAAGGTATTATTAACAAAGAAATATTAAAAGATCATATATGATATCATATTAATGTATATGATTCTTTTATAATTTAATAACAATTATTTCACCATTATACAGGAGGTTAACCTACCCCCAACCAAGGAAAAGTACAAGGTAAGGGTTTATTTCGCAATCTCTTCATTATATGAGGCTGTTTATACGTAATTATCTACTGGGATATCTTTATCATCCACATCCATGTTCCTTAGAAATGTATTTAAAAACATTTTTACTATTTACTAGATAATGGGTTAAAGTCATTTATACCCTTATGTGTTTTTAAAGGAATCTTTTCATCATTTTCCAAACAAGGCACTTTTAACCTTTTCGACAAATTTAAGGTAAGAATGTCTTTTTTTAACTTATACGGCGAGTGCAGCTATTTTCTGCCGTTATAAAATTTTCAAAGCTTCCCTTTCAAGATTATAAGGATATTTTCAATTTAAATGTTTTATTTTATAATTATGTGACTTTTAAATGATTTCAAAATGAATATTTTAAGAATTTCTGAAAGGTACTCTTTATCAAAATCAGAATTTTAAATGTTTTAAATATTTATCTTTCTAAATATTTTTAATTAATGTCCATGTATCCAAAATGTTTTTTAAGGATTTATTTATATGGACATGAATTTTTTTAAAATGTTAATTCCTTTCAAAAGTTTCAAAGTGGTATGGGACACTTTGATTCAAAAATCTCTTTTAAATTACTTCCTTTATAAATGTGTGACTTTTAAATGATTTAAAAAAAGAGATATTTCTCTCAAATAGTTTTGATTTTATCTATGTCAACATCATTTGATGGATTTTATGATTATTTGAAGTTTATTTATTATGATACAAAACTTCCATATTGTATTGAAGGTTTTGTGATGTGTTTGACTGTGGATGTGTTATTTTTATACCATTCATGGTTTATGGAGAAAGTATTGACATTTCGTATGCTAGTTTTAATACGAATGTTTATGTTATGTTTAAACCTTTTTATATGGGAATGCATTGGACTTAATATGTGATGGGTGGAGCCCGCTATAGCTCCTCAATGCATCGGTGGGTCTCATGAGACAAACTAGTCTGGCATTATGCATTCCATCATTATGAAAGTGGTTATTGATATTGCATGTGATTATTCGATTAGTAGAATATCCATGTGAATAAGTAAATGGAATTATTTCATTTTATTTTTTCCATACTATGTTGAAGTTTAAGTTTAAAAGGCTTTTGTTTTAGTTATACATTGCCTTAAATGTTTATGCTTATTTATGAAAATTTCTGCTGTATTGCTTACCCTTACGGAGCGTTTGAGCTCACCCCTTTCTATGTTTTATTTTTCCTAGGATGTGAAGAAGTAAATTATGAATGACCTGCAGGGATAGTATGATGGGATAAGAGTGTGGAATATGAAGACAATATATTGTTGTAGATTTTCACTTATTGATGTAATGTAAACTTTATGAATATATCTAGTGTTTCCAAGACAACTAAACTAATCGGTCTTTCGAGATTTGATCTTTCTCGTGATCATGCCAATGTTATGTAATAATGTACCGACTCTGGGTAACTAGGGTCGGGGCATTACAGTTGGTATCAGAGAAAGTTTAGTACAAACCTTGGAAGCTATATTTAGATAAACTCTGATTAGAGCACATAGATTTAAGATGGACTTTGAGGATTAGTATAGAACAAATTCCAAGAATTTTGGTATTGTAGAGATTTTGTGAGTTTTACGAGCAATACATCCCTGTCTAGATACGAGCAGGTAGAGGCGGCTCTGGCACAGATGTACCTAGGGGTAAAACCCGAAAACACCGCTTTGAGATGGACTCGAACGGGAACTGGTGCACGACAACGGGCCTTGCTGCACTCTTGGTTACGACACTCCCGGGGGATATGCTTAGGATAATTGTCATTTTCTTTACCAACCATTATGAAGGGTTTATGAGTATATACTTCCTCAAAGGAGACATTTTTATGATTATGGATTATATCCATAAACTATTTAATTTATTATACGCGTTTTATAAGTTTGGGATTAGGTAATGTTATTCATAAACTAATCTAGTGTTTTCCATTGTTTAGAAATGGCGCCCAGTAGAAGGAATGAGAACTCCAGCAATGCACATGATCCAAAGAGAATGAATGATCATATCTTTCATGGTCTTAAGCCAGAATTTATAAGAGAAATAGTCTCCCATGTATTATCATCATATGAAGAAATAATATCATGTGTTGATAAGATAAGTAAAGAGTTTACTGAGTCCTATGGCTTTAAAGGGAAGCAAGAGAAGGAAAGGATGGAAGAGAGAAAGATGGATAAAGGGAAGAGGGAAAAGAATAATTTTCCCATATGTGATAACTGTGGGAAGAAAAACCCTGGAACTTGCCTGAGAGGAATGAGAGCTTGTTATAAGTGTGGAGGAAAAGGGCACGAAGTACGTGACTGTAAGGGTAAGAAAATGGTTTCAAATGTACAATGCTTCATTTTCAAGGAGTTTGGACACTACGTGAACCTATGTCCCAGTCATCAGACTATGCCGCAAATGATGCTATTGGATAATAATCAAGTTATGATACTACCACAGATGAAGAGGAATGATTAGAGTTCTTATGTTGATTATGTCATTTGAGTGTTATATCAACAATGTACTTATAATAATTATGGAGTATATAGGGATTGTACTGCAGTACTATTTCATTAAGGACTTGAGATTGTGTGGAACAAAGAAAAGTGACTCAATAGCAGGTTAAATTTTTGGAAAATATATGGTTGAGAGAAAGATAAACCATAATATGGTTTTGATACCGAGGTAATGATTTTAGAATAATACATGATTGATTTGGATAAATTATATTGGATATTCTTGACTACCTTGAAACTGATTAATGATTTGTATATTCCATCATTGTTGGGGTTTAAAACATTTTTGGATTGAAGGAGTATATCTATTATTCTTTAAGGAATAAGGGATCATGAATGTAATCAATAAGGTTTTATGGTAATTCAGGATGTTACAGTGTTTTAAAAGAATACATGATGAAGGTGTTCACATGTTATTACGTGGCAAAAAGGATCTTCATTGTGTTTACCTTCCTTATAAATTTTGGACTGAAGTATTTTGGATAGTTCTAGTTTGTATTATTTTGGATTGCCATAAAATGACAACCTGGAGGTCGGGCGGCAACCCGTCACGTCCGGCAAGGCCGTGAGACTTGAACCCACAACCGAAGGGCGACAAGGGTGTATCACCTACCACTGACCCACGTGATGTCCTGGATTGAATAATGTCGTTTTTTTAATGGTTCAGCTAGATGAATTATAAATTCATTTTTTAACCCTATACGAATAGGATAAATAGAATATTATTTTTAAGTTCTATTATCTTTTAGAGTGAAAGATGAGTTTGTGGTAGAACTTAGTTAAATGATGAGACTTTACTTGTCAAGTATATATTTTTCTTCTTCTCTTATTCAATGAATAAATTAATTCTTATACTTTAGTGAATGGATCTTAAAACAAAAAAATGTGTTATCCTAATACCATATGTTTTGCTGAACCGATGGTATTTTAAATCATCATAGATTGATGAATTTAAGGCCCTCAATTTTACACTTGTTTCTGATTGATGACCTCAATCACTACATATAAATATTTACGTTTTCCCTCCAATTATATGTCTCTAATTTCCACCAATGTTCTCCAAATAGAGATCATAATTTGGTGGTGACCCTTTCATTTCTCTTTTCCTATTATTAAGACTAACTTTTATTAACCAAATTTCCGATGTGGGTTTTTCCACAAAGATATTTTCTATATTCAACCTTTTATTTTCTAAGAACAATTTCAAATTGAGAGGACACAATTTATATAAGGAGGGGAGAATGTAACACCCCAAGATTTCATAGTGTGTTATTTCTTCAAAATAATTCAATAACTTGCACTACACGCAACACCGAGTTCAAGCGCACCATGACTTACCAAACAAGCCATTAAAAAGAAGTTATGAATAGTATTAACTAAATTTTAAACTTTATATAATCCTTATAATTTTAGAATCCATATTATGAGTTTCTTAGACATAATGTAAGAACAAATTCATTTTCAGTATTGCACTTTTAGCAACTTTTAATAGTGAACCCTTTTTAAATCCAATATTTTAAACTTTTATATATTCAATTTGACTAAATGGGGACATAAAAAATTTACAATGAAACATCCCAAGCTTCCACGGTACGCTTTCCTTTGAATAATACAGTAGCGTGTGTTGTACGCAACTTCGAGTTCTAACACACACCACAACCAATCAAACTAGCCGTTATGAATAGTAATACATACTTTCTGAAATTTTATAAATTTTATCTCTCAAAATGGAATTCATTTTTGGATTTGGAATATCTAATTTAGCCTAGGGTAAAATTTTGGTACCTTTCGGATAACTTTTATATTTTGATGAATAGTGAAAATTACTAAATTTTAATTAAAAACAACTTTTTTAATCAAAATAATCAGTAGTGATAAATTATGAATTTGAGTGGTTTTAAATTATATTTAGAATATATTTTTACTATTTAATACAATTTTGTTCATTGGACAAAACTTCTCAATTAAACCGGATATAAACAGGTGTCAATCTTTTGATAGTTATTATCTCTTAAAAACACGCTTTTTGTTTTAACAATGAGAATTAATTTTAAATTAATTTCATCCACTTATGTGTTTTGAATTTGGAAAAATGGATTCCATATTTGGAATCAGGATATTCAAATTGTGTAAATATGTAACTTTTATTTTTAGACATTTTGAATAATTACTTCGGTAAATATTTTATTTACCATGGTTAAAGGGTAAATCCGGTAAATAAGGGTTAAAAATAATATTATAATAATAAAAAATTACCCTAAAACGTATCCTAACCTTATTGGTTGATACATTTCCGACCATGGACATCTTTGGGTCGATTTTGGGACCCCATGGAGCCACTTGTAAGTGATAGGGACACTTTATTTTAATTAAGTTAAAATGAATACAAAAATGACACAAGCATATATCGTTTAGAATTTTTTTTACATCGGGTTATATATGTTGGATTTTTAACTATAAATATTCATTAGAAAGATAAAACGATTTCCTACATAATTATAGTTTATATATAATTTTTAGATATTAAATAATTTAATTTATTTATGACACAATGATGATTCAGTAATTACCATAATAGTGAAAAATTAAAATAATTGATATTATAAATACCCAAATAAATATAATTTGAGACTTTTTATGAATTAAACTAATTTTATAGGTTAATATGACATGTTATTATTTATTTAATTAACTTTTTTAGAAGTAATCATTCTGTTATGGGTTTTACAAAAATCAACTATTGAATAGTGTCAAAATTGACATAAAAGAGTTTTTAAAACATATATTATATTATTAATTGATATTAAATTCCTAAAAATATAAGGTTCGTCCAAGAGACTTATATAATTATAGGTTTATCATTAATGGACCACTTGGGGGTCTCTTGGATGTATATAGTAAGTTTATTAACTATATAATATAAAAATACAAAGTGACATGGTAAGTGTCAAACTAATTAACTGAGAGTTAATACTTAAAGATAAGGTTAATATAGTAACCCAAACTTGTCTAAATCCTATTTATTTAGTGGTTTTAGACCTATCCCCACCTTAAACTATAAAAAATCCACTTTTGAGCCATTATAAACCGAATATGAATTTATTATAAAATAATATTTCTAGCTTTTCCAAAGGTGCCCCTCACCCCTCTTATAAAATGGCACTCCCCCTTCTCACTGATTCACACATTCAAAGCTTTTTGGTTCGGCCACCCCATGCCTAAATACTCTCTCAACTTCCATCACTACAACCTAGAGGCCTTAGTTTAATCAGAAAGCCAACCTAAGGAGCCCTTTTGATCAAATCAAAAGGAAGAACCCGAAGAAGAGGTAATGTTTTCACCACCCTTTTTCAAATTCGTTTTTTCTTCAACTTCTTCTTTCTTTGTTATTCCCATTATAAAACAATGAATCCAGTATCTCCTATATACTTTAATATTATTATAAATATGGTACAACCATATTCATTATTCTATCCGTCCTTTGAATAACATGTCACCATACGTGCGTATGTACAGCTTACCGTCTCCACGTCGTGGTGTAATTATTATTCAATATATTATTATTTGGATGGGTATAATAATGGTTTATAATTCATTTAAATAATAAATATAATATGATAATGATTATTTATATATTATATACCATCCAATTATATATTATTTTAATATCAAAAGAATGATATTGTCGCTCGTGCGTACGTACGGACTACCGTCTCCACGAACACGATGAGATTCATTCTCCATCGTATCCATTCAAGTATAATTATCATTTGATGATTTAAAAATAATTTTTAAGGAATTGATATCATTTTGGATATGAATAATATACAACTTATCCATGACAACCACGGCTTACGTAACAAAACATATAAAAGAAAACGAGTAAGTTAACACCCGAAACGACGATAATACTAAGATATTATTAACAAAGAAATGTTAAAAGATCATATATGATATCATATTAATGAATATTATTCTTGTATAATTTAATAAAAATTATTTCACCATTATAAAGGAGGTTAACCTACCCACAACCAAGGAAAAGTACAAGGTAAGGGTTTATTTTGCAATCTCTTCATTATCTGAGGTTGTTTATACGTAATTATCTACTGGGATCTCTTTATCATCCACATCCATATTCCTTAGAAATGTATTTAAATTTTTTTACTATTTACTAGAAAATGGGTTAAAGTCATTTATACCCTTATGTGTTTTTAAAGGAATCTTTTCGTCATTTTCCAAACAAGGCACTTTTAACCTTTTCGACAAATTTAAGGTAAGAATGTCTTTTTTTAACTTATACGGCGGGTGCGGCTATTTTCTGCCATTATAAAATTTTCAAAGCTTCCCTTACAAGCTTATAAGGATATTTTCAAAGTAAATGTTTTATTTTATAATTATGTGACTTTTAAATGATTTCAAAATGAATATTTTAAGAATTTCTGAAAGGTACTCTTTATCAAAATCAGAATTTTAAATGTTTTAAATATTTATCTTTCTAAATCTTTTTAATTAATTTCCATGTCTTAAAAATGGTTTTTAAGGATTTATTTATATGAACATGAATGTTTTTAAAATTTTAATTCCTTTCAAAAGTTTCAAAGTGGTATGGGACACTTTGATTCAAAAATATCTTTTAGATTACTTCCTTTATAAATGTGTGACTTTTAAATGATTTAAAAAAAAGAGATATTTATCTCAAATAGTTTTGATTTTATCTATGTCAACATCCTTTGATGGATTTTATGATTATTTGAAGTTTATTTATTATGATACAAAACTTCCATATTGTATTGAAGGTTTTGTGATATGTTTGACTGTGGATGTGTTATTTTTATACCATTCATGATTTATGGATAAAGTATTGACATTTTGTATGCTAGTTTTAATAAAAATGTTTATGTTATATTTAAACCTTTTCATATGGGAATGCATTGGACTTAATATGTGACGGGTGGAGCCCGCTATAGCTCCTCGATGCATCGGTAGGTCTCATGAGACAAACTAGTGTCTTGGCACAAGGCCTTGACAAAATATTATTTGTAGACTTGGCACGAGGCCTTGGCTATGTGGTTATGATAGTCTGGTATTATGCATTCCATCATTATGAAAGTGGTTATTGATATTGCATGTTATTATTTGATTAGTAGAATATCCATGTGAATAAGTAAATGTCATTATTTTATTTTATTTTTTCCATACTATGTTGAAGTTTAAGTTTAAAAGGATTTTGTTTTAGTTATACATTGCCTTAAATGTTTATGATTATTTATAAAAGTTTCTGCTGTATTTCTTACCCTTACGGAGCGTTTGAGCTCACCCCTTTCTATGTTTTATTTTTCCCAGGATGTGAAGAAGTAAATTATGAATGACCTGCAGGGATAGTATGAGGGGATAAGAGTGTGGAATATGAAGACAATATATTGTTGTAGATTTTCACTTATTGATGTAATGTAAACTTTATGAATATATCTAGTGTTTCCAAGACAACCAAACTAATCGGTCTTTCGAGATTTGATCTTTCTCGTGATCATGCCAATGTTATGTAATAATGCACCAACTCTGGGTAACTGGGGTCAGGGCGTTACATGACACATCAAACTATCTTGTTTAACTGTAGTTTGTTCGATGACTATATCAAGTAATTAATTTGAATATTTATATGTCATATCGTACTTTTTAATTTCACATATACCTTAAACTTTTATTTTCATTTTATGTAGGGAACATAAACAAATTATAAGTAGAGTTCATCGATCTTTGCTTTTGAGAAGGAGAGAGGCTTTGTATAGTAAATAGTTTCCTGCTTGGTTGAAATCAAAGGTATGATCATTAATTTAATTAAATTAATATATATATATTCATTTAATTTTATTATTCATATATATTTCAGGTATTGAGTTTACTTGTTGACTTCGTTTCTCAAGAATTAAGAGCTTTGTCTTTTGGTCCCAATTATTTGGTTTGTGAATGAAAAACTTTAATAATCAATGGGTATACATTTGTTACAATTGATCAAGTGGTAAAAATAATAACACAACATGATGGAGTTATTTTAAATGCTACAATAGGCTATTATGCTAGTGCATCAAATAGTAGGCCCTGATATAAAAATTTGTCTTATTATGGACTTGTTAAGAAAATATTTTTATTGGATTAATAATCTCATGGTCGTGTAACTATGTAGATATGTAAATGGTTTGGTTAAATTAAATGACATGGTAAATTTTTTGATGATTGTGGATTTAGAGTTATTGAAATGAGTTGATTCCTAGCTATTGATGAACCATAAATTTTGACATCAATGAAAAAACAAGTGTTTTATGTGAAAGATCGTCTGAGACCTGATTACGATGTCATTAATGATGTAATCCCAAGACATATTTTTTATGATGGTGGGGAAAAAATTGACACCATTGACACCCCCATTGGTGTTGACTAAAATATTTCACTTGATAACTCAATTTGTCCCATTGTGAGAGTTGATGTTGAACCTGAAGTAGTGGTGGGAATGTATAGAAGAAACCATATATGTTCACAGTTTATTTAGTTTACCTTGAAGTATATTTCTTAGGTTGGTATTACTATAATTACATTAATTTAGTTTAATTTTGGAATAATATTTTTGTTTTATTATTTTTTGGTTTGATTTCATTTAATTATATTTATTTTAATTCAGAAATCCGGGTTTGAAATGGGTTTTTAAAAAATGTATAACTTGGTTTTAAATTATTATTACTAAAATATATTATGAAATTGTTTATGAATTCATTGAATTTTAAGTTATATGTAGGATTTTTAAAAACTATTTCTAAAAAATGTACATTTCATTCTTATAGAGATTATGAAAAAAATTGAAGAAGTTTTAAGGAAGCGATTATTTGACATTGATTGATAGATGTGCGAGGGCGAGTTGCCTCATCTGGTCCCCTTAGTGAGTATAATAATTATAATATATTTCTTCTTCATTATATATAATTCCATATTGTTATTATTTATCAATTTGTTTTAGGGATATTCAGTTGAACCAGAGTTGACTCCTACTCAGCCTACTAGCATGGGTCTAAGCAGGGGTGCTCTTAGAGCTAGGAGAACCCGGCATACCTGTTCCCACCCTGACCCCTAGAAGACACCCCATCTACCACACATTTCCATCCTCCACTTGATCCTATAGGTATGTTCCCACCCATGCCTCCATCATCATATCATTTAGCCTCTTCTTCCCATACCATGTCTACACCACCTTCAGGGATGTTCCCACCTTTACCATATCCATATCCTTTGATGTATCCCCAACCCTACTGCCCATATCCTACCATGTTTATGTTGCCTTTATTTCCTACTATCCATCTAGGATCTGATGATTCTATACCTTCATCTTTCACTCCAGTGCATGAAAATCACCCATATCATGCATCAGAATAGACACATACTTTAGAGGCTACTGATTTAGGATAGACCAAAGATATATCAGATCCTAATGAGCAGTCTGTATCAGGTTTTTTTATTATGATTTTCTCAAATTAGTTCACATTATATTTGACTTGTTGTACTATGACTTAATTCTTTTTTTTCTTTGATCTTATTTAATGGGATCTTTTAGTAGGAGACTTGGGCACACATGTATGCATGAAGCCCAGAATCATCATGCACAAATAATGGTGGATTATACTGAAGACAATAAGATGATAGGTAAAAATTCCAGGCAATGTAGAAGTTTCATGGGAACTTTATCCAAGTACAGTGATATCATTCCAGTGCAACCAGTCTCATGGAGGCATATCGATAACGACATCAAGGATAAATCATGTACAGAGATATGGGAAAGAAAGTTTGTTAAATTTATATCTATATTATTATTGTATTTATATTAATTAACATGTTCATTGCAGTGGAAATTTAACTTTCTTGATGGTGAAGATGCTAAGGTTGCAAGGTTGAAAGATCTTGGGGAGTTATGGCGATCATATATGCATGAGTTATATGTTGGTTGTAAGAGTAGAGTTAGCTCTGATTTAGAGGGTGTACCAGTATTCCATGACTTTACAACAACACAATATCAAAAAATGATCACATATTAGAAGAGTGATGAGTTTAAGGTATTCCTAATCTTTAATGATTTGTATAGAAAATTTAATTCTTATTACTTGTATTGAGTTTTTGTTTTTAGGATGCATTGGGAAAAAACAAAAGGAAAAAATATTAAATGATGCATTTGAACACTTTGTGGTACACTAAAATTCCTGAGTAGGAGAAGCACCAGGTAATTTAATATAAATAGAAATAATATCTAGATTTATATTATTACTTAGGTGGATTTTCATGAAGAAATTTAAGTTTTATTGTCATTAATCCCATTAATATAAGGATGAAAATACCCATTTCAAATGGCCTAATGGACTAATAGCCTAATGTACAATTGGCCAATTGTCCAAATAGCCCAATGGAATAATGGTCTAATGGCCTAATTAGACTAATAACCTAATGGCCAATTAGAATAATGGCCTAATGGCCTAATGACCAATTGGACTAATTGGAAAGTTGTCCTAATGGCCTAATGGCTTAATGACCAAATGACCAATTAACCTAATGGCCTAATGTCCTAATGACCAATTGGCATTGTGGCTTAATTGGACAATTAGCCTAATGGACTAATGACCAATTGGCCTAATGGCCTAATGACCTAATGGAAAATTGGCCTAATTGGACTAATGGACAATTGGATTATTGGCCTAATGGTTTAATGGCCTAATTGTCCAATTAGACTAATGGTCTAAATCCCTAATGTCCAATTGGCCTAATGTTCTAATGGTTAATTGACCTAATTGTCTTAATGGCCAATTGGCTTAATGTCCTAATGACTAATTGACCTAATGGCCTAATAGCCTAATGGCCCAATGGCCTAATGGCCAATTGGAATAATGGCCTAATGCTCTAATTGGACAATTGGATTAATGTCTTAATGGACTAATGACTAATTGTACTAATGGAAAATTGGCCTAATGGCCTAATGGAATAATTGGACAATGGGCCTAATGACCTAATTGCCTAATGGAAAATTGGCCTAATAGTCTAATGGCCTAATGGTCTTTTTTCCAAAATGGCCTAATGTCCTGACGACTGATTAGACTAATGGACTAATGGCCAATTGGAATAATAGTTAAATGACCAATTGGAAAAATGGCATAATAGACAATTGGCCTAATGGAAAAATAGACTAACGACCAATTGGTATAATGGAATAATGGCCAATTGACCAATTGACATAATAGCCAATTGACCTAATGGCCTAATTGACCTAATGGACTAATTTTCCTAATGGCCTAATGGCCAATTGGCCTAATGGCTTAATGGACTAATGACCAACTGACATAATGGCCTAATGTCCTAATGGCCAACTGGCCAATTGTCCTAATGGATAATTGAGCTAATGGTCTAATGGTGTAATGGACTAATGGCCAAATGGCATAATAGACAATTGGGCCAATGGTCAATTGGCCTAATGCCCGAATGGACAATTGTCTTAATGGATTAATGGACTAATTCCCTAATGGCCTAATGTCCTAATGGTCAGTTGGCCTAATGGCCTAATTGACCAATTAGCCTAATGTCCTAATGGATTAATGGCCAAGTGGCCCAATATCCTAATGACCAATTGGCCTAATTGGATAAGTGGCCTAACAACCAATTGCCCTAATTGCCTAATGGCCAATTGGCCTAATTTTCCCAATGAACTAACAACTTAATGACCAATTAGCCTAATGGCCTAAAGGAAAATTGACCTAATGTCCTAATGACCAATTGGCCTAATGTACTAATGGCCAATTGGAATAATTGACTAATGGCTAATTGGTCAATTGGACTAATGTCCTAATGTACTAATGGCCTAAATGGAATAAATGGCCTAAATAGCCTAAATGACATAAATGGTCTAATTGGCCTAATTGGCCCAAATGGAATAATTGGCCTAAATGGACTGAATTGGAATGAATTGACCTGAATTGCCAGAATTGGTCTGAATTGTCCTGAATTGGACTGAATTGGCCCAAATTGGCCTAAATGGCCTAATTGACCTAAATGGACTAATTGGCCTAAATGGCATAACTGGCCTAAATTGGCCAAATAAATAACCAAATTGGCCTAAATGGCCCAATTGGTCTAAAATGACCAAATAAATGGCCTAATTGGCCTATATTAGCAGAAATGGCCAAAATGACCTTATTAGCTTAAATGACCTAAATAACCTAAATGACCTAATTGGCCTAAGTTGGGCTAAATGTCCTAATTGGCCAAAATTATCCTAAATGGCCTAAATAAGATAATTGGACTATATGGTCTAAACGACCTAAATGGCCTTATCGCACTAAATGGACTAATTGGACTAATTGGCCTATATGGCCTAAATGGCCTAAATGGCCTAATTGGACTAATTGTACTAATTGACCTATATGGACTAATTGGTCTAATTGAACTAAATGGATAAAATAAACTAATTGGATTAATTGGCCTAAATGGCCAAATAGCCAAATAACCGAATGACCAAATGGTCAAATGGCCAATTGAAAAATTTACCAAATAGCCTAACCTAAAAATGAACCTAATGACCAAATGATCAAAATTACCAAGTGACTGAATAACCAAATAACATAACACAAATAGAATTAGACTGAAATGAACATAAAAGAGGAATCCATATCATACATATGTTTATCATGATAATTATTATGTATTGTTTATGTTTTCCCACTAGTATTCAATTTATAATTAAATGTATATTTAGACACTTCTTCATTTTATGGATTTCTTTAATAGATATAATTTTAATTCATTACATCTTTATCACTTTCATATTATTCAATAATGTAATATTATACCAATAAATGTCATTTGTAGAAAGAAACATTGGGTATTGAAGGTCGTGTGCCTCGAGCAAAATTAATTTTCTTGAGTAGGAAGAAAAAGGATGGAAGTGCAGTAAATGCACAAACACAAGAAAAGATTGTAAGTTTTTGTTATTGAAAATTTTAATATCTATGTGTAATTCATAAATAAATATCTTGTTTATATTTTCAACAGTGTTTCCTGGAGGTCCTCGATGATAAATAAGATAGAAACTTTGAGCAAAATGACCATTTTAGTTAGGTATTAGGTGAGGAACACCAGGGGAGAGTCCGATGTAGACCTGGTAAAAATATCATCCCCAATAGGTATTAGACCTCATCAGGCACCTCTCAAACCTCTCAAACCACCGAGCTACAAAATGATCATGTAGAAGTAGTTGAGCCCAAAAAATAGCTTTATAGGATCGTGAAAGAAGTAAACTGATCACTAAACACTTCCTAAAATCTATGTTAGTTATAATTCAATAAATTTCATTAGTGGATTATAATAATTTTTATTCATGTATAGAATTAATGATCTCTTTATATGATGCCCCAAGTGATGTCAATGAGGGTCCTAGTGGTGGTCAAGTTGATGGCGGCGGCGGCGGCGACAATGGTGATGATGATGATGATAATGATGATGATGGTGATGGTGCTCCATATGATGCTGTTGGTGATGAGGATGTTTATAATAGTGATGAGGATGAGTATGTTAGTGATGGGGGAGATATTGATCCCCTATATTTTTGAATTAGTAGTAAAGAGACATGTGGATGTTGTTTAATTACTTGAATTGTTTAGTTGTATGGATGTATATATTTGTTATAGTATTGTAAATGGTATGAAAATTACTAAAATAAGTTGGTTGAATGCTAAATATACAATATATGGATTGTATTGAATGTGTACTGTGGTTTGAATTTTATTTGTAGGTTCAAGATAGCTTGAAAGGGCTACTACTACCAAATAGGGACTAATAGTTATATTAAAGGTTCAACGAACTGTGGATATATGGTTTCCACTGGGAAAATCTATAACTACATTTCTCCTAATCATAGGTGTATATATATACCAATGGTTTAACCAAAACCATGGGTATGATAAAATATTCTAGGCTATACCCACATTTTCTATAAAAACCATGGGTATAGATCTATACTGATGTATCCATCAGCCACAGTTCATAAAAATGTGGGTGTATACTGTACCCATTATTCTATAGGATATACCCACAGTTTTAAACTATGGGTATAGGCAATGTTTCTAGTAGAGAAGATAATTCTATTCCTATATCAACGCTGAAGAAGAAGCTTGTAACAGGGGTGTCTAATCAGCTACTAGAGGCTTGTGAATGGGGTGTATTAATAATCAGAGAAAAAGAGTAGTTGTAATGTCTAACCAATTGTGGAGAGTAAAATTGGGGTGTCTAACCAATTATGGAACTGTGGTTTCTAACCAGTTGTATTCACTTGTGGAGATAGTGAAGAGAATCTATGTTGGGGTGTCTAACCAACATGAAAAGGAGTAGACCTTTCATTACCAAACCCTATAAATGTCATGTTATTCTCTATTTTATTTTACTACTGTACATGAGTTGATATTGAGAGAAACTATTGAGTGGATCGATAAATTAAAATAGTACAAGATGTTGAATTTAAAAGGAGAAAATTTCATTAAATAAGGGTACCATTGATTCACCCCCTCAGTAGAACCTAACCGGTCCTTGGTCTCTCCAAGTGGTATCAGGGTTTAGGTCACCTTTAAAGATCCAAGAAGTATTAAATATGGAATATAATTAATATTAAAATGATCTCATTAACCTTATTTTAATCATTTTTAAAAGGGAAAAAATGAAGAAGGAAGGAAAACATTTTCCTAAGAAGAATATGATGAGTGGAGAAGTAATCAATCACCTTAACTTTCATGAAAATAAAAAGAATAGGAATCCATATAAAAAGTTGTGTTCTTAAATCAAGTTAAAATAATAACCTTATTTAATTTCAAATTCTAACCCTTATGTGGAGAAAGAATGTAATATTTTAGAGTCACTCTTGGAGACAAAAAAGAAATCTGATTCTTGTGATGATGAGGTAACAACATCAAGTTGTTATTCCAAGGAATGATTATGAAATGAAAAATAAGTTCAATGGAGAATAAATAATGATGTTTATTATTCAATGGTGAAATATTTTTACTTGAAAAATAAAAGATTGAGGAGAGAAGAAGTGGATTTGAATCTCAACTCAAAGAAAATGGGAACCAAGATGAAGGAGCAAAGTGATATGATAGAAAAGATTTCCCAATAGATTCTAAAGAAAATAGCCATGGAGAAGGAATTGAAGGTTAACATCACATCTATTAAAATTAAATATGAAGAAAGGATACAATTAGGTATGGATGATGCTTTAAATATTAAATTAATGGCTGCTAAGATAAAAGATAAATACATGAAAATAAGAGACCTTAGGGAGAAGTTGAACAACTCTAGAGAGAAAATAAGGATCCTTACAAAATATGTATCAACATTTATAACAAAAAAGATAAATCTAGATATGAAATATAAAAGTAAGGTTTTGTCCTATGCACAATATGGAACAATTGTCTCACAAAAGATGAAATAACCAAAGTGTTTTTATTGTTGAAGATTTGGGTACATCATTAGTAGATGTATCAAATCCAATAAGCCCAGTGATGTTAGAAGAACTCCATCAGTGCCAACATCTCAATCAAGGATAGATGAAATGAGGTATAGATTTTTTGGTAAATGGTTCATTTGTTCTAACCTCGGTTATATGGAAAATAATTTCACTTGGAGTAATTCATATAAGGGTAATAAATCCATATAGAGACACTCCACTCCTATGACTTACCAAAAGATTGCCTATCCCGGTAAAAGGAATATCAAGATGGAAAATAAGATTAATGTTTTGGAGAAAGAAAATGAGTCACAACAATGGGTGTATCAAGCACTAAAATATGATCACTCACATCAATACTCTTTGTTGAAAAGAAAAAAAAAACTTGGAAAGAGTTTGTGCCAGCTGTAAAGGAGGTTGAAAAATATATTCTACAAAAAGAAGAAGTTCATGGGAAGAAAATATGTGCAAAATATATGAATTGTGTAAATAAGAAAAAAATCACATCCAATGAAGATCTTGTAAAGAAGAAGAAATAAAGGATGAGAGAAGACTCTCACCTTGAAAGTTTACACTAAAGAAATAAGTGGTTTCTTCTTATTCCCTATTATAGAGTTTATCAATTTCCATGTTGATAAATATGAGTGAATACCTTGAGGGGGAGCTTTTATGAGACATGTGGTATTTTAATAACACTCTCATCCCCTTTTCCTTAATTTCATTCATTAATGGGGAGTGTTTGGATGATGGGAAAATGATACAAAGGGGGAGTTATTATCTTATGCACTTGAACTTTGCTAATGTGTTTGTTGAAGCATGTGTAGGAATTATCATTTCATTGATGAATCTGATTATTTCCATACCCTATAATAGAATTGAGAATTTATGATCATGATTTCACATGCATGGTATTTTATGGACAACTTAGACAACCTTGGTTTCATATCCCTTATTTTCTACATCGAGTCTGACCACATAGTGTTTTAGTTGATTAACTAAAGGATCTCTACTAAGAAAACCATGTGAGATCATCCCTCTCTCTGAAGTGATCAAGAAGTTTTCATATAATGGATAATATCATGTTTTTGATAAAAATATGAGATGAGAAGACCCCCCACTCATCTTTTGTATCTTATTGTCAAAGGGGGAGAAAATTTTGAGTACACATATTGATTTTTTAATGTATGAAGATGTATTGAAAACAAAATACAAATGGGGAGATTGTTGGGACCAGTGATTGTATTTGTTCTCAATGGTATGTCAATATGTGTTTGATGAGTTTGGATGAAGTGGTGATTCCTTGATAATTGTTATGGATTTATATAATTAGATGTCATTATTGGATGATTATTCATGTATTAACCATAAAAATTATTGAAGTGATCTTAAATGATTAATGAGTGTGCTTAAGAAGTTTTTACATTGCTATATGAAGTGAAGAAGAAGTGATGGAGGCCATGAAATTGAAATATAATTTCATGATGATTTGAAGAGTATGTGAAGAGGTTTCCATTGAAAAATATAAGTTCATATATATTTTTCATGAAGAATAATTGCGAAATAAGAAAAGAAGTTTGAGAAAAAGTTGTATTGGAATTATTATTAAGGAAGGATTGGAATTTCATTTAAGTATTATTTGTGGCCTTATATAAAAAATAAGCCAACCCACTACCAACCAAGTCCAAGGCTCGACCGAGGGAACATGTGGGGCCAAAGTTGACCATTCCCAAGGGAACCAGCCTAGGGCTAGTATAGGGGCAGTAGAGGAGAGTATGCTCACAAAGATCACATGGGATCACCAGCGGTGTCGCCACCATGCGGGGCAACATGGCGGTAGAGAGAGCTGGCACAAGGTGGTGTTAGTAGGGGATGGGGATTCATAGATGCTCAATGGGAGTGGTTGATTGAAAAACCACATCCCTGACCGATAGAGAATTCGACATGGGATAGCGGCATAGAAACACTGTTTATCCATAATTAAAATGATATAAATTTTGTGAGTTGCTCGATCTGGATGATCTAAGCTATCAGATCAAGCTATGGCGATTTTCTTCCTCTAAACCTCTCTCAAGGGATCTATGTAGCATGGGTTATCCACCATTGATGAGATATGTAGATCATTCTCTCATCCACCAGACAAAACATAAGTCCATGAACAAATTAAATAAGGTCGCGTTGTACTCCAAACATCTAGGTGAGATCCAAGTATGTGTTTCAAACATGTTTAATGCATGAAAATTCATAAACAGAAGGTACCAGAAATGTGATGATTGTATGATGATACAAATCCACCTGGATGAAGTAAAACATGATATTTTTTAACAAGTATTATTGAAATTTTTATGCATGCTGCTCCGCATTTCATGTATGAAGATTGAATGAAGATTTTGAGAATAAGAATCCACAATTCATTACTTACCTACATGAAAAGAATAGGTTAATCGATATCCTTAGGTATTTGAAATGAAGAACCATGTAAACATGGGAAGTTGTGTGCATGAGGAAACAGAAATCCAGAGACCTTTAGGAAATTTGAATGATGAGAAACATGCACATGTATAATGTATTCATGTAGGGTGAGCTGCGACTGTGAGCCTCGTGATATGAAGAAGTAAACACCCAAACTCCTTGGGTGTTTATTTTGACATGTTGTGCATGACTTGAATGATAAATGGATGACGAAGGAAATAATACCCATTTGATTATTTCAAATGAATATGAGAAATGGAATAACCAAATTCATGGGGTTTTTAAATGAGGATAAACTAATACAAAAAAATAATGGGGTATTCAAGAATGAGAAATAAATAATACCCACATTCATTTGGGTATTTAATTTGAGAAATACAATACCCTCTTTCGGGCTTTGTTGGGCACTCCATGCCTAACCACTACAAGCAGGACACGTGTAGATTAATGCAGATGCACACCCTCAACTCGATAGTTTTAAAAAATAAACTAAAAAGGAAGAGGTATAAAAATTAACTCTACACCACTGACCCATAAATTAAATACATATACAAAAAATATGCATAATCAAATTCTAATCAATTAATAGATAGAAGATCAAGGGGTAAAGTCCAAAAAAATAAAGGCCAAATATTCTCCACCACATCACATACACTCCTACAAAAACAATAATTATCAATGCTAGAAATAACATTCATTGATGCTGAAAAAGCGTTGGTACTATAAACATCTAGTTTTTATCAGTGCTCAATCAAAACAAACTATACAAATAACACACTACATAAACAAATAACATTGAGGAATGACACTTTTATCAACATTACAAATAACATTGATTAAAGCTCAGTTGAAACTATGTGATGCTCAAATTTACAACACACTACATCAACAAATATAAAATTTATTTTCAAATAAATTTACATCACAATTATTCCTTTGTATTTTCTTCCCCTTTATGTAAAAAATTTCTCTCATTCAGGCTCTTGTAACTTTTATTTCTTTTAATAAACATATCTTGATTTTTGACCAAGGCACCACCTTCATAAAAAAAATTACATCACAATACAACGACAAAACACTATACAATGCTTACAAATATTACAATTAAAAAATTGGTACGTGAGGCGACCCAAACAATTAAAACGTAAAAATTACATCTTATTAAATGAATATTCTTTACATATCATTAAGATACACATCAGAACTATAAAGTTTTAGTGTCTCTGTGAACTTGGATACATAAACAACTGGTACATAAAAGTTCTACATCATCTCTTTCTATGTTCTTCACAACTAGCACCCTTATTAGACATATCATACTTAAAAGTTTTTTTTTCATATCATAGAGAAAATAAAACATAATAAAGGATGAAATCGACCGCTTAGTAAGGATAAACAAGAACAATATCAATTAATAATCATTATTAACCATAACATAAGCACAATTGTATGAGAACATGAACTTAACATTTGAAAATCACATACAACAATTCATAGATCATAATCACGAGTCGTGATATAAAGCTTGGAAGTTCATAAGACATTAATCATAAAAGAATCAAAGAACATAAATCACGTGAGCATAACATTTTCATAAGACCATGTTATAAAAAATGACATAAATCATGACAGAATCATAATCAGAGAAATCTTATATCAATGCTACCCACCAATACATTCATCTCATGTTATGCTTGGGCTAACCAACCTCATACCTGTTTTGGTCTTGTGATAACCTTTCGTGTAGATTTTTTGGGCTTGGGATAACCTCCAATGTAACCCTTAAGCTTATAAAACATTAATCTCTACCCAATGAATTGGAAAGCTATGACAAAGCTACCCATCACATAATCATAATCCATTCACATGTATGCCATAAGATCATATAAACATTCATCAATTCGTCATAACTTAACCCATAAAAAATAAAACAAGTTTCATCAATATTTCATCATCATAATCATAACCCATCTAGAAAAATAATAAAAATGGTATCATTAGATCATATACCTAGTGAAACATAAGTAACACCAATTGATGTTTTCATAGATGAAAATACCTTTAAAAATTCACTGGAACATTTATTGAGGAAAATACCTTTTTCATTTTGAATTCACTTATTTAAAATATAAAAAATTCCAGAATAGTAGGAAGACACCTTTTCTTTAAAAAGAACAATGAAAACTTGTAAATGAAGTTTCAAATAAAAGAGTATTCATGGAAGAAGGAAAATGTGTTCATGTGGTATACATTAAAACAAATATTTTGTTCACACTTTGGCAAAAATTACATCGTTTGGAAAATGACTAGAAGATTCCTTTTAAACCATTTTATATAAATTCAAATATGGGTAAACATTACTTTAATAAATCATTTTATAATAGTAAAAATATTCTTCAAAACATTTTTAATGAAAATATGGGCATGGAATGAGAAAATTCCTGACTAAATAGAGAACAAAGTCAAATTTTATTAAAAATATTCTTTTGGACTTTTGAGTACATAAAGAGAGAAAAATGAAAGGAAAACTTATAATCACTAGAAATAACTAAAGGAGAATAAAATAAATTATATTTTTAAGAGATAGATCGTATAATTTAATCATCATAAATTTAAGCATAAAAAATATCGGTAAAAAGTGAGATTGTAGCATAAAACCCTTACATTATGTTTGACTTTCTCTGTAAGCTCTCTAAGCTCATGTATAATAAATTTAAATTTAATATAATTTTATACCAAAACCATATTTATAATTATAATACCATATACGGTTTACTTATAACATTTTATCACCCGTTCATTAACAATTCTTTATTAAAATCACTGTTCCAAGTGATAACTGTTTACTTTTTCATGTATTTTTCGATTTAAGTGTCATAGTCCTTATATCTTGATCATAGTCCCATAATCTTAAAAATGTTAATCATGATACAAATTTCATATATATTCATCATATACATGTTTATAACATTCCATAAAAGGTAGAGATAGAAAAATGAATTACATAGTTCGTGGAGATGGTAGTTCATACGTACACATAAACGTTGTTTTCATTTTCTAACGAAAAGAAAGAAAGAAATATAAATAATATTTTTTCATTCAAGAATCATAATTTTATCATAAATATTGTATATATTAATTAACTTCATCATTATATCCATCTATGTGATGTTGTGATGGAAAATGAATCATATTGATATATAGAGGTGGTAGTCCACACGTACGCATGAATGATACTTTCATGTCCCATTTTATTGGGCCCAGTGATTAAATTTGTTGTCAATGATATTTCAATATATTTTTGGTGTGTTTGGATTAAGTGGTGATGCCTCTAGAATTGTTATGGATTCATAGCATTGAATGTCATGCTTGAGAAATTCTCCACATTGCAACTTTGACGATTGTTGAAGTGATCTTAAATGATTAAAAAATGTAATTAAGGAGTTTTCACATTGCTATATGAAGTGAAGAAGAAGTGATGAATTTCATGCAATTGAAATATTATTGCATGATTATTTGGATAGGATGTGAGGAGGAGGTCATGCAAAATTATAAGTATATATATATTTTGCATGAAGAATAATTGAGGAAGAAGAAAATAAGTTTGAGAAGAAGTTGGATTGGAATTATTGTTGAGGAAGACTTGGAATTTCATTTATTCTATACTTAGAATTTTCTCTAAGTATTATTTGTGTCCTTATATAAAAAATAGGCCAGCTCATTTCCATCCAAGGCTAGGGATCGACCGAGGGCACATGTTAGACCAAAGTTGAACACGCCCAAGGGAACCAACCTAGGGCCAACATGAGGTAGTGGAGGAGAGCGTGATCACAAAGGGTGCATGAGAGTAGTAGTGGCGGGGCCACCGTATGTGGCAGAATAGCGGTAGGGATAATGGGCATGGTGCAGTGCCTGCGGGGGATTAAGATTTATGGCCGCTCAATGGGAGTGGTTGATTAATAAACCACATCTCCGGCCGATGGAGAATTCGATGTGGGATAACGGCATAACCTGTAATGACCCGAATCTGGAGCCCCTCAACTGGTGCCCCGTGCCCGGTTCGCCACATGACCTCAAGCGCATTTCCCCAAATGCCAGAGGCTGCCGACTAGCAGCGAGGGACTTGGTAAGTTATTGGGGAAACTATGCCCTCATTTGGTAAGGTATACAAGTTACAGGAAATAATAGTCAGTATCAGAAGTAGTAAACAACATACAACAACTGAAACTAAACAATGGAACAAATTTATAATATAATAATGATGCAACATGGTGCATGTATCTAAGGAAAGCAACAAACACAACAACCTGCTGAAATACAACTGAGAACAAAGCACTAAAAGTAAACAGAAACTCTAGCAGCATCACAAGCCAAAGATCGGTCCTATGCTCTCCAGCTCCAACCAGCAATCATGTACCTAAAGTAGAAGGGCCGCAATCTCTATCCACATCTGAAACCATATAACCTATTTGGGTCGAAAAACAGGACCCAAACAGGGTGTGAGACTAATCCCAGTAGGCAATCACTACAAGATCTGTGCCCTACTGTCAGTGAGCAATATAGCAAAAGTAAAGGAAATAAATGCAGTAGAGAAAAATAAGTAATCTAAAGTAAACAATCCTACCAATATCCATTCACATTTATTTATTAATTTAATTCACTCATTTAATTATCAACCAAGTAATCTAGCAAAAAGATCTACATTCTCAAGGCATAACAAGTAACACAACAGGTATCTCAGCAGACTACCTAATCAGGAAGCAGTACAAAACTCAAGCTTGTTCTTTGGATTGGTGAACTCCTCACAACCAACCAAACAATAATCATAGTGACTCTCTGGGTGGATCACACTAGCACACCCCTCTAGTCAGTAAACACACAAGGGCATAGAAACTCTGGGAAGCTCTCACCATCAATTCCCCTACGGTCTTGCAACGATAGCTATAGACTCTATGAGAAAGAACTTACATCTAATTACCCCTATAGTCTCAATACATAACTAAGGACACTCTAAGGAAGCAAAAAGTCCCATTTCCGTAGGTCCTGTGAATGATACTAATTTATAGCAGACACTCTAGGGAAGCCCTTAATCATCAATTCCCTCTTTAGTCTACCACACTGGGTTCCCACAGCCCTGAGTAGTGTAGTCGTGCGTAATCGACTGTTAGCAGTCCAAAGTAAGCTCAACAAACTACTTGGCTAATAGCTACAATGCATCAAAAGCATAAAAATAGCAGGAAATACACGCAATCAATTATATCAAGGCAGGAAAACAATGCAACAAGGTATGCCTCACAGGAAACCAAATCCAAACGGCGATAAACCGCCAAAACAGGGGGAAACACCCATGGGGTGATCCTAAAAAATGCTAACAATCAATTATCAATCATCTAATAACCTCAATCATACATTAAATCTAAGTCAGATAACAATACAGGATCAAAACCCTAACCCGAGATACCTGATACATGGGTATCCGACACTTTTGCACAAAAAACTCAAAGACATTTAACGTAGGGCAACAAACCACCTACCTCGATCCTAGGAGATCGATATACTTGAACCTCAGCCTATGAATCATCCTAGAATAGAGAATATATACAAAAACGTCTAAAATGTTCAACCTCATATAACTCTCACAAGAGAAGGAATCGGGAAACGTGGCGAAGGAAGAACTAAGAACTCACCGCTGCGATTGTATTGCAGCCGACGACGTTCGATTCAGATAAACGGTGATAGATCAATGGCTTAGAGAAGATCTGGCCTCCTCGGACGCTCTGGACGTAATTAGGCGGAGAAGAAGATGAAAATAGGTTTAATACGCGACCCCGGTCCGATTAATGAAATAAAAGAAAAGTACATAGTGTGTACTTCATGAGTACACGACGTGTACTTCATGAGTACACGGCGTGTACTCACCCGTTCCATACACCGCATTAAGCGGCCTCCACATCACCACTACACACCGTGTGTGTGGCCCGGACAGGGCCAGCTCACAGCCTCACGTGGGAGAAAAGTACACGACATGTACTCATAAAGTACACAACGTGTACTTAGAAAATTTCCATATTTTCTTCTTTTTCTAAAAAACGACCAGAAACGGAAAAACATACCTGAAACGAAGATCCAAGTTCTTACAAACTTCCCTCATTAAATAAATTCATCCCCGAATTTCCTAACTTGGTGGCGAAGAAGAAACCTCGAACAACTTTGGCCACTGTGATCGCATATCGGCCTCCCTCTCCCAACTCTCGTCCTGTACACGGCCGTGCTGCCATAGCACCCGTACCAGAGGAACAGACCGACCACGTAGTATCTTTGCACTAAGATCAACAATACTGATAGGATGATCCTCGAATGATGCATCCTGCTCTAGCTCAACCTCCTCAGGTTGAAAATCATGAGACGGGTCTGAGAAATAGCGGCAAAGCTGAGAAACATAGAAGACGTCATGCATAGCCTGGTACCTCTGAGACAACTACAACCTATAAGAAACCAGCCCGACTCTCTCCAGAACCTCAAATGGCCCGACGTATCTCGGTGAAAGCTTACCCTATCTCCTGATCCTCTTGTGTCTCAACCTCGGGGTAACACGTAGGAAAACCTGATCCCCAACCTTAAACTCCAAAGGTCATCTCCGCTGATCAGCATAAGATTTCTGCCAAGACTGTGCAGTAGCCATCCTTTTTCAAATCAAAACCACCTAATATGTGGTCTCCGGAACAAGACGAGGTCCCAACATAGCTGCCTCTCCTGCCTCCATCCAACAAAAGGGTGATCGGCATGGCCTACCGTACAAAGCCTCGTAAGGTTCCATCTGAATAGTTGCTTGAAAACTATTATTATAGGCAAACTCCACTAGAGGTATATGTATCTCCCAAGAACCTCCAAAATCAAGGACACATGCTCGTAACATGTCCTTTAGCACCTGAATCATGCGCTCTGACTGACCATCTGTCTGGGGATGGTAAACAGTACTCAGAAGTACTTGTGTACCCAAAGCCCTCTGTAGCCCTTGCCAGAAATGCGACGTGAAGCGGACATACCTATCTGAAATGATAGTACTTGGAACCCCATGCAAGCATAAAATCTCACGGATGTACAACCCTCCAAGCTCATCAACACCAAAGGTCTCCTTAATCAGAAATAAGTAAGAGACCTTCGTGAAACTGTCAATGACAACCCATACCGCATCATTCCCTCAAGGTGATCTCGGTAACCCTATCACGAATTCCGTCGCGACATCATTACACTTCCACTCGAGAATGGGTAGCTTCTGTAAAAGCCCCGCCGGTCACTGGTGCTCTGCCTTCAGCTGCTGATAGGTGGAACATCTCATGAAAAAACCAGCAACATCTCTCTTCATACCTGGCCAACAATACTGGTAGTGTAGATCACGATACATCTTGGTGACGCCAGGATGAACTGCCTAGACTGAGGAATGAAATTCTCGCATCAGCTCCTCGCGTATATCTGCTGGCACCCATACGCGTCCCTAGAAACGAAAAATCTCATCCTCACCGATGGTCCATCTGGGAAGAGGGTCCTCTCATGACATGCTTTTCTATAGGACTAGGCCTTCATAATCTGATTATTGAATCATCCGAACTCAGTCGAGAAGCATAGAGGTAACAGCTACAGAAGATAAGAAAGTTTTCCCCTGTCTGTCGTGGACCTCCAAATGCATCTCAGAGAACAGAGCCATAAGCTGCCACTCACTGATGGCCTCCTAAACTGCCTGTATCTGAGTCCTCCTGCTCAGTGCATCAGCCATGGAATTTACTTTCCCAGGCATATAGGCAAGCTCGAAATCAAAATACTGCAGGTACTCAACCCACCTCCGCTATCTCAGATTCAAGTCACGCTGTGTGAAGATGTACTTGAGGCTCTTGTGGTCAGTATACACCACAAAATGCTCTCCCAGAAGATAATGTCTCCAACAACGCAAAGCATGAACAACTACAGCCAACTCCAGGTCGTGCGTAGGATAGTTACTCTCATGTGGCCTCAACTGCCGACATCCGTACTCAACAACACGATCCTCCTGCATAAGCACTGATCCAAGCCCGATGCCAGATGCATCATAGAAAACTATATAACTCTTTCCCGGCTCCGACAAAACTAGAATCGGTGCTGAAGTAAATCTGCCTTTCAGCTCTTGGAAGGCTGAATCGCAGGCTTCTGACTAAACATACTTCACCTCTTTCTTATTCAATCTCATCAACGGCGCTGCTAGGCATGAGAAGTCCTATATAAACCGCCTGTAGTAACCAGACAGCCCTAAGAAACTCCATACCTCGAAGACGTTCTTCAGCTGCTCCCAGGTGACTACTGATCTCACCTTCTCTGGGTCTACTGATACTCCTATCTCTGAGATTACATGACCCATGAAGTGAACCTCATCCATCCAAAAGTGGCACTTTGAGATCTTAACATATAACTGATGCTCCCTCAGTGTACTCAAAACGATCTCAAGATGGGTAGCATGGTTGTGTCGAGTGTGAGAGTACACCAAGATGTCGTCCATGAAAACCACCATGAAGGAATCCAAGTAAGGATAGAAAAATCTGTTCATCAGCACCATGGAAACTGCTGGCATGTTCGTGAGACCGAACGACATAACCAAATACTCATACAGACCATACCTGCTCTGGAAGGCTGTAATAGGTATATCAGATGGTCTGACACGCAACTGATGGTGGCCGGATCTCAAGTCGATATTAAAGAACACTCTAGATCCTCGAAGCTGATCAAAGAGATAATCTATCTATGGCATTGGATATCAGTTCTTGACCATCAACTGGTTCAGCTTCTGATAATCCACACAAAGCCTAAGAGTGTCGTCTTCCTTCTTCGCAAACAGGACAGGCGAACCCCAAGGAGAAGTACTGGGTCGGATGAAACCCCTTTTCTATAACTCCTCCCAACTGATTCTTAAGCTCTTGCAACTCAGGTGTAGCCATCCTATAAGGAGGAATGGACACCGGTGCCGCTCCTGGCACAAGCTCAATAGAAAAGTCCACCTCTCGCTCCGAAGGAAAACCTGAAAAGTCTTCTGAAAAGACATCTGGAAAGCGATTAACCACTGGAGGAAAATCTATATGAGAAGTCCCATGTTCATCCAGATATAAGCTAGAAATCTGAGCCATAACACCGCCCAACCCATGATGTTCTGGTCCAGCTCTTCTCACCTGGACATCCCATTCGCCCTTGTGAAGAAAAGATCATCCCTCTGGTGATGTGAAACTCACCCTACAGTGATAGCAATTGACAGGGTCTTGGAAGGGAACTAACCAGTTCATCCTAAGAATGAAATCATAGACTTCCATCTACAAAACATAGATACTCCATGAAAAATGACACCCACCAACCTCGAGGGGGATGTCTAAGCACTAACGAACACTAGCAGTTCTAATTCCCAAGGGAGTGTCTAGCGTTATTATATCCTCAGAAGTATAAACAGTAAGTCTAAGGCTTTCCACAGTATGCACATAAATAAAGATATGAGAAGATCCTATATCGAAAAGTGCAGAGGATAAAACTAAGGCTACTAAAATCATACCTCGAACTGTAGAAGGTCCATGATCCTGCTCCTGATGAATCTATTCTACAACAAAAGTCTGGCCTGTACCGCGGCCCTGTGTAGCAGCCTAAGATCCCTGTGCTGCTCCTCCATGAGTCTGACCACTGCGTCCACAGCCTATACCCTGGCCTGAATGAACTGAAGAAATCCATCCCCCAGTCTGCTGCAGAACTGGTAATCCTATTTCTGTACGCGGAGTCGAAACTGATCCTTCTTCACTAGCCGCTAGCAGAAAAACCTTGCAGAAGCGCTATAGATGAACCATCTTGCCACAAGATCGGCACTCTACTGGGTCCCTTGGGCACTAGGGCTTGTTATTCCGACTTCTTCCACACTGATAACACACCACTTGGTTTCTATAGGGAAGATCCCTTATACCAGAAGGAATACCTCGCTTCCTCGAGTCACCTCGTGTAGACTCTCGGTGGCGCTTCCTGCTGTTTGTATGGAGAAAATCAGCCCTAGATGCTGAACCGCCCTGGTCCACAGCTCTAGCCTCCCTCAGGTTTCTCTCCATAATAAGCGCCTGGTTGAATATCAGAGTGATAGAAGTCAACTGAAAGACGTTCACCTGTGACCTGATGTTCGGTCTGAGGCCTTCCTCAAACTTCCTCGCCAAAAGTAGCTCGTCATTCCCCAGAATGGGAGTGAAACACTGTAACTCTGTAAAGCGAGAGGAATACTCCATAACTGTGAGAGTAACCTGCTACAGGTTCATAAACTCTCTGGTTCTGTCGGCCCTCAGTTTCACCGAGTAGAAGTAGTCGTAGAACAAACGCTGAAACTCATCCCAAGACATAGACTGTTGGTGCCCTGTCTTTGAAACCACATCCCACCATCTCTTGGAAGAATATCACAGCATATAAGTTGCGAGCTTCACTCTCCTCTCCAGAGGTGTCTCTAGATGCTCAAATATGGACAACATGTCTTCTAGCAATAACTCCGTAGCCTGTGGTCCTCCATCCCCTGTGAACGTGGGAGGGTGCTACTGCTGAAAAACCCGCATTAGATCTTCCATAGATGGGGAAGGATGCTGAGCTCCCTGGAAGGTTTGCATGAATCTTATGAAATACTTTCTGAACTGAGTGTTGACACTAGTTTCTGGAATCACTGCAGGTGCCATGTCCGGAACGATAGGCGGAACTACTGGTAGTCCCTGATCTGTCGTATCAGGCGTACGGTCACTGCCTGGTTCCTGACGTGCAACGGGAGGACGTCTTGGTTCCATAGTTCTGAAAGGTCAAAAGCACACCTTCATTAATGATGAACACAGAAGAAACTTAAGAGAGAAAAATAGAACAAAAGAGAAAAACTTTAAAATGTGGGAAAACATGACTACACAGCATGTATTACTACTACACGGCGTGTTTCTTAAAAGTTTACCCTGGGTGTGTACCTTGGCCATACATGGCTGTGTAAACCACTTGGCTACACGGCGTGTTCTTAAACTACACGACATGTACTAACCCTTTTACTCCCTGACCGTTCACTCCTACACGGCTGGGAACACGGACTATCCCAGTAGGAAACTACACGGTGTGCTTGTCTGCTACACGACGTGTCCTTAAGATCTCTCCCCTTTCCATGTCTTTAGTCACACGGACTGGTAAACGGACCACTACTACACGATGTGTCAAAGGAGACACGACGTGTACTTGACATGCCTTACCTAACCCATGTTGTTAGTGACACGGTCTGACACACAGTCGACACTACACGGCGTGTTCCATATGGACACGGTGTGTACGCAAAAGGATAACACCAACCCGTGCTGTTGGATACACGGCCGACTACATGGTCAACTATACATGGCATGTTCCCAAGGGACACAACATGAAATTGAAGGAAAACCCCGGCCCGTGTTATTCGTGACACGGCCAGATACCTATTCCAGACTACACGAAATGCTAAGCTGGTACATGACGTGTTTCTATAGGAAACTTTACAACCCCGTCTCTACCCAACATAGTTGGGGACACGGCTAAAAACTACACGGCGTGTATGCATAAAGTACACATTGTGTATTCTGGGTTTTTCCAGACAGTAACCTCAGAACTGCACCGAAGCATAGAAAACACAGAAAACAAGTGTTAAGGTGCCAAATTACGATCCGTGGGGGCCCATACTCCTCACGAATCAAAGCTTGGAATCATAACAATGGATATAACAAGTAAGAAGTATAACAACTCATGATCCACCAAATTCCGATCCTCGAGGGCCCATAACACCTCTAAGACCAAAGTTTGGCATCCATGATAAAGAAGCTCTAAAGAAACGATACCCTATCAACATAGTAGGTATTCTATCATAGCAGTTATCACAACAGAATGCATCTTCTATCACAAATTCTATCACAAAAAAATGAAAATTCTAATTCAATCTAGATGGAATGAAAAAATGCATGACATGTGATTTTCTAACAAGTGCCTATATGATGCATGAGATGGCATACCCTCATCTCATCAGGTTGCAACAAAATAGAACCACAATCATACAAACAGTAATAGCACAAAACAAGTGCACCACCCAATGGTGAAATCAATTAAACTGCAACATTTTCAAAAACTCGAAAATTGAAATATTCGAGGAAATCTAGATTTTTCCCTGTACACGGGTTCTAGAATGCCCAGACACAACTATTTACCATTTAACTATTCCGTCCTATCCATGTCTGATGTCGCTAAATATTAAGTCAATAGAAAAGGAAAGAAACTCATCTGATACCACTTTGTAACGACTCGAATCCGGATCCCCTCAACTGGTGCCCTGTTCCCGGTTCGCCACATGACCTCAAGCGCATTTCCCCAAATTCCAGAGGCTGCCGAATAGCAGCAAGGGCCTTGGTAAGTTATTGGGGAAACTATGCCCTCATTTGGTAAGGTATACAAGGTACAGGAAATAACAGTCACTAGCGGAAGCAGTAAACAACATACAACAACTGAAACTAAACAACAGAAGCAATGTATAATATAATAATTATGCATCATGGTATATGTATCCAAGGAAAGCAACAAACACAACAACGTGCTTAAATACAACTGAGAACAAAGCAATCAAAGTAAACAACAACTCCAACATCATCGCAAGCCAAAGATCGGTCATATTCTCTCTAGCTCCAACCAGCAATCATGTACCTGAAGTAGAAGGGACACAATCTCTATCCACACCTGCAACCATATAACCTGTTTGGGTCAAAAAATAGGACCCAAACAGGGTGTGAGACTAATCCCAGTAGGAAATCACCACAAGATATTTGCCTTACTGTCAGTGAGAAATATAGCAAAAGTAAAGGAAATAAATGTAGCAGAGAAAAAGGAGTACTCTAAAGTAAACAATCCTACCAATATCCATTCACATTTATTTATTAATTTAATTCACTCATTTAATTATCAACCAAGGAATCTAGAAAACATCTCTACATTCTCAAGGCATAGCAAGTAACACAACAGGTATCTCAGCAGACTACCTAAACAATAAGAAGTAAAAAACTCAAGATTGTTCTTTGGCTTGGTGGACTCGTCACAACCAACCAAACAATAATCATAGTGACTCTTTGGGTGGCTCACACTGGCAGACCCCTCTAGTCAGTAAACACACAAGGGCATAGACACTCTCGGAAGCTCTCACCGTCAATTCCCCTGCGGTCTTGCAATGATATCTATAGACTCTCTGAGGAAGAACTTACATCTAATTACCCATATAGTCTCGATATGAAACTAAGGAAACTCTAAGGAAGCACAAAGTCTCACTCCCATAGGTGTTGCGAATGATACTAATTTATAGCAGACACTCTAGGGAAGCCCTTAATCATCAATTCCCTCTTTAGTCTACCACACTGGGTTCCCACAGCCTTGAGTAGTGTAGTCGTGCGTAATTGACTATTAGCATCCCAAATTAAGCTCAACAAACTACTTGGATAATAGCTACAATGCATCAAAAGCATATAAACAGCAGGAAATACATGCAATCAATTATATCAAGGTAGACAAACAATGCAACAAGGTATGCCTCACAGGAAACCTAAGACAAACGGTGATAAACAACCAAAACAGGGGGAAACACCCATGGGGTGATCCTAAAACATGCTAAAAAGAAATTATCAATCATCTAATAACCTTAAGAATACATGAAATCTAAGGTAGATAACAATACAAGATCAAAACCCTAACCTGCAATACCCGATACATGGGTATCAAACACTTTTGCACAAAAAACTCAAAGACATTCAACGTAGGGAAAAAAACCACCTACCTCGATCCTAGGAGATCGATATACTTGAACCTCAGCCTATGAATCATCCTAGAATAGAGAAGATCTGAAAAAACATCTAAAATGTTCAACCTCAGATAACTCTCACAAGAGAAGGAATCAGGAAACGTATCCAAGGAAGAACCAAGAACTCACCGCTGCGATTCTATTACAATCGACGACGTTCGATTTAGATAACCAGTGATAGATCGGTGTCTCAGAGAAGATCCGGACTCCTCGGATGCTCTAGACGTAATTAAGCGGAGAAGAAGATGAAAATAGGTTTAATACGCGACCCTGGTCCTATTAACAAAATAAAAAGAAAAGTACACAGTGTGTACTTCATGAGTACACAGCATGTACTCACCCTTTCCATACACCACATTAAGAAGCCTCCACATCACCGCTACACACCGTGTGTGTGGCCCGGACACGGCCAGCTCACGGCCTAGCACGGGAGAAAAGTACATGGCGTGTACTCATAAAGTACACAACGTGTACTTAGAAAATTTCCATATTTTCTTCTTTTTCTAAAAAATGACCAGAAACGGAAAAACATACTTGAAATGAAGATCTGGGTTCTTAAAAACTTCCCCCATTAAAGAAATTCATCCCCAAATTTCCCTAACTTGGTGGCGAAGAAGAAACCTCAAACAACTCTGGCCACTGTGATCGCATGTCGGCCTCCCTCTCCCAAGTCTCGTCTTGTACATGGCCATGATGCCATAGCACCAGTACCAAAGGAACAGACCGGCCACGTAGTATCTTTGCACTACGATCAAAAATCCTGATAGGATGCTCCTCGAACGATGCATCCTACTCCAGCTCAACCTCCTCGGTTTGAAAAACATGAGATGGGTCTGAGAAATAGCAGTGAAGATGAGAAACATAGAAGACGTCGTACATAGCCTAGTACCTCTGAGGCAACTGCAACCTATAAGCAACCAGCCCGACTCTCTCCAGAACCTCAAACGGCCCTACGTATCTTGGTGAAAGCTTATCCTGTCTCCAGATCCTCTTGTGTCCCAACCTTGGGGTAACACGTAGGAAAACCTGATCCCCAACCTTAAACTCCAAAGGTCATCTCCACTGATCAACATAAGATTTCTGCCAAGACTGTGCAATATACATCCTTTTTTGAATCAACACCACCTTCTCTGTGGTCTCCTGAACAAGACGAGGTCCCAGCATAGTTGCCTCTCCTGCTTCCATCCAACAAAAGGGTGATCGGCATGGCCTACCGTACAAATCCTCGTAAGGTGCCATCTGAATAGTTGCTTGAAAACTATTATTATAGGAAAACTCCACTAGAGGTATATGTCTCTCCCAAGAACCTACAAAATCAAGGACACATGCTTTTAGCATGTCCTTTAGCACCTGAATCGTGCGCACTAACTGGCCATCTGTCTGGGGATGGTAACCAGTACTCAGAAGTACTTGTGTACCCAAATCCCTTTGTAGCCCTTGCCAGAAATGCGATGTGAGGCGGGCGTCCCTATCTGAAATTATAGTACTTGGAACCCCATGAAAGTGTAAAATCTCACGGATGTACAACCGTCAAAGCTCATCAACACCGAAGGTCTCCTTAATCGGCAAGAAGTAAGCAACCTTCGTGAAACTGTCAATGACAACCCATACCGCTTCATTCCCTCGAGGTGATCTCGGTAACCCTATCACGAAGTCCATCGCGACATCATTCCACTTCCACTCGAGAATGGGTAGCTTTTGTAAAAGCCCTGTCGGTCACTGGTGCTCTGCCTTCACCTGCTGATAGTTGGAACATCTCATGAAAAAACTAGCAACATCTCTCTTCATACCTGGCCAACAATACTGGCGGTGTAGATCACGATACATCTTGGTGACGCCAGGATGAAATGGTCAGACTGAGGAATGAAAGTCTCGCATTAGATCCTCGCGTATATCTACTGGCACCCATACACGTCCCTGGAAACACAAGATCTCATCCTCGCCTATGGTCCATCCGGGAAGAGGGTCCTCTCCTGACATGCTTTCCCATAGGACTAGGCCTTCAGAATCTGATAACTGCCTCATCCGAACTCAGTTGAGAAGCGTAGAGGTAACAACTACAAAAGATAGGAAAGTCTTCCCCTGTCTGTCATGCACCTCCAAATGCATCTCAGAGAACAGAGCCATAAGCTGCCACTCACTGCTGGCCTCCTGAACTGCCTGTATCTGAGTCATCTTACTCAGTGCATCAGCCACTTCATTTCCTTTCCCAGGCATATAGGCAAGCTCGAAATCGAAATACTTCAGGTACTCAACCCACCTCCTCTATCTCAAATTGAAGTCACGCTACGTGAAGATGTACTTGAGGCTCTTTTGGTCAGTATACACCACAAAATGCTCTCCCAAAAGATAATGTCTCCAACAACGCAAAGCATGAACAACTGTAGCCAACTCCAGGTCATGCGTAGGATAGTTCCTCTCATGTGGCCTCAACTGCCGACATCCGTACGCAACAACACGATCCTCCTGCATAAGCACTGCTCCAAGCCCGATGCCAGATGCATCACAGAAAACTGTATAACTCTTGCCCGACTTCGACAAAACTAGAATTGGTGCTGAAGTTAATCTCCCTTTCAGCTCCTGGAAGGCTGAATCGCAGGCTTCTAACCAAACATACTTCACCCCTTTCTTAGTCAAGCCTTTCAATGACGCTTCTAGGCATGAAAAGTCCTGTATAAACTGCCCGTAATAACCAGACATCCCTAAGAAACTTCATACCTCGAAGACGTTCTTCGGCTGCTCCCAGGTGACTATTGCTCTCACCTTCTCTGGGTCTACTGATACTCCTATCTCTGAGATGACATGACCCATGAAGTGAACCTCGTCCATCCAAAAGTGTCACTTTGAGAGCTTAACATATAAATGATGCTCCCTCAGCGTACTAAAAACGATCTCAAGATGGGTAGCATGGTCGTGTCAAGTGTGAGAGTACACCAAGATGTCGTCCATGAAAACCACCATGAAGGAATCCAAGTAAGGATGAAAAAATATGTTCATCGGCACCATTAAAACTACTGGCGTGTTCATGAGACCGAATGACATAACCAAATACTCATACAGACCATACCTGCTTCGGAAGGCTGTAAGAGGTATATCAGATGGTCTGACACGCAACTGATGGTAGCCGGATCTCACGTCGATATTCGAGAACACTCTGGATCCTCGAAGCTGATTAAAGAGATAATCTATCCGTGGAAATGGATATCAGTTCTTGACCGTCAACTGCTTCAGCTTCCGATAATCCACACAAAGCCTAAGGGTTCCGTCTGCCTTCTTCACAAACAGGACAGGCGAACCCCAAGGAGAAGTACTGGGTCAGATGAAACCCCTTTTCTACAACTCCTCCCAAATGCTTCTTGAGCTCCTGAAACTCAGGTGTAGCCATCCTTTAAGGAGGAATGGACACCGGTGCCGCTCCTGGAACAAGCTCAATAGAAAAGTCTACCTCTCGCTTCGGATGAAAACCTGAAAAGTCTTCTAGAAAGACATCTGGAAAGGGAACTGGAGGAAAATCTATCTGAGAAGTCCCATGTTCATCCATATATAA
This sequence comes from Viscum album, assembly GCA_963277665.1. Lineage (NCBI taxonomy): Eukaryota > Viridiplantae > Streptophyta > Magnoliopsida > Santalales > Viscaceae > Viscum > Viscum album. The sequence goes on from OY728129.1 coordinate 243,847,315, forward strand.
TCTAGCAATCTGAGCCGTAACACCGCCCAACCCATGATGTTTTAGTCCATCTCTTCTAGCCTGGACATCCCATTCGCCCTTGTGAATAAAATATCATCCCTCTAGTGATGTGAAACTCACCCTACGACAATAGCAATTGACAAAGTCTTGGAAGGGAACTAACCAGTCTATCCCGAGAATGACATCATAGCCTTACATCTTCAAAATTTAGAGACTCCACGAAAAATGACACCCAACAACCTTGAGGGGGCAGTCTAAGCACTAACGCATGCTAGCAGTTCTAATTACCAAGGGAGTGTCTAGAATTATTATATCCTCAGAAGTATAAACAGTAAATCTAAGGCTTTCCACAGTATGCCCAGAAATAAATCTATGAGAAGCTCCTATATCGAAAAGTGCAGAGGATAAAACTGAGGCTACTAAAATCGTACCTCGAACTGTAGAAGGTCCAAGATCCTACTCCTGATGAATCTATTCTACAGAAAAAGTATGGCCTGTATCGCAGCCCTACATAGCAGCCTAATATCCCTATGCTACTCCTCCCTGAGCCTGACCACTGCATCCATGGCCTATACCCTGGCCTGAACGACCTGAAGAACTCCATCCCCCAATCTGCTACGGAACTGGTAATCCTATTACTATACGCGGAGTCGAAACTGATCCTTCTTCACTAGCCGCTGGCAGAAGAATCTTGCAGAAGCGCTGTAGATGAACCATCTTGCCGCAAGATCGGCACTCTACTGGGTCCCTCAGGCACTGGGGCTTCTTATGCCCACTTCTTCCACACTGATAACACAAGCCTAAGCTCGATCCTATGCTCTCCATATCCAACTAGAAATCATGTACCTGAAGTAGAAGGTCCACAATCCCTATCCACAACTACAACCATATAACCTATTTGGGCTGAAAAATAGGACCCAAATAGGCTGTGAGACTAATCCCAGTAGGAAATCACCCCAAGATCTGTTCCCTACTGTCAGCGAGCAATATAGAAAAAGTAAAGGAAATAAATGCAGTAGAGAAAAAGGAGTACTCTAAAGTAAAAAATCCCACCAATATCCATTCACATTGATTAATTAATTTAATTCACTCATTTAATTATCAACCAAGGAATCTAGTAAACAACTCTACATTCTTAAGGCATAGTAAGTAACACAAAAGGCATCTCAGTAGACTACCTAAACAACAAGCAGTACAAAACTGAAGCTTGTTCTTTGGCTTGGTGGAATCATCACAACCAACCAAACAATAATCATAGTGACTCTCTGGGTGGATCACACTGGCAGACCCCTCTAGTCAGTAAACACACAAGGGCACAAACACTCTGGGAAGCTATCACCGTCAATTCCCCTACGGTCTTGCAACGATATCTATAGACTCTCTGAGGAAGCACTTACATATAATTCTCCCTATAGTCTCGATACGTAACTAAAAACACTCTAAGGAAGCACAAAGTCCCATCCCCGTAGGTCCTACAAACGATACTAATTTATAGAAAACTCTCTAGGGAAGCCCTTAATCGTCAATTCCCTCTTTAGTCTACCACACCAGGTTCCCACAGCCCTGAGTAGTGTAGTCGTGCATAATTGACTGTTAGCAGCCCAAATTAAGCTCAAAAAACTACTTGGATAATAACTACAATGCATCAAAAGAATATAAACAACAGGCAATACATGCAATCAATTATATCAAGGCAGGAAAACAATGCAACAAGGTATGCCTCACAGGTAACCTAATCCAAACGGCGATAAACAACCAAAATAGGGGGAAACACCCATGGGGTGATCCTCAAACATGCTAACAAGAAATTATCAATAATATAATAACCTCAAGCATACATGAAATCTAAGGCAGATAATAATACATGATCAAAACCCTAACCTGAGATACCTGATACATGGGTATCCGACACTTTTGCACCAAAAACTCAAAGAAATTCAACGTAGGGAAACAAACCACCTACCTAGATCCTAGGAGATCTATATATGTGAACCTCTACCTGTGAATCATCCTAGAATGTAGAAGATCTGCAAAAACATCTAAAATGTTCAACCTTAGATAACTCTCACAAGAGAAGGAATCAGGAAACGTGGCCAAGGAAGAACCAACAACTCACTGCTGCGATTCTATTGAAACCGACGGCGTTTGATTCGGATAACCGGTGAAGGATCGATGGATTAGAGAAGATTCGGCCTCTTCAGATGCTCTAGACGTAATTAGGTGAAGGAGAAGATGAAAATAGGTTTAAGACGCAACCCCGGTCTGATTAATGAAACAAAATGAAAAGTACACGACATGTACTTCATGAGTACATGGCGTGTACTCGCCCTTTCCATACACTGCATTAAGCGGCCTCCACATCACCGCTACACACCGTTTGTGTGGCCTGGACATGGCCAGATCACGGCCTCGCGTGGGAGAAAAGTACACGGCGTGTACTCATAAAGTACACGGTGTGTACATAGAAAATTTCCAGATTTTCTTCTTTTTCTAAAAAATGACTAGAAACGGAAAAACATACCTGAAAAGAAGATCCGAGTTCTTACATAACCGAACTATTAATCCTACATTAAAATGATGAAACTTTCATGATCCACTCGATCTGGATGATCTAATCCATTTGATCAAACTGGGGTGGTTGTCTTCCTCTAAGCCTCGCTCGAGGGATCTGCGCAGCGTGAGTTATCCGCCATTGATGGGATGTGAAGATCAGGCCCATATCCATCAGACTAAAAAGAAGGCCAAAATAGATTAAACAAAGTCACGTTGTACTCCAGAGATCCAGGTGATAACCATTCACATGTTTCAAACATGTTTTATGCATGGACATTCATAAATAGAAGGTACCCAAAGCGTGATGATCATCTGAAAATGCATGGCCATCTGGATGAAGTAAAAGCCAATATTTTTACAGAGGTATGATCATAATTTCATTCATGAAGCTCTGCATTTCATGCATGATGATCTAATAAATATTTTGAAAATGAGGAGCCGCGGGTGATTACTTACCCGTGTGAGAAGAACAGGTTACCCGATCTCCTCGGGTATTTGAAATGGAGAACCATGTAAATTGGGGAAGCACCATGCGTGAGGAAATAGGAATCCTGCGACCTTTGTGAACTTTGAATGATGAGTAGCATGTAAAATTATAATGCATGCATACAGGTGAGTTGTGACAGTGAGTCGTCTGACATGAAGAAGGAAACACTCGAACTCCTCGAGTGCTTATTTTGAGACGTTGCACATGCCTCAGATGATAGATTAATGTAGAAGGAAATAACACCCATTCAGGTATTTCAAATGAATATGAGAAATAGAATACCCACATTGGTGTGGTATTTAAATGAGGATAAAATAATACCCACTAATAATGGGGTATTCAATAATGAGAAATAATGAATACCCACATTCATTTGGGTATTTAATTTGGGAAATATAATACCCACATTCAGGTACTAATATTTGAGGCATGAAGGAAATTAAATGTGTTTAATTCTTAACACATTTAATTGAGGATTTAAATGGTAGAATTTAAGTCATGAAATTTATTAAGACCCCATGCACTACACTGTTTTTGTATAAATATGTGCATGCATGTGATGAGAATCAGGTACCTAATTGTAAGATCATTTTGTGACTCCTTCCATCCATTTTGCAAGAAGAAATTTGAGAGTGATCCAAAGTCAGGTTATTATAGAAGAAGGTGATTGAATGTATTTGAGATTTTGAAGAGGAAAATTCAGATTATTCAATATCTGAAAGGAGTTTTGAGGCCAACAAGATTGATCAAGTCATCTATTGAAGGCCTTGGAGATTTGTGCACAAGGAAGGGACATCCATATTTCTTGTAGAGGAAGACTATTCATGAAGAGGAACCACTGGAAATTGGGTCTATCCCCATGCATCTATACCCACTATTTAGAGAAACTGTGGGTAGAGATATTGTTCTCAAATCTATACCCACGGATTTAAAAAACCGTTGGTATAGGTTGAGCTACACCAGTGGTTTTTCAAAAAACCATTGGAATAGTCCCTAAAAAAACCAGGCTTCCATCAGGCCCCCCCTCCCCTCTTCCTTAGAATCCCTAATCCTCCCCACTCTTATGAGCCTCGGTGTCCCCTTTCCCCTCCTCAGATGACATTGCACCCATCGAACCGGTGTTCTTTGGCATTTTTTTGTTGTGATATTTGAGAGGTAATCTTTCCTTCCCTCCTCTTATTTATTCTCCCCTCACCCCAGTGATAAACAATTTTCTTCTCCAGTGTTCTCCCCTAATTCACGGATTTTTTTTGATTTTGATCTTCTTTGACATCAGATTAGTGAGTTTTGAATCCATATTCTCTTCTTCCAGCTGTTATTTTTATTTTTATATATGCAATCTATTCTACTAGAGTGTGTTGGCATCACTTCTATCATTTTTTTTAAATTTATAGTCTAATATAGATCAAATATAGTCTATTAAATTCATAGAAGTATTGTTTTAATTATAATTTGTTTATTTTGAAAACTATCCTAGGGATTCTTATGAATCTAACTTAAATTTGTGATTCTTTTGGTGGAATATTTTAGGGATTTAGATATTTTTATTGTGGGGAATCATATTTAAGTTAACTATAGGGTTTAATGTTGGGTTTTATTATCCTAGAGTTATGGGATTTAATTATTGAAATTTAATTTTTTATATCATGAACCATGGTTAAACTATTTGTTGGATTACTTTAACCCAAAAAGAAATAATTGTATGACGATGTACATGATTATAATATTTTGAGTAAATCTGGAATATTACTTTATCTATGAAGGTTGGTTCTTCAAGAATTCACAATTGCATTTATAGTATTTATCAAGAATATTTCTTAGAATTAATTATTATTATTTAGACATGAATTACTAATAAGAGATTATTTCAAATAATTAAATATTTAGATTTCAAATGTTTAAGAATTTTCAAACCTTTATTATGTATAAATGTTTATAGAATCCTTTTGGTAAATTTTGTGAAATAATTATATAATTTAGAATGAAAAACTTGTTGGATCATATTAATTTTATGAAACATGGTTTTCATTGATAAAGTTTTACATAAGAAATTATTTTTTAAGAAAACTTTAATGGTATGAACATTAGTTTCACCCATTTTGATTAACTATTGAGTATAACTTAGTTCTTTTTTTAATAATTATTACTTAGTTCATTTATCATATATTGAGTAGTTATCCATTAATTTCCACTATACGTTAAATGAATAAAAAACCATGTAACCAAAATTTCCCTCAATTAAGAGGTTTAATCAGTGGTCAAGTAATGGATGAGTTTCATAAAATGGGATGGTATGGATTAATTATTTAGTCTTGATGGATCTTCCCCAAATTAAATACTTTTTAAATTGAAATAAAAAATCATATAAAATATATTTCTCTTGTATTTTAATAATATAAGTAATGTTAACCTCAAATAAAATCATATTAGGACTAAATGTTATGCTCAGTTATGTTTTCAAATGAGAAGACCTCTATGGAAAATAAATAAATATTTTTCTACCAGTATTCCTTAGTTGTTATTTTTTCAAATACATGCACCTTTTTTGGATTTCAATGAGCATGCCTTGTTTTTTTGATTATAATATGTCTTTTTCTTTGTTTGGATGGATAATAGTATTCTATAATGGTCACTTGCATCATTTATTGTATTCAATTTGGTTTCTTATTAGTGTTCTTTACTTTTATCTACACTATAATTTTAATTTATCTTTGAATTTAGATATAATTTTAATTATGGTTTACATGTTTGATTGGAACATAACTTTTCCCCCCTATAATATAATGGAGATAAGTTGTATGTATCATAACGATCATATTTCAACCAAGTTTTAAAATAATGTGGGGTTTTTTATATTTTGCATTTAAACATGCTTTAGATGGAGTTCGTATACAATGTCTGTGTTATAATTGTGTTGGAAAACCATGGTTAAGCTGGGAAGAAGTTAGATACCATATAAAGAAATCTATATTTCAAAAAAACTATTATGTTTGGCATCACAACAGAGTGACGAGACAATCTTCTACTGTCCATAAACAGAAAGAAAAAAGTTGTATGGAGAATTTGATATTTGATCGGTTTCCATTTGTGAATCATCATGAGAGAGATAGTATGCGAGTGCAATAATGAAATGATATCAATACACATGAGGAAAATACTTAAGATGATGATGTTGAGAGACTGAAAAAATTAATGGATGATTCTGGAACTCCTATATATCAGGAATGTACTACAATGACAAAGTTAGAATTTTTAATGTGGTTATATCATGTAAAACCTTGTATGGAATTTATAATACCACCATTGATTATATTTTTACCCTTTTTATGGGCTTGCTTCATCATGGTGTAAATTTTCCCTCAAATCATTATAAGGCATGGAAATTAATTAAGCATCTTGTATTTTTTACTAATAAAATTTATGTCTGTCCGAAATATTGTAGTTTATTTTGGGAGGGAACAAATGACCTTAATGACTATAAAGAATGTGGTACATCTCGATGGAGGCCAATTCAAATGGAACACCATATCATGTACCACATAAATTCATCTGTAACTTTCCATTGATTTTCAAGATTCAAAATCTATTTATGTCTACAGAAATCTCAACCAATATGTGATTGAATGATACTGAGAGAATTAAAGGTAATGATGAGTTAGTTCATTCTACATATGGATTATCATGGTGGGCATTTGATACACAATATCCCAAATTTTAATATGAGGTGTGTAATGTCATGTTGGGTCTATCCTGTAATGGTTTTAATCCCTTTGGTGAGATGCTTACTGCTCACAACACGTGGCTAGTTTTTATTCACACTTATAATCTTCTTCCATGAATGTGTATGAAAAACCCTTTCAATTTATTGAGTATAATAATATATAGACCTTCTAATCTCGAAAATGATATAGACATTTACTTGCAACCTTCAATAAGAGAGTTGAAGCAGCTTTGGGATATGGGTGTGCACACATTCGATAATTCTTCAAAAAATATATTTCAGATGCATGATGCCCTTCTATAGACTGTAAATGATTTACCAAATTATGAAATGATGTCATGTTGGATCATAAATGGAAAACTATCATGTACTATTTGTATGAATAATACACAACTGAGAAGGCTTAAATATTTTCATAGTTTCAGTTTCATGGGGCATCGACAATTCTTTCCAATGAATCATCAATATAGGAAGAATTGTTGGAGGTTTGATAATACTATTGACACTGAACAACCACATCAACATATGTTAGGAACTTATGTGCTTAATTAATTGAAATATTTCAGTTTTCATTTGGGAAATGTTAGATGAAATCTAAAAAGTGGAAGAATGTTGCCACTAAAGCCACTTATGATTGGAAAAAGGAGTATCTTTTTTGAGTTTCCATATTGATCTAGAAATTTCTCATGTCATTATTTATATGTAATTAAAATTGAGAAAAATATATGTGAAATTTTTCTTTCAATTCTTTTAAATATCCAGGGGAATACTAAATATGAGTTTTGATTTCATCGAGACTTGTTGGATTGATGATGTTGAGAGACTGAAAAAATTAATGGATGATAATGGAACTCCTATATATCAGGAATGTACTACAATGAAAAAGTTATTATTTTTAATGTGGTTATATCATGTAAAACATTGTATGGAATTTCTAATACCACCATTGATTATATTTTTACCTTTTTGATGGACTTGCTTCATCATGGTGTAAATTTTCCCTCAAATCATTATAAGGCATGGAAATTAATTAAGCATCTTGTATTTTTTACTAATAAAATTTATGTCTTTCTGAAATATTGTAGTTTATTTTGGGAGGAAACAAATGACCTTAATGACTATAAAGAATGTGGTACATCTCGATGGAGGGCAATTCAAATGGAACACCATCTCATGTACCACATAAATTCATCTGTAAATTTCCATTGATTTTCAAGATTCAAAATCTATTCATGTCTACAGAAATCTCAACCAATATGTGATTGAATGATACTGATAGAATTAAAGGTAATGATGAGTTAGTTCATTCTGCATATGGATTATCATGGAAGGCATTTGATACACAATATCCTAAATTTTAAGACGAGGTGTGTAATGTCATGTTGGGTCTATCCTCTGATGGTTTTAATCCCTTTGGTCAGATGCTTACTGCTCACAACACGTGGATAGTTTTTATTCACACTTATAATCTTCTTCCATGAATGTGTATGAAAAAACCTTTTAATTTATTGATTATATTAATATATAGACCTTCTAATCTCGAAAATGATATAGACATTTACTTGCAACCTTCAATAAGAGAGTTGAAGCAGCTTTGGGATATGGGTGTGCGCACATTTGAACATGTGTAATGATCCATAGATATTTTGGTGTCATCAGATATTTCTATGTGCGAACATGTGTAATGATCCATAGACTTTAGGATTATCATTAATATGTGTCACGACTTACGCACTTTGATTTACTGACGAAAACCGTCACACAGACAGTTGGCGGGAAGTAGGGTACGTTGGGTGTGTCAGGAGTGACATGTTATTAATGGATAAGTTGAGGAAGGATTTTTCCCTTACATTTATAAAAGTTGATATCTTGGCCCTTTGATTTAAATAGAACCATCACACGAAATTCCATGGCCATAGTGTAACGACGAGTTTATTTCAGGTAGTCAAAGAACAACGTATCAAGTATAAAAGTTGATGCCACAATCATGAAACCCGCTTGATGAGATATTACGACAAAGAGATTATATTACACAGTGATCATTCATATGTGGATGTTGTTGTTGCAACTTTACGTTCTTTCTCTTGGGTGCCTTGACCCGTTGCTAGACAGTAATCTTGAACTTTAGGTAAGCCCGCCTAATGCCAACGAGAAAGAATCCTAGAGGGTCACACACTAAGTGTTTTTGGTGGTCTCAATTATATTCTATTTGAATTTAATTAATGAAATAAATATTATTCTCAAGACTATGGAATAATTTTATTCAAGTTAATATGATCACATAAATTAAATAAAATATATTTATTTATTTTATTGAACATTTAATAAATATTTATTTACTAGTTTGTAAATAAAATATTTATTTAAGAGAATAAATTATTTATTTATTTATTCGAGTGTTGAATAAATGGGAGTGGAATTCGAGCGGACCAAGGTCGGTCTAGAAGTAAAATAATTATTTGCAAGATGGTAAATAATTATTTAACTAGTTGGTACAAATTAAAATAACGCTGCTATTATTTTGCGACGCAGAATTTTATTTATAATTCCGTTTTGCACAAGTTGGCGCACTATAAATAATGATGCGATATTATTATTAAATTTATGAGTTTTCTCTAAGTTCATGAATTTATTTAATTGTTTCTATGCAATTAAATATTGTAACTGAAATTCCATGTATATAAATAGGCAAGTACCCCTATTGTGCCATACACCACACCACACGCTTGGTGAATTGAGAATTGTTAAGCCAAACAATTTCTCTCTCGAATCCTCTTCTCTCCCCTCCCAATAATGAGAGACTTTATTCAAGTCTAATGAACAAGCGATCAAGAATGACCGACACAAGACACTCGCTTCACCGCACTAGCACCCGGAGAACGAACGGTGTCAATCAGAAGCCATCAGAGCACGTGTGGATCACCGCTAGAGGGATTCTAGTTTGGATCCTTACAACCGAAATGAGATAATCCGGAAGGGTCAATCTAGATGATCAACATAATCAACGAAGAAAAATACCAAAGACACATGTATTATTTTTCTTTATGAAATTAATTAAATTAATTATAAACATGATGTTCAAGATCCTATCTAAAGGTTTCAGGCATCTTTTTTTCTTAATCTAAATCTTTGATTATATTCTGTGGAGACTAGTGTTCATCATCATATTGATCCCAGAATAATTATTGATCATGGTAAAAATCAAAATTAGGTGTTGTCCCAACCACGCTTCCGCTGCGCCCAGAACCTTTAAGTGGTATTATAAGGGTTACATCATAGTTTATAATTATTTAAATATTTCGTTGATGAATTACACATTTAATAATTTAGTTGTTTTAATTCAAGTTAATCATTCTGAAAATCTGAATCTCGAGATCTATTAATCCTCTTTCACTTCTCGTTCACCTTATAGAAAAGATATTTTTATTTTAATTTTGATTAAAATAAAATAGAGGATCTCATCCGGAGGTGGCAAAGCTTCTTGGCCATACAACACCAGAACACACGATGTGTATTCGGCAGTACACGCCGTGTATTCAAGATTCAATGCATCAGACCGGTCCGCCAAACCAAACCATGTGTTGGAGTCTTTTTAAGTCTTAAATGACTCTGTGTGTTGACCAGGAATAGGTTGCATGCGGTTTTCGGATTACACGCCGTGTGGCCCAATGGACACGACGTGTAGTCCCTTCGAGTTAGGGTTGGATCCTGTACCCCATAAACGACTTGCCCGACAGGAGACCATGTAACGAGGAACTATACGAAGTGTGGCCCATTGGACACGCCGTGTACTCCAAAGATTTCTGAAGTACACTCACATGCCGTTTTCCCGGGCGTGTATTTCGGATAGACGGCGAAAAATAGTACACGCTGTGTAGTTAGAACTACACGTCGTGTACTCATCCAAATTACACATATTTATTAATTTTTTTTATTATATTATAAAAACCCTTGAGACGTGTACCATCGTGCGAGCGTAAAGATGAGACACAACATGTGATAGGTGTTTCATATATATGTGTTTAATTTAACATCTGCGTAATGTTCATTTCTACTCATTGGGTAGTTATGAATAGGAATTTACCGGGTTGCCTCCAAGGTAAAAGTTACGTAAAAAGATAATTTTAAATGAATCTATTTGTTTAAAATTATTATGGATGATAATCTCAAGGAAATTCAGAAAAAGATTTAAGATAAAAGGATTGATTAATTAAATATGACAATTAATTGATTCGAGCATGATTTGTCTTAAACAAGAACGATTAAAGAATTGAATGCTAGTTTTATTTATGTGTAAACATTGTTGCATGTATGAATGATCATGAGCTAGACCAAGACCTTTTTATGTGGATGGTTTCTTTTAATTTATTTATTTAAATTAAATTTGTTGGCCTGCGAGCCTTCTCCTCATTAATATGTAGGGCCTGCGTGCCCAAGGTTTCTTTTATGTAAAACCCCATTTTACCCTTTACCTACATGTGAGTTAAAAAATAATTATGTAATGGATGGAACTCCTAAGTTAGTAGAGGCGGTTCAAGCTGGAGTTGAGATGAAACCAATCACAAGAGATACAGAGGTGGATAGGTGGCAGTTGTAAACAAGAACCCAAAAGGTTCAAGTTGTTTATCCCCTAGGTCAGGGTTAGTTTATCAACCGCTATATAAACTAACCATTAGAAAATCTCATGATCATGCCATTTACTTTATTTTATTTCTATCAGTTGCATAGTTTATCATTATAGATGTGTTGTCACGATCACATAATTAATGAATTAAACAAGCATGCAAGATGGAACTAAAATAAACCAGACTTATGCGTAAATAATATCAAGACATGATTAATCACTTAAGTAAGTTCCACTTAATACTAACAATCACGTGATAATGATAATAAGCAATTCACGCATAAGAGATAAAAATCCCTTAAATAAAATATTAAGTCAGAACAAGCCTTCTGTTTCTTGATCAAAGGGAAAAACTCAATAAAACTATGTGTTTGACCAACCCTTGTTGGGACACTTACTTTTATACAGGAAGCCCTTATGAAAGGTTTCAGGTTGACTTAACCATATTACATCAATAGGAGTAGCCCTTGATAGACTTGGTGTAATATTGGAGGTAAGAGTTGAGGAAATCCAAAGTCATGATTTCAGGATTGGGGAGTCCAATCAACATATCAAGGAGCTGCAAGCTTGCAGTTGGCAAAAAACTGCCTACCTAAATACCTTATAATAGCTTGACCAACCCTTGTTGGGGTTATGTGAATGGGAATATGGATCCTTTCCACTGGAATGTAATGACAACTAGACATTCTGAGTTCAATGGTGAGGGCCATTGGGACTTGATAAAACAGTGGGAGACTTAATAAAATTTATTATTTCTCATAAAATGTAATCAAGAAAGTACTAATGATCTTCTCTTTTAATTGTAGAATAAAAATGAAAAGCTCATCAACCACACTATCCCTGCGATCAATTTTGGATAAAGACAACATCCTCACTGGCAGTAACTTCCAAGAATGGTTTAGACACCTTCGGGTTATCCTACGCCATGAACGGAAGTATTACATGCTGGAGTCAGCATTACCTGATCTGCCTGCCAAGGAGGTGAGTGATGAGGATTTACTGGTCTATGAGAAACATATGAACGACGTGGTCGACGCTCAATGTTTGATGTTATCATCAATATCTAGTGAGCTCATGAAGTCTCATGAAAACATGGATGCTTATAGCATGCTCGAGCACCTCTATGGTCTTTACCAGGAAAGAACAAGACAGGAAAGGTTTGAGATCTCTAAGGCACTCTTTCAGAGTAAGATTGGAGAAGGTTCCCCATCTAGGCCTCATATAGTTAATCTCATTGGCTACATTGAGCACCTAGAGGTTCTAGGGTTTAAAATACCTGAAGAACTGGGCACCGATCTCATTCTCACATCAATCCCTCAGAGGTTCTCTAACTTTGTTGTCAATTTCAATATGAACAACATTGAGAAGTCTCTATCTGATCTTCTTATCCTCATTCACCAAGTGGACAAAGATATGAAGCGCGAAAAGCTTTCCATTCTTATGGTGAATAAGAGGAAAGGGAAGGCAAAGAGATTTAATCCCAAAGATTCTTCACAGCCTTCCAAGAAAAGGAATATCAAAGGGGAGGCAAGGGAATAGGAGGCTGTTTGTTTCGTATGTGGCAAGAAGGGACACTGGAAGAAGAACTTCACCCAAACTAAGAAGCAAGGGGAAGCTTCAGGTTCATTTTTTATCAAATTCAATCTATCTATTTCTACAAATTGGGTATTAGATACAGCTTGTGGTGCTCACATATGTATCCAAATACAAAAACCAAGTAGATTTAGGAAGATTGATCGAGGTTAGGTAGATCTACAAGCAGCCAACAGAGCCATACTTGCTGCTTTAGCTATCAGGGACTACCATATCATGTTCCTAACTGGGATGATCTTGGTGTTAAAAGGTTGTTTTTATGTGTCTTCTGTAACCAAAAACATAATTTCTGTATCCAGACTAGATATAGATGGATTTGTTTTCAAGTTTGGAAATGAATGTTACTTCTTTTATAAAGATAACATTTGTTTTGGTAGGGCACATTTATACAATGGTCTTTATGTGTTGGATTACACAAACCAATTAATGGAAATCAATGACAAAGATACTTCACATGACTCATTCCACACCCAACTTTGGCATCATTGGCTAGGTCATGTAAATGAGAAACGCTTGACAAAGCTACGTCAATATGGATATTTATATTCTTTTAAACTAAAACCACTTGGCGTATGTCATGAATGTTTACAAGGAAAAATGAACAAAGCCTTATTTGGTGGGAAAGGTGAAAGGGCTAAAGATCTTCTTGAATTGGTTCATACTGATGTGTGTGGACCATTTATAGTTTAAGAAAGGGGTGGGTACTCAAAATTTATAACTTTTACTAATGATTTTAGTAGATATGGATATATCTACTTTATGAGGTATAAGTTGGATTCCTTTGATAAGTTCAAGGAATACAAGAATGAAGTCAAAAACCAGCTTGGTAAGAAGATTAAGAAACTACGCTCAGACCGAGGTAGGGAATATCTTAATCAGGACTTCATTGATTACTCAAGAGAGTTTGGGATACTATCCCAACTCACTCCTCCTTACACACCTCAATGGAATGGTGTAAGTGAAAGGAGGAACTGCACCTTGTTCTACATAGTGAGATCAATGATGAGTCATGCAAATCTTCCATTATCCTTTTGGGGATATGCGTTACAAACAGCGAAACGAATACTAAACCAAGTACCAAATAAATCGATAAATGGCATTCCATATGAGTTATAGAGTGGAAGAAAAGCCATGTTATCGAATTTACATGTGTGGGGTAGTGAAGCGTTTGTTAAGGCCTCTTTAGGTAATAAACTCACACCCCAAGGCACAAAGTGTACCTTTATAGGATACCCTAAGGAAACAAGGGGATATTACCTATACAACCCCTTAGATAAAAAGGTTATAGTGGAAAGACATGACATATTTCTTGAGAGGGAGCACATCTCCAAAAGAGATAGTGGGAGTGAGATAGACTTTGATGAAGTCAAGGCTCAAGGTGCACAAGAGTTGGTACAGGAACATATTCCACAAAGCCCCATGAAAGAAGAATCTGTTCCAGATACACAAGTACTGCGTAGGAGTACAAGAGAGGTTAGAGAACTGAAATGGTATGGTTTTCTAGTTACCAAGGATGGTGACTCCTTATTAGTTGATAATAATGATCCTATAACCTACAAGGAAGTAGTAAGTGTCATAGACGTTGCCAAGTGGAAAGAATCCATGAATTCTAAAATGGATTCCATGTACCAAAACCAAGTATAGATTTTGGTAGATCCTGTAGTTGATGTAAAGTCTGTTGGTTGCAAATGGGTATTAAAGAAGAAATTGGACAAGTAAGAACAAGTCAGTACCTATAAGGCATGACTGGTTGCAAAAGGTTTTAAACAGCGTCAAGGAATTGACTATGATGAAACCTTATCACCAGTTGCAATGATGAAATCCATCAGAATTCTAATTGCTATTGAGGCTTACCATGACTATAATATTTGAAAAATGGATGTCAAAACAACATTCCTTAACAAGAACCTTCAAGAAGATGTCTACATGACACAAACTGAAGGGTTTGTGACTCCAAAGGATGCCAATAAGGTATGCAAGTTACAGAAATCCATTTATGGATTAAAGAAAGCATCCAGGTCATGGAATATTCATTTTGATGAAGCCGTAAAAGAATTTGGTTTTATCAAAAATGAATGTGAGCCTTGTGTCTATAAATGGTTTAGTGGGAGTGCAGTCGTTTTCCTAATAGTATATGTTGATGACATATTACTCATTGGAAATGAGATACAAGTCTTGCAGTCTGTTAAGGAATGGTTGAATCAATGCTTCTCCATGAAAGAATTGGATGAGGCAACATACATTCTTGGGATCAAGATACATCGTGATAGATCCAAGAGATTGTTGGGCCTAAGTCAAAGTACATACATTGATAAGATACTGAAGAGATTTAGTATGGAAAAATCCAAGAGGGGATTGTTTCCAACGTCACATGGCATTCATCTTTCCAAGAAAATGTGTCCTTAGACACATGAGGAAAGAAATATAATCTAGATGACTCCATACGCATAAAAAATTGGGCCAGTAATGTATTCCATGCTATGTACTAGGCTGGATGCCACCTATGCATTGAGTGCAGTAGGAAGATATCAAGCTGACCCAGGTGACTGCCATTGGATGGCAGTCAAGACTATCCTAAAGCATCTCTGGCGTACTAAGGATATGTTTTTGGTTTATATAGGAGATGAGGAACTAGTCATCATAGGATATGCAGATGCTAGTTTATAGACTTATCAAGATGACATGAAGTTGAAAACAAGATATATCTTTACTTTGAATGGAGGTGCAGTGAGCTGGAAGAGCTCAAAGCAGAGTGTGGTCACAGATTCTACAGAAGAGTTTGAGTATATCACAGCTTTTGAGGTAGCTAAAGAAGTAGTTTGGATGCGAAGCTTCGTCTAGGAGCTAGATGTGATACCTAGCATTAAAGATCCCATCACACTGTACTATGATAATATTGCAGTGGTGGCTCTCGCAAAAGAGCCAAGGTCACATCAGTGGATGAAGTACATACTTCATAAGTATCATCTCATGAGGGATTTTTCTCAGAGAGGTGAATTTTTAGTGAGCAGTATTTCCAAGGAAGACAATGTGGAAGACCCCTTGACTAAAGCCTTGACTCAGCAGAAACATGATCATTATGTGAGGTCTAGCGGACTGAAAGTCGTAGGCAGTTGTCTTTAGTCCAAGTGATAGTTTTTAAGAGTTGGTGTCCTAGAACCAAGTGGTTTTACTTTGATTACATAGATATTTAATGTATTATTACATATTGTTCATTGTTCTGCATGACTATAATGTAATAATGTCCTAGATTATCTGTCGTATTGATAAGGTTATGGCAGTTCTCCACTATGATGAGAACCTTGAAATGCTATAACAATATTCTTAAATATAGTTCTGTAGTTGGATGACTTGCTATGATAGGACACATAGCATGAAGAACTTCAGGTGTAAGTACTCATAAGAAAACGAGACTTCCTCTATTGAAGTTCGCACTTGGTAATCTCCAAGATAGAAGATTATGAGAACATACCCGCTAGTAGGAATTCCACATGTTTTGGTGTCTTCAGATATTTCTATCTGCGAACGTGTGTAATGATCCTTAGACTTTAAGATTATCATTAATACGTGTCATGACTTATGCACTTTAATTTACTGAATGTCACATCCGAGTTTTTATTTTTCCTTGGTTCTGGCTCGAGCCGGGGTTCAGATGAGAGCTTGTTTAAATTTATTTGAGCGTTGACTTAAAAATTCATGTGTTGGGGCTTGGCGGCATCAAGCACACGAGCAGAGTATGGTCCGGAGATCGTGCGGTTATGACCAGACACTCACACGATCACTATGTATTGGACAAAACTCATTGCACGGTTCACACACGGCCACTTGAGCCACATGTGGACTGTGCAGTTTCCCAACATTCAAATAAATGAATTGAATAAAATAAAAACGAGATGAGAAAAATAATTCTATAAATTAAAGTAAATAAACTGAAGTGTTGTAATTTTAATAATAATATTATTATGGTTGCAGGTCTTGTTATCATCCTTATTAAAATTTTATTAATATTATAAATATTACTATAGATAATATAATTAAAATTAATATTAATTAGTGTAGTAATTAAGAATTATTATTATTATTATTAATTATATTATTATTTTTATTAATTTATTTATGTTGTGGACACAAAATCTTTAACATCATTAATACTATTGTTATTTCTATTATTATTTATCATTTAAGTTTATTTTTGGGTTAGTTTAAGTTTTATTTTTATTTTTATTTTCTTCCTTATATCTTTCTCCCTCTTTCCTTATCCCCCCTTTGGCGTCGCGCTATATCCCTCTTCTTCTTTGGTTTTGTGCTTCGCAGCCTCCTTCTAACCCTATCAGCCACCCTCCCCTTGTTTGCTTCTCCTTCAGTGAATCGAGTCAGCGCACCTCCTTTCGTCCAGAAAGCAGCGCACACCCCTCTGGTGCTCTCCCCGCCCTCCACTGTGCCCAGGCCTTCTACCTGCGACACCCTTTCTAGTCCCGGTGCACCTCGCCTCGGCTTGCACTCCCTAGATGCGCCTAACCTTCCCTCCCTGCAACCCTCCACGCATGCCGCCTCCTCCCGGTCACCCCTCCTTGATTTGACATGCTACCCCCTAACCCACGGCCGGACCCCCTCTGGTGATTTACACTACCGACATCACCTCCAGCCAGCCTCTCCTCACCGGCACAACCCCCCGTCTGGCCACGACCACTCTTACTAGCACCGCTTCTTCTCCGAAGACCAGCTGGTGACCTCCCTTGTCTGGTTGATCCTTTCCCCCCTCCTTACTTTGGTTCTTCCATGTTTGAAGTTTTTTTTAAGTTTTATCCCTAAAATGTTTGGGTCCAATTTTATTTCCAAGGTTGGTTTGAGACTCCTTTAGGTGCGGCGATGGGGCGATTGAAGTTCCGCACTGGTTATAGGAAGTTCTTCATCTTTTGAGGCAGTTCCATGCTTTTATGTTATTAGACGTGTTTGGGTTTCTTGTTTGATTATTTAAATGAGTCTATGGATTAATTATGTGGTGAGAATCATGATTTAGAAATGTCTTGAGGTGAGTTAACCTTGTTGTGGTATTTCTAAGTCTCCGATTTTTATTGCATAGGGTTGCATTCACCTTTTGATGATTTCTTTCCTTTCACAGCTTCATTGATAGTTGATTAATGGATTAAGATGTTTAGAAAAATTTGTTTCATGTGAATTATGGTGTTTTGGTTATTCTCAAAATGATCTACAAAGTATTTTTAGGGTAGAATATTATGGCATTCTTTGAAATGATTTGATAAGTGGCTCCAATGATTTATTATTATTATTATTATTATTTTTTTCTCATAAATTTTAAAGTGTGTTAGGAAATAATTTAAATGGTGTGAAGTATGTTTTGAAAACATGTCTAGGTGGTTTTTAAACGGTTTGTTCATTTGGATTGTCTTAAGTCAGTGGTTATGGGTTTTTAATTTTTGTACATTTGTTTCAGCACATTGGTGAGGTAATTCCATGGAACTACGGTCATTAGCTTGCAGGTGATTGTGCATCTATGCGAGGCATGAAACACCATTGTGTTTGGAGTATGAGCCGAGGTAGGTCCCCCACTGCACTCGCATTTAAATTCAGAATTTATTAATTTCTTGATATTTTATTAATTTTAATAAATGAGAAATAATATAAGATAATTAATTTTTAAATGATCATTTGGTGTAAAAAGAGTCGTTTATTTTATACACGACTCTTGAAATATTTTCTTGATGAACAGACACCTAGTAATGAAAGAATGCCCGTTTGGCATTTAAACAAAATTCACCGAATTTAAAATGTAGTTCTGGTTTGTTGATAAATGATTTATTTTGAAGCGTGAACAAGTGTTTTGGTTCTCTTAAGAAATGAGGATTTTCTTTAAAATTGGTAAAGGCCCGTTTGACATTTTAATAAAATAAATTATTTTGGAAAACTCTCTTTGGGGCGACTCAGGGGTGATATTTGGTGTACATTGACTGCATGATTTGTGTGTGATGTTTGTCCTACTTGATTGACTTATTTGACTCACCCCTTTCCTATTTATTATATGTGTTGACATGGGAACCTAAAATAGTAATTGAATCTTCTGAGAACTATTGTTGCACTAGTTTAGATTACGCACTGGCTAGTGGCCCTTAGTACGTATTATACTCTGCTAGGGGATTGGGCCCCTCGGTTAGGCCATGTAGGGAAACAGCGAGTGTTAGGGCGTTATGACATCATCGAGAGTAGGCATGCCTTCAGGATGAGTCACATGTATGGTACGTTCTAGATTGTTCACGAGCTCCTAGGTTCGACCCATGTTTTCTTTAGTGTTTATTTTTATGTGGAGAACGATTGAGATGTCTATTTCAGTTACTGGACCCTATGTGCCACTTATTTTATATTTTCCTTAGTGTATGTTGTGTGTTTGATGTGGTTTTCCATTTGACTAACAACTGAAATTTGAATTTCTAAATTGTTTGCAGAAATTTATTAAAATGCAATGCACCTGTTCCTTTCAAACATTAAACTTGTTTTTAAATTAAATAGGGAAATGGAATGTTACTTATCTTAGAAATGGATGTATGTGTGTGGAAACCCATATTTTGTATAATT
Source organism: Viscum album (assembly GCA_963277665.1). NCBI lineage: Eukaryota > Viridiplantae > Streptophyta > Magnoliopsida > Santalales > Viscaceae > Viscum > Viscum album. The sequence continues at coordinate 243,866,884 of OY728129.1, forward strand.
TCGTTCAAACCTAGAATTAGTAAATTTCATTATTTAAAGGTGATGCATTGGGAATAGTTTTTTGGGCATGCCTATTGAGTTTTAATACTCACGCCTATAACATTTTTCCTATTTTTTTTAGTTTTGTTGCAGGTTTGACTTGATATTTCTCACCGTGGGTGAGAGTTGGTTGTGGACTAGTGAGATACTCTCGGAGTCGTGAGGAGTTTTGGTCATGGTCAGGTTAGTTTTCTGTTGTTGGTTGTTCTTCCTTTTTCATGTCATTTATTTTCCTTGCATTATTCTATTTTTTCCACTGCTTTATTTATTTTCCCTAGGCGAAATCTTTCCCAATTATACTCTATTGATGCCCAAGCACTTGTCTCCAGCTCGGGAGGATCGGGAACGCCTCTCGGGCCATGTCATGGACCGACTTAGGTGACCGGTTCGGGGTCTACCCAGGTTGGTTCGTGACATTGACGAAACCATCACGCAGACAGTTGGTGAGAAGTAGGGTACGTTGGGTGTGTCACGAGTGGCATGTTATTAATGGATAAGCCTAGGAAGGATTTTTACCTTCCATTTATGGAAGTTGATATCTTGACCCTTTGATTGAAATAGAACCGTTGCGTGAAATTCCATGACCATCGTGTAACAACGAGTTTATTTCAGGTAGTCAAAGAAAGACGTATCAAGCATAAAAGTTGATGACACAATCATGAAATATGATTGATGAGATATTGCGACAAATGGATTATATTACACAGTGAGCATTCGTATGTGGATGTCGTTGTTGTGACTTTACATTCTTTCTCTTAGGTGACTTGACCCATTCCTAGACAGTACTCTTGGACTTTAGGTAAGCCTGCCTAATACCAAAAAGAAAGAATCCTAGAGGGTCACACACTAAGTGTTTTTGTTAGTCTCAGTTAAATTCTATTTGAATTTAATTAATGAAATAAATATTATTCTCAATATCGTGGAATAATTTTATTCAAGTTAATATGATCACATAAATTAAATAAAATATATTTATTTATTTTATTGAACATTTAATAAATAACTATTTAGTAGTTTGTAAATAAAATATTTATTTAAGATAATAAATTATTTATTTATTTATTCGGGTGTTCAATAAATGAAAGTGGAGTTTGAGCGAACCAAGGTCAGTCTGTAAGTAAAATAATTATTTGTAATACGGTAAACAATTATTTAACTAGTTGGCACAAATTAAAATAATGCTGCTATTATTTGGTGATGCAGAATTTTATTTATAATTCCATTTTGCGCAAGTTGGTGCACTATAAATAATGATGCAATATTATTATTAAATTCATGGGTTTTCTCTAAGTTCATGAATGTATTTAATTTTTGCTATGAAATTAAATATTGTAACTGAAATTCCATGTATATAAATAGGCAAGTACCCATATTGTGCCATTTACCACACCACACTCCTGGTGAGTTGAGAATTTTTGAGCCAAACAATTTCTCTCTCGAATCCTCTTCTCTCCCCTCTCAATAACGAGAGACATTCTTCAAGTCCGAAGAAGAAGTGATCAAGAAAAACCAACACAAGACACTCGCTTCGCCGCGCTAGCACCCTGAGAATGAGCAGTGTCGATCGGAGGCCATCAGAGCATGTGTGGATCACCGCTAGATGGATTCTAGTTTTGATCCTTACAACTGCAATGAGATAATCTAGAAGGGTCAATTCAGACAATCAACATCATCAATGAATAAAAATACGAAAGACACAGGTATTATATTTCTTTATGAAATTAATTAAATTAATTATTAACATGATATGAAAGATCCTCTCTAAAGGTTTCAAGCCTAATTTTTATTTATCTAAATCTTTGATTATATTCCGTGGAGACTGGCTTTCATCATCGTGTTGATCCCAGAATAATCATTGATCATGGTAAAAATCAAAATTAGGTGCCATCCCAAGCACGCTTCTGCTGTGCCCGGAACCTTCAAAAATTACATCTTATTAAAATAATATTTATTACATATCATTATGATCCACATAAAAACTAGAAAGGTTTAGTGTCTCTATGAACTTGGATACATAAACAACCAGTACATAAAAGTTCTATATAATATCTCACTATGTTCATCACAACTAGCACCCTTCTTAGACATATCATACTTAAAATCTTTTTTTCATATCATAGGGAAAAGAAAACATAATAAAGGATGAACTCAATCGCTTAGTAAGGATAAAAAAGAACAATATCAATTAATAATCATTTTTAACCATAACATGAGCACAATGGTATGAGAACATGAACTTAACATTTGAAAATCACATCCAACAATTCATAAATCATAATCACGAGTCATGATATAAAGCTTGGCAGTTCATAAGCCATTAATCATAAAAGAATCAAAGAACATGAATCACGTGAGCATAACATTAGCATAAGATCATGTCATAAAATAATGACATAAATCATGACATAATCATAATCATATAAATCTTATATCAATGCTACCCACCAAGACATTCATCTCATGTTATGCTTGGGCTAACCAACCTCATACCTATTTTGGGCTTGTGATAACCTTTCGTGTACATTTTTTGGGTTTGGGATAACCTCCAATGTAACCCTTGAGCTCATAAAACATTAATCTCTACCCAATGAATTGGAGGGATATGACAAACCTACCCATCACATAATCATAATCCATTCACATGTATGCCATAAGATCATATAAATATTTATCATTTTGTTATAACCTAACCCATAAAAAAGAAAACAAGTTTCATCAATATTTCATCATCATAATCATAAACCATCTAGAAAAAGAATAAAAATGGTATCATTGGATCATATACCTAGTGAAACATAAGTAACATCAATTGATGTTTTCATAGATTAAAATACCTTTAAAAATTCATTAGAACATTTATTGAGGAAAATACCTTTTTCATTTTGAAATCACTTATTAAAAATCTAAAAAATTACAGAATATTAGGAAGACACCTTTCCTTTAAAAAGAACCATGAAAACTTGTAAATGAAGTTTCAAAGAAAAGAGTATTCATGACGGCAGGAAAATGCGTTCATGTGGTATACATTAAAAAAAATATTTTGTTCACACCTTTGACAAAAAGTACATCGTTCGGAAAATGACTAGAAGATTCCTTTTAAACCATTTTATATAAATTCAAACATGGGTAAAAATTACTTTAATCAATCATTGGAGAATATGAAAAACATTCTTCAAAACATTTTTAATGAAAATATGGACATGGAATGAAAAAATTCCCGAATAGATAGAGAACAAAGTCGATTTTTATTAAAAATATTATTTTGGACTTTTGAGTACATAAAGAGAGAAAAATGAAAGGAAAACTTGTAATATATAGAAATAAATAAAGGAGAAGAAAATAAATTATAATTTTTAGATATAGATTATATAATTTCATTATCACAAATTTAAGCATAAAAAATCTCATTAAAATGTGAAATTGTAGAATAAAACACTTACATTAAGTTTGAATTTCTCCGTAAGCTCTCTAACCTCCTATATAATAAATTTAAATTTAATATAATTTTATAATAGAAATATATTCATACTTATAATACCATATACAGTTTACTTATAACATTTTATCACCCGTTCATTAACAATTATTTATTAAAATCACTGTTCCATGTGATAACTATTTACTTTTTCATGTATGTTTCGATTTAGGTGTCATAGTCCTTATATCTTGATCATAGTCCCATCATATTCAATATGTTAATCATTATACACATTTCATATATATTCATTATATACATGTTTATAACATTCTATAAAAGGCAGAGATAGAAAAATGAATTACATAGTTCTTGGAGATGGTAGTTCATACGTACACATAAATGTTGTTTTCATTTTATAACAAAAAGAAAGAAAGAAATATAAATAATATTTTTTCATTATAGAATCATAATTTTATCATAAATATATTATATATTAATTAACTTTATCATTATATCCATCTATGTGAGGTTTTGATGGAAAATTAATCATATTGATATGTAGAGGTGGTAGTCCACACATACGCATGAATGATACTTTAATGTCCTATTTTATTGGGCTCAGTGATTTAATTTGTTTTCAATGATATGTCAATATATGTTTGGTGAGTTTGGATGAAGTGGTGATGCCATGAGAATTGTTATGGATTCATAGCATTGGATGTAATGCTTGAGAAATTCTCCACATTGCAACTTTGACGACTGTTAAAGTGATCTTAAATGATTAAAAAAATTACTTAAGGAGTTTTAACATTTCTATATGAATTGAAGAAGAAAAGGCGAAGTCCATGCAATTGAGATATTATTTCATGATGATTTGAAGAGGATGTGAGGAGGAGGCCATGAAAAATTATAAGTACACCTATATTTTTCATGAAGAATAATCGAGGAAGAAGAAAATAAGTTTGAGAAGAAGTTGTCTTGGCATTATTGTTGAGGAAGACTTGGAATTTAATTTATTCTCTACTAAGCATTTTCACTAAGTATTATTTGTGTCCTTATATAAAAAATAGGCTAGCTCACTGCCATCCAAGACTATGGCTCGGCCGAGGGCACAGAGACCAAAGTTGAACACGCCCAAGGGAACCAACCTAAAGACAACTGGAGTAGTAGAGGAGAGCGTGCCCACAAAGGGTGCATGGGAGTAGCATTAGCGGCACCACCATACGTGGTGTCATAGCGGCAGGGAAAATGGGCATAGTGCAGTGCCTACGGGGGATTAAGATTTCTGGCCGCTCAATGGGAGTGGTTGATTAATAAACCACATTCGCGGCTGATGGAGAATTCGATGTGGGATAGCGGCATAACTAAACTATTCATCCTTCATTAAAGGGAAAAAAATTTCATGATCCATTTGATCTGGATGATCTAATCCATTTGATCAAGCTTGGGTGCTTGTCTTCCCCTAATCCTTGCTCGAGGGATCTGCACAGCGTGGGTTATCCGCTATTGATGAGTTGTGAAGATCATGCCCATATCCATCCGACTAAACATAAGGCCAAAATAGATTAAATAAATTCACATTGTACTCCAAAGATCTAAGTGATATCTATGCACATGTTGCAAACATGTTTTATGCATGGACATTCATAAATAGAAGGTACCCGAAGCGTGATGATCATCTGAAAATGCATAGCCATCTGAATGAAGTAAAAGCAAATATTTTTACATAGGTATGATAAAAATTTCATTCATGTAGCTTCACATTTCATGCATGATGACCAAATGAAGATTTTTAAAATGAGGAACCTTGAGTGATTACTTACCCGTGTGAGACGAATAGGTTACCCGATCTCCTCGGGTATTTGAAATGAAGAACCATGTAAATTGGGGAAGCTGCATGCATGAGGAAATAGGAATCCCGAGACCTTTGTGAACTTTGAATGATGTTTAGCATGTATAAGTATAATTCATGCATACAGCTGAGTTGTGACTGTGAGCCATTTGACATGAATAATGAAACACCCAAACTCCTCGAGTACTTATTTTGAGAGGTTGCACATGCCTCAGATGATAGATGCATGTAGAAGGAAATAATACCCATTCAAGTATTTAAAATGATTATGAGAAATGGAATACCCACATGTATGTGGTATTTAAATGAGGATAAAATAATACCCACAAATAATGGGGTATTCAGTAATGAGAAATAATGAATACCCACATTCATTTGGGTATTTAATTTGAGAAATATAATACCCACATTCAGGTACTAATATTTGAAGCATGAATAAAATTAAATGTGTTTAATTCTTAACACATTTAATTGAGGATTTAAATGGTATAATTTAAATCATGAAATTTATTAAGACCCCATGCACTACACTGTTTTTGTATAAATAAGTGCATGCGAGTGATGAGAATCAGGTACTTAATTGTAAGATCATTTTGTGACTCCTTTCATTCATTTTGCAAGAAGAAATTTGAGAGTGATCCAAAGTAAGGTAATTATAGAAGAAGGTGATTTCATGTACTTGAGAATTTGAAGAGGAAAATTTATATTATTCAATATCTGAAAGGATTTAGGAGGCCAACAAGATTGATCAAGTCATCTGTTGAAGACCTTGGAGATTTGTGCACAAGGAAGGGAAATCCATATTTCTTGTAGAGGAATACTATCCATGAAGAATCACCACTAGAAATTGGGTCTATCCCCATGCATCTATACCCACTGTTTAGAGAAACTGTGGGTATAGATATTCTTCTAAAATCTATACCCAGAGTTTGAAAAAACCAATGGTATAGGTTTAGCTATACCAATGGGTTTTCAAAAAACCATGGGCATAGCCCCTTAAGAAACCAGGATTCCCTCAGGCTCCCCCTCCCCTCTTCATTATAATCCCAAATCCTCCCCACTCCTACGAGCCTCGGTGTCCCGCCTCCTTTCCCCAGGTGTCATTTCACCCATCGACCAGGTGTTCTTTGGCATTTTTTTGTTGTGATATTTGAGAGTTAAGCTTTCCTTCTCTCCTATTCTTTCTTCTCCCATCACGTGAGCGATAGACAATTTTCTTCTCCAGTGTTCTCCCCTAATTCAATGATTTTTTTATTTTGATCTTCTTCGACATCAGATTAGTGAGTTTTTAATCCATATTATCTTCTTCTGGCTGTTATTTTTATTTTTCTCTATACAATTGATTCTATCGGAGTGTGTTGGCATCACTTATATCATTTTTTTTAAATTTATAGTCTAAAAGAGATCAAATATAGTCTATTAAATTCATATAAGTATTGTTTTAATTATAATTTGTTTATTTTGAAAACTATACTAGGGATTCTTATGAATATAACTTAAATTTGAGATTCTTTTGGTAAAATATTTTAGGGATTTAGATATTTTTAGTGTTGGGAATCATATTTAAGTTAACTAAAGGGGTTAATGTTGGTTTTTATTATTCTAGAGTTATGGGATTTAATTATTGAAATTTAATTTTTTATATCATGAATAATGGTTAAACTATTTATTGGATTATTTTAACCCAAAAGAAATAATTATATGACGATGTAAATGATTATACTATTATGAGTATATCTGGAATATTACTTTATCTATGAAGGTTGGTTCTTCAGGAATTCACTATTGCATTTATAGTATTTGTCAAGCATATTCCTTAGAATTCATTATTATTATTTAGACACGAATTACTAATAAAATATTATTTAAAATAATTAAATATTTATATTTCAAATGTTTAAGAATTTTAAAATCTTTATTATTTATAAATATTTATAAAACCCTTTTGGTAAATTTCATGAAATAATTATATAATTTAGAATGAAAAACTTGTTGGATCATATTCATTTTATGAAACATGGTTTTCATTGATAAAGTTTTACATAAGAAATTATTTTTTAAGAAAACGTTAATGGTACGAACCTTAGTTTCACCCATTTTGATTAACTATCGAGTATAACTTAGTTATTTTTTTTAATAATTATTACTTAGTTCATTTATCATATATTGAGTAGTTATCCATTTATTTACACTACACGTTAAATGAATAAACAACCATATAACCAAACTTTAACTCAATTAATAGGTTTAATCAGTGGTGAAGTAATGGATGGGTTTCATAAAATGGGATGGTATGGATTAATTATTTAGTCTTGATGGATCTTCCCAAAATTAAATAATTTTTAAATTGAAATAAAACATCATATAAAATCTATTTCTCCTGTGTTTGAATAATATAAGTAATGTAACCTTAAATAAAATCATTTTATGGCTAAATGTTATCCTTAATTATGTTTTCAAATGAGAAGAACTCTATGAAAAATAAATGAATATTTTTCTACCAGTATTCCTTAGTTGTTATTTATTCAAATACATGCACCTTGTTTGGATTTCAAAGAGCATGACTTGTTTTTTTTGCTTATAATATGTATTTTTCTTTGTTTGGATGGATAATAGTATTCTATAATGGTCACTTTCATCATTCTTTTTATTCAATTTGGTTTCTTATTAGTGTTCTTTAATTTCATCTACACTATAATTTTAATTTATCTTTGAATTTGGATATCATTATAATTATGGTTTACATGTTTGATTGGAACATAACTTTTTCCTCCTATAATATAATGGATATAAGTTGTATGTATTATAATGATCATATTTCAACCAAGTTTCAAAAGAATTTGGGTTTTTTTATATATTTTTCATTTAATAATGCCTTAGATGGAGTTTGTATACAATGTCCATGTTATAATTGTGTTGGAAAACCATGGTTATGCTAAGAATAAGTTAGCCAACACATAAATAATGCTATATTTCAAAGAATATTTTATGTTTGGAATCACAATGGAGTGACGAGACAATCTTCTACTATCCATGAATAGAAAGAAAGAAGTTGTATGGAGAATTTGATATTTGATCGGTTTCCATTTATGGATAATCATGAGAGAGATAGTATGATAGTGAAATAAGAAAATTATATCAATACACATGAGGAAAATACTTAAGATGATGATGTTGAGAGAGTTAAAAAATTAATGGATGATTCTGGAACTTCTATATATGAGGAATGTACTACAATGAAAAAGTTAGAATTTTTAATGTGGTTATATCATGGCAAACTATGTATGGAATTTATAATACCTCCATTGATTATATTCTGACCTTTTTGATAGAATTGATTCATTGTGGTGTAAATTTTCCCTCAAATCATTATAAGGCATGGAAATTAATTAAGCATATTGTATTTTTTACTAATAGAATTTATGTCTGTCCAAAATATTGCAGTTTATTTTGGGAGTAAACAAATGACCTTAATGACTATAAAGAATGTGGTACATCTCGATGGAAGGCAATTCAGATGGAACACCATCTCATGTACCACATAAATTCATCTGTAACTTTCCATTGATTCTCAGGATTCAAAATCTATTCATGTCTATAGAAATATCAACCAATATGTGATTGAATGATACTGAGAGAATTAAAGGTAATGATGAGTTAGTTCATTCTATATATGGATTATCATTGCAGGAATTGGATGAACAATATCCCAAATTTTAAGATGAGGTGTGTAATGTCATGTTGGGTCTATCCTGTAATGGTTTTAATCCCTTTGGTCAGATTCTTACTGCTCACAACACGTGGCTAGTTTTTATTCATACTTATAATCATCCTCCATGAATGTGTATGAAAAAACCTTTCAATTTATTGAGTATATTAATATATAGACCTTCTAATCCCAATAATGATATAGACATTTACTTTCAACCTTTAATAATAGAGTTGAAGCAGCTTTGAGATATGGGTGTGTGCATATTCGATGATTCTTCAAAAAATATATTTCAGATGCATGCTGCCCTTCTATGGACTATAAATGATTTACCTACTTATGAAATTATGTCATGTTGGATCATAAATGGAAAACCATCAGGTACAGTTTTTATGAAGAATACACAACTGAGAAGGCTTAAATATTTTCATAGTTTCAATTTCATAGGGCATCGACAATCCTTTCCAATGGATCATCAATATAGAAATAATTGCTGGAGGTTTGATAATACTATTAACACTGAACAACCACATCAACATATATTAGGAAATGATATGGTTAATGAATTGAAATATTTTAGTTTTCATTCGGGGAATGTTAGATGAAATCTAAAAAGTGGACGAATGTTTCCACTGAAGCCACTTATGATTGGAAAAAGGAAGTATCTTTTTTGAGTTTCCATATTGATCTACCAATTTTTCAATTCATTATTTATATGTAATGAAAATTGACAAAAATATATGTGAAATATCGCTTTAAATTCTTTTAAATATCTAGGGGAATACCAAATATGAATTTTGATCTCATCGAGACTTGTTGGATTGAGGTATTTGACCAGAACTGCATCCTATATGTATCGATGAAAAAATGGAAATCTCTTTGTGCTTCTTATGTGATGATACCTTTATAAAAAAATAAATTTATTTAAGAATTATAGAGTATCAAGGTTCCTGATGGCTATTCTAGCAACATATCTAAATGATTCAACATAAGGTATTTGAAACTAAAATCCCTAAAAACTCAGGATCATCACATCATTCTTCAGGAATTGATTTAAATATAAATATGACATTTTATATCCAATAATGTAAGGGTGATAGTGATTTTCTTGTTCCATTTTTTAGATACCTTTGTGTTAAAAGGTTATCTAAGTATTTCTTGATAAAAATGTAGCAATATGTGCCATTAATTTTGTGTGTGTTGGAAAACATTTTCCCTCAACCATTTTTCACTTGTATGCTGCATTTAACAATTAATTTTCTAACTAAAACAGTTATTTGGGGACCCGTTTCTCTTAGTTGGATGTGTCCTATTGAAATAAATATGTGCACAATGAAATATTTTGTCCTAAATAAGAATCATCCTGAAGGTTCCACTGTGAGAGGTTATCTGTCACAAGAATCTATGGATTTTTTTTCAATGTATATGTCTGATATGAGTATAAGATATAATAGGCCAATGAGAAATGAAGATGAGAAGTATGAGGAAATTGAGCCCTCATTTCCATCTCTTCCCCAAACAGAAGGAATTCCTGTGTCATATACTTTGACTACATTGATCCTTGAAGAGTGGGATGTGACACATAAAAATATCTTGTTTAACTTTGGTTTGTTCGATGACTATATCAAGTAAGTAATTTGAATATTTATATGTCATATCATAATTTTTAATTTCACATATACCTTAAACTTTTATTATCATTTTATGTAGGGAACATAAACAAATTATAAGTAGAGTTCATCAATCTTTGCTTTTGAGAAGGAGAGAGGCTTTACATAGTAAAGAGTTTCCTACATGGTTGAAATCAAAGGTATGATCATTAATTTAATTAACTTAAAAAATATATATTAATTTAATTGTATTATTCATATATATTTCTGGTATTGAGTTTACCTGTTGAATTCGTTTCTCAAGAATTAAGAGTGTTGGATTTTGGTCCCAATTATTTGGTTTGTGAATGAAAAACTTTAATAATTAATGGGTATAAATTTGTTATAATTGATCATGTGGTAAAAATGAGAACATAACATGATGTAGTTATGTTAAATGCTACAATAGGCTGTTATGCCAATGCATCAAATAGTAGGCCCTGATATGAAAATTTGTCTTATTGTGGACTTGTTGAGAAAATATTTTTATTGGATTACTAATCTCATGGTCGTGTCACTATGTCGAAATGTAAATTGTTTGATTCAATTACATGACATGGTAAATTTATTGATGATTTTGGATTTAGAGTTATTGAAATGAGTTGATTCCTAGTTATTAAAGAACCATAAATTTTGAAATCAATGAAAAAACAAGTGTTTTAAGTGAAAGATCATCTAAGACCTGATTATGATGTCATTAATGAATTAATCCCAAGAAATATTTATTATGATGGTGAGGAAAAAATTGACACCATTGACACCCCCATTGGTGTTGACTAAAATATTTCATTTGATAACTCAATTTGTCACATTGTGAGAGTTGATGTTGAATCTGAAGTAGTGGTTGGAATGTATAGAAGAAACCATATATGTTCACAGTTCATTTAGTTTACCTAGAAATATATTTCTTAGGTTGGTATTAATATAATTAAATTAATTTAGTTTCATTTTGGAATGATATTTTTGTTTTATTATTTTTTGGTTTGATTTCATTTAATTATATTTATTTCAATTAAGAAATCTGGGTTTAAAATGGGTTTTTAAAAAATTTATAAATTGGTTTTAAATTATTATTACTAAAACATGTTATGACATTTTTTATGACTTCATTTACTTTTAAGTTTTATGTATGATTTTTAAAAACTATTTCTAAAAATTGTACATTTAATTCTTATGAAGATTATGAAAAACATTGAAGAAGTTTTAAGGAATCAATTATTTGACATTGATTGATAGATGTGCGAGTGCGGGCTGCCTCCTTTGGTTCCCTTAGTGAGTATAATAATTATAATATTTTTCTTCTGCATTTTATATAATTCTATGTTGTTATTATTTTTCAATTTGTTTTAGGGATATTCAGTTGAACCAGAGTTGACTCGTACTCACCCTACTAGCATGGGTCTGAGTGGGGGTGCTCTTAGAGCTAGGAGAACCCATCGTACCTGTTCCCGCCCTGACCCCCTAGTAGACACCCCATCTACCACACATTTCCATCATCTACTTGATCCTCTAGGGATGTTCCCACCCATGCCTCCATCATCATCTCATTTAGCCTCTTCTTTCAATACCATGTCTACACCACCTTCAGGGATGTTCCCACCTTTACCATATCCATATCCTTTGATGTATCCCCAACCCTACTGCCCATATCCTACCATGTCTACATTGCCTCTATTTCCTACTATCCATCTAGGATCCGATTATTTTATTCCTTCATCTTTCACTCCAGTGCATGCAAATCACCCAGATTATGCATCAGAACAGACACATCCTTCAGAGGCTACTGATTTAGGATAGCCCACAGATATATCAGAGCTTAATGAGTAGTTTGTATCAGGTTTTTTTTATTATAATTTTGTAAAATTATATCACATAATATTTGAATTGTTGTACTATGAATTATTATTTTTTTCCTTTGATCTTATTTAATGTGATCTTCTATTAGGTGACTTGGGCACACCTGTATGTATGAATCCTGGAATCATCAAGCACAAATAATGGTGGATTATATTAAAGAAAATAAGATGATAGGTAAAAATTCTAGGCAATGTCGAAGTTTCATGGGAACTTTATCCAAGTACAATGATATCATTCCAGTGAAACCAGTCTCATGGAGGCATATCGATAACGACATCAAGGATAAATCATGGACAAAGATATGAGCAAGAAAATTTGTTAAATTTATATCTATATTATTATTGTATTTATATGAATTAACATATTCATTGCAGCAGAAATTTAACTTTCCTGAAAGTGAAGATGCTAAGGTTGCAAGGTTGACAGATCTTGGGGAGTTATGGAGATCATATATGCATGAGTTATATGTTGTTTGTAAGAGTAGAGTTAGCTCTGATTTAGAGGGTGTACCAATATTCCATGAATTTCCAACAACACAATATCAAGAAATGATCACATATTGGAAGAGTGATGAGTTTAAGGTATTCTTAATCTTTAATTATTTGTATAGAAAATTTAATTCTTATTACTTGTATTGAGTTTTTGTTTTTAGGATGTGTTGGGAAAAAACAAAAAGAACAAAGATTAAATGATGCATTTGAACACTTTGCGATGCACTAAAATTCCTGAGTACGAGAAGCACCAGGTACTTTAATATAAATAAAAATAATATCTAGATTTATATTATTACTTAGGTGGATTTTCATGTTGAAAGTTAAGTTTTATTATCATTAATCCCATTAATATAAGGTTGAAAATACCCATTTCAAATGTCCTAATGGCCTAATAGCCTAATGTCCAATTGGCTAATTGGACAAATAGCCCAATGGACTAATGGGATAATAGCCTAATTAGCCTAATAACCTAATGGACAATTAGAATAATGGCCTAATGGCCTAATGACCAATTGGAATAATTGGCCTATTGTCCTAATGGCCTAATGGCCTAATGACCAAATGACCAATTAACCCAATGGCCTAATGTCCTAATGACCAATTGACATAGTATATTTATTGTCCAATTAGCCTAATGGCCTAATGACCAATTGGCCTAACAGCCTGATGACCAATTGGCCTAATGCCCTAATGACCTAATGGACAATTGGCCTAATTGGACTAATGGCCAATTGGATTATTGGCCTAATTGTCCAATTAGACTAATAGTATAAAGGCCTAATAGACAATTGGCCTAATGTTCTAATGGTCAATTGACCTAATTGTCTTAATGGACAATTGGCTTAATGGCCTAATGACTAATTGAACTAATGGTCTAATAGCCTAATGGCCCAATGGCCTAATGGTCAATTGGCATAATGTCCTAATGGTATAATTGGACAATTGGCTTAATGTACTAATGGCCAAATGACCAATTGGCCTAATGGAAAATTGGCCTAATGGCCTAATGGAATAATTGGACAATGGGCCTAATGACCTAATGGACTAATGGAAAATTGGCCTAATAGTCTAATGGCCTAATGGTAAATTTTCCTAATGGCCTAATGTCCTGACGACCGATTTGACTAATTGGCATAATGGACAATTGGCATAATAGTTGAATGACCAATTGGCATAATAGTTGAATGACCAATTGGACAAGTGTCCTAATAGCCAATTGGCCTAAATTCCTAATGGCCAATTGGTCTAATTTTCCTAATGAACTAATATATTTAGGACTAATTATCCTAATATCCTAAAGTACAATTGACCTAATGTCCTAATAGCCAATTAGCCTAATGTCCTAATGGCCAATTGGAATAATGGCCAATTGGATAATTGGTAAATTGGACTAATGTTTTAATGTACTAATGTTCTAAATGGCCTAAATGGCCTAAATAGCCTAAATGACCTAAACGACATAAATGGTCAAATTGACCTAAATGGCCTAATTGGCCTAAATGGAATAATTGTCCTAAATGGACTGAATTGGAATGAATTAACCTGAATTGACTTGAATTGGTCTGAATTTTCCTGAATTGGACTGAATTGGCCTGAATTGGACTAAATAGCCTAATTGAACGAAATGGACTAATTGACCTAAATGGCCCAATTGGTCTAAATTGACCAAATAAATGTCCTAATTGGCCTATATTGGCAGAAATGGCCAAAATGGCCTTATTGGCTTAAATGACCTAAATAGGCTAAATGACCTAATTGGCCAAAGTTGGGCTAAATGGCCTAATTGGCCAAAATTTTCCTAAATGGCCTAAATGAGATAATTGGACTATATGGTCTAAATAACCTAAATGGCCTTATCGGTCTAAATGGACTAATTGGCCTAATTGGCCTATATGGCCTAAATGGCCTAATTGGCCTAATTGTCCTAATTGACCTATATAGACTAATTGACCTAAATGGATTAAATGAACTAATTGGATTAATTTTCCTAAATGGAGAAATAGCCAAATAACCAAATGGCCAAATGGTCAAATGGCCAATTGGAAAATTTACCAAATAGCCTAACCTAAAAATGAACCTAATGACCAAATGATCAAAATTACCAAGTGACTGAATAACTAAATAACATAACACAGATAGAATTATACTTAAATGAACATAAAAGACGAATCCATATCATACCCATGTTTGGTATGATAATTATTATGTATTGTTTATGTTTTCCCACTAGTATTCAATTTATAATTAAATGTATATTTAGACGCTTCTTTATTTTATGGATTTCTTTAATAGCAATAATTTTAATTCATTATAGATTTATCACTTTCATATTATTCAATAATATAATATTATACCAATAAATTTCATTTTAAGCAAGAAACATTGGGTATTGAAGGTCGTGCGCCTTGTGCAAAATTAATTTTCTCGAGTATGAAGAAAAAGGATGGAAGTGCAGTAAATGAACAAACAAAAGAAAAGATTGTAAGTTTTTTTATTGAAATTTAAAATATCTACGTGTAATTCCTAAATAAATATCTTGTATATATTTTCAATAGTGTTTCATGGAGGTCCTCGATGAGAAATAATATGGAAACTTCGAGCCAAATGACCATTTTAGTTAGGTATTAGGTGAGGAACACCAGGGGAGAGTCTGATGTTGACCTAGTAAAAACATAATCCCCACTAGGTATTAGACCTCATCAGGAACCTCTCAAACCTCTCAAACCACCAAGCTACAAAATGATCATGTAGAAGCAGTTGATCCTAAAAAAATGGCTTTAGAGAAGCGTGAAAGAAGTAAACTGATCACAAAATTTTTCCTGAAATCTATGTTAGTTATAATTCCATAAATTTCATTAGTGGATTATACTACTTTTAATTCATGTATAGAATCAATTATCTCTTTATATGATGCCCCGAGTGATGTCAATGAAAGTCCTAGTGGTGGTCAAGCTGATGGCGGCGGCGATGACAACAGTGGTGGTGATGATGATGATGATGGTGATGGTGCTCCATATGATGCTGTTGGTGATGAGGATGTTTATAATGGTTATGAGGATGAGGATGTTGCTGACAGGGGAGACATTGATCCCCTCTATATTTGAATTAGTAGTAAAGAGACATGTGGATGTTGTTTAATGACTTGAATTGTTTAGTGGTATGGATGTATATATTTGTTATAGTATTGTAAATGGTATGAAAATTATTAAAAGAAGTTGGTTGAATGTTAAATATACAATATAAGGATTATATTGAATGTATACTGTGGTTTGAATTTTATTTGTAGGTTCAGGATGGCTTGAAAGGGCTAATGGTACCAAATAGGGACCGATATCTATATTCAAGGTTCAACAAACTGTGGGTATATGGTTTCCACTGGGAGAATCTATAACTACATTTCTCCTAATCATAAGTGTAGATATATACCCATGGTTTAACTAAAACCATGGGTATGATAAAATCTCCTAGGCTATACCCACATTTTCTATAGAAACCATGGGTATAGATCTATACTGATGTATCCATTATCCACAGTTTATAAAAATGTGGGTATAGACTCTACCCATTTTTCTATGGGATATACCCACAGTTTTAAACTATGGGTATAGGCTATATTTCTAGTAGTGAAGATCTTTCTATTCCTATATCAACACTGAAGAGGAAGCTTATAGCAGGGGTGTCTAACCAGCTAATAGAGGCTTGTAAATGGGGTGTCTTACCAATTAGATAAAAAGAGTAGTTGTGGTGTCTAACCAACTGTGGAGAGTGAAATTGGGGTGTCTAACCAATTATGGAACTGTTTTTTCTAACCTGTTGTATTCACTTGTGGAGATAGTGAAGAGAATCCATGTTGGGGTGTTTAACCAACATGAAAAGGAGTAGGCCTTTCATTACTGAACCTTATAAATATCATTTTATTCTCTATTTTATTTTACTACTGCAAATGAGGTGATATTGAGAGAAACTATCGAGTGGATCGATAACTTTAAACAGTTCAAGATGTTGAATTTAAAAGGAGAAAAATTCAAAAAATAAGGGTACCATTGATTCACCCCCTCAGTGGAACATAACCGGTCCTTGGGCTCTCGAAGTGGTATCAGAGTTTAGGTCACCTTTAAATATCCAAGAAATATTAAATATGGAATATAATGAATATTACAATGATCTTATTAACATTATTTTAAGAAATTTTAAAAGGGGAAAAATGAAAAAGGAAGGAAAACATTTTTCTAAGAAGAATATGATGAGTGGACAAGTAATAAATCTCCTGGACTTTCATTAAAATAAAAAGAATAGGAATCCATACAAAAAGTTTTGTTCTTCAATCAAGTTAAAATCATAACCTTGATTAATTTATAATTCTAACCCTTATGTGGAGAAAGAATGTAATATTTCAGACTCACTCTTGGAGATAAAAAAGAAATCCGATTCTTGTGATGATAAGGTAACAACATCAAGTTTTTATTCCAAGGAATGATTATGAAATGAAAAATAAGTTCAGTGGAGAATCAAGAATGATGTTTATTATTAAATGGTGAAATATTTTGACTTGAAAAATAAAATATTTAAGAGAGAATAAGTGTATTTGAATCTCAACTCAAGGAAAATGGGAACCAAGATGAAGGAGCAAAGTGATATGATAGAAAAGATTTCCCAAGATATTTTAAATAAAATAGACATGGAGAAGGAATTGAAGGTTAAAATAATATCTCTTAAAAATAAATATTAAGAAAGGATAAAATTAGGTATGCATGATGATTTAAATATAAAAGTAATGGATGCTAAGATAAAAGAGAAATACATGAAAATAAGAGACCTTAGAGAGAAGTTGAACAACTCTAGAGAGAAAATAAGGATCCTTACAAAATATGTAACAACGTGTATAACTAAAAAGAGAAATCTAGATATGAAATATAGAATTAAGGTTTTTTACCATGAACAATATGGAACAATGGTCCCACAAAAGATGAAATAACCAAAGTGTTTTTATAGTTGAAGATTTGGGTACATCATGAGTAGATGTATCAAATCCAATAGGCCCAATGATGTTAGAAGAACTCCATCAATGTCGACATCTCAATCAATTAGAGATGAAATGAGGTATAGATTTTTTGGTAAATGGTTTATTTTTTCTAACCTCGGTTATATGGAAAATAATTTCATTAGAGTAATTCATATAAGAGTAATAAATCCATATAGAGACACTCCACTCCTATGACTTACCAAAATATTTCCTATCCCGGTAAAAGGAATATAAAGATGTAAACAGGATTAATGTTTTGGAGAAAGAAAATGGGCCACAATAATGGGTGTATCAAGCACTAAAATATGAGCACTCACATCAACACTCTTTTTTAAAAGAAAAACAAATTTGGAAAAAGTTTGTGCCAACTGTAAATAAGTTTGAAAAATACATTCCAAAAAAATAAGAAGTTCATGGGAAGAAAACATGTGCAAAATCTATGAATTGTGTCAATAATAAAGAAATCACATCCCATGAAGATCTTGTAAAGAATAAGAAATAAATTATTAGAGAAGACTCCCACATTGAAATTTTCCACTAAAGAAATAAGTGGTTTCTCCTAATTCACTATTATTTTATGTGTTATGAGTTAACATTTAGGTAATTGAAGGAGAAGTGTTTTTCACATGGAGTTCATCAATTTCCATGTTAAAAAATATGAGTGAATCCCTTAAGGGGGTGCTTTTATGAGACATGTGGTATTCCAATAACACTCTCATCCCCTTTTCCTTAATTGCATTCATTAATGGGGAGTGTTTGGATGATGGGAAAATGATAAAAGGGGGAGCTATTATCTTATGCACTTGAACTTTGCTAATGTGTTTGTTGAAGAATGTGTAGGATTTATCATTTCATTGATGAATATGATTATTTCCATACCCTATAATAGAATCGAGAATTTATGATCATGATTTCACATGCATGGTATTTTATGGACAACTTAGACAACCTTGGTTTCATCTCTATTATTTTCTACATCGAGTTTGACCACATAGCATTGGAGTTGATTAACTAAAGTATCTCTGCTAAGATAATCATGTGAGATCATCCCTTTCTTTAAAGTGATCAAGAAGTTTTCATATAAGGGATAAGATCATGTTTTTGAGAAAAATATGAGATGATAAGACCCCCCACTCATCCTTTGTATCTGATTGTCAAAGAAGGAGAAAATTTTGAGTACACATATTGATTTTTTAATGTATGAAGATGTATTGAAAACAAAATACAAATGGGGAGATTTTTGGGACCATTTATTGTATTTGTTCTCAATGATATTTCAATATGTGTTTGATGAGTTTGGATTAAGTGGTGATTCTTGGATAATTGTTACGAATTCATAGAATTAGATTTCATTCTTGGAAAATTATCCATGTCTCAACCATAACAATTATTGAAGTGATCTTAAATGATTAACAAATGTTCTTAATAACTTTTGACATTGCTATATGAAGTAAAGAAGAAGTGATGTAGGCCATGAAATTGAAATATAATTGCATGATGATTTGAAGAGTATGTGAAGAGGTGTCCATTGAAAAATATAATTTCATATATATTTTTCATGAAGAATAATTGCGGAATAAGAAAAGAAGTTTGAGAAAAATTTGTATTAGAATTATTATTAAGGAAGGATTGGAATTTAATTTAATTATTATTTGTGGCCTTATATAAAAAATAGGCCAACCCACTACCAACCAAGGCCAAGGCTCGACCAAGGGAAAATGTGGGACCAAAGATGACCATGCCCAAGGGAACCAGTCTAGGGACTACATAGGGACAATAGAGGATAGTATTCTTACAAAGATCACATGGGAGCACCAGCGGTGGCACCACCATGAGGGGAAACATGGCGGTAGGGAGAGATGGAAGAGGGTGGTGTCAGTAGGGGATGGGGATTCATGGCTGCTCAATGGGAGTGGTTGATTGAACAACCACATTCCTAAATGACAGAGAATTCAACATGGGATAGCGGCATAACAACACTGTTTATCCATAATTAAAATGATATAAATTTTTGAGTTGCTCGATATGGATTATCTAAGCTTTAGGATAAAGATAGGGTGATTGTCTTCCTCTTAACCTCTATCAAGGGATCTATGTAGCATGGGTTATCCACCATTGATGAGCTATGTAGATCATTCTCTCATCCACCAGAAAAAACATAAGGCCATGAACAAATTAAAGAAGGTCGCGTTGTACTTCGAAGATCTAGGTGATATCCATGCATGTGTTGCAAACATGTTTAATGCATGGAAATTCCTAAACAGAAGGTACTAGAAATGTGATGATTGTATGATGATACAGATCCACCTTGATGAAGTAAAAAATGATATTTTTTGACAAGTATGATTGAAATTTTTATACATACTGCTCCGCATTTCATGAATGAAGATCGAATGAAGATTTTGAGAATGAGGATCCACAAGTCATTACTTACCTGTGTGAAAAGAATAGGTTAACCATTATCCTCAGGTATTTGAAATGAAGAACCATGTAAACAGGGGAATCTGTGTGCATGAGGAAACAGAAATCTGGAGACCTTTAGGAAATTTGAATGATGAGAAACATGCACATGTATAATGTATTCATGTAGGGTGAGATGCAGCTGTGAGCCTCATGATATGAAGAAGGAAACACTAGAACTCCTTGGGTGTTTATTTTGAGATGCTGTGCATGACTTTAATGATAAATGGATGAAGAAGGAAATAATACCCATTCGATTATTTCAAATGAATATGATAAATGGAATACCCAAATTCATGGGGTTTTTAAATGAGGATAAAATAATACAAAAAAATGCGGTATTCAAGAATGAAAAATAAATAATACCCACATTAATTTGGGTATTTAATTTGAGAAATACGATACCGACTTTTGGATATTAATATATTAAGGATGGAGGAAATTAAATGTATTTAATTATTAACATATTTAATTGAGTATTTATATGGGATAATTTAAATCCTGAAATTTATTGAGACCCCGTGCACTATATTATTTTTGTATAAACATGTGAATGTAGGTGATGAGAATTAGGTACCAAATTGTAAGATAATTTTGAGACTCCTTGCATACATTGTGAAAGAAAGAACTTTTAGAGTGATCCAAAGTTAGGTAATTCTAGAATAAGGTGATTGCATATACTTGAGAATTTGAAGAAGATAATTTAGATCAATTAAGATCTAAAATGAATTTCGAGGCTAAAAATAGTGATCAAGTCATCTGTTGAAGACCATGAATATTTATACACAAGGAAGGGAAATTCAAATTTATTGGTAAGGAATACTATTTGTGAAGAATATCTTTCTATTCCTGGATCAACATTGAAGAGGAATCTTGTACCTAAGGTGTCTAACCAGCTACTGGAGGCTTGTGATTAGGGTGTCTAACCAATCAGGGAAGAAGAGAAGTTGGGGTGTCTAACCAACTATGGAGAGTGAAACTGGGGTGTCTAATTAATTTTGGAACTGGGGTGTCCAACCAGTTGTATTCACTTATGGAGATAGTGAAGAGAGTCCATATTGGTGTGTCTAACCAACATAGAAAGGAGTAGGACTTTAATTGTCAAAAAATGTAAATATTGGGTGATAATCTCTCTTATTTTACTGCTAAAAATGATTTCATATTGATAG
The DNA here is from genome assembly GCA_963277665.1 of Viscum album. Taxonomy (NCBI): domain Eukaryota; kingdom Viridiplantae; phylum Streptophyta; class Magnoliopsida; order Santalales; family Viscaceae; genus Viscum; species Viscum album. The sequence continues at coordinate 243,888,554 of OY728129.1, forward strand.
AAACTATTGAGTGGATATAGAACTTTAAATAGTTCAATGAGTTGAAATTAACAGGGGAAAAATTCATAAAACAAGTTTACCAGTGATTCACCCCCTCTCAATGGAACCTTACCGGTCTTTAGGTTCTACACATTTGATGGAAAAGAAGTGGTAAATGGCTGTGAAATAATCATAATAAAATATTAGTATATTTATGATACATAATTAATGATGTTATTATGGATACAATAGGTTTAGATATGGTGGAAATAAAAATAAAATTGAAATAGTTTGGTTAATATTTATACGTCATCTTTGAGAGACCTCCATTAGCCTACACCTTAAGCATTGAAAGATTGGTCATAGGAGAAGACCAATGGATCTAGGATGAAGGGAAGGAAAATAAGATGGTTTTTTTGGTAATTATTGGTCAATATAGAAGTCTCAAAATTTGTGAATAATGGAGGATATGAGGTGTCTATTTATAAGCGAGGGAGATTAAACACATGGAAGTAATTAAAAAATTTAAATAATATAAATTCATTTTCTTATGAAAAGAGAAAAAATGGAAAAGGAATAAAAGGTTTGATAAAATAGGGTCTAAATATATTCAACCAATAATAATTAGATATTTTATGTGACATTCTTACCCTTATCTCTTAATTTAACCTCCAATAAACCCATTTTAACCCTAACCATGGTAATAATTTTTTACAGTTTTACTATTCATTATAACAAAAAATAAAAGTGAACTCATTAGAAAATTTAGACATGGTGATTCCAAATATGGAATAATTTTTATCAAATTTAATTTCTATTAGTGGAAAAAATAACTTTTAAAATAAGCACGCAAAACACAACGAAAACCCATTTTTAGAAAAATGCCTTTTTAAGCATAAAACTGAATTTACCTTCATTCATTTCCTAGTAAAAACTCTAAAATGAATGTTAAAATATTGTATTGAATATATAATCTATAAATTTCATTAAACCATTAATCAAAAATTACTTATTTAATTTATCATGATAAAAATACACTGCACACATAAAAATAGGTTTTTGAAAAATAGCACTTTTTACCTTTAAATGATTTTATATTCATTCCTAACATTTAAATAACTAATGTATGTTTTTTTATTCATACATTAACAATAAATTTATTTAAAATAATTTTTTTAATATTTATCAATATAATTTTTTTAGATAATAATACATAAAATGTAGAAAAATACATTTCTTCAAAAAATAGTTCTTTTAATAATTAAATGATTTTATTAAAAATTTAATGATTATTTCTTAAGAATTAATCAATAAATTTTAATTTAAGAAAAAATTGTATATATATTTCATAATTTGGTTAATATTATTCATACATATTAATCCAATGGTTAAGTTATAGATATATACTATATCATAAGTTCATTTAGACTTAAGGTTTCATGTAAAGTAATCTATCAATTACTTAAAATTTATTTCAATTTAAATACATATAAAATCTCAGGGAGTTACATTATACCCCCCTTAAAATTAATTTAAGCCTCAAAATTCCATCACTCTAATACAAACAAATAACCATATTTCTACTTGATCACATCCTCAGGTTCCCATGAAACTTCCTTGAATTTTGGATTCATATAGATAACTTTAACTAGGTGAGTTGTGTTTTCCATAGCACTTTATCTCTATGTTCAAATATTTATTATGTTTGTTTTTTATAGATCATGATCCAATCATGAAACCTACGAGTTTAGTACATGTAAAGGATCAAGTATGTACTTACTCAAAAGAAATACATGGAACACATCATGAATTGGAGAGAGGTTTGGTGAAATTACCAAGTGAAAGCAGCCATCTCAATGTAATAAAGATTTCTGAAAGGGACGATATATCTTGGGAACACCTTTACCTTATTTATAAATATCATAAACTTATTCCATTGATAAATTAATATGAAAACATTCTCACCAACTTCGTATTCTAGATCTCCTAAAAATTGTCAGCACAACCCATATGTTGAATCTATGTTGTGTTGATGTGTCGCTGAATGGATCTAACCTTCTTTTCCATTTCCTTAAATAGATTAGGCTTTAATATTTTTTTCTAGCTTCATCCCAACACATTAGTGTTCTATACTTCCTTCCATTTATAGATTTCTAAGGATCTATATGAATGATTTAGTGAAAGCTATAATTATAAGATAATTAAACAAGATGAAGGCATTTATCCCAAACACCTTTTAAATCTAAAGAATAAGATATTAAAATATCCTCTAGGGTTTGAATGGAACTATTAGAATTACCACCTATTTTAGAATGATAAATAGTATAGAAACACAACTATATATCCAGAGCTTGCTGAAGACTTCATCAGAAATTTGAGGTAAACCTAGAAACTTGATCAAATACAATAGAATGTGGTACTATATGAAAACTTACCACTTCCTTAATGTATATCCTAGAAATATGATCAATAGATAAATCTTCTCTGATAGCAATGAAATGTGATAATTTTTTATGGTAGTTGACTAAAACCAAAATAAAATTATTGTCTTCACATATTTTTAGGAGTCTGACAACAAAATCCATGATGATAGTTTCCCATTTCTATTTTGGTATGGGTAATGGTTATCAAATCCCCTTAGACATCTAACTATTTTCCTTAACTTTCTAACATACCATACACCAAGATACATACTCTGTAATATATCTTTTTATGTTATCCCATAAGAAATACTATTTCTGATCTCTATACATCTTTATACTTCCAAGATGAATAGATAATGATAAGATAAGATCTTCTTCTAATAGCTCCTTCTTTAATTCTGGTATTTACAGGACACATACTTGGTTCCTGAACCTTATCATTCCATCATAATCAAGGTTGAACTTGGGAACATTTCTAACTTTCTCTGGTGCATATTCAACTATTTCTAAGTGAATATATAATTTAAACTTTTACGATCAATATATATGTCACAACTTTATCTATAAATATAACACCTCCATATATTTAATGAAAATATTATTGCTACTAAATCCAGGTCATGGTTCAGGTAATTCTACTAATAAACCTTTAATTGATGCGAGGGATAAGCTATCACCATACCATTCTACATAAAAAAACGTTTTATCCCCTTATTTTATGCATCACTCTAAATCAAAAACTCTTATCCATTGGAGGGTAGTGTGACCATAGGTGAACTAATCAAACTTCTCTTCAGTTCCTTGAAATTTTCTTCACATTAATCAATCTAAAGGAACTTTACCCCCTTTTGAGTTCATACAGTGAGTGTATTAGATAGTTGTGAGAAATTATTCATAAATCTTCGATAATATCCAACCAATCCAAGAAAACCACATATCTCAGTTATAGTGGTTGGTCGAGGTGAATGTTCAATAAATATCATCTTTGATGGATCTAGTGATATACCCTTGCTTGAGATTATATGACCAGAAAATGAATCTTTTTATAGCCAAAATTCTCACTTGGTAAATTTTTCATGAAACCTATCCTTAATTAGAGTCTTTAGTACAATCTTCAACTGGTCTTCATTCCCTTCCTTATTCTTGGAATATATAAGAATATCATCAATAAATACTACCAAAAACTAATCAAGGTAATCTATAAAGACTCAATTCATTAAATCTATGAGGATAACGGGGGCATTTGTATAACCAAATGATATCACTATATATTCATAGTGTCCATACCTCATATGGAAGACTATCTTGTGTATGTATTAAATTTTCCCACAAAATTGATATTATCAAAATCAAATACCAATATTGTAAAAATATCGATATCCTTATAATTAATAAAAAAAACATCAATATGGGGCATGTGATACTTATTATTGATCGTGATCTTGTTAAGTTCTAGATAATCAATGTAAAGTCACATTGATCCATATTTATTATTAAGAAAAAATAGGTGCACCCCATGGTGATTCACTTAGAGAATGAACACCTTATCAAGATTCTCCCTTATTTTCTTCTTTAATTCCCACAACTCAATCAGGGCCATTTTATATGGAGTGTTTGAAATAGGTTAAACAAAAGGCATGTGTTAAACTTAAAACTCAACTTCATGATTCATAGGAATACTAGGAGACTCTTCCATAAATATATAAAAAAACTCAAAGTATATGAGATAAAAACCCCCTTTGAAAAAAAATCAATACCCATAAAATGGATGCAATTTCCATTGGAAGTTCATATTTATCCTTACACTGATAGACAATCATAGGTTAGTTCAGATATCAAATGTGACTTCACTTCTTCGATAGTTGATATAAGATCTATATAAATAAATCTAATCCATGCCCAAAATAACATCAAATTTAACTAGATAGAGAATAAAATGATTTATAAGAAGCACATTCCCAAAAAAATTTAATTGGAGAAGAATCATAAACTTGAGATGTGATCATCATACCATTAAGAGTTTTCACTATTAATTCAACATCTAATCATTGATGTGGTAATGTTATACCATTATAATTTTTTTTCAAATATAAAAGAGTGGGTAGATTGAGAATTTATAAGAACCCGAATCTTCTTTTCAGGTATGTTTACTTTCTTCTGGTCGTTTTTGAGAAAAAGGGGAATTTTTGAAATTTTTTGAAGTACACGTTGTGTACTTTATGAGTACACGCCATGTATTGGGTTGCCGTAGGAGGCCATGTGCACTCCATCTGATGGACACACACATGGTCATGTGGGGGTGACTTGGAGGCCGCCTAAAACGGAGTACGAATACGGTAAGTACACGATGTGTACTTCCAAAGTACACACCGTGTACTTTCTTTTTTTTATTAAATAGACTGAGGTTGCGTCTAATCAGCAGAAATGTATTCTTCTCTGCCGAACTCGACCGAGAGAATCCGTAAAATATAGATCTTCACTGAGCCCCCGATCGAGCATCCGTTCTCCAAATCGAACTCCGTCGATTGCATTGGAATCACCTCGGTAAGCTCTTCCTTCTGCTAGAGCTTCGTTTCATGATTCCTTCTCTTTCTCAAGTTATACTCAGTTGAATGTTTTAAGTGTTTTTGTAGATATACCATGTTCTTGGGTGATTCAAGACTTTAGGTTCACGTATAGCGATCTCCTAACACCGAGGTAGGTGGTTTGTGCCTTTCCATTGAAAGTATTTGAGTTATATGTGAAAAATCGCCAATACCCATGAACTGGGTATTGCATGTTTACTGTTTCAGCCCTATTGTTTTCATTCTATGCTTGTGTGCTTGGGTAAAGGTTAATTGAATGTGAATAGGGTTAATTGCAATGCTTTGGAAGTTTTTTCCCATGCATGATTTCCTATTTTGACTGTTGGGTCTAGTTTTCGTGTTAGGATGCTTTTTACTTTCCCATGACTAGTTGTAGGATGGTGCGATTGTTCTGATATACTGATATGCTGTAGATTTCTAGCCAAGTAGTTCTTGAGGTTTACTTTGGCTGATATGCATTGCTATACCTACTTGACTTACACAAGGCCGTGAGAACCTGGTGTAGTAGACCATAGGGAGAATGGATGTAAGAGCTTCTCCAGAGTGTCTGTTTTACTTATGATGTGAGACTATAGGAGGAATTGACGTAAGTGCTTCTTCAGAGTGTCTATAGTTCCTTGATGTGGGACATAGAGGGAATGTGACATAAGTGCTTCCCTAGAGCACCTTTAGTTATCGATACGAGACTATAAGAGGAATTGATGGTGAGTGCTTCCTCATAGAGCCTATGCTTAAGCTAAACCAGATGGGTTGGACTGAGTGTACTACACAGAGGGTTTCTTATACTTGTTAGGTAGGACCAGAGGGGATAGGCTATGAGTACTTCCTAGAGGGTTACCTGTTGTGTTATCCGATTATTTGTGTTGCTAGGTAGGACTAGAGGGGATAGGCTGTGAGTACTTCCCAGAGGGTTACCTTTTGTGATTATCTGTTTTTAATATTTGTTTCTTGATATATGAAACTGAATGCATTGAAACTATGGATTGTTTACTGATGAGTACTTCCTTGTTTACTACTTTCTGTAATTATTACCAGCCATATATTTACTGACTGTTAGGCACAAATATTTTGGTGGTTTCTTACTGTGATTTAGTCTCACACCTGGTTTGGGCCATGCTTTTGGACCCAAACAGATTATATTGTTGCAGGTATAGATAAGGGCAAGTGCCCTTCTACTTCAGGTACTTGATTTTCTATGGAGTTGGAGAGCATGGGACTAAGCTATGGCTTGAGATGCTAAGGAGTTGTTTAATTTCTTTCTTTTGTACTTAGGTTTAGTATGGTTGTATTCCAACATTGTGATTCATTTTGGATTCTTTCCTAGACATATGTATCATGCATCATTCATATATATACATGTGTGTGCTTCAGTTATTATTTTCGAGTCTTCTGCTGTTTACTTTTGTATGGATTATTCCTGCTTCTGCTTTTTCTATTGCTTTCTTTCGCTGTGTTACTCTGCCAATGAGGTCATAGTTTCTCCACTATCACACCCAAGGCCCTCGTTTCTAGTCAGCAGCCTCTGGTGTTCGGGGAAATGCGCTTGAGGCAACGTGACCAACTGGGTACAGGGCACCTCTGGGTGGATTCCGGAACCAGGACATTACAAAGTGGTATTATAGGGGTTCCTTTTTCTTATTGACTTACCGTTCAGAGCCTATAGTCAGGGATAGGACGGAGTAGGTACTTGATAATAAGCTATGCCCGGAAGTAGCTAATCCATGTACAGGGAAAAGCCAATCTACCTCGTTTATTACAATTTTTCTGGTTTTTCAAGTTTACGGTTAATCTAATTTTCACCGTTGGGTGACTCACATGTATTGTGCTATTATTGTTGACGTTATTCAGGTTTTATTTCTAATACAACCCAATGAGATGAGGGTATTCCATCTCATGAATCATTTATCCACTTGCTAGAAATAACATGTCATGCATTCTTTCCATGCTATATAGTGTACATTAGCGATTGCATGTTGTTGTAATAGATATTGTGCTAGAGATGCATGCTATTGTGATAGTTGCCTTGATAAAATACCTGCTGTTTGATAGGATATTGTTTGTGTAAGGTTTTGTTTTAATGAACACCAAACTTTGGTTCTTGAGGTGTTATGGGCCCTCATGAATCGGAATTTGGTGGATCTTTGACTTGTTTACCTTGTTATGACATGTGTAATATGCAAAGATTTGATTTTCGGGGAGTATGGGCCCTCACAAATCGGAATTTGGCACTTTAATGTTTTTTTCGGTGTTTTTCTGGATGCCAGAGTAGTTTCTGAGGATTACTATCCAGAAAAACCCAGAATACACACCGTGTAGTTTTGACTACACGCCATGTGTTCTTCTGTTTGGAAAGAAACTATTTTTCTTAAGTACACGCCATGTACCTTATATACACACTGTGTAGTCTCTAACCGTGTCTCAGACTATGTGGGCAGGGACACGGGGTTTGTAATCTTTGGTAGGACACGCCGTGTACTAGATGTACATGCTGTGTTGTAGAACCGTGTAACCAGATTTTTCACTAACAACACGTGTCAGTTGAGTCCTTCCTAATACATTCCGTGTCTGTCTGGAACATGTTTTGTAGAGTAACCTGAGTACCCGGACGTGTAACGAACAACACGGGTCGGTGAAATCTTCCTAGTACATGTCGTGTCCATCCGGAACATGCCATGTAGTGTGAGCCATGTATCCAGCCGTGTCACTAAAAACATGGGTCGGTGAGGTTCGTCTAGTACACACCGTTTTTGGCACTAACATTCCATGTAGTCTCATTCTAAGGAGAACCGTGTGGCTTAGCCGTGTAGAAGGACTCGGACAGGGGAAGAGGATTCAAGTACACACTGTGTGTTAGGTGAACACGCCGTGTGTATGGGGTGTTACACGACCGGTTCTGGAAGGAGTACACACCCATGTGAATGGATGAAGGGAACACGCCATGTAGGGGTTATACACGCCGTGTAGTCATGTTTTGGAAAAACTTGAATGCTTTTTTTATCCTGTTCCCTTCTTACACTTTCAGTTTTTAGTCCTTGATAATAATGATCTAAGGTGTGCATTTGAACTTGTATAGTCATGACACCGAGAAGTCCTCCGGTTGTATGCTAGTTGCAGGGTAGTGATTGAACACTGGATATGGATGATCAGGGACAACCTGAAGATCCTCCCATTGTGCCAGTCTTGGAACCATCCATTATACCGGATGCAGGTGTTGATTCACATTTCTGGGAAGGCTTTATGAGGATGATAAAGACCTTTCAGGGAGCACCGCCTCCTGCCCCGTCGATGGCAGAATTAACACGGGTCTTTCAGCCGCAGCATCCTCACACTTTCTCAGGGGATGGAGGACCCCAGGCTATAGAGTCATGGATGGAAGCCATGCTGACAATCTTCGAGCATCTGAAGATACCTCCATAGAGGAGGGTGAAGCTCACTGCGTACATGCTTCGAGATTCCACCAAGAGATGGTGGGATGTGATCTAACAGGTGGAACTCCAGTAGGTTATGGCATGGGATGAGTTCCAGCATATCTTCTATGACTAATTCTATCCAAAGACCTTGAGGGTCTATCTAGGCCGAGATTTTATGAGTTTGGAGCAGAGTACTCTTTCGGTTATGGAGTATTCCTCTCACTTTAATGAGCTACAACATTTCATGCCTATTCCAGGAGGTGACCAGTTATTCCTAGAAGGGAATTTTGAGGATGGTCTGAGGCACAACATCCAATCACAAGTAAACATCATTAAGTTGACTTCTATCACTTCTATCATCAACCAGGCACTAATTACGAAGTGCAATATGATAGATTCTGAAGTCATAAGCTAGGGTGGCTCGGCATCTGAAGTTAGTATTCCTTTTACTGACAGTAGGAAGCACCATAGGGAGTCTTCACATGGTGATCCAAGGAGGCGAGACACTTCTTCTGGTAGTCAGGTGGTGTGCTACTAGTGCGGGAAGAGCGGACATTCGAGGTCACACTGCCCGAGAGACCCAATGGAGTGCCGATCTTGCGGCAAGATGGGTCATCTTTAGTGATTCTGTCAGATCTTCTCACCAGTAGCTAGTGACAATGGTTCTTCTATGACTATTCATTCTGGAGCAGCACCACTAGTTTCTCACCGTCTGGGAACTGGAGCTCTTCCGGTCATTCAGGCTGAGGTGGAGGTGGTGGCCTTGGTATCTAGTCACCCGGTTTTCAGCGAAAATAGGGTGGATCAGCTCAGGGTGGCCAGATAGGGTCACAGGGCCACGGTGCAGGTCATACTTTTACAGTGGAGAAGACCCAATAATAGCAGGATCACAGACCCTCTACAGTGTGAGGTACAATCTTAGTAGCATCAGTTTTAGCTTTTTCTCTTTTCGATATAGGGGCTTCCCATAGCTTTATATCTATTGCAGTTATGGAAATCCTTGGGCTCTGCATCTTTTCTTCTACAGATATCTTGACACTAGACACTCCGTTAGGGACTAGAATGGTGAGTGTATGTCAGTGCAAGGAGTGACCTCTAGAGGTTGGTGGGTGTCACTTTTTATGGGACCTCTATGTCCTAGAGATATCAAACTATGATGTAATTCTCAGAATGGACTGGATAGTTTCCTTCCAGAAAGTTGTCAACTATTATCACCGCCGGGTGAGTTTAATATCACAAGAGGGTAGATCTTTTCTTTATAAGGGCGAATGGGATGTCCAGGAGAGCAGAGAAGGACCCGAGAATCATGGGTTAGGAGGAGTTACAGCCCAGATTTCTATTCTATATCTGGATGACCGGGGGATTTTACAGATGGAATTTCCTCTAGTGGTGGATCATTTCAGATATGTCTTTCTATAAGAATTTTCAAGTTTTACTCCAGAGTGTTAGGTAGAATTTTCTATTGAGCTTGTTCCAGGAGCGACACCGATGTCCATTCCTCCTTATAGGTTGGCTACATCAGAGTTACAGGAGCTCAAGAAGTAGTTAGAGGAGTTTAAGGAAAAGGGTTTCATCTGACCTAGTACTTATCCTTGGGGTTCGCCTATCCTTTTTGTGAAGAAGGTGGACGGTACCCTTAGGCTTTTTGTGGATTATCTGATGTTGAACTAATTGATGGTTAAGAACCAATATCCATTTCCGAGGATTGATGGTCTATTTGATCAGCTTTGAGGAGCCCGAGTGTTCTCAAAGATTGAATTAAGGTCCGATTACCATGAATTGCACATTAGACCATTAGATATACCTCTTACAGCCTTTCGGAGCAGGTATGGTCTATACGAGTATATGGTTATGCTGTTCGGTCTCATGAACGCACCTGCAGTTTTCATGGCACTGATGAACTGACTGTTCCATCCATACTTGGATTCCTTCATGGTGGTTTTCATGGATGATATCTTGGTGTACTCTCACACTCGTCACGACCATAACACACATCTTGAGATAATTTTTATTACAGTGAGAGAGCATCAGTGATATGCTCAGCTCTCAAAATTCCACTTTTGGATGGATCAGATTCACTTCTTGGGTCATGTTATCTCTGAGACAGGAGTGTCAGTAGACCCAGAAAAAGCGAGAGCAGTAGTTTCCTGGGAGCAGCCGAAGAATGTTTTTGAGGTACATAGTTTTCTAGGGATGGATGGATACTATAAACACTTCATTCAGGACTTTTCATGCTTAGCAGCACCACTAACGAGTTTGACTAAGAAGAGTGTAAGGTTCTTGTGGTCAAATTCTTGTGAGTCATCCTTTTAGGAGCTGAAATGGAGGTTGACTTCAGCACTGATACTAGTGTTTCTAGAGTCAGGAAATAGTTATACTATGTACTATGATGGTTTAGGTATTAGTATAGGAGATTTTCTTATGCAGGGAGAAGGAGTCATTGCATAAAGGTCTGAGTAGTTGCGGCCACATGAGAAGAATTACCCGATGCATGATCTCGAGTTGGATGCAGTTGTTCATGCCTTATGCTGCTAAAGACATTACCTTCTGGGAGATCCTTTTTTGGTTTTCACTTACCAAAAGAGTCTCAAGTACATCTTTACTCAGCGTGATCTGAATTTGAGACAGCGAAGGTGGGTTGAGTACGTTTAGTCTTTTGACTTTGAGTTTTCATATACGCCTGGAAAAGGCAACGCAGTGGCTGAGGCGTTGAGCTGGAGGACTCAGATACAGGCAGTTCAGGAGGCTAGTAGTGAGTGGCAGCTTATGGCCCTGTTCTCTGAGATGCATTTGGAGGTTCATGATAGATAGGGGTAAATGTTTCTTTCTTCTGTAGCCGTTACCTCTAGACTTCTTGATCGAGTGCGAATGAGGCAGCTATTAGATTCAGAAGGCCTAGTCCTACGGGAGAGCGTGTTAGGAGAGGACCTTCTTCCAGGATGAACCATAGGTGAGGATGATATCTTACATTTCTAGGGGTGCGTATGGGTGCCAACAGACATACGCGAGGAGATGATGTGAGACTTTCATTCCCCAGTTTGGGAAGTTCATCCTATTGTCACCAAGATGTATCGTGATCTACACTATCAGTATTGGTGGCCAGGTATGAAGATAGAAGTTTCTAGTTTCGTCATGAGGTGTTCCACCTATTTTTAGGTGAAGGCGGAGCATCAATGACCAAAAGGGATTTTACAATAGTTACCCATTCCCTAGAAGAAGTGGAATGATGTCACGATAGATTTAGTGACAGGTTTACCGAGGTCACCTCGAGGGAATGATGTAGTTTGGGTTGTCATTGACAGAGTCACGAAGGTTGCTCACTTCTTGCCGATCAAGGAGACCTTCATTTTCGATGAGTTGGGATGGTTGTACATATGTGAAATTGTGCGCTTACATGGAGTTACACACTCCTTTCTTTCAAACAGAGATGCACGTTTTACTTCTCGGGTCTGGCAGGGGCTTCAGAAGGCTTTGGGTACACAGGTACTTTTGGGTACAACTTACCGCCCCCAGATAGATGGACATTCCGAGCGTATGATACAGGTGCTTGAGGACTTGCTTCGAGCATGTATTCTGTATGTTGGAGGTTCTTGGGAGAAGCACATAACTCTTGTGGAGTTTTCCTACAACAATAGTTTCAAATCAACTATTCAGATGGCACCTTATGAGGCTTTGTACGGTAGGCCATGCCGATCACCCTTATGTTTTCTAGAGGCAAGAGAGGCAGATTTGCTGGGACCTTGTCTTATTCAGGAGACCTTAGAGCAGATAGAGTTGATTTGGAAGAGGATAGATAATGTACAGTCTCGACAGAAGTCATATGTTGATCAATGTAGACGACCTATGGAGTCCGAGGTTGGGGATCAGGTTTTTTTATGTATCACACCGAGGTTGGGACACAAGAGGATTAAGTGACATGGTAAGATTTTTCCAAGGTAAGTCAGGTCATTTGAGGTGTTGAAGAGAGTTGGGCCGGTTTCCTATCGGTTGCAGTTTCCTCAGAGGTATAAAGATATGCATGATGTCTTCCACGTTTCTCAGCTTTGACGTTACTTTTCAGACCCATATCATATTTTCCAACCCGAGGAGGTTGAGTTGGAAGTGGATGCATCATTCGAGGAGCATCCTATCTGTACTGTTGATCAAAGTATGAAGGTTCTCCATGGCCGGTCTGTTACTCTTGTATGGGTGCTTTGGCAACACGGGCGAGTATAGGACGAGACTTGGGAGAGGGAGGCCGATGTACGATTACAGTGGCTGGAGCTATTCAGGGTTTCTTCTTCTACACCGCCTTGCTAGGAAAATTTGGGGATGAATTTCTTTAAGGGGGGAAGTTTTTAAGAACCCATATCTTCTTTTCAAGTATGTTTTCTTTCTTCTTGTAGTTTTTGAGAAAAAGGGAAATTTTTGAAAACATTTGAAGTACACACTGTGTACTTTATGAGTACACGCTGTGTACTGGGTCGCCGCAGGAGGCCATGTGCTGGCCGTGTGATGGACACACACATGGCCATGTGGGGGTGACCTAGAGGCTGCCTAAAGCGGAGTACGAATACGGCAAGTACACACCGTGTACTTTCAAAGTACATGTCGTGTACTTTATTTTTTTCCTTAAATGGACCGGGGTCACATCTAATTGACAAAAACGTCTTCTTCTCCGCCGAACTCAACCAAGAGCATCCGTAGAATGTAGATATTTTCTAAGCCCCTGATCGAGCGTCCGTTCTCTGAATAAAACTCCATCGATTGCATTGGAATTGCCTCGGTAAGCTCTTCCTTCTACTAGAGCTTCGTTTCATGATTCCTCCTCTTTCTCAAGTTATCCTCAGTTGAATTTTTTGAGCATTTTTGTAGATCTACCACATTTTTGGTCGATTCAAGGCTTGAGGTTCACATATAGTGATCTCCCAACACCGAGGTAGGTGGTTTGTTCTTTTCTATTGAAATTCTTTGAGTTATATGTGAAAGATCACCAATACCCATGAACAGGGTATTGCATGTTTACTGTTTCAGACCTATTGTTTGCCTTCTATGCTTGTGTTCTTGGGTAGAGGTTAATTGAATGTGAATAGGGTTAATTTCAATGCTTTGGAAGTTTTTTCCCATGCATGATTTCCTGTTTTGGCCGCTGGGTCTAGTTTTCCTGTTATGCTGCTGTTTACTTTCCCATGCCTAGTTGTAGGATGGTGTGATTGTTCTGATATGATAGTATGCTATAGACTTCTAGCCAAGTAGTTCTTGAGGTTTACTTTGGCCGATACACATTGATATACCTACTTGACTTACACAGGTCTGTGAGAAACTGGTGTAGTAGACCATAGGGAGAATGGACGTAAGGGCTTCTCTAGAGTGTCTGTTTTACTTACGACGCAAGACTGTAGAGGGAATTGATGTATGTGATTCCTTAGAGTGTCTGTAGTTCCTCGACATGGGACATAGAGGGAATGTGACGTAAGTGCTTCCCTAGAGTACCTCTATATGAGACTATAGGAGGAATTGATGGCGAGTTCTTCCTCAGAGAGTCTATGCTTAAGCTGAACCATAGGGGTTAGACTGAGTGTACTTCCCAGAGGGTTGCTTGTACTTATTAGGTAGGACTAGAGGGGATAGACTGTGAGTACTTCCCAGAGGGTTACCTTTTGTGATTATCTGTTTTGATTACCTGTTGCTTGATATATGAAACTGAATACATTGAAACTGTGGATTGTTTACTGTTGATTACTTCCTTGTTTATTGCTTTCTATACTTATTACCTGCCATATATTCACTGACTATTAGGAACAGATCTTGTGGTGATTTCCTACTAGGATTTATTCTCACACCCTGTTTGGGCCATGATTTTGGGCCCAAACTGATTATATTGTTGTAGGTATAGATAAGGGCAAGCACCCTTCTACTTCAGGTACTTAATTTGCTGTGGAGATGGAGAGCATGTGACCAAGCTATGACTTGCGATGCTAAGGAGTTTTTTACTTGCTTTATTTTGTACTTGGGTTTAGTACAGTTGTATTCCAACATTGTGATTCATTTGGATGTTTTCCTAGACATATGTATCACGCATCACTCATATATATATGTGTTCTCTAGTTTATTATTTTCCAGTATTCTGCTATTTACTTTTGTATGGATTATTCCTACTTCCGCTTTTGCTATTGCTTTCTTCCACTGTGTTACTCTTCCAATGAGGGCATAGTTCCCCTACTATCAAACCCAAGGACCTTGCTGTTAGTCGGAAGCCTCTGACATTCAGGGAAATGCGCTTGAGTCCATGTGACAAACCAGGTATGGGTCGCCTCTGGGTGGCTTCCAGAACCAGGACGTTACAGAATCAAATAAGAAATTAGTAGTTTTGGAGTGGATAATAAATATACCTTTCACCACTTTGTTATATTACACCACATCAGCAATAAAAATCGCATGAGATTTATTATTGTCTCTGATGTTAAGAGGTTACTAATTTCAATAATAATCATTAATCCTTGGATTCTAGAACCAATTAACATAATTCTTATACTCCTTGTATTTGAAACACGAGAGTGTGGGTGGTGCATTATGTGAAGATTTCTCTCCACTCACATCATTTTCTAATTTCTTCCCATCACTTTAGTTTTCTATTTCTTGATGGACTTCCTTTCCACACTTAAAGTATATACTAGTCCACTTAAGACAATTTCCTCCATGTTTATTTCCACACTTCTTCCGTAAAGGAAGACTCATCTTCTTCCCTCCATGGTTTTTATCATTATAATTTCCTTTGAATTATATATTTCTTTTCTTATCAGAACCATGAGATTAATGGATGAATGTGATATCAATTTCTACCTTGAGATCACATAAAATGATTTATTCAGTCACTGAATTAACTTATGGATAATACTCTTCAGAGACTTGTTTTTAAGCCACTGAAGAATCAACAATCTTGTTTTTAGGTTATATGATTATACCATAAGCATGCATTAAAATCCTTGTAAAATTTTCCTCATAATTACTAATAGAGTCATCATCCTTCAACTTTATCTTAAGAAATTACTTCTACATTTTCATATGGATAATAAGAGTAAATTAATTTTTTAAAACAACCTTTTAAACAAAAAAAAACTCCATAGAGTCAATTTCTCCTTATTACATCATGTTCTTGATATGAGTAAACCATCGATCTTATTCTCCTTCCAAATGATAAACTACCAAGATAACTTTTTTGTTCTCTAAACACTAGATAATGAAAAATATATTTTTAGTGATATTGATCTATTTCTCAGATTTTAGTGTATTGACAAACCCACTAAAATAAGGTGGGTGTTGCCTCATAAAGTACTCAACTGAATGGTGTTCTATCCTTTTCTTATTTGGAATCTCAACATGATTCATGACTTGAGAAAGTTGCATAAGCATAACATCAATATTTTGATTTCTAGCTCCCATAACATTTGGTTTCTTATGATAACAATCATTACATTGTCCATCACATCTAGTGTTAACAAGATTCCTTTTGATTCCATCCATCAACTACAACCAAAAAGAATAGTTTGACAAATAATCATCATAGTGAGAAACCATATAATCATGAAAATAATTTATAGGACATTTAAATAAGGACACATTATTTTCAATCTATGACACCTTAGGTTTATCCTAGGTCATCCATTGTTGTCATCTATTAAAATAATTTATAATGGTATACAAATAAAATATTAATTAACCCAAGAATATCCCACAGGAGTGTCTACCCAGGTGTGAATTCATAAGACCACTCATCATGCACCGATGATGATCGAGTTAATACAAAATCCACCCCTTTCAGAGTTATTACCCTTAGGTGCGTCTATTCCATAATTTCATCCACTTTAAAATATCTATACATAGATATATCTTTTAGAAAAATCACAATTCTTTATTTATAATAATTTAAAACGTTCTTATATACTTAGACTTATCCTAAGGGTTCTCACTAAAATTTTCTCATCCTAGTTTCTAAAAATAACTAAACATTTCTTTGATACATATTGAGGTGAACCATGCATTTCATATATAAATATTACATCTTATTAGATGAATATTCATTACATATCATTACAATCCATGAAATAACCATAAAGGTTTAGTGTATTTGGAAACTTGGATACACAAATAATTGGTACATAAAATATCCACATCATCTCCCCTAAGGCCTTCCAAGCTATCAACCTTCTTAGAAATATAATACGTAAAACCTTTATTCATATTTGGAGGAAAAGGAGACATAGAAAATGTGATCTTAGATGACCAGTAAGGTTAAATAAAAAAGATATCAATCTATAATCATTTTTAAGTATATAATGAGTATAAGGGTATGATAACATAAGCTTACAATTTAAAAATCATAACTAGAAACTCATAGATCATAATCACAAGTCATGGAATAAATCATGGTAGTTAATAAGACATGAATCATAAAGGAATCAATGAACATGATCCATGAGATTATAAAATTTGCATAAAATCATGTCATAAAAGAGAGTCATAATGGGTGTCATAATCATAATCATAGAAATATTATGTCATGGATACCCACCAAGACATTCATTGCATGTTTGGCTTCGTATAACTACCCATGTACCTTATTTGGGATTGGGATAACCTCCCATGTACCCAAATTGGGCTTGGACTAATCTCCCATATACCCTTTGAGCTAATAAAACATTATTGATTACCCAATTAATTAGAGTACTATAATAAACCAACCAATCATATAATTATAATCCATTTATATGTATGATAGATGATCATGAAAACATTTATCATTTCTTCATAATTTAACCTGTGAAAAAAAGCATTTTATCAATATTTCATCATCATATTCATATAAAATTTAGAGAAAGAATAAATATGGTATCATTGGATCATATACCTAGTGAATTATAAGTAACAAAAATTAATGTTATCATAGTTGAAAATACCTTTAAAAAACTATTGAAACATTTCTTGAGGAAAATACCCTTTTAATTTTGAAATCACTTATTTAAAATCTGAAAAATTCCTGAATATTAGGGAAAAAATTTAATTGAAAATAACCACGGGAACTTGTAAATAAACCTTCACAAAAATGAATATACAGGAGACAGGAAAATACATTCAAGTGGTAGAAATTAAAACAATGATTTCATTCACACCATTGGTAAAAAATACCTTGTTTGGAAAAAAATAAGAAGATTTATTTTAAACCTTTTTATAAAAAGTAAAAAATTCATTAAAATGACTTTTATGAATCATTTGATAATATTAAAAATATTCTTGAAAACATTTTAAAGAAAATATGAACATGGAATAAAACTATTCCTCACCAAATAGAGAACAATGTAGGGTTTCCTTAAAAAAATTCTTTCATATTTTTGAGTACTTAAAGAGAGGAAAATTAAAGTAAAACTTGTAATATATATAAGAAACTAGAGGATAATAAAATACATAATATTTTTGAGAGATATATAATATAATTTCATCATCACAAATTTAATCATAAATAATCTCGGTTAAAAGTGAGATTTTAATATAAAACCCTTACCTCAAGTTCCAATTGCTTCTTAAGTAATCAAACCACATATATAACAAATTTAAATTTATTATAATTATATAACAGAACCATATTCATACATATAATACCACACATGGTTTACTTATAACATCATGTCACCCATTTATTAATATTTATTTATTAAAATCAATGTTCTAGGTGATAACTGTTTTGTTTTTTATGTATGTTTCAATTCAACTATAATGGTCCTTGCATCTTGATCATGGTTTTGTCATATAGATAATGTAAATAATTATATAAATATAATATATATTCATTATATACATATTTATAAATTGTCATAAAATGCAGAGATAGAAAAATGAATTATACTCTTTAGGGAGACGATAATCCATACGTACGCATGAACGCTGTTTTCATTTTCTAATGAAAAGAAAAAAGAAAATAAAAACAATATTTTATCATTAAATAATAATTATTATATAATAAATATCATATATATTTATTAAATTTATCATTTTATACATCAATGTGTGGTGGTGATGGAAAATTAATCATATAGCTATGTGGATACGGTAGTTCACACGTATGCATGAGCGATACTTTTATTTTCAAATTTGATGGAGTGTGATGGAAAATGGTTATACCATAATCATAAAAACATCTAAGTATATTTATGATAAATTATTAATTATGTTATGATAGATAAAATAGTTTTATATAAGGTGAAATAAGAAATAAAATTGAACAATCCCGGTTAGGATTTATACCACTTCTTTGAGAGACCTCATTTGGATTACAACTTAAGCCTTGAAAGACTTGTCTTAGAAGAAGACAGAGTGATCTAGGATGAAGTGAAGGAGTCCAAGAATATTTTTTGTGTAGGTATTGGCTGATATAGAAGGCTCAATATTCTTGAATAAATGAGGATAAGAGGTGTCCTTTTATAAGTGAGGGAGAGGACACACTTAGAATTACTTAAAAGATTTAAATAATATAAAGTCATTATCTTATGTAGATAGAACCAAATGTATAATTATTAGAATTTAATATAATATAGGGTATAAATATATTTAACCAATAATAATTATATAATTTTATGTGGCATTATTACCCTTATCTCTTAGTTTAACCCCCAGTAAACCCGTTTTAACCCTAACTGTGGTAACATATTTTTAACATTTTTACTATTTATTATGAAAAAAATATAGTAGTCTTATTAAAAAATTTGGGAATTTTTATACCAAATATTAAATACATTTTAAAAAATTTAATTTCTATAATTGGCACAAATTTACTTTAAAATCAATAAACAAGACGTATTGAAAATCTATTTTTAGGAAAATGAAGCATAAAACTGGATTTACATTCATTCATTACCTAGTAAAAAAATATAAAATTAATATTAAATATTCAGTTAAATATTTAATCTATAAATTTCATTAAAATCATTAATCAAAAAATTATTTATTTATTTTCTTATGATAAAAACACATTGCACACATAAAAAATAATTTTATGAAAAATAACTCTTTTTACCTTTAAATGTTTTTATCTTCATTCATAGAGTTTAGATAACTAATTTATCGATGTTTATTAATAAATTAAAAATAAATTTCATTTAAATAATTTTTTATTTACGATCTATATACTCTGTTTAGATAATAATACACATCATGTATAAAAATACATTTCTTAGAAAAATAGGTCTTTTAATAATTAAATGATTTTATTAAAAATTTAATGATTATTTATTAATAATTAATAAATAAATTTGAATATAGGAAAACACACACACAAACACACACACACACAGATATATATATCATAATTTATTTAATCATATTTATACCCTCCAATCCAATGGCTAGGTTATAAAGGTATACTATATCACTGGTTTATTTAGACTTGTGGTTGCATGTAAAGCAGACTATCAAATACTACAAGTTCATTTCATTGGTAACATATATAAAATCTTAGGGTGTTACATTATACCCCCTTAAGAATGAATTTAACCCAAGAAATTCCATCACCCTAATACAAAAAATGAAGATATCTCTTCTTTATCACATCCACGGGTTCCCATGTAGCTTCCTTTAATTTATAATTACTTCAGAGAACTTTAACCAAGTGTATAGTATTATTCGTTAGGACTTTATCTCCATGATCCAAGATTCCTACGGGTGTTTCTTCATAGGAAATATCATGCTCTAATGGTACAACCTCTGAGTTCAATACATGTGAAGGATCAGACATGTACTTCCTCAAAAGCGATACATGAAACACATCATAAACTTGAGAGAGGTTCGGTGGGAGTTACAAGTGATAAGAAAACATCCTAATTTTATCAAGAATCTTGGAAGGTATGACATATATAGGGATCATTTTTCTATTATTTCAAAATTTCATAATCTTTTTCCAGGGAGAAATTCACAAGAGTACCATCTCACCAACTTTAAATTCCAAATCTCACCATTAATTATCATCATAACTATTTTCTCAACTCTAATATGACTTGATGTGTTTTTAAATAGATTTAAAATTCATTGATATTTAATTAGATAGATCAGGTCCTAATATGTTTCTTTCTCCAACTTCACCCCAAAAGTTTTGAGTTCTGTACCTATTTCTATAGTGGATTTCATAAGGAGCCATTTAAATTCTACAGTAAAATCTAATATTATGAGAAAATTCGATAAGAGGAAGGTGTTTATCCCAAAAAAATTTGAAATCTAGGTAACAAGATCTTAGTATATCCTCTTGAGTTATAATGGTCCTCTTAGATTAACCATCTATCTAAGCATGATAATCATTAGTGAAACACAACTCTGTATACAGAGTTTGCGAAAGAATACAAGATAAATTCAAGATAAATCTTAGATCTTGATAAGATACAATTATATGTGGTAATCCAGAAAACATTACCACTTAATTAATGTATATACTATCAATATGACCAAGAGAGAGATATTCTTAAATACCATGAAATGTGATACCTTTGTAAGGTGGTCAACTATAACTGAAATAACATTATGGACTTTAAATGTTTTAGGGAGTTAGATGAAAAAATTCATGGTGATGTTCTATTATAGTGTGTGTAATGGTTATAAAATACCCTTAAACTTATGTCTCCCTACCTTAACTTGTTAACATACTAAGAACCAAGATACATACTCTACAATATCTCTCTTCATGTTTTTATACCAAAAATACTATTTCAGATCTCTATATATCTTTGTACATATAGGATGAAAAGAGAATGATGAGATATGAAATTCTTCCATTATATCCTTATTCAATTCTTATATTTATGGGACACATTCTCAGTTCCCGAACCTAATCATTCCATCACAATAAAGGTTGAACATAAGAACAATTTTTATCTTCTTTTGTAGTTCTCAATATTCATTCCAAACCTCTTTAATATTCACATGGATGAATAGTTGAATACTCACTTGATAAAGATAAGATTTATACCCTTAGTTTAAGATTTAAAGATATATCCTTTGAAAATACAAAAATATTTGATCTTTTTTGATCCTCATCATAGTTATTCTAGCAAGACCCTTTTGACTCAAAGCATCAACCACTATGTTAGCTTTATTATGGTGGTAATTTATTGAGCATTCATGATCATCAATCAACTCAAACCATATTCTATGTCACATATTTAACTCTTTATGGGTGAATATATAATTTAAACTTTTATGACTAGTATATATGTCACACATTTCTTTGTAAATATCATTCCTCCATATCTTTAATACAAATATTATCATTGCTAACTCCAGGTCATGAGTTAGGTAATTTTTATCATGAACCTTTAATTGATGAGTGCCATAAGCTATCACCATACCAGTCTACATAATAAAACATACCAAACCCTTCTTGAATTCATCATTATATATCAAAACCCCTTCTCCACCATAGGGTATAGTGAGCATAAGTGTATTGACCAATATTTTCTTCAGTTCCTTGAAATTTTTGTCACATTCATTATTCCAAAGGAACTTAAATCCCTTTAAAGTTAAATTGGTGAGTGGATTAGATAGTAATGAGAAATTATTCACAAAGAACCAATAATATCTAGAAAATACAATAAAAATATGGGTCTCAATCACAATGGTTAGTCTAGGAAAATGTTTAAATTTTTTTTATCTTTGATGGATCCCCTGATATACCCTTGGTTGATATTATAGGAACTAAAAATAAAACTTTAGATAGCCAAAATTCACACTTGGTAAAATTTTCATACAACTTATCCTTCATAAAGGTATTCAATACAATACTCAAGTGATATTTATTGCACTTTAAATATATAATAATACCATCTATAAAGAATAAAAAAACTAATCAATGTAATATCTAAAGACTCTATTCATTAAATTCATAAATATAGTAGGGGAATTAGTAATTCCAAACGTAAAAAATATAAATTCATAGTGTTCATACCATGTATAGAAATCTATCTTAGGTAGGTATAAACTTTTGACCCTTAATTGATAATATCTAGAACAAAGATCAATCTTAGAAAAATATTGAGTTTCTTGTAATTGATAGAAAAATCATCATTATGTGGAAGAGGATACTTATTATTGATAATGATATTGTTAAGTTCCTGGTAATCAATGTATAGTCTCATTTACCTGTATTTCTTTTTTAAAAAAATAATAATTACACCCCATGGTGACTCATTTGTCTGAATGAATCCCTTATCAAGGTTCTCCTGGAGTTTCTTCTTCAATTATTATAAATCAATCAGGGCCATTCTACATGGAGTCTTTGAAATAGGTGAAGAAATAGGTATGAGTTTTATTGAAAAATAAACTTCACGATTCATAGGAAGACTAGTAAATTCTTATAAAATACCTCAAAAAACTCTAGTACGATTTTCATATATTTGATTTCAAGTTTCTCTCCAACCATTTGAGATAAATACCCCCTTTGAATAGTAATCAAGACCCATACAAACTCATAACTCTTAATTAACAAACTCATATATTATAATGTGGAAAATTATACCCAATATCCATTTTCCCACATTTTTTTCTTATTTGTTATTATACATCCTTAATCCCTACCAAAAATATTTAAAAATATAGGATGATCACAAAAAGCTCAGTAAGGGAGATAAAAGTAATAAATCTGTTAGTCTAGTGAAAATCATGAAAAACCATAAAATTATTACCTTTTATACATTATTATTTTATCATATAAAATAAATTATATTCACATAGAAAACACATTTTCTCTCTTGAATAAAACCTTTAAAACCCATAGAGAGAAAATAAAAACCCTTGTAAGAATCATAGAGAATCATATTCATAACCTATTTTCACTTATGTCATAAATAACTGAAGCCCATTTAAATTCATAGGATAAACCACCATGGTTAAATCCATCTTTATTTTCTTTGAAGATAAGGAACACAAACCAATGAATTAGAGATGTATATTGGTCTCACTTGTTTATATAAGCTGTACCAGGATCATCTATTCATATAAGGCGTATCGGGCTCAACTAATCATATAAGTGGTATTAGGATCACCCATTATCATCTACAATGATAAAATACCATATTATGAATAAAAAAATTTAATATTTCACCTTCTCATCACTAAACCCATAATAAAACTCTTTTTAACCCATATAAATAATCCTTTCAGATATCGAAATACCATTTCCTTTTAAAAATCCATTTTTAAAACTGAAATACCCATAAAAAAGGGAAGAATGGTTTTTATTTGAAGAAAAAATGGAATATTTTAAATAAATGAAAACATCAAATAATGGTTGTGGTGGTGTGAAAATCCATTGATTCCTTATATTCTAAAATATAACATTCCTTTTTTCCTTTCGTAAAGAAAGGAAAAATGTTCAATATAAAATATATAAAAAGATTCAATTTAAAAACCTTTGAAATAAAGTTTAAAGAGTCATTAAATTTAATTTATAATTATTTTATGTCCGTATAAAATCATTCATAAAATAATATTAATAATATCAATATGAAAGAAAAATATTTAAAAAATAAATCTTTAAAACATTTAAAATGAGGTTTTTAAGGTAACGTGTCCTTTACCATGAGTTTGAATCATCGTGTATGTTCTTTATCATCATGAATAGTAAAATTATGTTAATTATTTAATTTCTTCATAATTTTTTTTCAAGTTTATTATTAATTTTATTTTATTAATATAATTTTATAAAAAATTAACTACATTTGAATCATGGAGACAGTAGGCCATACGTACACATGAGTGACATTTCCATTTTTCAATGATCATGATGGAATGAATGTAAGTATTATTTTAAATTTATAGAATTATGATTATATAATAAATATAATATTATTTCTTTAAATAAACTGATATGTATTATTCATATTATGTGGTGATAAAAAAATCACATCGATTTGTAGATGTGGTAGTCCAAACATACGTATGAACGGCGTTATCGGTTTTCAACAGATGGAAAGTTAATAAATTAGATGATATATTATATTTAAATAATGTTTATTATATTTTAAATCCATCATAATAAACATCCATGATAGGTAGTGTTGAAAAATGAAACACATTACTTCATGGAGGTGGTAATCCACACGAACGCACAAGCGATGTTTTCATTTCCCATAGGATGGAAAAGGAGATGAAAAGTGTTATACCATAATAATAATAACATCTTAATATATGGAATATAATGATTACATTATCTCATAATGGTTAAATAATACTTTTTGGAGGTTTAATAATAAATAAACTTAAAATAGGCCGGTTTGGACTTATAACTTCTTTTATGACAACCTCTTTGGCTTACACCTTAATCCTTATAGGTTTGGTATTTTAGTGATACTAGGATATATAATATGTGTGTAGTGAAGTTGGAGAGATATTTGGTCATGGGTTTTATGAATTAGAGGTCTCAAAATGTGTGAGGAAAAGAGGGGATGAGGTTCTCTTTTATAAGTGAGGTGAATGGTACTCTTGGAATTACTTAATGTATTAAATTAATATAAATTATTTTTCACAGAAAAATGTATAAAAATTGATATAATTAAAATATAAAATTAGTATGGGTATAAATAATCTTATACATTAAAATTTATACAAGTTTAGATTATGTTTTTACCCTTATCTCTTTGTTTTAACCCACTATTAACCCTTTTGAGAATTACAATGATACCAATGTTTTTTACTCTTTAGAGGTCAAGAAAGTTACTATAAAAAGAAAAAATGACCTATAAATTGAACATGGATGATATTTTTAACCATATAACATTAAATCAGGTGAATATAGGTTTTTTTATGAATTTTAAATCATTTAATAAAGTATTGTTTATTATAAAATATCATTAATGTCATTTTTTGAACTATTCATTTACTTTGACTTTGAAAGCATAAAGATAGTAATTTAATTAGAATATAAACCTTTAAAACATACCTAATATATTATTTTTATCTATAAAAAACACAGGACACTAAAAATCACCCAAAAATATTATTTTTAGAGTTTTTAAAATTATTTACTTGATTTTTCTACAGCACGCACAAGCACTGTGTCAACATTGTGTAAGAATTTAAGATAATTATTTCATTATTAAAAATTTGAAAAAAATTAACATCATAAAAAATATTTATATTTAAAATAATAATTTATAACTGAACAAAATTTATTTTTATGCCTGTCACAAAAATATTAATGATATTAAAAGCAAGAGTGACATTTTTGACCATATTTTTACTTAAACTAATAAAAATGATATAATAAAAGTAAAGTGGAAAGAAATATACCCATTTTAAAATATTGGATGATTATTAATTAAATATACTCATCCAATGAAATAAAGTAAAATGTTTAAACTAATTTTAAGCCTTATAACATTAGTTTTAACACTAATTAACCTATTTTATCTTTAGAGAGGTAACAAAAATTTACTATGATTACTATTAATATTGATAAAAAAGGGAAATTTTTAACAAATTTAAACCACCTGATTCCAAAAGTGGAGTACATTTTTCAATATTCAAATTTTATAAGTGTAAGAAATTAATTTAATATTAAAACACAAAATGCAATGAAAAATGGTTTTTGGAAAAGATTTGTTTTTAAGCCCAAAAATGAACTTAGAATAGAATAAGGTATAATAATTATTTATATGAAATTAATTATATTATTTATAATTAAATAATACTTATGTTACTTTGAGATCAAATGAGACTTTTAAATTACTTTATTTAATGAAAATAAATGAAAATTTTGTAAAAATAGGTATTTCCACTATTCACTGAAAACTAAATCTTTTCAGAAAAATATCAAAATTTCACCTTAAGTTGATTTTGATACATTGATTTAAAAAATAAAGTTTATTTTTTAAAATTAAAATTCTAAAATTTATAAATTAAACTTTTTAATAAATTATAATAATATAAGAAAATGAGTTTAATAAAAATAAAACTATTTCCTTTTTGATTGAAAAATTACTTAATATTCTTATAATAACTATATAAAATGTAATTCATGAATACTAACAAGGAATGAAATTGATTTACTATTAACTTTACTAGGGTTATTATAGATAGATGATCATTGGTTGGTTTGGAAAATGAAATGTGACTTACCTTCCTTAAATATTGGTATGGGATCTATATAAAGAAAGGAAATACATGCCCGAAATAACACCAAATTCAATGTGAGGGATAATAACAATATTTATAGGAATCAAATCCCCAAAAACATCAATTAGAGAACATTCATAGTCTTAATATGTGATCATCACACCATTGGGATTTTTCACTACTAATTCAACATCTAATCATTGAGGTTGTAGTGTGACACCAAATTCCTTAGATATAAAAGAGTAGGTAGATCTAGAATCAAATAATACATTAAAATTTCTATAGTGGATGGTGAGTGTACCTTTCACCACTTAGTTATCATACCCCATATTGGCAATAATGACCGCATGAGATTTCCCTTTGTCTCCAGTCTTAAGAGGTTACTGACATTGATCATCATGGTTAACCCTTAAATTCAAGAACTATTTTTCATAATTTCCATACTTCATGCATTTGAAATACTAGAGGGTGGAAGGTTAATTCTATAGAGATTTCTCTCCACTAGCATAATTATCTAACTTCTTCCCATCACTTTGACATTCATTTTCTTGATGACCTTCCATTACACACTTAAAGCATTTAGTATTCCACTTAAGATAATTTCCTCTATGTTTCTTTCTAGAATTATGGCATAAATGAAGACTCGTATTCTTACCTATATGGTATTTATTATTATAATTTCATTTTAATTCTATATTTTCTTATGAAAACCATGATATTGATGGATGAATCTGATCTCTATTTATATCTTCAGATCACATCAAATAATTTCTTCATCGCTATTGAAGTCTCTTATGGATAAAACTATTTAGAGACTTTGTTTTAATCCACAAAAGAATTGATGAATATTAATTTTAGTTTAGATGATAATACCAAAATTTTACCTCTCAAGTCTTGTAAAAATTTCTTCACAGGTACAAATGGATTTATCATCCTTCTACTTCAACTCAATGAATTCATTATCTATTTTCATATGAATAATACATGGAAAGTACTTGTTAAAAAATAATTTTCAAAACCCATACCACTCTAAAGAGTCAATTTCTTCATGTTGCCTTGTTTTCTTGATAAAATTCCACCATTTATTTGATTCTCCTTCCAAATGATAAAAAACTAAAATAATGTTTAATTCTCTAAACACTAGAGAAAGAATAATATCTTTTTAGTGTCAATTTATTGATAATTTGTGGATCAAAGAACCCACTAAAATAAGATGTATGTTTTCTCATAAAGGACTCAATAGAATATTTTCCCCTCCATTTATCATTTATAATATCAGTATGATTCATGACTTGAAAAATTTGCGCAAGCATAACAATAATATTTTTCATCATCTATCATAACATTTGATTTATCAAGAGGCAAATCATTGCATTATCTGTCACATTCCGTGTTAACACAATTCCTTCTAGTTCTAGCCATTGACTATGACCAAAATTCATAGTTTGAGAAAAAATAATCATAGTGAGAAACTACATAATTATGAAAACAATTTATAGGATGTATAAATTATGACAACTTCTTTTCAATATTTGACACCTTAGGATTAACCTAGGTTATCCATGGTCACCATCTATTCAAATCCTTTATACTGGTTTATAAATAAAATGTAAATTAATCAATGCATATCCCCCAAGAGTATCTATAAAGGTGTGTAGTATTAATCTCACTCATCGTGAATTAGTGATAATCAAGTTAATACCCAATTAACCCCATTTAGATTTGTTATCCTTAGGTGTATATGTGCGGAAACAACATCCACTTACCAGTATCCAAAGAGATATTTATTTTCTTGGAAAACTATAATTCTTTGATTATCATAATTTAGGAAGTTCTCCTATGCTTAGGCTTATCCTAAGGGTTCTCACTAAAGTTTTCCCACCCTAGTTTCCAAAGATAACTGAACCTTACATTGATATCAATCGAGGTAACCCAAATATTTCATACATTAATATTACTTCTTATTAGATGAATATTAATTGCATATCATTAAAATACATACTATAACCATAAATATTTTGTGTCTTTAGAAACTTGGATACATAAATAATTGGTAATTAACATATCTACATCATACCCCACTAAGTTATTCATAACTAACACCCTTCTTAGAAATATCGTACTTAACACCTTTCTTCATATCATGGGGAAAAGGAAACAAAATAAAGGGTAAGATTAGATGATAATTAAGGGTAAACAAGGATGATATCAACCTATAATAATTTATATCATAAAATTATCATAAGGGTATAAGAAAATGAGCTTGAAATTTTAAAATCATACCCATCAATTCATGGATTAAAATAACGAGTCATGGCATAGAGCTTGAAAGTTCATAAGATATGAATCATAAAGGAATCAAAGAACATGAGCCAGAGATAATAACATTGGCATAAGATCATGTCATAAAATAGTGTCATAAATTATGGAACAATCATAATAATATAAATCTTATGTCAAGGATACCCACTAAGACATTTATCACATGTTAGGCTCGGGCTAACCACCCGTGTTCCAGATTTTGGCTTGAGATAACCTCCTGTGCACCCTTGTTAGACTTGGGATAACATTATTTATACACTTTGATCTCATAAAACATTAATCTTTACCTAATTCATTATAAAGATACAATTTAATTTATTATCAAATAACTATAATCTATTCATATATATATCTACAACAAGATCATGAAAACATTTATCATTTCATCATAACTTAAACCATGGAAAATAAAATAAATTTCATAAATATTTAATCATAATAATCATAAAGAATATAGTGAAATAATGAAGATGGTATCATTGGATCATATCCCCAGTGAAGCAAAAGTAATATCAATTTATGTAGTCATAGATGAAAAATACCTTTAAAAAAATCATTGGAACATTTCTTGAGGAAAATAAACTTTTTATTTTGAAATTAATTATTTAAAATCTAAAATTTATAGAATATCATGAAAATCATTTTATTTGAAAATAACCATAAAAACATGAAAATTAAGATTCAAATAAAATAACATATATGATAGAGGGGAAATTCTTCCATGAATTCTATGTTAAAATAAATATTTACTTCATTCCTTTGGTAAAAAGTACCTCATTCAGAAGACAAGCAATGCAAGGAAACAAGCATACATTATAATAGATGTATCAAAAGTACAAAAAGACCAAAAAGAAATTATCCCTATATAAAACCATGAACCATATCTTGATCCTGTGATCCCCTTATCCTATGAAACCAACCAATCAAGTATCACCAAGCGGGTGCTTTCCCATATCCTTACTTATATCCATGAAGTCTGTCTGGGTACCCAATAGAGGCTTAAACAGGGTGTGAGATAAAACTCAGTATGCCACCACCAATAGTTCCTATAACAAGTATTTTATATGAATATAAGATTAATCAATGTAAATATATAACATGAGTATAAGTGATAATAATATAATCAATACTATCCAGTCTATCAAGACTCACAGTGATCAAGCAACTAAATCATAAGGTCCAATTATAAAATATAGAATGAATCATCAATAGACTATGCTGTGTAAAAAAGTGTCAGACCAACATGTCCAATTAAATAAGATCCAAGAATTATAAACTTACAAGGAATCCAATAAAGATAAGTAAAACAAAAAAATTATATCCAAGGAGTAGAAATGTCCAAGGCATCCTAGTGGTTCAAATCCAAGGAGTATAAATGTCCAAGGCATCCTAATGAGTCATTAGATACAAGGAGTAGAAATGTACAAGAAATTCTAATGGTTCATCATATCCAAGGAGTATAAATAGACAAGGCATACTATCAAGACAAGTAAATCATATCCAAGGAGTAGAAATGTCCAAGTCATCCTATTTTGTCAAGTAAACAAGTTAAATGCGATCCTTGGAGTAAAAATGTCCAAGGCATCCTAGTATGTCAAGTAAACCAGATCCAAGGAGTAGAAACTTCTAAGGCATAAAAGTATTCTAAGTGAGTTAGATCCTTGGATTATAAATGTCTAAGGCATCCAAATAGGTCAGATACATGGAGTAGAAATGTCCATGGCATCCATGTGGTCCAGTAGTGCCATACCGTGATCCCCATTATCATCATAACCAATCCATTCAACATTTCTTAGACATTGACATTAATATTTTCCCTAATTAATTATCTAATCCATTTAAAACCAAATAAAATCCAAGGGATTATACATTTCATATATAAATGACAAGGTTCATACAACCTTTAACAATTCTCTTAATTACTATAAATGATTTACAATAACGTATGATAACACACCCTAAGGGAGGTATATTCATGGTCAATGAGAGGAACCCACCCCATGGGTGGTTAAGATTGAGGTAAAAACACTCAAGAATTAATGAAAGGTGTCATATCATGTCTCAAACATGATTTCAAAATTTAATTTAAGGATTTATTAAATTAGGATGCACCGCCCGTAAAGTATGGGGTACAAAACAACGACAGTAGGGTACAAAAAACGAACCTTGAGGGAAAATATATAGAACACCTAACTTAAGACTATAGAGGAACAATAATCTAGTCTCAACCTTTGATTTAATCTATATTATAATAAAATAGAAGAATAGATGAATTCCTTGAAAATAGGGCATAAGAACCTTCACTAAAATAGCATTGCCGATAGCAAGGAAAATAATGAAAGGAGCCTAAGAAACAAAGAAATCTCTAAAGGCTATCCAATGAGATGAACAGATCTTGAATCAGATTTTGGAGGACAAAGTAACACCAAATCCTATATCAATGGATTAAGGAGATCATAAGGGAGAAACAAGGGCTGAACATTGGAGAAAAAGAGAAAGAAGGAGGAGGGGTAACACTTAAATAAATTAGGGAAAAATGCTCATTTACCATTTTAAAATTGGATAACACTATTTGGACATATGGTTGGTCAAGACGTGTGCCAACTGTACACCCAACATTGTATCGATACCCCCCTCACATGTTCATGGTGCAGAGTTAGACAAATCACATGTTGACCATGTGTTTTACCTTTGTTAAAAAACCTACAACACATGAACATGCGTGTGACCTGGGTCGCATAGTTTCCTCAAACTGTGTAGCCCTAGATAGTGCATTGGACCACCCCTAACGGTTTACTCTAACCATGCGGCCTAGTTTTCATGGTTTCTTCTAACCATTCAGCCCAACTATTTTATCCAAAAGTGGGTATCCTAGCTCGAACAAGCACCGAACACCCTCATTTCCTCCATAAGTACACTAGGAATTTACATAAGAATGATTTTATAGAAAAAAATAGAAATTAAAAGGATCCTAACCACATATAAAATATGTGTCCTTATAATAATCAATGCATAGTTTCATTTATCCATATAGGAGGTTAGTAGAGGATAAGAAAAGAAAAAGAAATTAAAAGAGCATGAAAGTGAAATTTACCTCTTGAATTTATTCTCCTTGAGAACCTCGTTAAAGAACTTGGAAATGGTATTTTGGTGTGACCATCAAAACCAAAATGTGGGGAAGAGTTTTGGGATAGGAATTGGGAAGAATACAATCACACTCCAAGGCTTATAAGGTGTGAGAGGAATAAGTGGTGAGGGGTGAAATTTATAGTGGAGGAGAGGGGTGTTTTTGATTATTTTATTCATTAGTTTAATATTTTGGATCTATAATATCAATAATATTGATTCTTGTGACTATATACAGTAACTAGTTCACATGAGTTTGAAATAATGTCATTTAAATTATCCATGACTAAAAAAATCATGTATTTAGCTTATAATTTTAAATATCATGAATTATCATATAACACTATTCATAATAAAATCTACTATTTTATAAAAATACAAAAAAATCACCCTAACCATTTTTTGATGTGTAGATTTCATAAATTGGCACCATTTTATGAAAATAATTTTCTAAAAATGATAAATTTATTTTTTAAATAAAATCATTATTTATTTGAAAGTTAGTGATTTTAATATTACAACTGATCTTAAAACACTTTAAAAAATTAATTATGGTCTCATAAAATTATCTTATAATTATAATGCAACAAAATATTAATTTATGAATATATTTTATAAAAATAATTTTTATTTTAAATCATTATATTAATTATAAAATTGTAAATAAACATTTAAATTTCACAAAAATACCAAAACTTAATTTATCATTTTTAAAACATTTATTTACTTATTTCATGATATAAATATATCATATTTTCATTTATGATATATATAAATTTTATTTATACTTTCATAAGTGAGGTTATTATTCTAATGGCTAGATTACTATTTCAAATGGTCACATCAGCATTCTAATGGTTATGTTAATATTTAATAGTATATCATAGTTCATTTAAGTTAATTATATTAATATTTAATAGTATATCATGGTTTTTTTAAGTTAAGTGTTGCATGTAATGTATGATATGAGAGATATTAAATTTAAAATATACATACCATAAAATATTGGGGTGTTACATTCTACCCTCCTTCAATAAATTGCATCCTCACAATTTAAACTTGTGATTGGTAATTATGGAGTTTTCATTTTAAAATACCCTTTTGTAAATCCCACATATCTAACAAGGTTAATCAAACTTCTACTTGAATAGAGGTAAAATAAAATATGATTGTCACAACATAACTAGGTTTCCCTATAGGTGAACATTAGAGAGAAGTGAAAACATGGGCACGTAAAATAAATCTAACTATCATGTTATAATGGAGAGTTATAGAGAACCTAGTTATTAGAAAGTCTTCCATCACAAAACCATAAATTTGTGATTGGTTAAAAGAAAATTGATTTCTCAAAAATGAAAGTAAATAGATAATGTTTTTGTTCTAAAATCCTATTCCTAGAGTTGAGGGTTTCTTTTACTGTCCAGAGAAGCACTTTATAAAATAAACTTACTTGATTCCTTTGCATATCATAATCTCATACTTTGGTAGGGATTTTATTTATCTCTACTTTATTTCTTAAATCTAGAGATGAATATTTAACCAAAATATTTATGTCTGATGCACTTTTATGAATCATAATATGCACAAGTCATTCCTCAATCCTTTAAATTTTTACTGAAACCAAAATGGTTAGCACATTTTATCCAATATAATAAAAATTATTTAACCTAAAACAATAATACCCAAATTTAAACTTAATCCATTCCATTGGTAGTTACCTCAAGACTCATTCCAAATAATTTTTTCCAAATTTGAAGTCCAAAAAATTTAGAAGTAAGGTCACTAAATTCTAAAATCAAATTAACATAAGATTTACCCTAATAATATAGAAATTATTGTAACATAAAGAATATATTAATACCTTAATATCCTTTAAAACATTATAAAACACACATTATTATAGGGTTAAAATCTCAAGTTGTTGAATACATTCATTAAATCCAAACATCTAATAATTCCAGCATAACATAAACCATCAAATAACTAACCACCTTCATGGTCACCAATACTATCCAGTAAAAATATATTTATTATTATCTCAACATAAAGAACATATTAATGGTTATATTTCCCAATTCATGTGTTTTAAGAAAGATCAACTTACAAAAAAAATCACTTCTCTTGATTACTGGGGATATTCATCACATACGTCCAATTCATTAAAGAAGAAGTACTACAGTAAAATCCTTATATATCTCATGATTCTTATAACCAGATAATTATTTATAAAATAATAAAATAACGTAATTATTGAGTCCAAACATAGTAATATTAATCATTCCTCTTTGTCTGTGGTAATAGAATCAAATTAACCATGATCCATTATCCTTTTTTGGGGTATATTACTTTTATGCATAAGATATTAATTTAAATAGTGTTACATATACTTTTAGTTGAATAATTACACATTGGAAACATTTTTTTTACCCTTGAAACCATAAGAATGGTGGCCTTTCTCTCCACACTTGTATAAAAATCCCACTCCTTTTAAGCATGTACCAGAGTGTTTCTTTCCACAATGATCACATGTGGGAAAATAATTCTTCTATTATTTTATTTATCCAACATTTTCCTAGAATTAAACTTGTTCTTTTGATTCCCTTTGAATATATAATACTTAGAGAATTATTTATTTATATCATTAGCATATGACACAATGCCCTCATATAATGAGAATGTTTGGGAGACTTGTTCTATTTGAAAGATTAGCATAAGACCATAAAAGATATGATCCTTCCTACTCTTTGGATCATGTGAATTAATGAGGTTCTCATTACTTCTGCTATGATCCATTTCTAAATTAATATTTACACTAGATTAGGTCATGTCATTATGTATAATCTTAAAAATAGTGAAATACATAACAGAAATTGAAAATTTCATGCTTATCTAATTTCATAATCATAAAAATGGTTTCTTTGGAATGTCCTTATATACTTATCCCCAAAGTATATCAACAGGTTAAGTTATAATATATGTTTTCATAAATCTATTTCCCAAGGTTTCTATTAAACTTGTTCTAATACTGACTGTAAATACCCCAACCCCATTATCTAAGAGTCAGTGTATTACTTTATTACATTGGTACTATGAAAAAGTAATTGCATCCCAAATGATCGAATAGTTTAATAGATTTGGAAAAACCAGATAAAACATAGGTTTTACATTACAACTTGAAATTAAATACAACATAGAAACTCTTGGAAATATACATATTCTCATATATTATCCCTGCATGTCAGTCATAATATAAAACTTGGCATACCAGGGAAAAATAAAACATAGGAAAGGGGTGAGATCGGATATTTAGTAAGGGTACGAATACAACAGAAGCTGTCATAAATAAACATAAACAATAAGTTATTATGAATAAATAAAAACACATGCCATTAAAACATAACCCTGAGCATAATATGGATTGAAAAAAGATGATCAAATAATTCCATATAAATAATCACATGAGAATGAAACTTAACGATGGATATTCTAATAGTCAAATAATCACATGGATTATCAATAACTAAACTCATAATGAGGTAATGTATAATTAGGGACATTATAAACATACCGTACAAGCCTCAACTAAGAAGTCTACATAAATAGGTAAGGCCTCAGCCAAAACCCGGTCTAGTTTTTCTTATGAAACCTATCGATGCATTGAGGGGCTATAACAGACCCCTCCCAACACTTACTGAGTACAATGAATTTCTCATATGAAAGTGGTAAAACACAATCAATATATACATTCATATTGAAACAATCATATGAAATGTAAATAATATCCCTAATTAGTAAACATAATCATAAACTAACCAGAGTAATAATGTGAATGGTATCAAGATAGTACATCTCTAGTAAAAATAATCATAAACCATTCAATAAAATATGGTATATGGTATCATAAGAGATAAAAACCAACTAATAAATAGATTCAATAGAGGGTGTTTAAATTGATGAAAATACTCAAACAAAATCATTGAAATTTTCTAGAGAGAAATAACCTTTTTTTACTTTTGAATCATTCATTTAAAAAATGTGCAATTATAAATGAGAATATTTTTTTTTTGAAAATGAAAATTTAAACTTGTAAAGGATTCATCAAGGAACTAATACTTCATGAAAGTGGGAAGATCCTCTCAAGATGTATAATTTTTAAAATACATTTCCTTTAAACTTTGAAAAAAAACATTTAAAAGAGTGTTTTTAAAAGAAAGTGTGAGCATCATATTCCCCATAAAAGTAATAATTATAAAATGAAAAATTAAATACCATAAATATAAAGGTACTCATGATATTATATTTTAAAGTTTAGTATACATACACTTTAGTACCCCCGGTTTGAGGTATGTGGCCTTTTTTATTCATTTTTATGTCTTTAAAGTGCATGGGATGAGTTGGGAAGAGGTTGGGTGAGTTTGGAATGGTTTTGGATGAGTTTGGAGGCTTTTAAAGGGGTTCACGGTTTGAGCACGGTTTGTGGAAACTGTGTGGGTTCTCTAGGAAACCGTGCAAGGGAGATAGCAGGCTTCGCACAGCCTGCACACGGTTTTCCAAACAATGCGAGGAAACTGTGCAGACCCTAGCTCTCGAGGTAGTAGCGTGTGCATGGTTAGCGCACCGTTTGCCAAACCGTGCGGGATAATCGTGCGGCCACTTAAAAATAGGGTTATAAGTTCCTGGATCCATCGGTATTAACCTAAAACACTCCAAAATTCCTCCCACTCGAGCCTCACTTAGGATTTCAGGTTCTCAGGGGTTGGAGAGGCTCTCCCACTCGGTTTGGAAGGATTTTGAAGAGGGTTCTTGGCGGTTTGAAGGTGGTTTCTCCCAGGTAAGTCTCTCCTCTTGTTTCTCTTGTATTTTCTTCTAGATATGCTCTTCCCTATTTCTTGGTTTTCTAGATCTACACTTTTTGTGTGTAGATATAGGGTTTTGGTTTCTTTGAATGATGATTTTAAGGCTTATGGATGCTAGGGGAAGGGATCTAGAGAGGTTTCAGTGGTGCGTTCACTGGATTTGAGGTGCGGTGGCTTGTGGGTCGATTTCTCAAGAACCCTAAAGGTAGGTGGCTTCTCTCTTAACTCCACTTGGTTAGAGCTAATGGTTTTGGTTAAAATTAATTTTTTTTCTTGAAATTAATTGTGTTTTGATGTGAAAAATTTGTTAGAAATCCCTTGGGTGATGTTTTGGGGATTTTTGGGAAAAAGGGTGTTTTATGGTGAAATGCTATTCTTGTGGATTTTAAAATAGAGATTTTAAAATGGGATGATATGTTTGATTTGTGAAAATGATTGATGGAAAGGGTTTTCAATAAAAGTGTTGTTTTATTGAAATGTTTTTGGCATGGAAAATGGTTTTCAATAAATGGGTGATTTATTGAAGTAGATTGATATGCAATGGAATTGGTTTATTGCTTGTGGTTGTAACCTTGGTGGGTTTTATGCTTGGTTTGGCTTGATTGAAATGTTGTGTGGAAGTGGGTGGGAAGTCTCACTATAAAAGGTGAACGAGTTGGGTGGGAAGTCCCACCGCTACCGTTTTGGGTTGTCAGGTAGTTGGCGGGACGTCCTGCTAGCTGAAGATGGGGTGAACGAGTTGGGCGGGAAGTCCCACTATTATGGTTGCTTTGTTGTGTGTTGCTTTGCATAGATGGAATTTTTTGTGGAAATGTGAAATGGTTGAATTGGATTCCTTGCGTGGCATGGTTAATTTGGATTCCTTGTGTGGCATGTTTGGCTTATGGCATGATTGTTTGGATTTCCCTAGGTTTACTTGGTTTGGGAAAGATGGCCTGGTAAGGGTGTGTTGACTCATGGTAATGGATGCACTTGTTATTATTTTATATAAACTATTTTATATAAATGTGCTAACGGTTTTATCCTAGTGGCATGTGTAGGGAAGTCATTTGGGGAAATCCTACTGAGTTTTAGTACTCACCCCCTGCTTTGGAATGTTGGTGTCTTTGCAGATGTTGTATATCTTGATGTGGGAAAAGGTAAGGCATCTCTCTCCTTTAGTGGTGCATTGTGATGTCTCGGTGGATCTCAGAGCTTGGAGATTGGTGTGGAGTTGTGGTGGTGTCATGGATCGTAGTGTTTTTTGTTTAGTTTCTACTTTTTCTATGATATGGTTGGTTGTATTGGTTCTGGTTTGTATTGTGGAACAACTTGGTTGCCTTTTGGGAATACATGTTTGGGTTTGAAAGTGCATGCATCATTAGTTATTGGTTTGGTTGGTTTTATCTTAAGGGAAAATCATTCCCCAACTTGATCTTGAAGCCCTCAGCATTTATTTCCAACCTTTGGCATCTTGGGAATGTCTCTTAAGGCCAAGTATCCCTCACCACATTCTCAAGCCAATGAGGTAGGGGTGGGGTGTTACAAGTGGTATGAGTTTGTTTGGTTCTTTAGAGTTGATTCTCAGATTTGGTGCTGACACTCGTTGTGGTATATTCCTTGAGTCGGGATGGTAGAAAGGTGTAGGATTTTCAGAACTTGGAATGTATAGTATAAAAGGATGTTGCTTACCATTTTATGTTGAACTTCAAGTTACCAGGGAGTTGGGTACACAAGTGTTTTGGAGACACTTATAGGAATTGGAAATCTCATTGTCGTGGGTGTAGCCAATGAGATGTGCATGGCATATAAGGTAGAAATGACTTCCCTCTAGGATTCATATTTCATTGGGGTATAATGATTTATGATGTGAGATGAATTTGTGAAATTGTATTGTGAATAAATAGGTATTTTTTTAAATGTTTTGGTTTTAAAAATGATGAAACATGGAACATGTGGAAAAGGTGGAAAGCCTTGTTGTGATAGTGGTGTGTAATGCGATTTGAAATGGGATTTCGTGATGTCTAAGGAAGTGAGACTCATGGTTGTTTGTTTTCTGTTTATAGAAATGGCACCAGGTAGGTGTCGTAGAGACCAACCGGAGGAGGCTGCCGAGAATTTGGTAGCACCTGAGCCTCAGGTGAACCAGCAGCTAGTGCAAAGCATAGTGAAAGCTTTCCAAGCTGTGAAAAGTAGAAATAAAATGGATGAACCAAGGCATGTGGATCATGCAGTTCAGTTTCAAAAGCATAAACCACCCATATTTAGGGGTGATTCAGATTCGGAGAGGGCAGAAGCATGGTTTAATATAATGAACAAGATCTTCAAGTTCTTGGGAACACCAGTAGAGTTAAAAGTGAAGTTGGACACATGTATTTTGGAAGATCTTTCCCTTCAGTGGTGGGAGTTGGTAGTCCAAGCGGGGACGAACTAGGGTACGATGTGGGAAGGCTTTGAATAATTGTTTAATATACAATTCTACCCACATACGTTCATAATTCAGCGTACGACTGATTTCTTCAGTTTGAAGCAAGATCTTATGTCTGTGACGGAGTACACAGGTAAGTTTATGAACTTAGTGAGGTTTGCACCCGAGGTGGAGGTTAGCATGTCATTGAAGGAAAAGATCTTTGAAGCGGGGTTAAGGCAAGAAATCCATTCAAAGATAGCAGTGCTGTGTATTGATGATTACACAGAGATGGTGAATAGAGCCTTAGTGGCTGAGCTAGATTTTTTGGGTGCTCCGGGTGGAGGAATCATGGTGGTACCCATGGGGAATAGTGGGAACTCTAATGCTAGGTTCAACCGAAGGAGGGACACTTATTCCCAAGGTGGGAATATAGCATATAATCTGACGATAGGATCGGTAAATCTTCCTCTGAAGCCCCAGAGCAAGCCAGGATGTTTTCAGTTTGGTTCTACGAGCCACATCAAGTGGGATTTTACGGAACAACCTCGAGCATGTCATAATTGTAAGCAGATGGGGCATCTGCAGCGTTATTGTCAGAATGATCCAAGTTTGGGTGCGCATGACACTCCTCAGGGATCGTAGATAGTGTATGCTTCCATGAGACGGGGACAACGACACACCCCTCGTCAGCAGAGTAAAGTGGTTCATGGTGATTCTCATAATACCACGACGCCTCAGCAGGGAAATAAGGAGCAGAGTGTGGAAAGAAAACATATGTTTGGAGCTGATCAGGTTGTGGTGGATGATCAGTCGGGACCATCCATGGTGCGAGGTACTATTCTTTTAAATTCTACCTTGATGCAAGTGCTGTTTGATACAGGTGATTTACACTCTTTTATTGCTGCATGTGTGGTTGATTTTCTGGGATTAATGGTAGAAATGATTCCCTTGGTTTTAAAACTTCAAACTCCTCTGGGTCAAAGAGACTGTCGAGCCTTCTTATGTAGAGAATGTTGTATCATTGTGGGCGAGGTGGAGCTAGTGTGTAATTTCTCAATGCTGGAGATGGATGAGTATGATGTAATCCTGGGAATGGATTGTCTGGTGGAGTTTAAGGCTTACATTGATTGTGATGCATGAATATAGGCTTTTACGACACACGACGGTGTTATACATCTATTTAGAGAAGAGAGGCATGAAAGGCAGGGTGCAACGAGTTTGTTGGCACCAGTAGTGGGTACGTTATCGTATCAGTTGGCGGCGTTGTCGTTGGAATCAGTAGAGGGTGTTGAGCATAGTGTTCGTCCGACAGTGGTAGATCAGTTCATGGATGTTTTTCCTGAATAATTCTCTGGGTTACCTCCTGTAAGAGAAGTGGAGTTTACAATTGATCTCTTTTCGGGGACCAGTCCCATCACACTTCTGTCTTATCGGATGGGACTATCTGAATTGCGGGAATTGAAAATACAGTTGGAAGAGTTAGAAAACAAAGGGTTTATCCAGCCTAGCACGTTTCTGTGGGCAGTGCCAGTGTTGTTCGTGAAAAAGACGGATGAAACCTTGAGGCTATGTGTTGATTATCGTAGACTTAACCAAGTTACGATAAAAAATAGATATCCACTTCCATGAATTTATTATTTGTTCGACCAGTTGATGGGAGCCCAGTGGTTCTCCAAGATTGACCTGAGGTCAGGATCTCATCAATTGCGGGTGAGGAAGGTCGATATTCCTAAAACATCTTTCAGAAGTAGATATGACCATTATGAGTATGTGGTTATACCCGTTCGTCTAACAAATGCACCAGAGGTGTTTATGGCATTTATGAATCAGATATTTCAAAGATATCTAGATTCATTTGTGGTGGTGTTTGTAGACGATATTCTGGTGTATTAAAAGACAAGGGTGGAGCATGAGCCGCACTTGGAGACAGTGCTAGGGATCTTGAGGGATCATCGGTTGTATTCCAAATTGTCAAAGTGTGACTTTTGGATACAAGAAGTTCGTTTTCTTGGCCATGTGACTTATGAAAGATGTGTTTTAGTGGATCCAGAAAAGATAGAGGCTGTTATCTTTTGGTAACTTCCAAATAATATGTTTGAGATACAGAGTTTCCTTGGTCTATCTGGGTATTATCGGCGTTTTGTTTGTGATTTTTCACATTTGGCTTCACCGATGACATCTTTGACAAGAAATAATGTTCCATTCCAGTGGAATGAACAATGTCATTAGTGTTTCGAAGAGCTAAAGGGTCACCTTATATCAACACCAATCTTGGTTTTTCTAGAACTAGGAAAAGGGTACGTGGTGTATTGTGATGCATCGGGATCAGGTTTGGGGTGCGTTCTCATGCAAGGAAATCACATATTTTCATATGGCTCACGACAGTTGAGGGTGCGTGAGAAGAACTACCCAACTCATGATTTGGAGTTGGCAGTAGTGGTCCATGCTTTGAAAGTGTGGCGGCATTATCTCTTCAGTGAGAAATTCACAGTATACACAGATCATAAGCGCTTGAAGCACATTTTCTCACAAATGGATTTGAACTTGAGGTAAAGGATATGGATGGAATATCTCCAAATGTTTGATTTTGACTAAATGTATACACCAGGTAAGGGAAATTTGGTGGCGAATGCATTAAGTAGAAAATCATATGCTCAGATCATGAAACAAGCATCGGACCAGTGGCATTTGATGTCGGTTATTGCCGATATGTGGTTGGAATGTGAGGACCAGGGCAATAGAGCTATCTTCTTTCTGGTTTCATTGATCCTTGACTTTGTTGGCCTGGTTAAAGAGGCACATATATCTGATTCTGAGTGTGTGACCATGGGGTCGAGACTCAATGGTGGGGAGACCATTGAGGGTTGGCAACTGAATGGAGATTCAGTTTTGAGTTTTCAGAATCGGATGGTTGTACCAATTTCTTGTCAGGAGGATCTTCTCAGGTCGTATCATCATTCCAGGTGGGTTGTTCATCCTGGAATTCAGAAAATGTATAAAGTGTTGAAGGCGCAGTTCTGGTGGGCTGGTATGAAAAGAAGTGTGGCTGAGTTTGTTTCGAGTTGCTTGACTTTTCAGCAGGTCAAGACAGAGAACCAGAGGCCAGCATGAATGTTGCAGTCTTTACCAATCCCTGTTTGGAAGTGGGAGAGAATAGCGATGAATTTTGTTACAGGTCTCCCAAGAACAGTCAGAAAGCACTATGCCATTTGGGTGACAGTGGATCGGCTAATGAAGTCAGCCCATTTCATCCTGATTCGTGAATCTCATACGGTGGAGGATCTATCCAAAATCTATATCTGGTAGGTGGTAAAGAGGCATGGTGTTCCATTTTCGATCGTATCAGATAGGGATCTGAGTACATCTCATTTCTGGAAATCCTTACAGCAAGCCCTTGGAACTAAGTTGACTATGAGCACGACATATCACCCTCAGATGGATGGTCAATCTAAGAGGACGATACAAACTCTGGATGATATGTTGTGGTCTTGTGTCATGGATTTTTGTGGCTCGTGGGAGGAGCACTTATCATTGGTTGAGTTCTCGTACAATCACAGTTATCAGGAATCCATACATATGGCTCTATTTGAAGCATTGTATGGGCGGCCTTGTCATTCTCCACTATGTTGGGTGGAAACGGGTGAGTCCTCGATGGTTGGACTGATCCTTGTCCAAGAGACTACGGAGAAGATCAAGTTGATCAGGAAGAGAATGGAGACAACTCAGAGTCGTCAGAAATCATATAGGGATCATTGTCGATAGCTGTTGTCGTTTGAGGTGAGTGATCATGTTTTCTTGAGGATCTCTCCTAGGCTGGGACATCGTCGGTTTGGGAAGCAGGGAAAGTTATCTCCAAGGTATATTGGAACTTTTGAGATTCTTGAGTGGGCTAGTGATGTGTCTTATCGTTTGTCTTTTCCACCTAGGTTCAGTGCAGTGCACAATTTGTTTCATGTGTTGCAGTTAAAAAAATATCAGCAGGATCATGACCATGTGATTCGATGGGATCATGTTGAGAAAGAACTGGATGCTTCATTGGTGCACGTGACAGTGCGGGTTGTGGATAGGAAAGAGAAAGTCTTGAGTGGAAAAAGCATCAGTTGAGTTTGTGTTTTGTGGCAACATGGTCAGATTCAAGAGGAGACTTGGGAGCGGGAGAAAGAGATGGTCGAGGAGTGGCCCGAGCTCTTTCGGCAAAGGGTGGGTTCACTACTTTTCAAGGACGGAAAGTCTAATGGTGGGGAGAATTTAGTACCCATGGATTGAGTTATGTGGCCTTTTTTATTTGTTTTTATGTGTTTACAGTGCATGAGATGAGTTGGGAAGAGGTTGGGTGAGTTTGGAATTGTTTTGGATGAGTTTGGAGGCTTTTAAAGGGGTGCACGGTTTGAGCACGATTAGTGGAAACAGTGTGGGTTCTCCCGGAAACCGTGCAAGGGAGATAGAAGGCTTCACACGGCCTGTATACGGTTTTCCAAACCGTGCGAGGAAACTGTGCGGACCCTAGCTCTTGAGGTAGTAGCGTGCGCACGGTTAGCGCACAGTTTTCCAAACCGTGCGGCCACTTAAAAATAGGGTTATAAGTTCCGGGCTCCCTCGGGCTTAAGCTAAAACACTAAAAACTTCCTCCCACTCGAGCCTCACTCGGAATTTCGGGTTCTCAGGGGTTGGAGAGGCTCTCCCACTCAGTTTGGAAGGATTTTTAAGAGGTTTCTTGGCGGTTTGAAGGTGGTTTCTCCCGGGTAAGTCTCTCCTCTTGTTTCTCTTGTGTTTTCCTCTAGATCTGCTCTTCCCTCTTTCTTGGTTTTCTAGATCTACACTTTTTGTGTGTATATATAGGGTTTTGGTTGTCTCAAATGATGATTTTAAGGCTTATGGATTCTAGGGTAAGGTATCTGGAGAGGTTTTGGTGGTGCGTTCGCCAGATTTGAGGTGTGGTGGCTTGTGGGTCGATTTATTGGGAACCCTAAAGGCAGGTGGATTCTCTATCGACTCCACTTGGTTATAGATAATGGTTTTGGTTACAATTAATTTTTTGTGCTTGAAATTAATTGTGTTTTGATGTAAGAAATTGGTTAGAAATACCTTGGGTGATGTTTTAGGGATTTTTTGGAAAAAGGGTGTTTTATGGTGAAATGCTATTCTTGTGGATTTTAAAATGAAGATTTTAAAATGGGATTCTAAGGTTGATTTGTGAAAATGATTGATGGAAAGGGTTTTCAATAAAAGGGTTGTTTTATTGAAATGTTGTTTGGCATGGAAAATGATTTTTAATAAATGGGTGATTTATTGAAGTGGATTGATAAGCAATGGAATTGGTTGATTGCTTGTGGTTGTGACCTTGGTGGGTTTTATGCTTGGTTTGTCTTGATTGAAATGTTGTGTGGAATTGGGTGGGTAGTCTCACTATAAAAGGTGAATGAGTTGGGCGGGAAGTCCCAC
The DNA here is from genome assembly GCA_963277665.1 of Viscum album. NCBI lineage: Eukaryota > Viridiplantae > Streptophyta > Magnoliopsida > Santalales > Viscaceae > Viscum > Viscum album. The sequence goes on from OY728129.1 coordinate 243,933,212, forward strand.
CGTTACCGTTTTTGGTTGTCAAGTAGTGGGCGGGAAGTCCTGCTAGCTGAAGATGGGGTGAACAAGTTGGGCGGGAAGTCCCACTGTTATGGTTTCTTTGTTGTGTGTTTCTTTTCATAGATGGAATTTTTTTGTGGAAATGTGAAATGGTTAAATTGGCTTCCTTGCGTGGCATGGTTAATTTGGCTTTCTTGTGTGGCATGTTTGGCTTACGGCCTGATTGTTCGGCATTCCCTGGGTTTACTTGGTTTGGGAAAGATGGCTTGGTAAGGGTGTGTTGACTCATGGTAATGGATTAACTTGTGATTATTTTATATAAACTGTTTTATATAAATGTGCTAATGGTTTTATCCTAGTGGCGTGTGTAGGGAAGTCATTTGGGGAAATCCTACTGAGTTTTAGTACTCACCCCCTGCTTTGGTACGTTGGTGTCTTTGGAGATGTTGTATATCGTGACGTGGGAAAAGGTAAGGCATCTCCCTCCTTTAGTGGTGCGTTGTGATGTCTCAGTGGAGCTTGGAGTTTGGAGCTTGGAGCTTGGTGTGGAGCTGTGGTGGTGTCATGGCTCATAGTGTTTGTTGTTTAGTTTCCGCTTGTACTCTGATATGGTTGGTTGTATTGGTTCTGGGTTTAGTTGTGGAACAACTTGGTTGTCTTTTGGGAATACATGTTTGGGTTTGAAAGTGCATGCATCATCAGTTGTTGGTTTGGTTGGTTTTTTCTTAAGGGAAAATAATTCCCCAACTTGATCTTGAAGCCCTCGACATTTATTTCCATCCTTTGTCATCTTGGGAATGTCGCTTAAGGCCAAGTAGCCCTCACTGCCTCCTCAAGACAATGAGGTAGGGGCGGGGTGTTACATACACCATTATCAAGGAATAATTGGTGAATAAGTCATATCTCATAAAAATAAAAGTGAGATGAGAAAACCCTTACCTTATGTCTGAAAGTGTTCGGAACTTCTACTTAATGTCCAGGATAATTACATTAGATTCATTAATTAATTAATCAAGAACCTATTCAAAATATAATTGGTTTATTATAAATTTATTAATTTCATTTATGGCTATTTTTATGTGTTATAATTCTTAATTTTGTTGTTCTGGGAGCGTCCATTTCATGATTTTATGGTTAGTTCCATTATGTATAATTATGGGAATTATTGTCTAATGGAAGAAAAAATCTAGAAGTAGAATTATTAAGTATTAATGAACTTAGATAAGTTTAAATGGTCATCATATATCATTTGGTTATATGTTATGATGATGATTCATTATATAAAATGTTAATGAAAATGCCTTAATTTATTTGGCGGCTTTTACAACCATCATGAATTAATATCTTTTTGTTTATTAATTTGTTTATATAATAGTTACATAACATTAAATAAGTTTTAATACACATATTATAATCTTTTTTAAATATAAAATTGGTTTTATTACCAACCTTAAAGGTGGTAATGAAAAACAAAAACTCATTATCCATGAGGCGGTACATCGACACCTCATAGACAATGTTTTCATTTTTAGTATAAAATAAGTAGAGAAGATAATTGATGATGGATATTCCATTAACATAATAAAATTATAGTATATATAATATAATATATTTATCATAATTTTTTGGATATAGGAGTTAAGGAGATGGTTATAAAATACAAAAAATTAAAAGAAATTAAAAGAGAACGAAAGGGGATTTTACCTCTTGAATTTCTTTTCCGTGAGAACCACATTAAGGAACTTGGAAATGGTATTTTGGTGAGAGAAATAAGACTAGAATGTGGGTAAGAGTTTTGGGAGAAGAATTTGGTATAATATAAGCATGATTAAAGTCTTATAACATGTGATGAGAAGAGGTGATGAGGTGTGGTATTTATAGTGGAGGAGAGGAGTGTTTTTTATTCATTAATTTATTATTTTGGCTCAAGACTCTCAATAGTGTTGATTATTGTGACTATGTATATTAACAAGTGCTAGTGTATGTGAGTTCTAAATAATGATTATTACATCATCCATGACTCAAAAATTCATGTATTTGGCATAAAATTTTAAATACTGTAAATTACCATATTTCACCATTTATAAAAACTTCAACTATTTTAGAAAAATCCCAAACATTAACCCTAACCATTTTTAGACGTGTAGATTTCAAAAATGGAATTTTTTTATAAAAATAGTTTTCTAAATATGATAAATTTAATTTTTAAATAAAATTATTATTTATTCTAAAAATAATTATTTTAATATTATAACCAATTTTACGACACTTTGAAAAACTAATTATGGTCTCATAAAATTATCTTATAATTATAATGAAACAAAATATTAATTTATGAATATATTTTAAGAAAATAAATTTTATTTTAAGTAATTATATTAATTATAAAATTTTAAATAAATATATATGTTTCACAAAAATACCAACACTTAATTTATCATTTTATAACATTTATTTACTTATTCCATGATATAAATATATCATATTCTCATATATGATATACCTAAATTTTATTTATTATTTCATAGGTGAGGTTACTATTCTAGTGGATATATTGCTATTTCTAATGGTCATATCACTATTCTAATAGTTATGTTAATATTTAATAGTAAATTGTGGTTCTTTTAAGTTTAGTGTTGCATGCAATGTATGTTATCAAAGATGCTAAATTCAAAAGAGACATACCATAAAATATTGGGATGTTAAACATAAAATGGTTCCATAAGAGATAAAGGGGTCTCTCATCACTTATAATTCAAAAGAAAAGTGTGATAGATATATAAGAACATAATCCAATATGAAAATTTGGGAATTAATAGGCATAAGACAACGAGGGTGTTTGAATAAAAACTTGGCATAGAAAAATCATAGGATATTTTCAGTAGCGTAGCATGGGTACAGAATGAATCATGGGAGGGATTAATGATAATGAAAGTTCTCACTCATCACTTGGACATAATTAGAGTATAAATAGGGATATATTAGACCACATAACATCAATTTTAATAGGAAGACAAAGTGTATTAAATAAATAAGGTATTTTAATAAAGAGTATAAAGAGAGGATCCCCTACCTTGAGAGGGTGATTCCAAAAGATTGGTAGAAGATTCTTGAGAGATTAGGGGAACGTTTGGAGGAATATAGAGATGTTAGGAAATATTAATTATGTAATCCATGGTTTTTAGTTAATTTTAAGTGGAGTTTGGGTGGGTCTATATAGGAATCAATAGAGGAGTTCTTTATTATATCCCAAACATAGGTTTTGGACTCTATATAACTGTGTAATCAAAACCATAATCCATTCTAGGGTTTCTCCCATGTTTTCTACCAAAGAATATTAGTTATTACAATTTTATAATTCTATGGTTCTAAATCAACAAAATATTACCATTGGTGATGTGGAAGAGAGTCTTGTTTATAAAGAATTGATTTTTGAAACCTTAATTATAATATAGGGTTTAGAGGATTCATAAAGGATTTATAAAATTTATCAAATAACCTCAAAATGAAATTATTTTAAATTAAAAACATATATTTGTTCATGTATACCATTTATATAATTTATTACATCACTTTTGGGTTATTTTGATTTCACAATACACACCATATATTTATACCATATTTATTTTTTACACAAAAATTTGATTATCTCAGAAAATTTTAAAAAAATTAGCCTTTAATAATTTCTATGTTATGATTCCAAAAATAAAATTTATTTTATCCAAATAATTTCTAAATTTTTTAATTTTCATTTTTAAAACAAGAACTGACTTTTATTGAGAAATGATGGGGTTTTTGAAAATAATAGTTTTTGAACCCTTATAAAAAATTATATTTTACTTCATAAAAATTATATTATAATTTATATTAAAAAATATATTTAACTATATTATTTTGTTAAAATATAATTTATTTTTAAAATTCAATAATTCATCAAAAATAAATGTCTTAATTTAAATTTTATATTACACAAGAATACAATTTTTGTTTTATCGTATCAAAATAAAAATCATTTATAAGTAACAAAAATTAAAAGTAATATAACCATTATTATATTGAAAATAAAATATAAATATTCATATTATTATGTTCTTGATACGTATCCCTTTATTACCTGATAAAACTCCCAAAGGGTAAGGTCTGCGATGGTGAGATTTTCATGGGGTGGTTCGACAAACATGGTTTGAGTTGTGGTCTCGATGAGCTTGAACTTTTCTCGTAAATGGTTTAGATCATGATTTAGTTATTGGATGTCAACTTGGGATTGTTCAAGGTAAGATAATAGTGATTATATCTTCTTTATAAGCTCTGATAAATTGTCTTCATAGGGTATAATCCTACTAGTTAATTCCATCGCTTCTTTTGTCAGTGTCAATTGGACTTATCAAAAACCATATTTTTACTAATCATATAATCACTATTAAATGGATATATTATCAATGGTCATGATTATTAATAGTATTTTAAATCCATTAGGATATAATATTCAAAAATAAAATAAGTTCATATGTTTTCTATAACCATAATACATAATAGGGAATTTACTTAAAAGGGAATTTTATTTATTAAAGTTTTGGTCATTATAGTTGTCAAACATATAACTAATTTTTGATAAAAAGGTGCTAAAAAAACAATGGAAAATAACCAATGGATCATACTATTAGTAAAGGTGTTGTAAATAAGAAGATAACACTCAAGAAGAAATTTGAGCTTGTGATGAATGGGTGTCTAAAGATATAGTCTGATTAGTTAGAAAAGGGAAGGAAAATAGATCCATATAAAAAAAATAAAATTATTCAACTTGAAAATACTTATAATCCCATTACATCTTGGAAGAAAAATAAAAATATAAAGGAAATATAGAATTTACACACTAAAACTAATTTGGAAAATCAAGAGTGACACTAGCATTAATAGTTTGATAGTCTGGGTGCTGATAAGAATAAAATTCAAGGATTAATAAAAAACATTATCCCTATTACTATAAGTAAAAATATTAATAGATCCACCTTATTCAAAAATCAAATTGATTGTGCTTAAATTTTGTGAATTTAAGGTGATGATGGTTGGGAATAATTCTTTGAAGGGGAGATCACAAAATGTGAGAATCTTCCAGATTTTAAAAAATTATAATTGAATATGGAAATATAGATATATGATTCAATTTTTAAGGATTAAATATGATTCTAATTATATAATAATAGTTTTAACTTATATAAAATTATATTTTTAAGGGGAGTGATTATTTAACTAAATGAAGAAGAAAACTCATCACTTGAATTTTTTTATGTTTGTGTTCTTGTGAGTGAATTTTACTAAAATTATTGAAAATCTATGTGGAAATACCTTTAGAAAGAAAATTGATATTTAGTATCATGTTGATGATGATTAATGTATAACTTAGTTATTGAAATTAACCACTCTTGTTCTCTGCACCAGGATAGAACAAGTAGACTTAAATTTGGTTAGTTAATGGGACTTTACTAAGAGAAAATGTGTTACCACCCTTCTCACATGGAAATGTTGAAAACATGGAAAGTGGATGAAAATATTGTGAAAATATTTGTTTTATAAATTCATAAGAGTTGGTTTCATAAATACCTACCATTCAAATCTTTAACTCATTTAAGGGGAGAATAAAAATGTCATTCCTACCATATAGTGTGAATTCTAGAGTAAAAAATCGTTTCCTCTATATTTATTGACATTAAGGGGGGAAAATGAACTTAGATTGAAGTATATATATGAAACTTATTCATTTATAAGTTTATTTTATTAAAAGGAAATCCAATGGGGGAGATTGAAGTGTCCTTTAGTGTGTGATTGTGTTTATTTTCAATAGAGCAGATCAATGTGTTTGTTATAAATGAGCTTGGACTATTGGGTGATTCAATGAGTATCCACCCGAACAAGACTAAAAGATTTTTTCTATAAATTTAGGTAAATATAAAAGTGGAGTTATGTGGAATACCTAGCAAGAAATATTCCTAACATCCCACACATCAAAAGATTTCTAAAATAATTCTCAATGAGACAATAATCAAGTTTTGTTAAAGATAGAAGCACCATCCACTAGATGTATCATAAAATGAGATGATGTTATTATTAAGAATGTCAATGGAATACATCTGAAGATTTTTGAACTATTTTTTATGTCTATAACAAGAGATTATGTTAGATAAGACTTTCTAACTACATCATGAATTAGGGAGAATAGATATGAAGCATTGTCTGTTAAACCATGATGAAAAAGTTATACAATTGTTAAAAAAAGGGTAAAAAATAAGTTAAATGTGTATGAGAGACAAATAAAAAGTTTTAGGAACAATCTCTGTAGTTCATATAATTTGGTTTCTATAATTATTTTTGAAATTACCTTGGGTGAATCTTTGAGATGTTTGAGGAGGCATTTGAGTAATTGATGAATTCCCTAAATTAATTTTAGTGAAGTTTGTAAGTCAAGTTCCAAAGTAGGAATTTTAGAAAGGAGGGAATTCATATGAATTAGAGTTTTTAATATGATATCTATAGAAATTTAATATGACTCTATGATTTTCATATGACATGATAAAATTTCTTATGACTTTGGATTGATGAAGGGAAATGTAAATTCATGATCTTGTGACATCAAAGTCAAACAAATTAGATTTCATATGACTTCACATTCATTTTTTTATGACTTAAAGAATTTTATATTGAATTCATGATCTTGGTATGACTTCACCTCTGATTATTTTGACTTCAACACTTAGATAATTTAAAGTTTACACTGGATGAAAAGCGTGCTTTCTTGATTTCTGTAGGCTTTGAGTGAAGTTAAATAATACTTTACTATAATGACCAACTCATATTTTTGTCGTAAATCACATGTAATATTTTATTTACATGATAGAAAGTTTATTTATAATGAAAATTTTTAGATTATTTAACTAGATTAAATCTACAAAACCATGGAAAAATGATCTTTACATATAATTTATAATTAATTTATAAGTAGATATAGAATTGCCTTAACTTATAAATTTATCTTCATTGATGATCGGTGGAATAAATCTAATCATTCCATTGTTGTGATATGGGATCCAAGTGAATAATCCCTCAAGATATGATTCAAACATGAACCAAAATCTTTGAACAATGTTGTAGAACCACCAGGTGCTAGTATGGTTGATCGTAATCGCTTGTGTTGTTCACGGTTGATTGTAGTTGAATTCTTATTAAGAGAGGAATAAATCTTGATGATCTCTTGTTTAATTGAGAGTGGAGGGGAGTAGATAACTATAGATATATAGATATCTACCTATGGTTTTATATATTATAAATATATCTATTATGAACACCAATTGTATTTTAGGAAAGATATATAATTAGATATTTATTATTGTAGGATTAGGGTTAGAAAATTGCACACTAAAACCTTACCATCATTATAATTATTAACTGACCCCATGTATGATAATTATAAAAATATTATTATTAACCATTTCACATGTAAAACACCTATAATAATATACAAATGAATATCATTTATATTATTTCTAAACATACCATTAAACCTGACCCGCTTTCCCATGTCGACAATTACCAATCATCAAATAATTTCTTTTTCTTTAATAAATAAATGTCACTACATTATTCTATAAAAAATATAAAAAATATTTTATTCTAAAAACTTTAAAATATATATTTATTTGTTAATATTATTTAAATCTCTTATTCATATTAATAACTAGTGATTAAATTATGGTGATCAACCAAAACCTGTCACGACTCGTTCCTCAGGGCCCCTGCCATGACTACCCCAAGCCCACCTTCCATAGGCCAGGGGCTGGAGATTAGCACCGAAAAGGCATATCCCTAAAACCAGGAAGGCATTGACTATAAACCTGTAAACTCACCCAAACAAAGCACATAGAAATATACAAGCTCAAGGTAAACTTTAAATTAAATAGGGTGTGTAGAGAAAGTAAATGGGCCAGAATACAAGCCTAACTTGAAAGTACAAGTAAAACTAAAAAAGAACAGCTCCTGTGAACACCCACCAAGGAACCTACCTGAAGGGTAGGTACAGGTCTCAAACGATCATCCCTACGGATCGTCTCATCTAATGATGAACTCTGATCAGCCTCCAGTCTGTTACCCTCGACCACAATCAGCACTGTCCGTCATCTTCACAAGACACAATAAGGTGCGGGCATAGCCTGTGCAGGGGTGAGTATAACGATACTCATTAGGGACCCTGAGACCCTTGTAGGTCTCCTAGAGTTCCAAAAAAAAACACAAAGAACAAAGCAATAGTCATCAAAACTACTTAGGTATATGCCCATACATATACCTAAGTTATCAAGATATAAAAAGGTAACACCACGAAAGGTAGGAGTACCACATAGGTAACTTCATGAAGGTAGAAGTACCACACAGGTAACACCACGAAGGTAGAAGTACCACAAAGGTACACCAAAAAGATATAATTAAAACATATGTACACCACATAGATGAATAATATGAAGGTAAGTACTTAGCTCACACTAGGTTTTAAGTAAAGTATAGAAGTATAGATGATTAGTCGCAAAGCTATATCATCTTATTCTATCAAGAGGCACTGATGCTGACCATAAAAAGTCTAACCCACACAGAATCGATAGGTACTAACCCCCACAATGACCCACATAGGATCCGACCTTCCCGGAGTCGATCGGTATTAACCCCCGTAATGATCCACACAGGATCTGACCCACATAGGATCGGTATGCGCTGACCCACACAAGATCGCTGAGCGCTGGCCCACACAGGATTTGACCCACATGGGATCGGTATGCGCTGACCCACATAGGATCTTTGAGCGTTGACCCACATAGAATCTGACCCACATAGGATTGGTGCTGACCCACATAGGATCGCTCAGTACTAACCTCTGTATGATCTGTCTCCAACCTCCGCCTCACTGCTAGCCATGGGATACCCACTCATAGCACGCTTGATTCTGGGATAACCGGTCCTCAAGCCTTCAGTCATATTTCAACATGTACAAAGTTCCACAAAGAAGTATCCCAAAGGTAAGTTATGTAAAAAGGGACCCAACGTGACAGACGAAACGTCAATCAGAAGCCCGGTCGGTAAGTTATTAGCGTTTCCATTTTGGTAGCCCGATTGGATTCGGGTTCGATCCAACCCGGCTATACTCCAACTTTATCCAAAACTGAAGTGGATTATACCAAAAGGACCATCTTGATCCAAGGATTCTGGAACCATAGATGGTTCGTCAAACGAATGCCCGGTTCTCAAGATACGACCAAAAAGGTAAAACTGGGTCCGGATGGGCCTGGGTCCAATCCGACCCGGCCCGACCTGGGTCCAGCCCGGTTGGCATGGACCTCAGTGGACCCAGCCCACTGGCCTATGGTCCAGCTCAAACTGCGAAGGGGGCAGCATGACCGGACCCGCTGGGCGTGGCCCGATGGCACAGCCCGCTGGGGCGGCCCGCGGTGCGGCCCTCTGTGCGACCCACAGTCGGGTGGACCACCGTGGTGGGGTCTGCCCTAGCTGATTCCTGGGAGGGAGGCACCTCCCAGGTCACCCTAATGGACAAATAGCCATTTGGTCTTTGGAATAGGGACTTGCTGGAGTGGGTCCTACTCGGTGCGCCACGACCGACCATTCCTCCTCCTCCTAGAGGCGTGACGACGCTACTGTCATCTGTGGCCAGCCGGGTGCTGGCCGCCCTTCGGTCTTCACCGTAGAAAAGCGTCCGTAGCCTCCTACTCCACAGAAATCACAAATGCACTCCGCCGCTCCGCCATGCGGCCGATCGACGTGCCGGCCGCGAGCCTACTCCATCGCGGCCGACGGGCCGAGACCTCCTGCTCATCCAGTGGCACGGACGCGCACTGCCCTACCTTCATGCAGTCAGCCGGTGTGACGGCCTCCCTCCTCTTCCGTGGTTCACTGCATCTTCATTCTGAGCCTGAAAATCACAAAGACTGCATATCCACTATCCTCGGGTTAAGGGCTCTGCATCCATATGTCACGCTCAACAAAACATTGTGTTTTCAGTGCTGTTAAATATTTGGCGTTGATGAACACATGATAAATGCATGAAGTAAAAAAGATAAAGGGGAAAGGTATATGTGCAGGAAAATGACCATGTTAGTTTTTCAATCATCGTTGTGAATCCATAATATGAAGAATTATCAAATAAATTCAATCATATTTTAAATTAAATCCCCTACCATGACATTCGTTGGAGATGTCATAAGGAAGAAGACGAAGTTGATGAAGGGGACGTCGACGTTCGTCACTCCCGCAAGACACTTCTGAAGTCAGTTCCTTGTTCTTTATTCAGAATTCATTCTTCATCGGAGGATATTTCTCCAAAATTTCTCCCAAGCTCTCATTTCCTTTGCCAACGATTTCTCCCACGAAAGGTGTGGTGAAAATTAATAAGATTAAGTTTATTAATTAAAAAAATAGAGTTGTCACATTAATTGAATTGAAGTTGGCACATTAACTAAGGGAAATTCCAAGGGTTAACTTCATATTAAGAGGGGTTCGTGTGGTCCCCACCACCAAATTCAAAATGGGAGGTTTCAATTTCAAAAAAAAAAAATAAAGCATGTTTATTTTATTTTCTCCCACAAAAAGTTCGAATTTTTTTTCCACCCCCGACCTACTATGGTCGAGGTGAAGGTCTCCTTAAGATAATATCGTCATTGTGAGTTCAACGGTGTCCTCAAATTTCAATTCCGAGCACCGGTTCAAAAGTTACAAAATTCTGATCGCGCATTTACTGAACTTACCCGAAAAAAAGTTCATAAATTCATTCCGGACACACTGGGCCTTGGAATCACGCACTGTCAATTTTCACGGACTCGTAATATTCCCATATAATTAAAAAAAATACATGTAAAAATCCAGGTCTTTACATTGTCCCCACCTGATGGCTTTACGTCTCCAAAAGCCACATCACAAACTAGGGAAACAAGTGGGGGTACTAAGCACAAATCTGACCCTCCCACTCCCAAGTTCTCTCCTGGAAGTTCCCGTGCAACCAACGGACATGCACCAAAGGTATCGAACATCCATTAAGGACCCGCTTCTATCGATCCTCAATCTCCACTAGAACCTCCGAAAACATCGCCCCATCATCAATGTCCAGCTCACCCTAGTCAATGATTTGTGAAGTATCATGTACATATCTCCTCAGCTAGGATACGTGTAAAATGTTGTACACTCAGTGCAACGGAGGTGTAAGAGTTAAGTGGTTAGCCACCTCACCAACTCTGTTGAGGACCTGAAAGGGTCCGATGAACCTCGGAGATAACTTGCCGCCCCGGCCAAATCTCCACAAACCTCATCGACGTGATACCCGTAGAAAGACATGGTCACCATCCTCGAACTCAAGAGGTCTCCATCTCCTGTATGCATTGGAATTATGCCTACTATGTGTAGTCTTCATGTGCTCCTGGATGATTTTCATCTTCTCTGTGGTAGCCTATATCATCGCTGGTCCCATGAGTGCTAACTCCCCTGGGTCAGTCCATCACATAGGTGATCTAAAAGATCGATCGTACAATTCCTCGAATGGTGCCATTATGATATTGGAATGATAACCATTGTTGTACGTGAACTCCACCAAAGGAAAGTGATCCCCCCAGCTACAACCGAAATCTAGGACGTAAGCACGTATCATTCCCTCAAGGGTCTAAATGGTCCATTCTATCTGACCATCCGTCTGAGGATGAAAGGTAGTGCTCAACCGAAGTTGTATCTCGAACGCCTCCTACAACCCCTTCCATAACTAGGAAGTAAAACGTGCATCACGATCAGAGACAATTGTATATGGCACTCCATGAAGCCGTACAATCTTCTACACATAGAGGCATCCCAATCACTCTATTGATCCCTACTCTCTGATAGGTAGGAAGTGGGCCGACTTTGTGAGTCGGTCAATGATCACACAGATGGAATCATGCCCCTTGGACATGCGTGGAAGTCCTGTCACAAAGTCCATGGAGATTCCATCCCACTTCCACTCTGGAACCTCTAGTGGCTGAACTAAGCCTGCTAGAACCTGATGCTCTGCCTTCACTTGCTGACAAGTGAGGAACTGAGAGACAAACTCTCCTACTTATTTCTTCATTCCTGGCCCCCAGTGCTAATGCCGAAGGTCCTGGTACATCTTTGCCACTCCTGGATGTACCGCTAGAGGGGATGTATGGAACTCCCTCAACACTTCCTCTCTAAGCACCACCGGTACCATAGTATTCTCTCTGAAGAGGATGAAGCACTCCTCACCTTTAGAAAATACATTAGGTGCATGTCTTGTGGATATCTGAGCACATCAAGCCTCGCAGTCAGTGTACCCAAGATGCACCTTCCTGAATCACTGTAGGAGTGGGGGAGTGACTGTTAGAGACAGAAGATAAGCTACTCTATATTGATCTACATAGGATATCTGCAAAGTGGCTAACTACTATGTCGCCTCACTCAGAAAATATATACCAGATCTTCTTCTGAGTGCATCTGATACTACGTTCCCCTTCCCAGGAGTATAGACTATCTCAAATTCAGAGTCCCGGAGGAACTCAAACCAATGCCACTGTCTCTGGTTTAGGTCCTTATGAGAGAAGATATACCTGAGACTCTTGTGATCAGAGTAGACTGTAAAATGTTCACCCATCAAGTAATGTCGCCACATCTTCAAGGTGAAGACCACTACTGCTAACTTCAGGTCAAGGGTATCGTAGTTCTGCTCATGCTACCTCAGCTATCAAGAACCATACGTGATCACTGCTCACTCCTGCATTAGGACACATCCGAGTCTGGTCTCTGATGCGTTGCAGTAGACTACGTACCCAATGCCCTCCTCCAGTAGCCTCAAGATGGGGGCACTCGTTAGTCTCTACCACAGCTCCTAGAAACTCCGCTGAAATCTCTATGACCTCATGAAGGGTTTCCCTTTCTTTGTCAATGCTGATAAGGGTGCCACTACTCTGGAAATGTCAGGCACAAATCTCCGGTAGTAACCGGACAAACCCAAGAAACTCTGAACCTTCGTCACACTCCTGGGTGGCTCCCAAGAAAGCACAACCTCAATATTTGCTGGATCCACCACAACTCCAACTTCTGAGATGATGTGTCCCAGAAAGTGAACCTCTCAGATCTCGAACTGGTACTTCAAGAGCTTACCATAAAGCTAGTGCTCTCGGATTGTGTCCAGAACTATCTACAGATGATAGGCATGCTCCTCCTTTGTTGCTGAGTATATCAAGATGTCATAGATGAAGACTACCACAAAGTGATCTAGGTATTGGTGGAAGATCCTATTTATGAGTCCCATGAACACTTCTGAGGTGTTGGTCATGCATAATGGCATAACCAAGAACTCATAGTGGCCATACTGACATCTGAATGATGTCTTTTGCACATCCTCATCTCGTACCCTAAGCTGGTGATAGCCTGATCTAAGGTCTATCTTCGAAAACCACTATGATCCCTTCAGCTGGTCAAATAGATCTTCAATCCTTAGAAGTGGGTACTTGTTCTTCACGGTCACCTGGTTCAGGAACCAATAGTCTACATAAAGTCTCAAACTCCCATCTTACTTCTTGGTAAATAAAATTGGGGCTACCCAAGGAGAAACACTGGGCCTAATAAACCCCTTGCTTTTAAAGTCCTCCAGCTATACTCGCAGCTCTCATAGCTCCGCAGGAGCCATTCGATATGCTGGTGTAGATATCGGTGACGTCCCAGGGTTCAAGTCGATGTAGAAGTCCATCTCTCTATGAGTAGGTAAACTCGGAACATCATTAGGGAAAACATCAGCATACTAGTCCACCACTACAGTATAGCTCAGACTCTCAACATTGACTGCTCTAAGGGTAAGGCTATCCAAATGATGTGTGATCAGTTTCACCCTCCTCTGGGTAATTCCATCATGTGTTTCAAAGGTTCCCTTCTTGTTAGTGAAGTAAAACTAGGTCACATCCATGCAGACACACCGCACTTTACGCCTAATATAATAGATCTGAGCATGGACTGTGGATAACCAGTCCATACCCAAGATGATGTCGTAAGGCCTCGACGCCACTACTAGAAGATCCCAGCTGAAGATCTAACCTCCTAGAGTAAGCTCACATTGACGACACCAGTGTGTAATCTTCAAATATGCTCCCATAGGAGTCTCTAGCCGTAAGGATCGATCCAACGGCTCCACCAGAATCTCTGAGCTCCGAATGAGGGTAGTGGAAATAAATGAGTGACTGGAACCTATGTCTATAAGTACTATAGCTAGGGTAGATTAGAAAAAGCTCATACCACATATCATCTCTAAAGCACTGTGGTCATAGGCCCTAGCTACCTGGAGATGAGCTCGTCCCTGTCCACCTGTAGGTCTGGTCCTCTTGGACCTCTACGCCACCTGTCTGCTGCCAACTGCCGATGACTTTGTTATGTGTCGTCCGGTGGTGGGTCTCACTACTGGTGACTTCTCAACAAAAAATCTCTCCATTAAGAGTGATCACTATAACACCCCCTCCTGCATTGGGATGCTGAGAGAAACCATCGAAGCTGTAATCTCTTGTCTGAGCCCCTTCTCGAAGGTCCGGGTCCTGAAGAAAGGGTCCCACACCATGTCAGTATAGTAGAGATAGAGGTCAGTGAACCTCGTTGAATACTGATCCACGGTCATGCTATCCTACTGAAAGTGGAGAAGCTCCTGAATACGCACTAAGCGTAAGGTTTCTGGGACAAATTCTGCCCTGAAAAGGCTCTCGAAGTCCACCCAGATGAGAGTGACCTCGTCGTGAACCTGAAGCATAAAGCTCCACCATCTACCCACTACTTCCTAAAGAATGATGGCGGAAAGGATCACCATGAGATCGACTGGTGTCTCTACCAGTCGAAAAACTCTAACCACAGCCTCCAACCAGTCTTCATCCACCTGTGGATCTATCTGGCCCCGGAACCTCAGTGGTCTCTGGCACTCGAAATCGTGCAACGCACTCAAGAGGTGTGCACCCTCTACTACTGGGGCTGGTGGCATCTGCTGCCCAACAGGTAGTGGTTCTCCTGGTACACCACTTGATGGTACAACCACCATAAGGAGGACCTACACCGAAGCCTCATCGCTCAGTGGGCTATCATCACGTACTCTACATGGAACCCTGGTTGGCTGTCTACATAGAGGCATCTAGAAAAGAAACAGGTGCACCACGGTCATTAATTTATACCTTGTGAGCTGACTCAAAGTGACCACAAAGAATACTTTTTAAAAAATAACACACAATTAGTGTTTTTGTGCACTGATTCAGAAATTAGAAGCCAGGGTCCTGGTGTATGGATATGTCGGCCGCCACACCAACACTGGACTCCCCAAACAGAAAACCACACTCCAAACACTTAACAATATTGCTCCACAAAGAAAATATTAGAGTCCTAGTTATTCGGTAGAACCAAACTCCTCTGATACCAATTTTTCATGACTTGTTCCCTGGGGTCCATGTCTTGACTACCCCAAGACCGCCTTCGATAGGCCAGGGGCTAGAAACTAGCACCAGAAAGGAAAATCCCAAAAACTGGGAAAATATTACCTCTAAACCTGTAAACTCACCCAAACCAAGAACACAACAAGATACGAGCACATGGTAAACTATAAAGTAAACATGGTGTGTACAAAAAGTAAAGGGTCCAGAATACAAGACCAACTGGAAAGTACAAGAAAAATAGAAAAATAACAGCTTCTGTGAACACCCACCAAGGAACCTACCTAAAGGGTAGGTACAGCTCACAAACGGTCATCCCTGAGGATTGTATCATCTAATGACCACCTCCGATCAGCCTCCAGTCTAGTACCATCAACCACGATTGGCACTGTCTATCGTCTGTACAAGACACACCAAGGTGCGGGCGTAGCCCATGCAGGGGTGAGTATAACGATACTCAGTAGGGACCTTAAGACTTTCATAGGTCTCCTAGAGTTCCACAAAGGAAAAACCACAAAGAAAAAAGCAATATTCATCAACACTAATTAGGTATATGACAATAAATATACCTAAGTTATCAAGATATACAATGGTAACACCATGAATGTAGGAGTACAACACATGTAACACCATGAAGGTAGAAGTACCACATAGGTAACACCACGAAGGTAGAAGTACCACACAGGTACACCACGAAGCTATAAGTACCACATTGGTACACCGCACAGATGAATACCATGAAGGTAAGGACTCATCTCACACTAGGTTTTTAGTGATTTATTGAAGTACAGATGATTAGTTGTGAAGCTAGATCATCTTATTCTGTCAAGAGGCACTACTGCTGACCATACAGAGTCTGAACCACATAGGATGGATAGGTACTAACCCCGCAATGAACAACACAGGATCTGACCCACCCGGAGTTGATAGGTACTAACCCCCTCAATGACCCACATAGGATTTGACCCACACATGATCTGTATGCACTAACCCACATAGGATCGTTGAGCGCTGACCCACACAGGATCTGATCCACACAGGATCGGTATGCGCTGACCCACACAAGATCACTAAGCGTTGACCCACATAGGATCTGACCCACACAGGATCGGTGTTGACCCACATAGAATCGCTCGGTACTAACCTCTGTATGATTTGTCTCCAACCTTCACCTTAATGCCAACCACTGGATACCCACTCATAACATGATTGATTCTAGGAGAATAACTACTCAAGCCATCAGTCATATTTAAATCGGAAAAAAGTTCCACGAAGAAGTATCCCAAAGTTCCA
Organism: Viscum album; assembly: GCA_963277665.1. Taxonomy (NCBI): domain Eukaryota; kingdom Viridiplantae; phylum Streptophyta; class Magnoliopsida; order Santalales; family Viscaceae; genus Viscum; species Viscum album. Next base: position 243,949,984 of record OY728129.1, read on the forward strand.
TCATGTAAAAAGGGACCCAAAGCGATAGACGACACATCAATCGGACGCCCGATCTGTAAGTTATTAGCAGTTCTGTTTCGAGGGCCTGGTTGGATTCAGGTTCGATCCAACACAAACGTACTCCAACTTTATCAAAAACTGAAGTGGAGTATACCAAAAGGGCCTTCTCGATTCAAGGATTCTATCACCACAGACGATTCATAAAGCAAATACCCGGTTCTCAATATACGAAAAAAAGAATAAACTGGGTCTGGATGGGTCTGGGTTCGGTCCTACCCCGTCGAACCAACCCGGCCCAACCCAGCCTGGGCCGACTCGATACGGGTCTGGCGCGGTTGGCCTGGACCTCAGCGGACCCAGGCCGCTGGGCCATGGTCCGGCCCGACCCGTGGTCGGGTGGACTGCCATGACAGGGTCCACCCTAGCCAACGCCCGTGAGGGAGGCACCTCCTAGGTAACCCGAATGGCCAAAGGGACGTTCAGTTTTTGGAAGCAGGACTCACCAGAGAAGGTCCTTCTCGATTTTCTAAAACAAGCCGGTTTTCCGGCTAGTCCTCCTCCTCCTAGCGGCGTGACGACGCCACTATCCTCAGCGGCCAGCTGGGTGCCGATCACCCTTCAGCCTCCGTCATGGACAAGCGGCCGTGACCTCCTGCTCCATCAGTGGCGCGGACGCACGCCGTTGCTCCGCCACACAGCCAGCCAGCGTGCAGGCCTTGAAACTGCTCCGCCGCGGGTGACAGGCCAGAGCCTTCTGCTCATCCAGCGGCGCGGACGCGCGCTGCCCTACCTCCATGCATCCGGGCAGTGTTCCAGCCTCCCTCCTCTTCCGTGGTTCACCGCATCTCCGTTCTAAGATCGAAAAACATAACGACCACATATTCGCGATCCTCAGGTCAAGGGATCCACATCCATCCATCACACTAAACAAAACATTGTGTTTTCAGTGCTGTTAAATATTTGGTGTTGATGAACGCACGAAGAAATCATGAAGAAAAAAAGATAAATGGGAAAGTTATATGTGCGAGACGATGGCCATGTTAGTTTGGACATCGTCATTGTGAATCCATAATATGAAGAATTATCAAATAAATTCAATCATATTTCAAATTAAATCCCCTACCTTGATGTTTGTTGGAGATGTCGTGAAAAAGTATATGAAGTCGATGAAGGGGACGTCGACGTTCGTCACTCTCGGAAGACGCTTCCGAAGTCGGTTCCTCTTTCTTTGTTTAGAAGTCATTATTCATCGAAGGATATTTCTAAAAAGGTTCTCCCATGCTCTCCTTTCCTTTTCCAATGATTTCTCCCACGAAAGGTGTGGTTCCAAATTAATAAGATTAAGTTTATTAATTAAACAAATAAAGTTGGCACATTAATGGAATTGAATTTTGCACATTAACTAAGGGGAATTCCAAGGGTTAACTTCATATTAATAGGGGTTCAGGTTGTCCCCACCACCAAATTCAAAATGGGAGGTTTCAATTTTAAAAATAAAATAAAGCATGTTTATTTTATTTTCTCCCATGAAAAGTCTGAAAAATAATTTCCACCCTTGACCTACTGTGGTTGAGGTGAAGGTCTCCTTAATAGAATATCGACACTGTGAGTTCAACTATGTCCTTAGATTTCAATTCTGAGCACTGGTTCAAAAGTTACAAAACACCACTCACAGGTTTACTGAACGTACCTGAAAAAAAGTTATGAAATTCATTCTGGGCACACCGGGCCTTGGAATCACGCACTATCAATTTTTTCAGACTCGTAATATTTTCATATAATTAAAAAAATTAAATGAAAAAATATGGTTCTTTAAAAAACCGAATAAATATTATTTATACTAAATTATTAAATCCAATTCTAGAATTTAAATGAGACTACAAAAAAATTAGTTTGGGACCATCTAGGAATATTTCATAGTGATATTAGACATAACATACTAAATTCCAAGGTTAGTGTATAGAAACATACCAAGGAATCCATATAAAAACGAGTTAACTTCACAATGATGTCTAACATGCTATGAACATTTCGCGTGTAATATAATCCTCTTATCAAAGTATATTAAATCAAGGAGGTTTCATTCCAGTTACATTATCCTAAACACTTAGTTTTTATTTATTTGAATTTTCAAAAATGAGATCGCCCAGTGTACACCATGACCATATATTTATTCTTGTATTTCCATTCCCATCAAAGCATATGATATATTAACTTTAATAAATAGACATAAGGGATAAATCTTTTCTATCATTATCCATTAATTAAATGTTATTAATGACACACTCAACATATCCTAATTCACCATGAACAGAAGTTTTTTCATAAATACATCAAATAATGCGAGTCATGATATCCATTAATGATATTATCAATGTCTAAGGATCAATATACACGTCCAAATATTGGAACATCCAATGATACATGGAAATATTTTTTTTATTAATGGGGATGTTCTTATAACCACCAATATTAGAGAACACCAAGCAATAAAAACAAGAAAATATGTATCAATTTCATATGAGACTTCCACACCTGATAGTGTATAATATCTATGTATTGTCAGACAATATCATTAGGCCATAGAACAATGTTCAAGAATAATGTCATGGAGACTCTAGGTTCTCATCATAGTGGGAAGATACTATGACCTTTCATCATGTCATATATTATAAGGAAATTATCACATAAAAAAATTTTGTAGAAAAAAAATCATGATGTGATAATAAAATATATTTAATTACAAAAACTTGTAATCAAGTACTAAACAAGTTGGATCTAGGGAACTGACTCTAACAATTTAAAATTTGCTGAAGAAAATAAATTGGTATGATGAAAGAATTTTTTTAATGGATTAAAACATAAAATGATTATACGATATAAACTCGAATAATTTTGATATATATATTGTAATTTAGTAATAATATTATAAAAGAAAAGTGATATTTTTAGGTACTTTTATGACTAATAATTGGAGTTACCAGAATTACTTTATTCCGATGAAAAAAATCTATTGTTTCTTGAGCTATTCATAAATAACCAAAAAATCATGAATATTTGAAAATAAATTATCTACTCCTATTTTTTGAATCAATAATGAGAATATAAGATTGAATTTTTTTTTGATATTATGGAATTTTAAAAAAAATACTTGAAATTTTATCTTGGTGATAAAAACTGAAATTTAGGAGCTACATAACTGTAACTTAGAAATTATGTAGGCTATGTAATGGTCATATAGAACTACATAAAGGAAACTAAAATTTTTATAATGGTAACATGGACCTATGAAATGGTAACCAACATCTACGTAAAAGTCATATAAACCCACCTAATGGTAATTCTAAAAACCAGATGCTGCTTAAAGTTTGTTTTATTTTCCAAAATTAAAATCTGATGAATAAATCATATGATTATGTTGTTTTGTGCCTAGTTAATAAAAGATCATAATCAATAGAAAAATATTATGATTCATGTTATTTATTTTCAGTGTTCTTTGATGATAAATTTAGAATATGATGGATTTAACTAGAAGTTGAGAGTCTCTCATGACACAAAGATAGGTTTTATGTTGTAAGATGGAATATTGTGTGATTTATTATACAACCATGTAAGATGTTGTTATAAGGATTTCAATATGATAATTATTTTTAGAATAAAAAGACAATAAGATGAAGAACTCAAGTTGGATGGAAGAATATATAATTTTTCATTTAGATGAGAGAAATGAGAGAAAAATAAAATGATAAAAATAAAGGACACTTTCGTAAATATATAGAAGAAAACCATTTAGAGTAAAAAATAATATGGATAATGTGGGAACACCCAAGTATGGATATATTGAAGGAAAAGTTTGAAGGGTCATGGGAACTAAATCACTTATAGATATTATATATTTAGTATATAGAAAATATTCTTTCCAAGTGACATATATATAAGAGGAAAATGAGAGAGAGAGAGAAGCGAAGTTTGAAAATTATGAAATGGAGATCTTGTGTTGTGTCTATAAAAATTGATACCTCTAAAGGGAAAAATTAATATTCTATGTCCATAATTTTTTTTATCATCATATAGGTATTGGAGTTGAATGAGAATAAGATATAAAACATCATATTGAGAGAAGATGATTGAAATGAAGTAGTTTGAATGTTAAGAAATAAGATGAGTAGAGACCAAATTTGTTTATGATATTCAGATAATCTATGAGTAAATCATTTCATAATTTTTGAAGTGAGAATGATAGGTGAGTTTTTTTGTAAAATTATTAAAATATAATCTAAATCATGGATTAAGTTTCATGTAGTTTATCATGAAGAAGTAGTTTAAGTCATAGATATTTAATTAAGTATATGAAGATATATGTATGAATGGTGTGACATTCCTGTTATGACAGATATCAACTCCATGAATAATATGGAAAGAAAATAATTACATATACATAATGGGACTCTTTGGAACTTGTGTCACTCGGAGTATTCATGAAAAAAAATATGCAAAGATGTGAGTATAATGAGAAGCTATTGTAGAATTTCCTATGATAAACATGAAATTGTATATGCTACAAGACTCAGTGTAGGTATGGGAAACACCAACCATTGTAGTCAATATTTAATTATATTTGAGAAACCATTGTTGGGGTGAATAACTAATCTTGGTAAGGAGTAGGTATTTAAGCTAAACCTTGTTAAAATAATATGTTCTTATTTTACTATATTTAATTTTTTCATGTTGTTGATGAATTATAGGTTATACTAAAATAGATCAATCTACACCAACTAACAATATAGGATAAATTCTAAATGGGTAAAGTTTTCAAGAGTAATTTTTTTAAAAAAATAGTAAACACTTGTTTATCTTTCCTTTTAATTGTATGTATCGATCTTATGGGTCATTTAAGTCACTAAAATCAAAAGTTATCACCTTTATTCACTACTTCCCAATTATAGCGTCTCAAGATGAATCACGTGGTTTTGGATTTGAGGTTATAGGTATTGATTCTATTTGTTAAAGTTCATTAGTATGGATAATATAGTGAATGCCAAAGAAGTAAGTCTATTTGAAGAAAAAAAATATTCCTATTTAGAATAAGAATATGGGATCACACTAATTATATTTTAGAATAAAGGTTTTCTATATTAGAATACATGGGATAGAAGTTAGTGATATATGATAATTGTCTATGATTGAAGAAAATATAAAGATGCTCAATTTTAAATCCATGGTTAAAAATGATTTCTCTAGATCTCGATAAAATAATATATATAAGAAGATGATGAGATTAACTAGTTACACAACCATGTGTAAAAAAAATCTAACATATATGAAGGTGAAAACATGCTGAAGTGAGTTAAGCTTCAACAGTTTCATCACAATTTTTATTACTTTAAAATGCCTAAATAAAAAAATAATTATGAGTTCTTCAACCACATCATTGAGGTTTTAGGAGATAATCAGGAAATTTATGAAGAGATCAAAGATATTGATATTATGATAAATATCATTAAAATACTACCACCTCTTTATAGTCTGAAGGTTTTCTCTCTCTAATAGATGAACTTGGTTGATGTTTCACTAGATGATCTATGAAGAAGTTAGGTTTCTTATGAAATGTGTGTTAATTTAAAAGGAATTTCAATCCACACAAATGAGTAGATAGATTTAAAATTTATATAGAAACATGATATTTCTAAATTAGGTATTGATAAATAGGATGTGTATAATGTATTTTTATCTCTTATAGAAAGAAAATTCAAATAGGGAAGGTTAGGTTTGAAGGAAAGATACCCTTAAGATGATTTTCATGTGGTAAGGTTGGGTATATTATTTCATCATTCCCAAAAAGATATGATGATGAAGAGAGTGAATAATAATTCATATAAAAGTCCTAGATGATATTCCTACTCAAAGGATACTTCAAGCTAGAAAATTATTTAGTAAAGAAGTTTAAAAGGGAGAGTTTTGTGAGTAATGAAAAATATGATGATATGGAATATATAAAGGATATTGATATATAATTTAGGAAAGATATGGAATATTACATGATGGATATGGTTGAAAAATAAAAAAATGAATGTGGGGAAGACAATAAAGTAGAAATAGTTTTTAATCTTAAGTAGGAAATTGAGGGAGTTCAAGAATATCTCATTCTAAAAAGAAATAAAAATAAAAATATTGGTAGACTAGTGAAATAATCTCCCAAATATGTGGATAAACTTGAAGATGAGATTTATTTAATTGAGTTATAATTAATAAATCAATTAGTTTGTTAGATAATCCTTAATTATATGATGAAATTTAATCTATATATTCAAGAAAAATTCAAAATTATTGATGATTTTAGTGTTAATATAGAGGAAAGGTAAAATAGATTTGAAGAAATTGATGTAGAAGTGGTTACATTGAGAAGTATGCTTGAATACTAAATAAAATATAGTTATATAAAGAATTATTCTCATTTTGGAATGTTCTCATATGGAGAATTTTTGGAAAGGAAAAAATAAGGCTCTGAAGGTGTTGATAATACTCTAAATGAAAAAATATAAAATTTTCATAAGTAAAACTAGAATTAATTGTGAAGTTAAGATATCAAAATCTTATAATTTTTTTTTTAGAAAAAATAAAATAATAAATTTGAGGTTTCTAATGTTGAAACTACGACACTGATTAATCAAAATAAAATATATCCAATCAATAGAAATTATATTGTTATAAATACTTATCATTCCATAATGTATTATCTACAATCAAGGATCTTCATGAAAGATAGGGACATGTGAATAAAAAAGTATGGAAGATTTTTCCTCTTAAAATTTTAATTCTATTGTTTTATTTACCACAATATGTCATATTTTGGTAGGTGAGGAGCTATTTTAAAGGAGAATCTCCTGGAAGTTGTCAAAGAATAATGAGACCATATCCTTCATAGTAGAGAAGAAAATATTTATATTGATATTTTTTCATTATTATAATTTAGGAAATAAAGATATAGATTATTGAAAAATAAGAAATGATGGTTACTACCAATGAATTCAAAGAAAAGTAACTATAAAATAAGCTGAAAAGGTTGAATTAAAAAATAGGTACTCTCTATTATAAGTGGAATATGAGTATTATTACACTCCAAATGATGAAAAACTTAGAGATTACAACTTATTCCCTAACTCAATCAAGAGTATCATTAAAGGAAAATAATAAGAATAGTGAAATCAAACATGGAATAAATCGCTTTTAAATCTATAAATAATAGTAGCACACATATCCTTGATTGTGGGTTTTCATCCCATAAGATTGGAATTATAAACCTACTAAATAATATAATGGGGAATGTTGATGGAATAATATGATTTAGAAATAACATAATTTTTCAAATCAAAGGGACTAAAAATAAACTCTTAGCTGGTGATGAGTAGAAGAAAACTAAATTGGTTAATGTGGATGGCTTATGGAACAACATTTTATGTTTGAGTTAATTTTGTTACTCTGGATTAGATGATAAATTTATTCAAAAGGTATTATAGATCAATGGAAAAGTTGGGTACTCACACATGAAAGGGTCTAGGAGAAGGGGCAACATGTACCAATTTAATAACAAAGAAAGTAGTTGTCTCTTAATAGTATATGAGTAGGACTTATTATGGTATCATAATATTAGCCACATTTAATAAAAAAACATTTAAAACTTTTCAAACCTTAAATTATTTGGTGGATATGAAAAATTTTAAATTATATATTGAAAATACATGTGATGCCTATATGTGGGGATAGATGATTAGAAATACTCTTTGACAGAAGTAGAAGTGGGAAACTAATATAATTTCTTTAGTTCACATAGATGTGTGTTTTACAATGAATCAATAAGACACACATGGAAAAAACTATTTAATCCTTTTTATTGATGATTATAGTTTCATGGAATATTTTTTGTTCTTTTAGTACCAAAGATAATTTATGAAGTGCATGAAGTGGTATAAGAGAAGAGTCTATAATGATACAAAATTCACAATAAATATTTTGTGATATAAAAATGAAATAAAATACATGTGTATTTAATTTAAAATATATATTTGAAGTTTACAATGAATTTAATTTGTTGTCAATGAGTGTTTGGTGGAAGATTCCAATGTATTTAAGGTTTAAAATTATATGATTGCAGAGTTGGTCTTTAAGTTCAAAAGACATGTGTCATTGGTCGAATTGTGTTGACATGTTGTTTTTTACAACGATTTGAGAATGATTTGAGGATGTTGGATTTGGTATTCTTGGATAATTTGAGTTGGTTATAATATGATAAATTTTATTAAAATTTTATATTATGCTTAATTAAAAATTTAGCCAGTATGGCCAGCTAACCGGGGGAGCAACATGCACCACTATGAGGGTGGCTGAGCTCAACCCCAGCAAGCCAGCATAGTATAAGCTGAAGGTATGTAGGGGATCTTATGGAAGGTACAAGAATGGTTGAGAAAACACCGTATAGGTAAACACATCAGTGGAGGTGGGCTCATGAGCGTTCCCACAAGAGAACTGATACGAGGCAGTACCGGGAAGGGAGGAGGAGAATTCTAATGATGGCATAGTGCAACTTGTATTATAAAGGAACCACAAGGGGTAAATAGTTTCTATATGGTACTGTTCTAAATGAACCATGACCATTTGATCGATCATTTGTTATATCCAAGACATCAATCTGTTTTAAAAAACACGGAGAGAAATACCACCATCCTATCTGTTTGATTTTATTTTGGTCCATCTAATCTTTATGTTGTATCCACTTCATCCTAGCCCCGTCCAAGATTTCTGAACAACGAGATCTTTGTGGACATATTTTCCGAATCTCTATCCACTGCTCCTGATCTCCATTTGAGAAATTTAATAATATGAATATGATCGAAATATTTTATGTAACTTTGTTTTCATAATATATGGATGAATGAAACTTGTTTTTATTATTGGGTATAAGATTTTAAATTCGAGATAGTGATTCTTGAAACCACAGAACAGTGGTAGAGTTCGAATGAGTTGAGGATGAAATGAATCTCAGTGATTCTATAAGATTCTTAGGTAATACTCAATGCCTATAAATACTGAGGCTGAGTTCATTTTCAAGATGTGTTTTATCTCACATCCAAGAGAAATTTTAGAGATATAAATATTTCCATAAACTCCCTGGTTTTCAAAGGATATGTGAATCTCCTTTTGTGACTCCCATGGGTAAATTATATGTGCTTTTCACACTAGTTTTACTTCTTGATGATCTGAGATTCGTGAGGAAATCAGTTAAACATTGCATGCATCTCCCTGCCTTGCACGAAGGGTTTGATATTCCATAGTAGGATATACATACACAATATATTGTGAAGATCTTGCTCACACCAAGTTAATTTTCATTTGACTCTATGTTTTGAATGTTTGAGAAGTAGTGTGAGGGAAAAAACACACTTTTGTGAAGGGGTTGTACATGAAAAGTTTTTGAGAATACCATACATGCCATACTGTTGTATTCAAGGGAGTAGCATGCACAATATGAAATGTTAGTAAACATACAGTAAGAAAAGGTGTTGTGTATGAGTTCATACAATTTGAATGAATTTTATATATGCATAGAGGGAGTGATTACTTTATACTTGGATCAATACATATGAAAAGTGTACTAAATAGTGTGTGCATAATGGAGTAAAACAATGGGATTTTAGTTTTTATTGTGAGTACACAAGAAGAATTATTGTGTGTGGAAAGGTGAAAAGATTGTGTGAAAATAAAAATGAAGGTTTTGTGCATGAATTTTATGTAAAAGTTTTACACAAAGGCATGGCATGTGTTTGTGTGGGAACCCAATTACATATATCACCTGAAGATGCATGAGGTAGTTTGGATGCACATGAAATAATGCATGAATAATGTGAGACAATCATGCATTCATGTTTACTCATGAATTTTAATGTAGAATATATGTTTCTTATTCAGTGTTCATAGGTTTGAGATAGAAGATGGAATAGATTTATTATCAATGATTCATAAGAATTTGTGTATCTGAGTTTTTAGTGATTAGTGAGGCCATTTTTTCAGTAGAATAAAGAATTATTGCCCGACCAGCTTTGTACTGAGTTAGCTGATTTGATATAGTGATCAGAATTATTTGAGCAAGACCAGCATCAGTGGAAAGGTACTTGATCTGTAGATCCGCCTATTTGATCCAAAAAGTTTTTGGAGGAGAATCAACTGACCATCCTATTTGTGGATCAATTCTTCAAGAAGAAGTAGAAGGATTTAGTTGGGGGTATAACCAGTTACTGAAGATCGTGATCGAGGGGTCTAACCAATCACGGGGAAGAAGGTGCAGTTGGTGTGTCTAAAAAACTATTGATGGCTGATTGGAACAAGGGGTATAACCAGTTTGTAATTGGGGGGGTGGGTCTAACCAATTATAGTTGTGATCACCTTATGATATAGTGTAGAATCTATGTTGGGGGGCCTCACCAACATGGTAAGGAGTTGGTTTTGTACGGAACCTTTTAAATCTCTGTGTACTGTGATTTCTTTGTTTTTTATTTCCAGTAGGGGGAGGCTAAGTATTAAAGACGAGGGATCATGATTTTAATTAGTCACATAGGTTGAATAAAAGGTAAAATATTTTTTAAAAACAGTATACCACTGATTCACCCCCACTTAGTGGTATCTAACTGATCTTTGTACAGTTCAATATTGAGAAATATGAAATTAATAATAAGTTATCTTTTATAAGAAATCCAAAGTATAATATAGTTTTTGAATAATGAAATTGGTATGTGAATAGCCTAGCCAGAAATTTCTCATCTAATTGGTGTCTCTCACAATTATTTAAAGGAATTAATACATGTTACAGTGTATACTCACAACTAAGTGGTGCTAAGAATAGTTTTGAAAACAAAGGTATACATTTGTTGATTGTATTGATTGTTAATGTTGGGATAATGTTGGAATAAAGGTATGTATTTAGTGATTCAATTTGTTATCAAAATTTATAAGTATTAAGAATGAATGAATGTTCCTCTAAAGGTCATTGGTCAATATGATAATGGTATAAAAATCATTTATTCTTGAGAAGAAGGGATATGAAATTATTTAGAAAAGGGGTGTTTATATGGAACTAACTATATATCACACCATAGAAGGGATGTTTATATGGCGAAGACCAGTTTTATGCCACATAAGGGTCATTTTTTTATCTTCACCATTGAGATGAGGTGATGTTCTATGTCCTTGACATGATTACTTTAATATATCATGGATATTGGATGATGTCTATGAAAAAGTCATGGACTATGCCACAATATAAATGACATTCCTTAGTCCATTTCATAGAATTATATTGCATCATAGAGGTTCTATATTTAAATGATCAATAAAAACTTGAGAGTTTTTTGATTTTGAGTGTCCACAGTTGTACACCAGACAAAGGCCATTTATACCATGGAGAGTCTAATGCGCTAATGAAGTTTTCACCATGAAAGGATTATTTTCCTTAACCAGTAGAGTAATTGAGTATTTACAGCCCTATATGTGGAATCTATATTTAACTCTCTTGAAAAGTTGTGTCTTTATCAGAGGAAGTGGTCGTAGACCTTGGTTAACCAATGGTCTTTTACTAAAATTATAATCACATTTAAGCGAGGTTATGATTATTTATCATATCAAGACCCTATTGATATATACACCTTGGTGTAGCAATTTATAGGTGAACTAAGTAAAATCTTTGTTCTCATGATCCTTACATTTCCATAATTTTTAAGATTAACAATTAGGTTCATGTTATCATTGTTAATAAAAATAAAAGATCCAATTTTAATTTCTGAAATAAATTCTATTTGGTTTCCCTAATTTACCCCCTCTTAGGGTGTATTGTGGGACTAGGGTAAAACAATTGGTATTAGAGCTATATATTGTTTCTTGAATTTGCTGACATATTTTTAATAATATGGAAGTTTTTTTAATGAAGATTAGTTTCATTTTTTGAAGTATGTAATTATCATATCTAGAAAAACCGGAGGTGATATTACCATAGATATCTTAAGATGAGCATCTTTGCTACTACAGTTCATTGTATACAGGTAAGTGTTCCCATAAGAACTCAACGACGAAATTTGATAAGAGGTTTTTGAGTGACGATTCCATGAAACATAATTAATTATTAGGATAAATTTCTAATCAGATTTATTTAAAGGTGACATGTTTCTCAATGACCAAATGTATTTGGGATAAACTTTCTAATATCATTGAAGTGTCACCAAAGTAAAGGAGGAAAAGATTCGGGTCTTACAAAAAAAGTTTTATGTTTTGAAGATGATTTCCAATGAAAACATATATGGTTTATTTAATCATAATACATATGTTTTTTGTTTTATTTAAGGTCTTGGTTATAGAAAAAAGTTTCTGACATTTTAAATAATATTATTAGAATATTACCTTCTATGTATAACACAAATGTATTATCTCTTGAGGAAATGAATCTATGTAACTTATTTCTTGATGAATGGCATAAGAAAATTATTTCTTATGAAATTAGGGTGAATTCAGAAATGAATCTTGAATGTTCATATGAGGAAACAACATTCAAGGCTATTGAGAAGTAGTAATTTTATTCTTTTTTAGAGGGAATCGCCGGGAGTGGCCTTTTCAAACCATACACACCCAGAAACACCCCTTCCCATGAAGAGGTCATCTGGAGAAGCCCCAGACAGGAAGGAGTCATTGATAGTCAAGATGGTAGAGCATCTCATGGGGTAATAGTCCAATCAGCAATGGTTTAACACAAAAATCCATCAGCTAGTTAGTCTGCAACCTTCTTCCCACCCGATGAGACACCGGGTGATTCAGAAAGGTGAGCTGAGCATGGGAGGCAGAAATTACCCCAATAGTAGGCTCCTATGAAATTGAACCCCGTATCTCACCGAACACCATGGCTTTAGTCATCTACCATGCACCACCAAGCCACCATTGAAGTGATGGGTAGAATAAGTAATAATTTTAGTTTATTGAAAAATTTATTGATATAAGAGATGATCTAGTATAAATCTTTACAAATAAGTTTAAAAGTGGCAGGGGAGGATTTTAAAGAAATATACCCTTAGCTTGTATGCATTGATGAAAGGTTGTACATGTTACTACTATATTCCAAATGAAATTTGATAATGAGGGAGATGAGTGTGGGTTCTCACAAAAATAAAAGAATATGTTTCCATCTAGAAGGAACTTTAATTCTATAATTTATTATAAAAACATGTTTTAGAGGAAAGTACTTATAACCAAGGAGGAAGAGGATGATTAAGAATATCCATTAGAAGGTATTTAAATTTATTTTTTTAGATATGGAAGATGTTATGATGAAAAATGTGTCAAAATTAAAAACATTTGTTTGAGAGGATGCCCAAAAAAGAATTATTTATTGATCTCTAAGTGGATATAGAAGGCATTGTTGATGATATTGGTTTTTAAAGAAATAAGAACATGGAAATTAGTGGCTTAATTATTAAGTCTTCAATTTATGTAGATGAAATTAATTCTTAAATTTATTATCTTGAGAAAATTATATATGTTTGGGAAAAGAATCATGTAAAATCAGAAGAATATTGGAATTATATTTTTAATTTTGAAGAAAAATATAAGATCATTAATGATCATTAATGTATTTATCAAGGAGAAAGTTAATAATATTAAATATCTTTGAGAAGAAGTTGTATCTTTAAGAAATAAGATTAAACCGGAAATCAAAATAGATGGTTCAAAGAAGAAAATTTATTTTACAAAAATTTTAGATGATGTTTTGAAAGAAATTTCCAAATGGGGTACTTGATCATTTGAAGAAATATTAAATGCCCAAAGGATAAATATTATGAAAAAATATAGATTTATTTTTATGGAGAAACATAAAATTAAAATTCTATAAGAATTAAGAACATAGGGAATTAGTTTAAGGTAAAAAGTTATCAACCAATGAGAAGTTATAAATAATCAATTAATTATTCAAAACTGAGGATATTCAAATAGGATATGACAACCATATTTTTCCATTGATGAAATTTAAGTTATGTGGTTTATTGTCCACACTATAACCTATTATGGTGAAGTATAAAACTATATAATAGGAAAATACATTAGAATCTAAAAGAGTAGATTTTGGACAAACTCTTTATATGAAGGATGAAATTATTTTGTTATTTACAATTCAAGTTCTATAAATTTTGGATATAAACAAGTTAATCCCATATAAAGAAGTGGAATATACTCATATGAAAGATAAAGTAAAATGGATAAAAGAAAATCTAATCTTTCTCCTTTAAATAATATATTTTACCTCTTGAAGAAGTAGAATTATACTTGATGGATAATTTTGAAAATTCTATGAAGAAACAAATGAAGTGATCAACTTATTCTCGAATTTCCTAGAAGTAAATGAGAAATATTTAAAAATAAAATTCAAAATAAATTCATTGAAAAGAATCATGAATAGTTAAAAATAGATTTTTGATAGTGGTTGTCCATTTAATATGACATGAAATTATAATTTTTTTGAAATAAGTAAAATTCATTATTAATAGAACTATGTGTTTTTAAAATTATGGGGAATTGAAAAAAGGAAGTGGAAAGACTCAATTGGCTGGAGATGAGTTGAGAAAGCATGATATAATTTATTCTGATGGTGAATTATAGAATTTATTAAGATTTATTCAACTTTGTGACTTATTTTTTGAGGTTACATTTAGTAAGAAGGGTTTCTATATCAAAGGTGAATATGAAAGTTCTTTGATGAAGGGCTCAATTGCAAGGAAAACCATATCATATTATTATTAGAGGAATAAAATAAGTTGTGTAATAAATATCAAGGTCATGTTAATAAAAAAATTATGGATAAATTTTCATGATTCAAATATGTGATAGATATTCTTACTTTGGAGGGAGATCACAAAATGATTTGCGATTCATGTATATAATGGAAAATGGTTTCAAAACCATATCCTATAAAAAAGAAGAGAGTATAAGGTATATTGTATTTTATTCACATCGATGTGTATGTTCTAATTAGTTCAGAAGGTACCTATGGATAGATTTATTTCATCCAATTTGTATATGAATATACCAAATTGGGATGCACTATATTCATATATTCAAAAATAGAAGTGATTGATTGTGTAAAGAGGTTTTAAAGAAGAGAATAAAATGATACCAAAAGAACTATTAAAATCATGAGGTTATATAATTGAATATAATAAACATATTATGATCTAACAATCTAGATAATGATAGAATAAACCAATTTCATATTTTTAAATATATTTATATTCATTATAAAAATATTAAGTAATTTTTAAATCAAAAGGGAAGTATTTTTAATTAAATTATTTTATTATAAGGTTTTATTTAAAAAAATAAATTCTAAATTATATATTTTTAATTTAAAAAATGAATTTATTTTTTAAATATGAATATCCAAATTAACTTAGGGTGAAATTTTGGTATTTTTCAAAAAATTTAGATTTTTTAGTGAATATCGAAAATATTGATTTTTCTAATAATGTCCCTTTTTTCAATAAATTAAGTAATTTAAAAGTACCATTATGTTATTAATATGATTTAAATTTTCATAATTTCTTATTTATTTATATTTAATCCAATTTATTACTTTTTAATCAACTTTATATTGTATTTTAGTATAAGTTTTTTTTGGGTTTAAAAACGTGATTTTTCTGAAAACTATTTTAAATTGAATAATGTTTCATCATTTTATTTAATTAAAATAATCCCAAATAGGGAATGTTTTAAATGGAATTTATATATTATATATCATTAAATATTAATTTATATTCATAAAATTATTATTATTAGTAATATAATTAATATAAAATCATAATTTTCTTAAAAAATACACTTATTGGAAACCTATTTTTCGTCGTGTCTATGGGTTTTGTTTTAAATTAAAATTTTCCACTTATATGAATTGAATTTGTAAAAATGGTCTAAATAAATGGAATCAAAATAATTTATATTTTATAAAAAGGTTAAAATAAATTTTTACTATAATGAATAGTAGAAATAGTAAAAATTAATTACTGTTGTAAAGGTAAAAATGGATTTACTAGAAATTAAACTTAAAAAAAAGGTTAAAATGACCTAAAAAATTTTAAAAAATTTATTTTATGGATATATTTAGAACTTATAATGTCTAATACCTTATAATGGTCTATTTTGGAGCCTATTGGTAAGTGAAGAACTTGGTTACATCGTTTTCTTTTCAAAAATTACAAGTGTGACACTCACATCACTTATAAAAGGCCACCCACTCTCCTCATCTCTTCACATTATAAATTCCATTTAGATCATCCAATAACTTTGAAAATATCTAACTTAATTTCATTCCAATTACCCATATCCATTATTTCAATCATAAATATATCTTATGAAGGATTTTTCTTCTTACCTATGGAGGTTTCCCGAAAAAGATGTATTGTGATTTACTGAGCATCTTTATTTTATTTACTCTTCCTCCTTCATAAAATATTATTAAATTATGATTATATAATTACAAAATTATATATAATATACATAGATTTTATTATGTTAAATTAATAAACTAAGTCCATATCCTCTTCCATCAAATGGGATATGAAATCATTATTCATGTGTGTGGATAACTACCGCCTCACAAACTGATGTCATTTGTTTTCCATCATCGCCTCTCATGAACTATTATAATGATGGATTTTAAGTTTAAATATTATTTTTTAATAGTTTTATACTTATATATTTATTATATCACATATAAATTCTTTCTTTCTATTCTGTGGGGGTTATAATAACATCGCTCATGTGTACGGCAGATTACTGCCTATCGAAGTGATGTGATTAATTTTTCACTAATGATTTACATGGAAGATAATAAGAATAAATTTAATAAATATATGTGATATATGTGAAATAATAATTATATTAATGAAATATTTATAATTATAAAAATATAATATATTATTTTCTTTCTTACATTAGAAGATGATAATGTCATTCATGTACGTGTAAACTACCTTCTCCATCAAGCGATGTGATTATTTTTTTCATAACCACATCACAAAAATGATATATATGAGTACATTTAAAGAGAAAATATGATATATATGATATTTTTATTATTATTAATAGATAAAATATTTCTTAAATTCTTTCTATAATGATCTTGGGAAAATTGAAATTTTACTCACGTGTATGCACGACCTACCGTCTCCATGATCATAACATAGTTATTTTTTATAACCATTTTTTATAATTACTTTTAAAATTATAATTGATGTATAAATATGATAATATTTAATTATTATGAATCTATATATTTTTAAATAATTACTTTTTAGACCAATAATCAACCGATAAAATTCATTTTTACATATTAGACAAATATCATTGAAACATATAAAGTAAACTTAATTGATTAAGTGATTTTATATAAAATTATAATAAGTGAAATAAAATGAATAATAAACTTGAATTTTATTATTAATCAAGTAAATAATTAACATATATTTATTATTTTGAAATATAAAGAAGGAACATGGAGAATCAAACTCTAGGTAAGGGAACTTCATCTCAATTTCATTTCATTGCGACATATTTTGATATTATGCACCTACATTATTTTATGAGGTCTATATATAGTCTTTTTGGCATATTATGTTATTAATTTATCTATTATTGTGGTATTTAATGTTTTAATGTTATTATTTCATGGGATATATGATTCAAATATTTCCAAAGTGATAAGGCACCTATATTTTAAAAAAATTCTCTATTATTGTTTTCCTTATAACTCTCTTTCTCTTAAATGTCCATGTTTTTTAAATGATTTTATTATGGTAATGAGAGTTTTATAAAGTAATTATTTTTTATTTCTTTCAATGTTTTATAAAAAAGTATTCTTTTTATAGAATAATTTAATTTCTTTACAAACAATAAAAGAAGTGTTCTATTTTAACATATATGGATAAAATGAACTTTTCCACCACTATAACAATTATTTGAAGCTTGGATTACTTTACAATAATTCATGAATTCTTCAAAGAAAAACCCTCCTTAGTTTTTTAGGTATTTTGGTGTTGAAAATTAGGTTTTAAAATAAAAATATATTTTTTTATAAAAAACGATTTTTTAAACAAAATGGGTATTTTGATATCCAAAATTGATTAGAATATGAGTTTAAAAGTGTTTTTCTATTTTTTTTATGATGAAAAGGTGAATTAATAATATGTTTTATTCCTAATATAGTCCTAATACATTTTTAAAAAAAGGTTGGGCCCCATTATAGCTGATAGGTGAGACCCTTATAAGTTATATGATGGTTATGCTTAGATATCACTCTAATTAATTTGGTAATGATTATATTCTACATAGAATTATATTGTAAGTTGGACTTATGGTTATTCCAATTTGTAAGGATTCTTTAACGATTCCATAAAATGATGTCCCAAGGAACCTACATTAATTTTTCTTGTTTTTTAATGAGTTTTCATGGAAATAATTTTATTTCAAATGTTTATATAATTATATATTTTTAAAGGAAAAATTATTTCCATTATGGAAAAAGGTATGTTTTTATGAAAAGGGTTTTCATGGGTTTTATTGTTTTTCACCCAACTAAAAAACATCTTCTTTTTATGTCCCTTACAAATATTTTTATGCTCATCCCATGTTTTTTAATTTTTTTTTTCACAGGGTTTAATGAAGGTTAAGGGAAAGTAAAAAGTGAAGTTGAAAGTAATGAAGATTTTTCATGAAAATAAATCATGCATTATATTAAAAGTTTTATATTATTGAAAAAATAAATACAAATAATAAGTTTCTACATTATAATTTAAGGTTTTTTATTTATGAGTTATGTCCTAAATGTATAAAAATATAAACCTGAAAAGATCCTAAAATGCAAGATAATTCTTGATATAAAATTAATGATTATATAAAGTTTATGAATGGGTCCTTAAAATTGGTGTCAAACGTTAGTTTAGATAACTTTAGAGTTTAGGATAATGATAATAGTATACCCTTGAAATATTCCACTTTATGGTTATGTTAAAATGATATATAATTTTAAGATATCCATGTTTCTTTATATAAAATAGGTCTGTTCTGAATGGTTTTCTACAGAGGAAACATGGAACCTATAGTTGGAAGGCACAAAGAGGAAAATATCATTCCAAATTAGAATCCTTATATGTTTGGAATTGGAATAGAATAATTTTTTATTATGATGGATCAGTTGAAAAAATACATAAATGGTGGTGGTATAAATGCTAGAGAGGAACCCAATCTACCATGAAGGAACATGTCTATAGTGGGGAATTTCATGTAACAACCCAGGTAATGATATAATAAATCACTACTCGAAAGGTCGTCTATACCCACAAACCTATACCAATGGTTTTTAAAAATCATTGGTATAGGCGGTCCTATCTCAATAGTTCAGTAAAACTGTTGGGATATGTTGTTTATGTCAAGACTATCCCAACAGTTTTAAAAAACTGTTGGGATAGATGTATCTATACCAATAGTTTTTTTAAAAATGTTTGTATAGAGCTGAATATACCAATAGTTTTTAAAAACCATTAGTATATGTTTTCCACAAGTACCATCCCACACGGGCTCCCCTCCCCCATTGCATTTGCATCAAAAACCCTGGAAGAATTCAACATTCCGGTTTCTTCAGCACCCGCAATGATATCTCCTCTTTCCTTGTTTTAATTAAATTCTTATTCAATATTAAATATGTGGCTTTCAAATCATTCAGGTATTCTATCAACTATCAATTTAATTTTTATTTAGTTATAAAACACCATGTTAGATTCATTTTTTTGTCAAAATTTAATTTCTTTTGATATTTTTAAATATTCCTGTGGCTGTTGAAACAAGGGTTTTCCAAAGTTATATTGATAGATAATTGTTAATTTTATGGTATTTAATTCATTATTTTTCTTTTTTTATATATTTACTACAACAATATATATAATTATAGTTTTTAGGGGATTAATTTCTTAGATTAATAACTCTAGGAGACTTATTTAGTGATGGGTGGCTAACTATAATTATTAGAATTTTATTTTTGATATATTGAACCTAATTTGACTCTATAAATGTTTTTTTCACTTATCTATTTTTATTTTTAGTTTTCCATTGATATGTGAAAAAAGATTCAATTTAACACACCTTAATATGAGATGGGTTGTTGACTATAATTACCCCCATTACTGTAGCTTTTCACTTATCTCTAGTATGTCACTATTCTCTTTTGAAGGGGAGTGTCACTAAGGCACCTACCTATAGGTCCTTTATGCCTCATCAATTTATTCACTCAATTACAAATCATTTAAATAAAACCCCTAGGTATTTTTATTTCATAAGTCACTTATCATAATTATATCCTTGACCATCAATGGATGAGGAATCAAGATAGTGCTCACATTCCACTATGGATTTGGAACATTATTTAATTCAACTCTATATATATCCTCATAAAATATTTAATTCATTAATTTTAAAAAGGGATAATTGAAAAATGTAGAGAGACCACACATATCACAATAAATATAAAAATATGTATAATACTAATGGTATAGGGTTAAAGGTCCACTTATCTTATAAGTGAAGAAATTACCTTTTCAAGAACCACCAATTCATCTATTTGTAGGCCTTCCCAGGTGTAATGATTATTTTCCTCACACATGGGGTCCTATATCATGGAAATAACTAATAAAAAACTTATAAGAACATTTATAATAACTAATCATATTATTTTAAATTGTATTAAATACTGATTAAGTCGCCGAGTGACTGTACTACATAGAAATTGTGACTAACCACCTGTGAATAGTCAATAATATACCCTCTAAACTATCCCGAGAAAAATCCATATGACTCAAAAACTAAACCATAGTCACTTTAATTCAATTTAATTTAAAACCCAAATAAAAAACATTGGTCCATATACCAAAAACAAATGATCACTATTTTATAACACAATAAATGCCTCATGCACATAACACATACAACCTCAATATCATTTAATAATTATTGGTCTAAACTCCCATACTTCCCAATCTATATTTCATATGGAATAAAACATTCCATGTGTGTTATTTTCAACTATAGTACATAAAAACTTAAATGTTTTACAATCCTATGTAACTAAATAGAGAATGTAGTCCCACACTCTAATATTCTTAATAAAATGAACCTTGGATAACTCTATTAAACTAATCCGCATGGCCACCATTAATGTAAGTCCCATATAAAAAAAATCCTTAGTAATAATCTTCAAAATGAGATCTCTCACTCATGAAAATGTCTACCACATGCACACGCACCACCCAAGAAACATTCTATTATCCACAACATCAATCCATACTTTATACACCTTAGATCTACAGATAGACCATGGGTCATCATTAATTCCCACAGGGTTACCAAATTTAGAAATTTATAACACAAAACAAACAAACCATAAAACTATAAGGTATTATAGGATATGCAAGTTCAAGTTTGAACCCACAGAGATAGTGTTAGAGAAAATATTAATTAAATAAAAAACCTAAACTAAATTATGAAAGAAATATAAAAAAAATTATTAAAAGAAGAGATTATAGATGATTTGGATTTTAAGAAAATAGAAAAACATGATTGAAAATTTAAAATCTATGTTCATGATTGATTAGGGTAATAAATAAATAAAATTAAATCATATATTTCAGAATCGAGTTAGTTGAATCAAATGGTCATGATATACAACTCCAAAATCACCAACGTCTCAATTTCATAATGGTCATGTTACTTTGGGTATTCAATAAATTGGTAACTTAGAACCATATTTAAACATAGAAAAAAATCCACCCAATAGTCAGGGTTTGAATCATTATCTAATCAACATATTGAAAATAACACTCCCTCATTGATCATGTAATGGTCATGAATGATAGAACGAATAAGAGATGTGGGAAATTTGGGTTACAAAAGAAGACCTAAATGAATTACACTTAAAAATAAAATACTACACTTAAAAATAAAATACCTTAAAAAATAAATCCCCCTTCTTTACAACTGCTTCACACAAGGTCTACCCCCTCATTCTAGTCATGAGGGGTTAGGAAAATAAAAATTCTATTTGATACATCCCAACAACGGTGGTCCTTGATCCCAGTGGTGATGAATCCTAATGTATATTGAGTGGATCCTTGGCCTCTTATTTATAAGCTTTAGATGGGCTCCGATATTAATGATTATTATTAGGAATTAGTCAAATAGGGATCATGGTTGGGTCCCATGTCAAATATTGTGTCAAAATTTGAAGATACACTGTATCTGAGCATTTAAAATTCATCCCGACAATTTACATGATGTGTAATGTGTTTACATGAAATGTCATTCCATGACACATTATTAACTTCATGCTATGTCTCTCTTTTCATGATTTTCACTGGTAAATGATGTGTAATGGTTTAGATGACATGTAATTTCTATTTTCAACTCTAAAATCCTCATTTCAAATTGGTTATTCAGTTTTATGTTTTATAAGTTCTCCACAACCATCCTCAAAAATCCGATGTTATGACACTTTTCTTTGCTCGCATCATGAAGTGTCATTTTTTTCCTTTTTGAATTATCCAATACGTCCTGCCGAAAAACACAAAACAAGTTAAGAAATTAAAATATGTGCAAGAATAATCAATTACATACATAAATCAATTCAATAAAATACCATAAAATATATACATGAAATACAGCTATCAAATACCCCCACACTTGAATTCATACTTATCATCAAGGATGAAATCTCAACCTACTAAAAAGGATGTTCACCTTACCATGTTTTAAATTCAATTTCAATAAAATAAATTGATCAAATGGGAATTAAAAATTCAAGAATAATATATATAAAATTCATCAATACCTCATTTTCAAGGAAAACAAATTAAAATTGTATTTTACTTTTCCTCTTTTTAAATAGCCAAGCATTTTCATTCATTAATTTTCATTTTTCAATTCATTATCAGTATTCTTGCCACTTGAAATTTACTTGACATGAATTTTATCGCTCATTATCAGGGTAAAAATGAATAAAGTGATGCACATACCTCAAGAACATGTCACTTACCATAGGCTTTCAAGGAATCTAACATATCCACTACGTAAAGGTAGAAACCAAAATTAATAATTAGGGATTCACCATTATGGTTTGAATGACCCAGAGGATTCAGGGTAGTAAGGTAAATTATATAAATCAATTAAATCTCAAAAATGTGGTTCAACTCTAAATTACTTTTCATGATATGAAAATATAATCTCAATAAAGATATCCCATTACATATGTTATTTCTCTTTCCCCCCTAGAAAGCTCAAAATGGGATCATGTTACATGTAAGAGCAATGATAGAATCAACCTATATTGATACTTTATATATATATATATATATATATTTAAAGTGGTGATTAAGAAAAATCTCACATCCACCACCTAACCACATATGATTAAAATATCACTGGTCTGGAAAATGGTGATTTTTAATCCTTCCAAAACACAAACCATTTTTTTCAAATGTTTTTTAGCAAGAGAGGTGAATAATAAAATAAAATGAAATATTTCATGGCCTATCCCCATATCATAATAGAAAATACCATAGCAAAATATTATCAAAAAAGTATATTCTAGTACACCTTATAATGTCCTCCCCCACACTTATTCTTTTAAATGTCATGAAAAACATTTATAAGAATGTAGGAATGGATTAAATAGGCTTGTAACATGGATAATTTCTTAACAAGGTTGTTCATGGCTTCTATGGGCTTAAAAATATATTAATCAAATGTGGGTCTCAAGATAAGGTCTAATAAAAAAGAATGGCTAAATCATTTTAAAAGTGACTCTGTATAGTCATAGCTTCAATAAGATTCAAAGAAAGTTCTAAAAGAAAAAAATTCCTAAGTTTACAAATAAATATATGAAATAAAGAATGGAAAATATTGGATTAGTGGATGTATCAATAATGAGATGAATGGGTGGAAAATTACTCACACTACTGAAAATTCGGGTTATAGCCACGGTTTTAAACTATGGCTATAGGCCCTGAAACCGTGGCTATAGGTAATAGCCACAGTTTAAGAAACTATGGATAAGTTTGGAATGGTTATAAGCCTAGAATTATAGCCACAGTTTAAAACTGTTCCTATTGGTCTATAGCCATGGTTCAAAATATGGATATAGGTATACAACCATGGTTCAAACCGTGGTAATATCACTATATCCACAGTTTAGAACTATGGCTATACTAGAGGATTGACACAGTTTATTAGCACTGCTAGAAACCATGGAATTAAACCTATATCCATAGTTAGAAACCATGGATATAGGGTCTGAAAAACCATAAAAAAATAGCCCCCCACCCCCCTGCACAGCCCCCCTGGACAGCCCCTCTGCAGTTTCCCACCTCCCCTAGACAACCCCCCCTACAAAGCCCCCCTAAACAGCCCCCCTCTCCCTTACAAAGACCCCCTGTAGACCCCTCCCTCCCAGACACCCTCCCCCCTCCCCTGGACATCTCCCACCCCCACAAAGCCCCCCTCCAAGACACCCCCAGACTCCTCCCTCCCTCATGGACACCCCTACCTTCTAGACATTGGAAACCCCACCCTCAATAAACCCCCTCCCCCTCCCCTGGACAGCCCCCTCCCCCCAACAAATCCCCCCTATAGAACCATCCCATCTAGACACCCCCTACAGCCGCTCCCTCCTGGAAACTGGACACCCCCACCCTACATAAACCCCTCCCCTCCCCTGGACACCCCCCTCCCCCTGAAAATCCCCCCCATGCAGCCCCCACCCTCTTGGAAACCCCCTGCAACCCCTCCCTCTTGGACACTAGACACCCCCACCCTACATAAACCACCCTCCCCCTCCCCTAGATATCACCTCCACTATAAATCCCCCCTCTTGAAAAACCCACCCCCTTCCTCCCGGACACCCCCTGCAAACCCCTCCCTCCTGAACACTGGACCCCCCCACCCTACATAAACCCCCCTCCCCTAGACAGCCCCTCTCCCCCTGAAAAGCCACCTGGAAAACCCCCCTGCAAAGGCCCCCTCTTGGACAGACCCTAGACCCCCCCCCAGACAGACCCTGGAACCCCCCTTGGACAGACCCTAGACACCTCCCCCCCAGACCCTAGACACCCCTCCACAGAGACCCTGGACAGCCCCCTAGAGAGACCCTAGACAGCCCCCCCCCCCAGACAGACCCTGGACACCCCCCGGATAGACCCTGGACACCCCCCCAGACCCAGGACACCGCCAAGATAGACCCTGGACATACCCCCCTAGAATAGACCCCCCAGACCCTGGACAGACCCTGGACACCCCCCTAGACAGACGAAGGACACCCCCCCAGAACCTGGATACCCCCAGACCCGGGATATATCCCCCTTGATAGGCCAGACCTCCACTCCCTTGGATAGCCACCCCACCCTCCTGGATAGACCTTGGAACCCCCCAGAACCTAGACACCCCCACTCCCCTGGACAGACCCCCCTCCCAGACCATGGACACCCCCCAGACCCTGGACAGATCCTCCTAGACAGCCTAGACCCCCACTCTCCTGGATAGCCCCCCTCCTAGATAGACCCTGGAACCCCCCAGAACCTGGACACCCCCTACATAATAGCTGCACCTTATAGCAATACTCACATCCTCTAGATACAAGCAAAAAAACACCACCTTAGAAATAAAAATGAACTCAAGCATAATACAATATATATAATAAGAATTCAAACTCTCTCCAATATAAACAATATAAAATTTCAATATTAATATCATCCTAATAAAAAGAACTATTTGATAAAATTAAATGTATAAACCAAGAATAAAATTTAATCTGAAATGTACCTCAATATCATCATCCCCAGAACCATCATGAGCCTCATCATCTCCTATAAAAACACTAACATCATTATCACCACCTCTCAGACCACCTCCTCCACCACCACCACCATTATCATGATCATTGAAGTATTCATTGGTTTATGCACCTAAATCAGTGGAAGGAGTGAATAATCCTGATAAACATAATGCATTCAAATGAGAACACATTTAAATAATGAAAACATTCAATGTTTATTTGGTGATTCATATAATATCATTATGTTACGAATAAAAGAATCTGATAAACATAATGCATAAAAATGAGAACACATATAATTAATGAAAACATTGAAATATTCTTGTGTATGATGATTCATGAACCCCCTTACCCTTCTCCCCTTAATTCCCCAATTGCACCCCTACCCCTCCCCCCACTTCCCCCTTGAACCCCACCTGCACCCCCCCTACACCCCACTCCACTTACACCATCCCCACTACCCTTCCCCCTCCCCCCTTGCACCCCACCTACACCCCCCATGCTACACCCTCCCCCACTGCCCCTTGCACCCCACCTACACCCCCTACCCCGCACCCCCTGCCCCCTCCCCCCTGCCCCCTATACCCCACCTACACCCCCTACACCCCACTCCACCTTCACCCTCCCCATTTCCCTCCCCCCTCCCCCCTTCCACCCCACCTGCACCCCCTCTGCCCCCTCCCCCTACCCCGCTTGCACCCCACCTGCACCCCCTCCCCTCCCCCCTTGCATCCCACCTGCACCCCCCCCCCCCCGCACCCCCACTGCACCCCCTGTACCTCACTCCACTTGCACCCTCCCCACTGCCCTGAAGACCCCCACACCCTGCACCCCACCTGAACACCCCCTACACCCTCCCCCCACTGCCCCCTTGCACCCCACATGCACCCTCCCCACTACCCTGTAGACCCCCCTGCCCCTTCCCCCTGCCAGTTTTTCCTCCCCCCACTGGCCCCCTTGAACCCCACCTGCACCCTCCCCACTACCCTACAGACCCCCATGCACCCCACTGATGGGTAACATTACGGAGGAAAATAATCATTTTGGATGATGTAAGGATGTTAACCACACTCTAAAAAATTAATGACATGATTACCTAGGTATGAGGAACTGATAAATAAAAATATTCTTTTTTAATAAGATATGAAGGTTACTGTTAAAGAAAAATAACAATGTAAGAAGAAAAATAAACATATTCTAAAGGTTTTCATAGATGTATAGACAAAAAAATTAGGAATCAACGAGGTTGGATGAAAAAGAAAATAAGGACGAATGTCCTTTTCTAGAGTACATGAAGAAGAAAACCGTAAATACAAAAAATAAAACATATAAAAAGAAGTCTATGAAGCATAAGAAGATTAATTACTGAATAATCAAGTGTGGTCACATGAAGAAAGATGAAGCTAACATGAACAATGATTTTTTATAGAGATACTACTCACAATTAATCCCTACTGAACTAGCAGGGATGTCATATTATTTTTTCAAATGTCAAAGTCATTATCACCATTGATTTTTTTGATTTCGAACCTAGTTTTTGAAAATTTTACAAGAATATTAGATGTATAGTTATTGCATACAATGCTATGTGTACACCCCTACAATCTGACCAATCTCAAGAATAAACTTTTTTTATTAGAATATATTTGAAATGAAGAGGAATTATGAATATAAAATTGGATCTAATAAAATATAGAAGATAAATAGAGGAAATTTATGAAGTGATCACGATGAAAAATACACAAAATCAATTACTGAAAAAAGAAATGTTTTTGATAGAAAAGGAAAACAAGTCTGGATCTGATACAACTTTGTAAGGGGTAATGGTGAAAAGACAAAAACGAATAACATACAAACACCTAAGGACCAATATGGGGCTTTGAAAGTAGCATTCCAATAAAATAGAATCTAAATATTCAAGATGAAATAATTTAATGAAAGAAGTAAGGAACGCATAATTTATGTTATTCAGTCTCTTTGGACACTACGTGCACATCAAGAACACAACCCAAACTCAATTATTTTAATAATATCAAAATAAGAAACAATTATATTATACAATGATGAAGAAACATCAACATGATAAAAAACTAAAACTTTAAAATTAGATTCAAAGACTTACAGTGCCGAACACAAAGTGGTCTGGTTGTCTTGATCACACCCCCTCTCCCTGCTCCCCCACCTACACACCCCCTACCCCTACCCCTAGCACACCCCCTAACCCCCACCTACACACCCCCCTCTCCCAGTCCCCTGCCCCCACCTGCACCCATTGGCCCTCCCCTTCCCCCACCTGCAAATCCCTCCCACCAGCAACCTATTACCCCTGCCCCCACCTACACACTCCTCCCCCTGCCCCTCCCCCATCCCCCACCTGCACACCCCCTCCCCCTGCCCCCTCCCCCTTCCCCTAGCACACCCCCTGCCCCTACCGACACACCCCCTCTCCCTACCCCCCTTCCCCCACCTGCACACACCCTACCCCTCCCTTACCCCCATCTGTACATCCCTCCCCCCCAGAAACCCCATGCCCCCCTACCCCCCACCTACACACCCCCTCCCCTGCCCCCAGAACACCCCCTTCCCCCTGCCCCCTACCTACACACCCCTACCCCCTCCCCTACCCACCCCCTACCCACCCCACACCCCCTACCGACCCTATGCACCCCATACCCAACCTCCACATTTCATTCCAATTCAACCACTTAATGAAATATGTGTATAAAGGATTATTCGTGATGTTTTTTTTCAGAAAAAAACATATTTTCCCCAATATCAGGATAATGAATGATTTCCAAGAATCCAATCTTGAATTTTGGAATGAGTAGTTGTTTCCATTATGATTAATAAATCTTGATTTTTTGGATAATAGATAATTATTTCCAAGGATGTGTATCCATTTTTTGGGGAGTTTATAATTACCTATATCCTTATATGAGTCAGAGAATTCAAATGAAATTGAATTTTTAGTCTCCAAGTTGCAAGAGTTTAAAGAAGTGGTATTTATAAAAACAATCTGAGTGTTGGTATGTCTCTTGAGAATTTTTTATGCCTATTTAGGTGTTCAGGTGGTTCATGGGGTAATCAAGTAGCAGTTAGAGGGTTTTTAGTCCATTCCACTTAATTTTAAGACCCATCAATTACCATGTCTAGGTACACTAGGTACCAAGTCTAATAAAGGAAAAAATAGTTGATTATGAGTTTTATAGTGGGGTATCCTCTAGTGGGGAACTAGGTATGGCTTACTGGATATCCATGTGATAGGTTTATGGTTGTGTTCTCTATGTATTTCATAATCCCTTACTGTATTCATGTAGTCCTAGTCTTGAATGAGATAGTGGTGGTACATGAATGATAAGAGACCTGACCTAAAGAATAGATTTGTGATATGAGATGAGATATGGGACCTCAACCTATGTGAGTGAGTGATATAATGAGATGAGAATAAATACCTCACCCTGAGTGAGATGTTTATGGTATAAGATAAGATACACGACCTCACCCAAAGTGAGATATTTTCCATTTGAGAGGGTTTATGTGAAGTCACTCTAAGTGAGTGAGTGGTGTTATTAGATAAGTTATGAGACCTCACCTTGAGTGGGAGGGTGGAAGTATGAAATAAAACATGATTTCATAACTTGTTATGGGACCCCTCCTTGAGTGAGAGGGTTCTGTCCAAAACAATTAGTGGAAACTATGTGACCCAGGTTGCACGGTTTGTTTAAACAATGCGGCTGCAGATAGGGGAACCTAAAAGTCCATATGGTTTGTCTACAACTGTGAAGACTTAGATGAACAACCATTTGGCCTATTGAAGATGGGGGGAATATCCATTTTTCATGATTTTCACACAGTTTATGAACCGTGTGCATAAACCGTGTGCAGTGGGGTTTTGGGGAAAAATAGAATTTTCCCCTCTCTTTAATTCTAAAAAATATTTATCATTTTCCCTTACCTACAGTGGATATTCAAGGGGTTCGTACTCCCATAGAGCTTCCTCCTCATCCATTCTTGGATCTTCTACTACTCCTTATGGAATCTGTTTTCAATTCTTTTGGAAGCATTGGATAACACAACTTAAGACTTACCTCATGTTTATACTACCAAGTATGAGTTCAATGATCTTCGTTTTATGGTTTTATCTCAAAGGTACATATTCCAAAATCTACCAATGGTGCAATTAGACAAGTCTCAATATGTTCTTGATGAGGTTAAGTCTTTCAGGACTAAAATAAAGGGAGTCCTACACACTTTATAAAGTGGAGTTGATCAATTTCTCTCAAAACGCACTACAAAAATATAAGGATCCCAAAAATCAAAAAATCTCTAATTAAAATTGGGCCAAAGAATAAAAATAGAATAAACCTTACCCAAATCCAATGTTGAAATCAATGTCTTCAATGGTGGTAGATAGAACCAGCCACACCATAAAAATCCACCTATAAGAAAATAGTGGGAAAAGAAATGAGATATAACGACTTCTTATATATATGTGATCAGTGTGTCAACTGTACATGATAAATGATACATGAATCCATAACCAACAATGAACAAATAATATTCAGATTGATATGTACATCCCAATACTAAATAACATGATCATTAATAAAGCTACTTATTTTCAAACATCACTCATTCAGCTCAAGTCACAATGATTTAAGATGTGATGAATAACCCAAGCATCGAATCAACATAATCTATATTATTCTTAAGAACTCATGATATTTTTTTATCAAGAAGCTCTTTCACTCCCTTCCCCTGCACCAGCACCCCCCCCCCCCCGCCCGACCCTCTGCCCCCCTCTTTTACCCCCTACCCCTACACCAACGCCCCTTGCCCAACCCTCTGCCCCAACCCGTACCCCCTTTCACCCCCTTCCCCCAACACACCCCCTCCCTACATTTCACACCTCCCTCTGCCCGTTGCACACCCACTTACCCCTCCCCACTACACACCCCCTCCCCCTGAGCATTTCATGATATCATGACAACCTTATAAATATCAGATATTGGTGTAACCCAGGCATACCAAATTCTCAGTTTCAAATAGCCAACTACTCATCATGAATGGATCCATTAATATATTCCAAGCATTATGAGAATTTCTATAAACTCCAATAAAATGAATGGATTGAGGTTGATTCCTAGGCACCTCGGGTAATCACTGAATAAAAAACATCCCCAAGTCACCATGCCAAATGGTCGGATCCCATGCATCCTGATCAAGAATAAGTAAAATCATCAAGATTGACAGGCTAATCCTAGGGATAACATAGTCATATAATAATAATAATAATAATCTTGAATCAAAATAAATAATCCCCTAATCTAACTCAGTTAGATCAAAGTTAGGTTGGGCATCCTAGGGACTTATGGCATCCAAAGCATCCTATATAGAATTGAGGTCGAATCCCAACGTCCCAAGAATTCTTCACATGGTTCAACAACCTAATCACATGATACATGTCATGAATCCATGATGACATCATTATGTATAATTTGTCTCACAACCATACCATATAAGGCCCAAGGTTGGATCCTAAGAAACACTCTTAGGCAACCACCATACCATCGTCACATCAGACCCATAGGTTAGGTCCCAAGAAGTACATCTGGGCACCATGGTTGCATCCAAAATAAACATATGAAGGTATAAACAAAAGTTAAGGGTTTTAAAATTTTCCAAACCCATCACTACAATTCATAACCCCATAGGATTATACATTTGATGTGGGTTTTAAGGTAACACCCACTACCATCTCTACCAAGGCCATATGCATCCACTTAGGGTTGGTTAGTCAATAAGGCACCCATTGGGGTCCCCTAGGTTACAATATAATAGAGGCACCCTCACACATGTCCTCTGTCTCAATCCAGGTCCTGTTTCAAGAACTTATGCTCAAAGTAATACTATTTTTCTTGGCATCACAATCAATAGAGCATAATATTTTTTTAATACACAAGATATGTCATGTTGAAAAGACTCAAGAGATGTTACATGACCCATTTTGGTTGTCAAGGTCTCATAAGGTCGATCTACTCACCCAACCAAATTCTATAACCTAGGCTAAGTGTGTCTCAAGTTAAGGCCTAGACTATTAGTGTCCAAGGTAAACCGGCTAGTACCAAGGTCCATCAAGGCCTTAGCACTTTATAAATCATAATTGATGAATTTCAATTTGATTAATTAAAAAATTTAATTAATTAAAACCAATTAATTTATATATTGGTTATGGGGTTAATTTAAATTAAATAAATTGATCACTTCATTAGCAGGACTGCAAGCCATGAGAATAAATCAAAAGTATAAATACCACATGGTAAAGCATGCATACCCCCTATATTTATTCGACACTTTTCTAATTATTTCCAAAAGGTAGGAAGAAGCTTCCAAGGCACACCAAGGTCTTTCCATGCTTAGTACCATCCCACATCACTAAGCAAGATCCCAACTCTCTCTAATAAGCTTAAAACAATAATCTAAAACATTTAAAATTAATTTATCTGTTTAATTATAAAAGGGAATAATAATCAAAAATATAACTGGATACCTTATTACACTGGGACCAATTCCAACAACATCCCAAGGGTCTGTCTCATATCCCCGGACCTACATCAAGAAAAATCCCCAAAAAACAATTCCAATAAAATTGTAAATTTAATTTAAAATTTAGTGAAATACTAAGAAAATCCACAATGATAACATAACTTTCCAAATCACTAAGAAACTGGGTGTAGATGGAATCTTGGGATATCCTCATCCTAGGTTGTATGAAAGACCCTCTAGAAATGCAATCTGGTTTTATCTAAAGACATTTTCACATGCTTGTCAAGACTCGTATGTCATAAAGCACATACAAGTCATATAAATTGAAGAAGAAACTCCGAGACCACATACCAGATAGTTATATGAGCCTCTCCATCCGATATTTATGGATGGACTGATCTAAATCAACATGATTCCTAAAAATAGATAAAATCCCCCATGTTATAGATTTAGAATGAAATGCCAAGAAATGGTGAGAGAGGTCGTGATTGGTACCGTCGGGGTTGGAGGGTCACGTGCAGTGGGTATCTGGGAAGAGGGAATCGCCATAAGCTAGGTCAAGGGTAGAGGGTCATGGATCAGGGGATGATGGAGGAGGATGGAACTGCCACGACAGAGGTCGATGAAGGAGGGTCGCAGATCGGGGGATAATAGAGGAGGGAACCACCGTGAGAGAGAGGTTGAGGGCGGAGGGTCACTGATTGAGGGAATATGGAGGAGGATGGTGCGGAGAGTTGCGTACCGAGGGATAATAGAGGAGGAGACTGACAAATTTTGGGAAAAAAGGGGGATGGCAAATGGACCAGGGCTTAATGGAGGACCCCCACAGATTTTGGGAAAAAAAGGGGGGTGATAAATTTTAGCCACAATTTTTTAATTAAACTGTGGTTATAAACTGGATATAGCCACAGACCTATAAAACTGTGTCTATAGTTCCATGGCTATAACCTAAATTTCAAGTAGTGTTATTGAAACACATATGAATAATTACATCAATGAATGCAAACATCAGAAATAAAAAACATGGCAAAATCTTAGAAAAATTTCATTTACAATGATCAAAATCATCCCCTAAATCATGATTTTTCAAATCCTAATCTACACGATTATCTATAATAATTATTTTCCATATTTTTATAATTCAAATTTATGGAAAAATAAATTTAAATTCATGGCATGATAGTTGTCTTAATCAGTTTATGTGTCCTAGTTTTAAGTAAGAATCAAATGCATGACATTAAATTGGTAGTAAAAAACTCAAATTAAATGTTGGGAATATATTAGAAAATTCAAAATTGAAATGTTTACTCCATTTTCAATTGATGTTTCAATGTCGGCTATGTAGGTACTCCCTGAACTAGATTCACTGTGTGTAAATGATTACACGACATGTATTTTTTCTTCACAATGTGTAATTGGTCTGGCAGTTTTTATTCCTTCTGTTGGCCTCTCGTTTTCTTTACCTTTGTCTTGAACCTGAAAAAAAAAATAAAGTGAAAGTGTAGGCCCATCCAAATACACTAAAAAAATAACAGTGGGATTAAAATTAAATCCAAATATAAAATTAAATCCCAAGAAATAAATAAATCTAAAATTCTAGGAAGTAGTAAAAACTCAAGTTGCCACTCAGAGGCAGCTCTTTTTAATGGTCTTTTAGCTCAACCATACCCAAGTTATATGATTGGAGTGTGGTATAAGTCTAAACATCTCATGTTTACCTAATTATGGATTTCAATTCCTCCCAAATCATTTTGAATTATCCTCAATGGAATTGGCGTGAATCTCAATGGTGGTGACGAGAGTTTGAACAACATGAGTATAATCAATAGAATTTATATCTAGAGTCAGTAAAATTATTCTTTAACTACTAGCTTTGTGTTTTTAACTTTTTCAATGACTTATTTAGGTTCTTCATCCATATCTACATTTTTTTATTTTGTTGTTGCTTCTTTTTATTCCACTTAATAGTAAAATTAGGGTATATGTGGTTCTTCCTCCTCCTCTTCTTGCGACACACTTAATTTTTCTCAATTTTTTTTTGATAAATGCGGTATCCATCATCTCCTCCTCATCCTCATCCTATTCAATTTCCTTCGGCTAAAATCACAATTTTTTGAGGAAGCTTTGTAGCATCTCAATAGTTGAGGTTTTTCTTTATTCAATTTGTTCTTCTTGTTCTTCATCTTACTATCATTTTCAAAATTGTGTTTCAACCCAATCAAGTTATGCAGCAAGGTTACCCTCTTCAACACCTTATGAACCTGAAAAATCAAGGGAATTTTGAAAAGAATTAATATAAGAATCAAAATTGGTACTTACCTTCACTTAGTTTTACATGATTCTTTCATTGTGATGCTCCTCATAGAATTTTGGCTCCAGGATATAGGGTTCAATGTACTCAAAATTTGGATATGGTTGTGGATGCTCGTTGGATTGACTATTCATTGTTTTAAACTCATTGAGTAGCTATGCCATATCATCCAGTAGGAAGGAGAACTTCTCCTTGGTAGTCATCATACTTTCTTTCCCTTTTATCACAAAAAAATATCTGATGTGGTAAAAAGTAATAAAAATAAAAATAAAAATCCTATTCTAAAATCAAGAAACAAAAAATATAGGAAAATAGTTTGTTTAAATTATTCAACTAACAAATTATCCACTCCTATCCCCTGAAACGTCACCAAAAATTGATTGCCCGTGTGGCATCGTTAATTCCCATAGGGTTACCAAATTTATAAATTTATAACACAAAAAAAGATACTAAACTATAGGGTAGTATAGGATATGCAAGTCCGAGTTCAAACATACAGAGACAAGGTTAGAGAAAATATTAATTAAATAAAAAACTTAAACTAATTTATGAAAGAAACCTAAACTAATTGATGTAAATAATAGATGATGGATGATTTGGATTTTAAGAAAATAGTAAAACATTCTCAAAAAATTTAACCCCGGTTTCATGATTTATTAGGGTAATAAATAAATGGATAGCAATCATAGGTGTTAGAACCGAGTGAGTTAAATCTAATGTTCATAGTAGACAACCTCAAAACCACTGATGCCCCCTTTTCACAATGGTCATTTTACTTTGGGTATTTGGTGAATTGGTAACTCAGAACCATATTTAAACATAGAAAAAAATCCACCAAATGGTCATGGTTTGAATCATTCACAAGTTAACACATTGAAAATAACACTCCCTCACCGATCATGCAATAGTCATGAATGATAGAATGAATAAGAGATTTAAGAAATTAAGGTTACAACAAAAGACACAAATGAATTTCATTTTAACGTAAAAAACTTTAAATAATCAATCCCTCTTCATAAAAATTGATTCTAACAAGGTATACCCCTTCATGATAGTCACGAGTGGGTAGGAAAATAAAAATCTTATTTGATGCATCACGGTAGTGGCGATCCTTGATCCCAGTAGTGGTGGATCTAAATGTATATGGAGTGGAGCCTTGGCCTCTTATTTATAGGCTTAAGATGGGCTCCCGTATTAATGAGGATCATTAAGAATTGGTAAAATAGGTATCACAAGTAGGTCCCATGTCAAATATTATGTCAAAGTTTGAATATAAGCTGGGTCTGGGCATTTAAAATTTATCTCGACAATTTACACGACCTGTAATTTCCCAACACTTTATTCACTTCACGCCATGTCTCTATTTTCACAATTTGTATTGGTTAAAAATGTGTAATGGTTTGAATGATGTGTAATTTCATTTTTCTACTTATAAAGCCTCATTTAACCTTGTTTATTTAGTTTTATGCTTTATAAGTTCTCCATGATCATTCTCAAAAATACGGTGACATGCCGATTTGCTTCACTCGTGGCGCGAAGTTTCATTTTGATCTTTTTTGAATTATCTAATGTATATTAACATAAAAAAGAGAAAAATTAAAAAATTAAAATATGGTAAAGAATAATCAATTACATAAATAAATCAATTCATTAAAATACCACAAAATATATGAATAAAATATAGTTAACATCTACCCATTTAGAGTTATCATCAACTATCCCATTGAAAACCACTAAACAAAAATCCTATAGGGTTAGTCTTCCAAATTATCCTTCCCTAAAAACCTTTATTGATATTAAGGAAATTCCATTGAAGGTAAATTCCTAATACAAATCCAAGGCATACTCATGCCTATAACATACATGAAATCACCTTTTTTGAATTGATCTCAAGGAGAGGAAGGATTCACTTTAACATCTCTCAATATCAGAAACCACTACTTCTGGATTTCTCCAAAATAAAATCACATTCTATGTGTTATAAAAAAGATGGTTTCCTTGAAATACACATATTTTATGCATGAATTTATAGAATAAGAAAAAAATTATTTAAAAAGTGGAAGATAAAAAATAAAAACGACGATTATAAACTTAATTTTGTGTAGTATTGTGTATAGTTATTACTCATTGATATAATTGAATTAATATCTTGGTTTTTTATTTATATTATTTTATTATATATAGTATTTTTTTATTTTATATTATGATTATCATATATACTAGTGCATCAGTTATGATTTAATATAAAGTGAACAATTCTACTTAACTATATTTTCCATTGAACTTCAACATTATTTAAATGATTTTATGACATGAAATATAATTTTTTTTAAAAAATGGATAGAATTTGGATGTATGAAATTGATCGGATCTCAATAAATGTTCAAAAAAATTTGGAGATATTTTTATATTTTTTATTTAACAATGCTTTAGATTGTGGTTATATACACTTCCCATGATATAATTGTGTTGGAAGAACTTTGTTAAGTCGTAAAGAAGTAACTACCATATAAAAAAATATAATTTTCAGACAAACTAATATATCTAGTATCATAATGGGGAGAATATAAAATCTCAAAATGTTCATGATCTGAATGAGAGGACTAGAATAGATAATTTATTAGATAACCAGTTTCCATTTATTCTTCATCATGAGAAATAAATGATGTATACCCCAGAAGACTTTGGTATGAGAACACATGATGCATGTAATGAAAATGATGATGTTGATAGGGTAAAAAATTTGAATAATGCTGCCACAACTCTGGTATATCAACAATGTGGTAAAATGAAAAAGATGGAATTTTTAATCTAATTGTTTCTTGGGAAAACCATGTATGGGATTTCTAATACTTCCATCAATTATATTCTAACCTTTTTGAAGGAATTAATTCCATATGACGTAGATATTACCTCAAACCATTATATGGAATGGAATTCAGTTGACGAACTTGGATTTGCAAAAAAGAAAATTCATGCTTTCCAAAAATATTACTTCTTATTCTAGGGGAAACCACTAAATGAAATAATTTAATAAAATATGGAATATCTTGATAGATTCCCAATGCTAATAAAAAACTATCCCATTTTCCAAAAAAATTAATGTCAAACTTTCCATTGGTTCCCTAGCTCCAGAATATTTTCATGTCTAATTAAATATCTATAAATATTTGATGGAATGATATTGAGATAAAGAAGGATAATGATGTTTTCACTCATCCTACAGATGTATATACAGGTCAGACATTTGATGCTCGATATCCTGATTTTTTAGATGAAGTTCATTGTAATGACCCAAAATTCTATCAATGAAAATTACCATCTTATAATTATTTTATATAGTATAATAAAAAAATCACATTAATAACACAATACAAATTTTATAAATGAATAATTAATGAAATAAAAGGTATTTCTAGAAGTCAAGGAACATATACCAAAGGAATAATAACTTGACCTTTGGAATAGTAACATGACACTTATAAATAGTAAACCAGAAAATTGAATAGTAACTTCACCAATTAAAGTATAAATAAAGTTTATTCATCTTATAAGTGACAATATGATATAATTATATCAAAGTATAAGTAAATGAATATTTTAAAAATTATTAATTAAGTATTGGTGTTTTTGTAATTCATAAATATTTAATTACAATATTATGATTAATTTAATGATTAAAAATAAAATTTATTCACATAAAATGTATCCATAAATTAATATTTTATTGTCATATGATTATAATATAATTTTATGAGACCTAAATCAAGTTTCTAAAGTGATAGAAAAACAGTTTTACTTTTAAATTTTGTATTTTCCAAGTAAATGATGATTTTAAATAAAAATTAAATTTTTCATAATTAGAAAATTGTTTTGATAAAATGAAGTTAATTTTTGAATTATACATGTCAAAAAAAGGTTAGGGTGAATTTTTCAAATTTTTCTAAAATACTTGATTTTTTTTGTGAATAGTGAAATACGACAATTTAATGTATACATACATTATAAGTTAAATAAACTATTCATTAAGTCATGGATGATGTAATAACAATTGGTTAGAACTCAAATGATTTAATTAATTTATTTTTTCTCAATAATCAACAATATTTCTTATCTTGAGACAAATAATAAACCAAGGAATTAAAAAACCAGAAAACACTCCTCTCCTCTACTATAAATACCACCCCTCACCACCTTTTCTCATCACACCTATAAAGCCTTGAGCCTTGTAATTTTTTTTCCAAATACTCTTAACAAACCTCTAACCCACATACATGATCTTTTTTTCTTAACAAAATACCAAAACCAAATCCCAAAGGAGGTTCTCAAGAAGAAGAAATCAAGAGGTAAAACCCTCTCCTGTTTTCTTTCAATTTATTTTCAAGGTATTTTATTTTCTTAGATCCTCCTCACTTAACCTTGTCTAAGTGTCATGAAAACTCCATTATATTATATATAATATAATTTTTCATGTTTATGGAATAATTATTCATCAAATATCTTATTCTCTTTCTTTTATTTTAAGAATGAAAACATCGTCTATGTGGTGCCGATTTACCACCTTCATGAACGACATGATTTAATATTTTAATTCCACCTTCAAGGATGGTCATGAAACAATTTTTATAGTTGGAATATATTATAATATATTTATTATATCTATGTTATTTCATGGAATTATATTTACACATGATATTAATTTATAAAAGAAAATGAGTTTGTTGTGATAAAAAACCGCCAAATAAACCCAAATGATTATCATTAAGTATTTATTTAAAAATTCATCCTCATGACATAAAAATAAATGATATATAAGTCCAATTTATCTTATGTAAGATAATTAATAACATATAAGTTAAATTCTATATAATTAACCCCAATTTACATGATCTCTCGTACATGTATACAAGTAAACC
Organism: Viscum album; assembly: GCA_963277665.1. NCBI lineage: Eukaryota > Viridiplantae > Streptophyta > Magnoliopsida > Santalales > Viscaceae > Viscum > Viscum album. The sequence goes on from OY728129.1 coordinate 243,989,705, forward strand.
GATCGGGAAAACTAAGGAAAAACAATGCTCCCAAATGATGATATTGAATATCTTAACCCATAAAAAGTGCCATAAATGAACTTAATAAATTTATAATAAATAAAATAAATGTTTAAAATGTTCTTGAATTATTAATTATTTAATTTAATTTGATTATACATGACATTAAGATCAAGTGAAGAACACATTCAGACTAAAGTTAAGGGATTCTACCCGAACCTCCATTATTCCTTCAGGTTACTATTTCTATCTTTTTAACCATATGAAATTCTCTTTTATTTTTATATAAATATTCTAAATGATGTATATATATTCCAGAATCATGTATCAAGATCCATTCATCCTTTGTTTTTTGGTATATACATGTTTTTAAAAGGTTCCCTACTCAATTCTTCCTGATAAGGAAGCCCGATTTAAGGGAACTTCCAAAATTATTACCTAATTTCAATTAAACAATAGAATATATTTCAATCCACCATTATTTTTCTAAAATACATCATTTAATTATGAGAAATTTCTTGTTTCACTTATGGTTTTATATAAAATATTATTCCCCTTTCAGCTTTAAATGCTCTTTAATATTTTCCTTAAACTGGACTAAAGTGTTCTAATTATAAAGTTTCTCAAATACGTTTTTTACATGTTATCACTTCATTTTGAAATTAGTAATCATTATATATGACTATTTTACTTTACTAATGTCCATGTATGATTTAGTTCTTTTCTTTCATGGATACTTTTATGATACTCCCATTTATGACATGATTATGATACCCAATTCTTTCTATGGGTAACCCTTATTTTTATATATGACTTATTATGTATGGTTTATTATTTGAAAAAAATATTCATGAACATGTTATGATGGGTGCACCTAGATTGTTTCCAATTCATTAGGTAATGTTAATCTCATGTGATGTTATGTCCAACTGTCTTGGTGGGTTTCCTTGACTCGTGCTCCTCGTGCAACGGTCTTAGTGGTTAGCCTTGACTCACACTCCTCTATATAAAAAGAGCCTTGAATCATGATAAAGTCATGTTTTATATTACCTCCACATTACTATAATTTCATGATTATATGGCCTTATTTTCTATTTGTTATTATTCCTTATGTTTGATCATGTTCCATTCCATTTTATATCATTATATTATGCCTTATAACCCATGTTATCAGATTTAATTTAATTCTTAGTCCCTTACAAGGATTTTTAGTTCATCCCTTTGTTCATATTATTCCTAGGTTAACCTATGCATATGTAAGGTATCAAGGGAATTTAGGATATCATAATTAATTATAACTAAAGAAATGTTTTCTTTAGTCCCATTTTTTTAGTTTTATGTACCTATTCTTCAAAGAAACTATAATTTATGATCCTTGGATTGTGATTTCATAGTTAATTATGTTTAAAATCATGTAATGATATGTGTAGAAGGATTGGGTTTCTATAGTGGGTATCAGAGTAAGATGTATTTATTTTTTGAGATTAGGAATTGATCCCTTTAGTAAGAACCTTAGGGATAAGACTAAGTCTAAGAAAACATCCCTAAATTTTGGTAAGTATAGAGTAAGTGGTTTATCAATAAAATACATCCCTATCTAGATACTACAAATTGAAGTGGTTTTGGAATAAGTGTACCTAGGATTAACAAATATAAAAAGGTTTTCCTAGCCTGACTCGGGGTAACCTCATACACGATAATGGGACTTACTGTGCACCTTGTTTGACACTCTTGAGGGATATGATTTGGTAAATTCATAAGCTCATTACAAATAATTATTAAGGGGAGAAAGAAAATTCTGATAAGAATATATGTTAGGAAACATATGATGGATAATCTATATTGAAAACCTTAGAATCACAAGTTAGGATATACTTTTATTTAAGAGTTTATACTTTAATGTTTAAAATTTCCTTTTTACGATAATTAGCTAAGGATTCAAGACCCCATAATTAAAATTTCTTTTTCCTAGTTAATGGAGAGAAATAGAAGAACACATTCCAAAAATCAATGTGACCGGAAATGTGATGATTTCCCTAATGATATGAAAAATATGATGAGAATGGGTGCTCAAAATTTTATGACAATACTCAGCTTAGCTGGCTCAAGTTATGAATAATAACATGAATCATATGGAATGCCATCCATATACAAGGAAAGAGAAAGTTTCCACTGAATCATTCATACAGAAAAGGACTCCCATGTTTGGTGGATATTCTTATCCCTTCATCATAGAACAATGTATTAACTCCATTGAAAATATATTATTTGTACTTTAGTGCTCAAAAGATGAGAAATTTGTATTGGAGGTCTATATTTTTTATGGGGAAGCTGATCAGTGGTGGAAACTGATCAAAAAATATAAATTCCAAGGAGGAAATTGATTCCATAGATTGGGATGAATTCAATAAAATGTTTTTCAATAAATATTTTACCCTAACCATCTATCTCCAAATGGAATGAGAGTTCCTCAAACTTAAGAAGAAGAAGGATGATTCTATCCGGGCATATGAATAAAACTTTAGAAGGCTTACAAGATACACCTCTAGATTTTTCATGAACTCTGAAAGCAAGTTGGATCACTTCTTTAGTGGACTAAAGCCAAATATATGGAAAGTGTTGGTGATTAGAGACTTAAATAGTTATGAATAGATTTTCTGTTGTGCCCTCAAGGCTAAAATGGAGATCAGAGACTCTCAATGGTCTCATGGGCCTGGTGAAAAAAAAAGCTGAAAATGGAGTCTAATATGGGTGATCAGCAAATAAATCCCATGATGGAAAGAATACTGAATATCCCACATGTCCAAATTGTGGGAAGGATCATCCTAGGAACTGTCTAAAGGGGACCAGTAAATGCTTTAAATGTGGAAGAATGGGAAATTTGTCTAAGAATTACTGAAGGGACATGTAGAATTCCACTAATGTGGAAGAATAAAGAAAGGTTCAGATCAAGATTCAGCATGTGGTATATTGTTTCAACTTCAAGGAACATGATAATTTTTCAAACCAATTACCTAATTTTGTGTTTATTGGAGGAAATAAAAAACATCCTCCAAGGCAACAAGTAAGGGAATATTCTATAACTATTGTTGAGGTGGAGACAGACAATAATGTGGTGATAGGTGCGCTGGTTATTCATTCAATAATAGTGAATGTGCTATTTGATTCTAGTTCTACACATTCTTTAATATCTTGCAAGTTTAGTAGAACTATTCAAACACCACCTCAAAATATGGAGGTTGAATTATTTATTAGAACAACTAATTGGGAAATTATTTCATCCAAAGTACATAACTCCTCCCCAGTTAATGTTTGTGAACTGAACCTCCTAGAAAATCTTGTCTTACTTCCTTTGGTGGAGTTTGATGCTATTTTGGTCATGGATTGTCTATCTTTATACAAATTCAATAGAAAATGTTGGGAAAGGGAGATCACTCTTTACATCCCAAATCATCCTCCAATTATTTACAATTGTATGGAGGAAGATGAATCTCCTTCAGAATCATCATCTCTAGTGTGGATATTACTGCCTTGTGAGCATGCATATCTCACTCATATTATTGAGACAATGGTGATTATCATGATCAAACACATGCCCATTGTGAGAGATTAAACTAATGTATTCCCTGATTAATTTCTTGGTCTTTTTCTCGATCGAGAGGTTTTGTTCTCAATTGAACTTATTCCTGGATCTCTAATTATATCAAATAAACCTTATAGAATGGACACCTTTGAGCTGGAATAACTGAAGAAGTAGTTACAGGAGAATCTGGACAAGGGTTTTATATGTCTGAGTGCTTCACCATGGGGTGCACCAGTCCTCTTTTTCAAGAAAAAGGATGGATAAATTCACCTATGCATTGATTATCGTGAGATCAATAAAATCATGATAATGAACAAGTATCCCCTTCCTTGGATAGATGAATTTTTTGATTAGCTTTGTGAGGCTAGTTATTTATCTAAGGTGTATCTTCTATCAGGATATTACCAATTAAAGGCGAAGAAATAAGATATTCCCAATACTTCCTTTTGAATAAGGTATGAACACCATGCGTTCTTAGTGATGCAGTTTGGACTCACTAATGCTCCTGAAATATTCATGGACTTAAGGAATATATTCTTTAGAGATTATCTCAACAAATTTTTGGTAGTATTTATCAATGATATTATGATATACTCCAATAGAAAAATGGAACATGAGGAGTATTTGAATACTTAGTTGCAGACTTTGCGAAAGGGGAAACTCTATGAAAAGTAGAGTAAATGTGAGTTCTGAATGGAGGAAGTGTCATTATTGGGGCATATTATTACTAGAAAATGGATATTTGTGGACCCTTATAAGAGAAAGGCAATAGAAGTGTGGCCCATGCCAACTTATGTAACAGAGATCCGTAGTTTTCTTGGCCTAGATAGTTGTTATCGACAATTTGTGAATAACTTCTCATGATTTTCAAACCCAATAACCAAGCAGAAAACAGAAGGGAGTGAAGTTTTTCTGGACTCAAGAATGTGAGGAAAGATTTAAGGAGCTCCAAAAGAGGCTTATCGCTATGCCAATACTCCCACACCCAACAAGGAGATAATTCTTTATGGTGTATATAGTTACTTTAAAGAAAGTATTAGGCTATATACTGATGAAAAATGATAAAGTGATAGCCTACACCTCAATGTAGTTAAAAATTCATGACCAAAACTACGCCACACATTAGCTGGAGTTGGCATCTATGATTTTCACATTGAAAATATAGAGGCATTATCTCTATGGGGAGAAGTGTGAGATATATACTAATCACAAGATTCTCAAATGTATTTTTCACATAAAAGGAGATTAATATATTCCAAAAAATATGGTTAGATCTCATCCAGGATTATGACTGCTTAATCCACTACTATCCCGGTAAGGCAAATAATGTGGCATATGATCTAAGCAGAATGATCTTGCATCTTTATTAATGATGAGAATTGAGAAGGATCCAATCTTCTTAGACATAAAAAGGATGGACATGGGAATAATTAAGGGAGGAACATCATCAATCCTTTCTTAAATAGTTTCTCAACCATCCCTTATAGAGAAAATAAAGGATTCTCAAAGAAATGATCTAGACATTTAGAAAAATGTGAAAGCTATAAAGAATGGGAAATAATCTAAGATCAAGATCAATGGGGGTGTATTCATAAGATTTGGGTCATGACTATGTGTGACATCCAATTGAGAGGTAAATAAGGAGCTTCTAAATGACGCACATAACTCAAACTTCTCTATTCACCTAGGGAGTAAAAAGATGTATCGAGATCTCTGGGAGAAATTTTGGTGGGATAATAGGAAAAAGGATATCACTGAATATACATCAAAGTGCCTGGTATGTTGGTAAGTGAAGGCTAAATGGAAAATTTCTAAAGGGATTATGAAACCATTATCTATACCAATATGGAAGTGGGAGATAATAACTTTGTAATTTGTCATTGGACTTCCTAATACATCCTAATGAAATAATTATATATGGGTTATTGTGGATCCTCTTACAAAGATAACTCAATTTATCACAATTCTAGAGAAATTATCACTAGATAAACTTACAGGGATATATATCAAAGATGTGGTAAGGTATCACGAAGTATCAGTATCAATTGTACCCGATCGCGATTCACCTCAAAGTTTTGGAAAAGTCTCCAACAAGCTCTAAGAACTGGGCTGAACTTTAGTACGACCTGTCATCCTCAATCTGAGTGAACTATTTAAAGACTATAAGAAGTGTTGAGAGAATTTTTCATGGACTTCAAAGGAGGATGGGACCAATATCTACCTATGGTTGAGTTATCCTACAATAATAGTTTCCACTTGAGCATTCGAATGGCTCCATATGAAGCCATTTATGGGAAAAGGTGATGAACACCAATATGCTGAGATGAATTCAGTGAGCGTAAGCTACTAAGACCTGAAATGGTTAAAGAAATGGTGGAAAAGGTGAAAACCATTTAGCATCAGATGAAGGTATCCCAAACTCAACAAAAGAGATATGAAGAAAATATTTAAAAGGACCTTGATTTTAAATTTGGAGACATGGTATTCCCCTGAATATCTCCATGGAAGAGGATTATGAGATTTGGGAAGAAATTGAAGCTAAGTAATAGGTACATCAACCCCTTCAAGATCATTGATTGTTTTGGAGTTGTGTCCTATTGACTAGAACTTCCACCAACCATGTCTCGAGTACACGATATATTCCATGCATCTCTTGTAAGAAAGTATATACTGGATCCTTCACATGTACTAACTTCAGAGGTGGTACAGTTGGAGATTGATCTTTCTTACAAGTATCATCCAGTGACAATCTTTGATCATAGAGATAAAGTTATACACAACAAGACTACTCACCTGGTCAAAGTACTATGACAGAACAATAAGTATGAAGAGACAGTATGGGAACTAGAGGAAGTGATTAAGGAACATTACCCACACCTATTTTCAGCATAGAATGTAAAACGAAATTTCGAGGGAGAAATTTCATAAGGGGGGAGAATATAATGACCCTGAATTCTATAAATTAAAATTCCCTTCTTATAGTTATTTTATATTGTATAATCACATAAAATCACATTAATAACACAAAAAAAATTTATAAATGAAGATTTAATGAAATAAAATGCATTTATAGAAGTTAATAAACATATACCAAACGAATTGTAACTCGACCTTTGGAATAGTAACATGAACCTTATGAATATTAAACTAGAAAATTGAATAGAAACCTCACCAATGAAATTATAAATAAAATTTATCCATCTTATAAGTGAAAATATGATATAATTATATCATAGTATAAGTAAATAAATATTTGAAATTTTTTTAATTAAGTGTTGGTATTTTTGTAAATCATAAATATTTAATTATAATTTTATGATTAATTTAATAATTTAAAAGAAAATTTATTCTCATAAAATGTATTAATAAATTAATATTTTGTTTTATTATGATTATAATATAATTTTGCGAGACCTTAATTAAGTTTTCAAAGTGTTAGAAAAGAAGTTTTAATTTTCACATTTGTATTTTCCAAGTAAATGATGATTTTAATTAAAAATTAATTTTATCATATTTATATAATTATTTTGATAAAATTGAGTTCATTTTTTAATTCTACACATCAAAAAATGGTTAGGGTTAATTTTTGGGATTTTTCTAAAATACTTGAATTTTTTGTGAATAGTGAAATACGTTAATTTACAATATATATACTTTATAAGTTAAATACACTATTCATTGAGTCTTGGATTATATAAGAACAATTGGTTTGAAATAACATGATATAATTACTGTATTTATTCTTAAGAATCATCACTATTTCTTTTCTTGAGAAAAATAATAAACTAATGAATTAAATAATGAGAAACCACTCCTCTCATCCACTATAAATACCACCCCTCAACACCTCTTATCTTATCCCCTATCAAGCCTTGATAATTTTCCAAAATTTGCCCTATAATCTTCCTAAACCTCTCCCTGATGTCTAGGAGATTTTTTTCTTAAGATAATACCAAAAATAATTCCCTAAGGAGGTTCTCAAGAAGAAGGAATCAATAGGTAAAACTCTCTTCTGTTTTCTTTCAATTTATTTTCAAGATCTTTCCTTTTCTTATCTTCTCCTCACTTACCCTTGTACAAGTGAAATTAAAACTCTAGTATCTTATATATATTAGAATTTTATCATGCTTATGGAATAATTCTTCATCAAATATATTCTCCTCTCTCTTTTATTGTAATAATTAAAACATCGTCTATGAGATGCTGATTTACCACCTTCATGAATGACATGCCTTAATATTTCAATTCCACCTTCAAGGATGGTCATGAAACCATTTTTATGATTAAACCAGATTATAATATATTTATTATATCTTATTTAATGTTCTATAATCATTTTTTACACATGATATTAATTTATAAAACGAAATTGGTTCGTTGTGATCGAAAACAGCCAAATAAACCCAAACAGTTATCATTAACTACTTATCTAAAGATTCATCCTCATTGCATAAAAATAAATGATATATTAGACCAGTTTAAGCTCTAAAATATCATTAATAACATATAAGCTCAAATCTGGATAATTAACCCCATTTTACATGATCTTCTGTACATGAATAAAAGTAAATCTATCATGAAAACCAAGGAAAACAATGTTCCCCAATAATGATATTGAATTTCTTAACGCATCAAAAGGGCCTTACATGAACTTAATAAAGATATAAAAAATAAATATATGTAAAAAATATTATGGAATTATTAATTAATGAATCTAATTTTATTATACAGGACATTAAGATCAAGTGAAGAACACCTTTAGACTTAAGGTAAGGGATTCTACCCAAACCTCCATTATTTCTTCATGCTACAATTTCTCTCTTTTTACCCATATGAAATTATCTTTTATTTTTATGAACATATTATAAATATTTTTTATATTTTTCAAAATAGTTTATCAAGATCCATTAATCCATATTTTTTTTGGATATACATGTTTTTAAAAGGTTCCCTACTCAATTATTCTCGATAAGCTAACCCAATTTAAGGGAACTTCCTAAATTCTTAACCAATTTCAAGTGCACTCTATAATATATTTTAAGAAACCATTATTTTTTTAAAATACCTAATTTTATTAAGAAAACTTTCTTGGTTCACTTATGATTTTATATAAAATATTATTCCATTTTCTTCTTTAAATTCTCTTTAATATTTTCTTTAAATCGTACTAAATATTTTTAATTATAAAGTTTCTTAAATACTTTTTTTACATGTTATAACTTTTATTTGACATCGCTAATCCTTATTTATGCATATTATACTTTATTAATGTCCATGTATGATTTATTTTCTTTCTTTTATGGACACTTTTGTGATACACCCATTTATGACAAGATTATGATACCCAATTCTTTCCATGCGTAACCCCTATGTTTATGTTTGATTGTTTATGTATGATACATTATGTGACAAAAATATTCATGAAAATGTTATTATGGGTGTACCCATATAGTGCTCTTATTCATTTGTTAATTTTTAGTCTCATACGTTATGTGCAATGGTCTTGGTGGTTAGCCTTGACTCGTGCTCCATGTGAAACAGTATTGGTAGTAAGTCTAAAGACCCGTAAATTTCAAGGAATTTTTTTTCTTAAATTCTTTGGGATTTTACGAGTACGCAGTTTTTGATGGAACCTGATTCTGAGGCCCGGTGTGCCCAGAATCAGTTTACGAAGTTTATCTCAGGTACGTTCAGTGAATGAACGAGCGGGTTTTTCTAACTTTTGAACTGGTGCTCGGAATCGAAATCTGAGGACACCGATGAAACTGTAGCGCCAGTTTTTTCTTAAGAGCACCTTTATGAAAGGTGCATTTGTTTGGGAGGAGTTATAAAAAAATTGTGGATTAAATGATAAGTAAAATAAAATTTTGTACAATTTTATTTTATCCATGGAAGTTAATTTCTCTCATGGGAAGTTGTTGGTGGGGCCCACGACCACCCAACTTCCCATGTGTGGTTATGAGGAAGGTGGGGCCCACACGAGCCCCCACCTTTTCACATTCCCTAAACCCCCTCTAACTCCCCCATTATGTGAGTAACTCCTATCTCACTTTAATATGCCAACACACATCATTTAATTGGTTAAAACTCTTCTTTTAATTATCTAAGCGTTTTGAATTTAAATTTTGAAAGGCTTGGCAAAGTAAAATAAAATAAGCTGGAGATTATTTTATTTTGGGGGGTTTAATTTTGTTGTATTGAGAATTCAGAGAGGGAGAGATCTTTCTCCTTGGAAGAACTTCATCTTCTCCAGTGAAGAACGTCCCCACTTCAACAAAGAACGTTATTTCTTTGAGGAAGAGCAACGACTCAGCGACCCGGTTTCTTCTGTTCTCTTCTTCCTCTACGAAAAAGGAGGAGGCACCGATGCGGAAACTCGCCAACGCCGTCATCGAAACCACCCCCGCGACGCTAGCTTCCGCGAACATCTTTGAGGTAGGGGTTTTTCTTTGATCAAGTTTTGTTCATTATCTTCGTGAATAAAGATAAGACCTCTTGTTATTGTTATAACGGGAGGAGGTCGAACAGCACAAACACGGCCGATCCTCATCCCCCTTTTTTTTCTTGGTCTTTGTGGATCGTTGTGGAGACTATGGCGCGGTGCCGTTGCACCGCGCGGGAACGAGAGAACCGCGGCCGGAGCGGGCCGCAGCGGAGGTGTGTGACGTCGTCGCACCGCGCCAGTGAAGCCAAAGGAACCGCGGCCGGAGCGGGCCGCGGTGGTGGTGCGCGGCACCGTTGCGCCGCGCTGGAGAACCCGAGGGAGCCACGATCGGGGAGGGATGCGGTGGAGAGGCTTTGCGCCATCGTTTCGCGCTGGTCAGACGGAAGCCGCAACCTTAGGCCATGGCGGTTCAGCAAGGGGGCGGCCGGACTCAGCCGGCTGCTGGTGCACCAGGAGGTGGGACCTGCGGGGATCCCGTAGCAGCTCATCGGCCGGCCAGAAAGGCCGGCCGTTTCCAAATAATTGGGGGGTGTAACCCCCAGTTTTACTTAGATAAGACCCCACCAGAAAGGGGGGCCGCCGTTTCAGAAATCAGGGGGGCGGCGCTTCCCCCCCCTTCACGTCCTGCTCGGCCGAGAGTCGAGCTACCGGCCGCGTCGGGCCGGGCCGCCAGCGCCGGTCTGGGCCGCGCCAGCCAGTCCAGGCTGCACCAGCTGGGCCGGGACACGCCCAATCGAGCTGTACTCGGACCCGGGTCAGTTAAACCGCGGTTTGGGCCGACCCAGGGGGTATTGGGCCGGGTCGGACCGGGCCCAAACCCCCTATTCTCGCACAGATCTGTTCAAACGTCCATAACTTGGGCTATGGACCTCTGATTGACGCACCGTCAGTTCAGTTGAGATTCTTGGATCGAGACGGTAGTTTCGGTATATTACAATCAAGGTTTCGGAGAACTTTGGGTACAGACGAGTTGGTTCGAACACGAAACCAACCGGGCCCGCGGAGCGGAAACGCTTATAACTTGAGCTCCGGACGTCCGATTGACGTGTCTTCAACTTTGTTGGATACCTCTTAGTTAGACGGTTATTTGGGCTTACTATGATTGAGGTTTGGACGTAGCTGGAGTATGGCCGTGTTGGTTTTAGCTTAAAAACCAATCGGGCCCCTAGGATGAAGAAGCCAATAACTCTCAGACCGGGCGTCCGATTGACGCGCCGTCCATCGCGTTGAGTTCCTATTGACGATATGGAACTTTGTGATACATCAACTCTGGAATTCATGACAGTTTATGTATCGAACCACCTTGGCTTGTGGAGCGGACCCTCCCGGAATCAAGCATGCTGTGTGCGGGAACCCTAGAGCTGGCTGCGACTGCGATGACGATGACGACTGTACTTGGATCCTCCGTGTGTTCGGCAGCGATGACGACTGTACTTGGATCCTCCGTGGGTTCAACATCGATGAAGACTGTACTTGGATCCTACGTGGGTTCGACAGCGATGATGACTGTACTTGGATCCTTCGTGGGTTCAGCAGCGATGACGACTGTACTTGGATCCTCCCTGGGTTCGGCAGCGATGACGACTGTACTTAGATCCTACGTGGGTTCGGAAGTAGGGACTGAGGCATGAGATCAGGGATTCGATGATTTCCCTCAGCATTTCGGCATAGGCAGGAGTACTGGAGCGAGCCCTTCTTGTGGAGAGATTTTTTGCTATGCCTACACCAGCAGTGAGACCTACCACAGGGCGACACGTAGCAGAGTCTTCTACAGCTGGCAGTAGACATACGTCGCAGAGGTCCAAGAGGAACAGGCCATCAGGTGGACGACCTCAGGACACTGGTTCAGATGTGCGGGGAACACGCAGTAGAGCCAGTCATACTAGTGGCAGACAGTGCTATGCATGCGGCGGGCAGGGCCACATGGATCGTGACTGCCCGACCTGTGGTGCAGAGGAGAAACAGACGGTTGAGAGACCACCCAGGCAGAGGCAGAGGTTCGACCGTGGAGGTCTGCAGGGAGCAGGTGGACGAGGCAGAGGAGATGGCCGGGCAGCAGGTGGTGGACGATGCTTCGGGGCTCTACCACCACCACCACCAGGAGGTCCACCTCGACCATAGGGAGCTGGCGGGCAGAGGCAGGCTCAACTTCAGGTAGCAAAGGCCTACAACCACGGCGCACTTGAGATGATTCGAGGTACTTTCTATGTCTACTCCACCCTTGCTGTAGTTCTTATAGACACAAGTGAGAGTCATTCTTTTATTGCCGCTTCCCTTGTTCGGAGCTCCGAGATTCCGACGGAGCTGTTGGCTCGATCCTTACGGCTAGAGACTCCTACGGGAGCAGACTCGATGATTACACACTGTTACCGGTAGTGTGAGCTTACTCTAGGAGGCGAGACCTTCAGCTGGGATCTTCTTGTAGCAGTGTCGAGTCCTTACGACGTCATCTTGGACATGGATTGGTTATCTACGGTCCATGCTCAGATCGACTGTATTAGGTGCAAGGTGCGATGTGTTCGTACCGATGGGAGCAGGTTCACCTTCACTGGTGAGAAGGGAGCCTTTGCAGTTCAGGATGGACTCACGCAGAGGATAGGACAACCGATCACCCATCGGTTGGCTAGTCTCATCCTAGGAGTAGTTGACATGCGGAGTCCGAGTTTTCCTGTTGTGGTGGATCAGTATGCGGACGTTTTTCCTGATGAAGTTCCCGGAATACCTCCTCGCAGAGAGGTAGAATTCTATATTGACCTATACCCCGGGACAACCCCGATATCTACTCCATCATATCGGATGGCTCCCGCTGAGCTTTGAGAGCTATGGGTACAACTGGAGGACTTGCAGTGCATGGGATTCATCCGACCCAGTGTTTCACCCTGGGCTTCCCCGATTTTGTTCGCCAAGAAGGTGGACGGGAGCTTGCGACTGTGTGTCGATTACCGTCGCCTATACCAGGTGACCGTAAAGAACAAGTATCCACTTACAAGGATTTATGACCTCTTTGATCAACTCAAGGGAGCATTATGGTTCTCGATGATAGACCTCAGGTCAGGTTATCATCATCTCAGAGTTCGAGATGAGGATGTTCAAAAGATGGTTTTCAGGTGTCGGTATGGCCACTATGAGTTCTTGGTTATGCCTTTCCATGTAACCAACACTCGAGCAGCTGTCATGAGTCTCATGAATAGGATCTTCCAGCCTTACCTCGATCGATTTGTCGTAGTCTTCATCGACAACATATTGATTTACTCGACTACTGAGGAGGAGCACGCCTACCACTTACGGCTTGTATTGGATACACTCCGAGAGCACCAGCTTTATGGTAAACTCTCTAAGTGCCAGTTCTGGATTCGAGAGGTCCACTTATTGGGGCACATTATCTCTGAGGCGGGAGTTCCGGTGGATCCTACGAAGATCGAGGCAGTGCTAGCTTGGGATCCACCCGGGAGCGTGACGGAGATGCGGAGTTTCCTTGGTCTGGCTGGGTACTATCGGAGATTTGTGCCAGACTTATCTAGAGTTACAACAACACTCTCAGCTTTGACGAAGAAGGGGAAACCCTTCGTGTGGTCGGATAGATGTCAGCAGAGCTTCCAGGAATTGAGATAGAGATTGACCAGTGCACCCATCTTGAGGCTATCGGAGGAGTGCGTAGGGTACGTAGTTTATTGCGATGCATCAGGGACCATACTCGGGTGTGTCCTGATGCAGGAATGGGTAGTGATCTCCTATGGATCATGACAGTTGAGGCATCACGAGCAGAACTATGCTACCCATGATCTGGAGTTAGCAGTAGTGGTATTCGCCTTGAAGATGTGGCGGCACTATCTGATGGGTGAGCAATTTACAGTCTTCTCTGACCACCAGAGTCTCAGGTACATCTTCTCGCAGAAGGACTTGAACCTGAAACAGTGGGGATGGATCGAGTTCCTCCAGGACTATGACTTTGAGATAGTCTATACTCCTGGAAAGGGGAACGTAGTAGCCGATGCTCTCAGAAGGAGGACGGACATCCAAGTACTTGGAGAGGCGACGGAGCAGCTAGCCGCATTGCAGATATCCTTCATGGATAGAGATGGGGTAGCCTTTCTATAGTCGCTCACAGTCACTCCACCACTTCTTCAGTGGTTCAGAGAGGCACATCTTGGAGACGTTGACTATGAGATGCGACGTGCACAGATATCCTCACGACAGACACTTGATGGATTCTCTGTAGGAGGAGAGCACATCGTCCTTTTCAGAGGACGTACCATGGTACTAGTTGCATTACAGGAGGAGGTGATGAGAGAGTTTCACACTTCCCCATTGGCGGTACATACCGGAGTAGCAAAGATGTACCGGGATCTCAGACGACAGCACTGGTGGCCAGGTATGAAGAAGGTTGTGGCAGAGTTCGTTTCACGTTGTCTCACCTGCTAGCAGGTGAAGGCGGAGCACCAGGTACCAGTAGGCTTGGTACATCCCTTGGAGGTCCCGGACTATAAGTGGGATGGGATATATATGGATTTCGTGACAGGGCTTCCATGTACTTCTAGAGGACATGACTCCATCTAGTTGATCATAGACTAACTCATCAAGTCGGCCCACTTTCTACCTATGATAGAGCAGGGCTCAATGGAGAGCTTGGGACTCCTCTACATTCAGGAGATCATACGGCTTCATGGTGTTCCATCGTCTATTGTCTCCGATCGAGATGCTCTCTTTACTTCCCGACTTTGGAAGGGGTTGTAGGAGGCATTTGGGACGCAACTATGCCTGAGCACCGCCTTTCACCCTCAGACGGATGGTCAGACAGAGAGGACCATTCAGACTCTCAAGGACATGCTCCGTGCATGTGTCCTTGACTTTGGTCGCAGTTGGGAGGATCACCTACGCTTGGTGGAGTTTGCGTACAACAACAGATACCACTCCACCATCGGAATGGCACCATACGAGGCATTGTACGACCGACCTTGCAAATCACCTCTATGTTGGACATACCCTGGGGAGTCAGCACTTGTAGGACCATAGATGGTCCATGACACAACGGTGAAGGTACAAATCATCCAGGAGCGAAGGAGGACTGCTTAGAGCCGACAGAAGTCCTATGCTGATAGGAGGCGGAGACCACTAGAGTTTAAGGATGGCGACCACATTTTCATACGGGTCTCACCTCAACATAGATTACAGAGATTTGGCCGGGGTGGGAAGTTATCTCCACGCTTCATCGGACCATTACAGGGTCTCAGTAGGATAGGCGAGGTGTCTTATCGCCTGGCTCTTCAACCTTAGTTGCACCAGGTGCATGACGTCTTCCATGTATCTCAGCTGAGGAGATACGTGCACGACCTGATGCATATCATTGATCACGGAGAGCTAGACATCGATGACGGGGAGAAATTTGTGGAGGTTCCGGTGGAGATCAAGGATCGATAAGAGAGGGTCCTACATGGAAGGTCAATTCCTTTAGTGCGCATTAGGTGTCAGCACGGGAACCTCCAGGAGAGCACATGGGAGCGAGAGGCTCAGATACGTGCACAGTACCCTCATTTGTTCCCCTAGTTTGTGATGTATCTTCATGGGGACATAAAGCCCTGAGGTGGGAGTAATGTAAAGACCCGTAAATTTCAAGGAAATTTTTTTATTATATTCTTTGGTATTTTACGAATACACAGTTTCTGAAGGCGCCTGATTTTGATGCTCGGTGTGCCTGGAATCAGTTTACGAAGTTTAGCTCAGGTACGTTTAATGAATGAACAAGCGTGTTTTTCTATCTTTTGAACCGGTGATCAGAATCGAAATCCAAGGGCACTGATGAAACCGAAGCGCCGGTTTTTTCTTAAGAGAACCTTTATCAAAGGTGCGTTTGTTTGGGAGGACTTATAAAAAAATTGTGGATTAAATTATAAGTAAAATAAAATTTTGTACAATTTTATTTTATCCATGGAAGTTAATTTCTCTCATGGGAAGTTGTTGGTGGGGCCCACGACCACCCAACTTCCCATGTGTGGTTATGAGGAAGGTGGGTCCCACACGAGACCCAACCTTTTCACATTCCTTAAACCCCCTCTAACTCCCCCATTATGTGAGTAACTCCTCTCTCACTTTAATATGCCAACACACATCATTTAATTGGTTAAACCTCTTCTTTTAATTATCTAAGCATTTTGAATTTAAATTTTGAAAGGCCTGGCAAAGTAAAATAAAATAAGGTGGAGATTATTTTATTTTGGGAGGTTTAATTTTGTTGTGTTGAGAATTGAGAGAGGGAGAGCACTTGTCCCTTGGAAGAACTTCATCTTCTCCGGCAAAGAACGTCCCCACTTCAACGAAGAACGTTATTTCTCTGAGGAAGAGCAACGACTCAACGACCAGGTTTCTTCTGTTCTCTTCTTCCTCCACGACAAAGGAGGAGGCACCGATGCGGAAACTCACCAACACCATCATCGAAACCACCCCCGTGATGCTAGCTTCCGCGAACTTCTTTGAGTTAGGGGTTTTTCTTTGATCAAGTTTTGTTCATTATCTTCGTGAATAAAGATAATACCACTAGTTATCGTTATAATGGGAGGAGGTCAGACCGCACAAACACGGCCGATCCTCCTCCCCCATTTTTTTTCTTGGTCTTTGTGGATCGTTGTGGCGAAGACGGCGCAGTGCCGTTGCACCGTGCAGGAATGAGAGAACCGCGACCGGAGCGGGCCGCGGTAGAGGTGCGCAGCGCCGTCGCGCAGCGCCGGTGAAGCCAAAGGAATTGCGGCCGGAGCGGGCCGCGGCGGTGGTGCGCGGTGCCGTTGCGCTGTGCCAGAGAACCCGAGGGATCCGTGGCAGGGGCGGGCTGCGGTGTAGGGGAACGGCGCTGTCGCGCCACGCCGGTCAGGCAGAAGTCGCGGCCTTAGGCCACGACAGTTCAGCAAGGGGGCGGCCGGACTCAGCCGTCCGCCGGTGCACCAGGAGGCGGGACCCGCGGGGATCCCAAGGCAGCTCATCAGCTGGCTATAAAGGTTGACCATTTCCAAATAACCAGGGGGCGTAACCCCCGGTTTTACTTAGGGCGGACCCCACCAGAAAGGGGGGCCACCGTTTCGGAAATCAGGGGGGGCGGCGCTTCCCCCCTTCGCGTCCCGCTCGGCCGAAAGCCGAGCCACCGGCCACGCGGGCTGGACCGCGCCCAACTCGGCCGGACCCGGACCCAGGTCGGGTCGACCCTGTTTGGGCCGACCCAGGGGGTATTGGGCCGGGTCGGACCGGTCCAAAACCCCCTATTCTCAGACAGATCTGTTCAAACGCCCGTAACTTGGGCTATGGACCTCCGATCGACACACCTTCAGTTGCGTTGAGATCCTCGAATCGAGGCGGTTGTGTCGGTATATTACACTCAAGGTTTAGGAGAACTTTGTGTATGGAAGGGTTGGTTCGAACATGAAACCAACCGGGCCCGCGGAGCGGAAACGCTTATAACTTGAGCTCCGGACGTCCGATTGACGTGCCATCGACTTTGTTGGATACCTCTTAGTGAGATGGTTCTTCGGGATTACTTCTCTCGAGGTTTGGAGGTAGCTGGAGTATGGACGGGTTGTTTTTAGCTTAAAAACCAACCGGGCCCCTGGGACGAAAAAGCCAATAACTCTCAGACCAGGCGTCCGATTAAAGCGCCTTCTGTCGCGTTGAGTTCCTATTGACGAGACAGAACTTTGTGATACATCAATTCTGGACTTCGTGATAGTTGATTTATCGACCCCCCTTGGCTCGTGGAGCGGACCCTCCTGGAATCGAGCATGCTGTGTGCGGGAACCCTAGAGCTGGCTGCGACTGCGAAGACGATGACGACTGTACTTGGATCCTTCGTGGGTTCAACAACGATGGAGACTGTACTTGCATCCTCCATGGGTTCGGCAGTGATGATGACTGTACTTGGATCTTACGTGGGTTCAGCAGCGAGGACTACTGTACTTGGATCCTCCGTGGATTCGGCAGCGATGACGACTGTACTTGGATCCTCTGTGGGTTTGGCAGTGATGACGACTGTACTTGGATCCTACGTGGGTTCAACAGCGAGGACAACTGTACTTCGATCCTACGTGGGTTCGACAGCGAGGACGACTGTACATGGATCCTACGTGGGTTCAGCAGCGTTGGTTACTGTACTTGGATCCTACGTTGGTCCGGCAGCGACGACATCTGTACTTGGATCTTACGTGGGTTCAGTAGAAGAGATGATTCAGAGGCTACATCAATCATCTCCACCCCTCTTCATCAATAATATACCTGTGTGAGCCGAGTCTTGATTTTAAATCAATATCTTCAATATAATTGACTTGATTTGCTATGTGGATTGGGTTGTGATTTCCTGTGTGGATTGGGTTGAAATTTCCTGTGTGGACTGGGTTGAACTTGGGCTCGGAAGTTGGAGACGAACTGGAATTGTTTACTTAGGTATATGTATGGGCATATACCTAAGTAGTGTTGGTTGATACTTCGTATTTGTATCTTTCCTTTGTGGTTTATCCTTTGTGGATTCTGGGAGGCCTTCGGGGTCTCAAGGTTCCTACTGAGTATCGTATACTCACCCCTACACAGGCTATGCCCGCACTACATTGTGTTAGTTGCAGACGACAGACAACGCTGATCGTAGTTGAGGCTTGTAGAGCGAGACGGTATCCAGAGGTGGACTATCAAGTGGGACGTACACGGTGTGGATGGACGTATTCGAGGAGCTGAGGAGACCATCTTTACCCACCCTTCAGGTGGGGTTTCCGAAGGACGTCTTGGTGGTTGCTGCTTTACTTTTTAGCTGTTGTACTTTCTTATCTCAGTTGTAATGTACTTTCAGTTGGGTTTGTATACTGGCCCATTTACTTTCCAGCACTTACTATTGTACTCAGTTTACTTAGTGTTTACTTCTATTTGCATACTCTGTGGTGTTTGTTTTCTTATATAAAGGCAATGCCTTTCCTTTTATCAGGATTTATGCCTTTGGTTATAGGCGCCAGCCCCTGGCCTATGGAAGTCGGGCTTGGGGTAGTCACGACACGAGTCCCGGGGACAGGTCATGATAGTTAGCCTTGAATTGTGCTCCTCTATGTGCAACGAGCCTTGACTCGTGCTGAATTTATGTTTGATTTTGCTACCAAATTACTATAATTCCATGATTATATGACCCCATGTTCTATATATTATGATTTTTTATGTTTAATCATGATCAATGCCTCTTTATATGATTGTGTTATTCCTTATAACCCATGTCCCAAGCTTTAATTTATTGTTTATTCCCTTAATGGGATTTTTAGCTCATACCATTTTTCATGTTATCCCTAGGTTATCCTATGAAAATTTAAGGGATCAAAGGAAGTTAGGAGCTCACAATGGACTATAAATACTGAAATTTTTTCTTTAGTTCCATGTTTTGAGTTTTATGTACCTAGTATTCCAAGACACTATACTTTATGATACATGGCTTGTAATTTGATATTTATTTATGTTTAAAATAATGTAATGATATGTGTAAAAGTATTGGGTATCTATATTCATAATGTGAGTCTGGGTCTATCATGTGATGGTTTTAATATGTTTGGATAGATTCTTACTTCGTATAGTACATGAATGGTTTTTATATAGATTTATAACATTCATCTATGGATGTGTGTGGAAATTTTTTTCATTTTAATGAGTATATTCATATATGAAATTTCTCATCTTGGTAATGATATAGATGTATACATGAAAACTTTAATAAAAGAGTTGAATCATCTATGGAATTTGGGTGTTCACACATATGATGCATGCTCGAATGATATATTTTAGGTGTGTGATATGCTTATGTGGATGATAAATGATTTCCCTTTATATGAAATGATGTTTGGTTGGAGAATGAAGGGAAAACTATCATGTCATATTTTTATGATTAATACACAATCTGAAAGACTTAAATATCATCGTAGTTTCAATTTTATGGGGCATTGATGATTCTTTCCATTGGACCATCCATATAGGAATAACCATCAAAGGTTTGACAATACCATGGAGATCGAAAATACTCCTTTGTGTATGTCTAAAAATAATGTTCTTAATGAATTGTATGATGTTAGTTTTTCATTTATAAAGGGTCAGATGAAATCTAGAAATATGAATAATGTTTCCACTGAAAAAAATTACAATTGGAATAATAAAATTATCTTATTTGAGTTGCCTTATTGGTCAACAAATTTGTTATGTCATTGCTTAGATATAATAAAAATTGAAAAAATATATGTGAAATTTTTTCTTCAATTATTCTAAACGTTAAGGGAAAGAAAAAAGATGATTTATGACCTCAGTGTGACTTGGTGGATAGAGGTTTGAGACCAAAATTTAATCCTATGGATATCAGTGAAAATAAATGGAAATTTATATGTGCTTCTTATGTGATGAAACCTAAAAAAATCAATTTATGGAAGTACAAGAGAATATTAATGTTTTTGATGGCTATTCAATAAATATATCAAAATGGGTCAATAAAATAGCATTGAATATGAAATCTTTAAAGACTCATGATTATTACATCCTTCTACGTGAGTTGATTCCAATATCAATTCAGCATCTACTATTTAATAATGTAACAGTGGAAGTTATTTAGTTGTTCCATTTTTATTGACATCTTTGTGTTGATAATTTTTCCAAGTATTTATTGCAAAAAAATGTTTTTAGAGACACCATAAACTTTGTACGAGTTATAGAAAATATTTCCTCCACCATTTTTGTAATATCTCTAATTTTATAAAGATAATAAAAACCCTATTGCTGATAAATTATAAGTGTTTTTTGTGAAAAAATGATTTATAAAAAGAAATAAATTAATAATTATTTTAAGGGATATGAGGAAGGTTAAAATCCTAGTTGACACTTTGTAAAATTTAATCAAATATTTTTAGAGTCGGACGCTATGTTGGTGCAAGATTCTAAGGCCAGTAAAGTCTCAACAAAGACGAAATGAAAATATTAAATATATTATATTAAACACACACAATTTTTTTTCAAAATAATTGAATAAATCCAAAATGGTGTGTTATATAAGAAATATGAGACCACTGTTAGGTCCGGGATGCAGTGTTTACTCTAGACAGAGTATAAGATTTGTAATCGTTAGACATTTTTACACTTCACTCATGAGAAAAAGTTATTAAATAATGTTTATTATATTATTTTTTAAAAATAATTTAATATATCCCAAATAGTGCATTGTATGAGAAATATGATACCACTGTTGTGTCTGGGATGTGGGTTTTACCCTAGGATTGGTATAACTTTTATTCACAATGAGCATTTGGGCTGGACGCCAATTAAATTAATTTATTTGATAATTATATTAAATAATTTATTTATTTAATTAATTAAGTTTATAAAACACTATTCATTCATATTGAACCATGTTGAACCTTACATTAACACCTTCTAATGATTTTTAATGCTTCTAAATAGGGTGTTTTTGATTGATTGAAAACTGGAAACGCCTTGAATGGGATAGATAAACAACCCCACATTCAATTTTAGATTGAGTAATAGATTGAAAATAGGTATTTATTTTTTGTTTTGTTTCAACCCATGTGTTTGAGTTTTCTATAAATACACTTATACTTACTTCCTTGGAATCACCAAAGAGTGGAGAAAACCTTTCCATGGAGACTTCGATCCATTCTCAGGTGATTTAATAAGACAAAATCTCGAACGATTGTTCCATGGGGTGTCGCATGACGCTCCATGTGTTATTCTTCTCTTTTTTATTTCATTTCCCTATACATGTTTTTTTAAAATAAGTTAAATAACCAAAAGGGAAAAAAGAATTTTGATCTTGAAGGAAAAATGATAAAACTAAAATTTATGAGATGATAAAATTATTTAGATTATCAAAAATAATTTTAAAATAAATTATCAAAAGATATATAGTTATATATTTGTAGATATATATATATATATATATATTGATAATCACATTGTGTGATTGGGGATTTTTTATTAAAATAAAATTATTAATTTGTAATTGCATGAATTATCAATGAATAAATTTTTGAAATATGAAAAATAATAATTGCCTTGATTTTGAAAAGAATAATTGCACGATATTATTTATAAAAATTATTAAAGGAAATTATAATTTAATAATATAAAATTCTCTTATAATAATTAAAATTATATTATTATAAGATAATTATTAATGAATAATTATTTATGAGAGATAACTGTCAAATATAATTATAAAATGATAATTTATAATAAATCAAGAAATATTATTATAAATAGATAATTTATAATAAAATATTTAAAAGATAATTATAAAGGATAATTCATTATAAATTATCAAAATATAATTATAAAGTATAATTTGTAATAAAATTATCAAAAAATAATTATAAAGGATAATTTATAATAAATTATCAAAAGATAATTATAAATGGACAATTTAATAAAAAATATTAATATATAATTATAAAAGGGTAATTTATGAGAAACTATCAAAATATAATTACAGAAGGATAATTTAAGAAAATTTTTGAAAAATATAATTATAAAAAGATAATTTATGGAAAATTATAAAAATACAAATATAAAAGGATAATTTATGAGAATTTATTAAAATACAATTATAAAAGAATAATTTATGAGAAATTTTCATACTATGATTTTAAAAGGTTATTTTATAAGAAATTATAAAAATATAAATATAAAAGGATAATTTATGTGAAAATATCAAAAGATAATTATAACATGATAATTTGAAAATTATCTAGGAGAGTAAATGTATCATCACATGTGATATTTTATTTCTTTTTGAAATAAAATAATTGGTATTGGTTATAGGAACCCTTGATGAACATCGAAAATTGGTATTTAGAAAATTATGTTAATAATACCCTGAGGAGGTGTATCAAACCACACAGGGTGGTTTATTCATGTTGCTGAAGACGATGACTTTGGAGTTGGAAGTTCCTTACATTTTTTGGGCTTTTTTACACAAGTCTCCTATAATATAATTATGCGTAGACATTTTTTTGATGATCATGCTATATTATGATCATATGTGGGTATGTGTGTAGCCCTAGAACCCTTATGTTACACTTTATTCCATGAGTTATTTTTAGGTTGTTGTTCATGTTTGATGTTGATGACATGTATTGTGTGTGCTACTTTACTTATGGTAAAATCTTATGCTTAGTCGTGTATCCTACCATGTTATATATGCCTTGTGGTATTATTCTTGTAACCAAAGATAGGAGGAACGTTGTGACATGTTATCCCTTAGTGGGGGAGTGTGCATGGCATGCAAAAATGAAGATGAGGGACGTATGTGTAGGGTAGGAATACGAAAATGCCTTAGGGATTCCGTGAGATGCACTCAATGACTCAGGGATACTGATTAGATCCCGATCCCTAATATACACTCAATGAAGAAGGGATGCTGATTAGATTTGGATCCCAAGTATGTTACTCAATGAAAAATGGATGCTGAATATCTCTTAATCCCTATTAAATACCTTGATGACTAAGGGATTCTGATTAGCTCTCGATCCCTAGTATGTCCCTTGATGAATAAGGGATACTGATTAGCTCTCAATCCTTACCATATATCGAGAACATACCCTTCTTGATGAGAATTTATGCTGAGTTTCATGATCAAACATTGTTAAGTACCATGATTCGTTTTCCTTAGGGCTAATCCTTGATTTTTCTGATAGCTTGATTATTCCTCTAACATAGAGCCGAATAAGGTACAGTCGGGGGTTTGTGACAGCTTGGTTAGTGAAAAATATCTCAGTTTTGTATTGCATGTTATTATAATTATTTCACACTTATTTTATTATGGAATAAACTATTATACTTGAGCACATCGGGTTAAGGATGCATTGGTGGTGTCCTAGTAAGTCTTGTACTTACAAAATACTTAGGAATTTTGAGGTTCTTGTAGATTTCATGAGGGATATGGTGAAGGGTTAGGGCCCTATGGTGGATAAATGAGCATAAGATAATGGACCAAGTAGCAGATCAGGACAAACATCAAAGGATCTACTCTTTATTTATTTACTTTATCTTCTTTTTCCTATAGTTATTCTTTCCACTTATGGGAGTTGTTTTTTGTATTACATGTATTTCATATTTAATTTTCTATATGTTTACTCTGATTATTTAGTATATTGTTTATTTTTTTATTATCGATCCTATGAAATGATATTGAGGTTATGGTATCCCTACTGATGGAATCAGACCCTCACCACCGGTCGATAGCCTCTTGCATATGGGGAGACGTGCATGAGGTCACGTGGAATTCCAGCTCAGACCCGATGATTCAGGTCTAGATGTTAAAAAATGGAATAAGAGCATTAAGAGTAACTAAATTGTTTCTTCTATTGACTTGGGATGGGAAAAGTTACATAGAAGATAAGATATTGGGACTCTGGTAGGGGAACTATGTTAGTGTCTGCCCAGAACTGCGCAGTGGACTTTCGAGTTTCCATAAATTGGGTGTAATTATGTTTTTCTATTACCATTTATTAAACTCACCTAGGGTGACACACGTGATGTTATATTTGATTTATGAGATTTTGTATATGTTTATGCATCATGACTAGGAACATAGTTTCACATGCCATATATATACTTGCTGTAGTGCGACATAGTAGTTCATTAATTAAATTCCTTGATTATTTCTATCTAATCATGATTGTTTGTTCTATGTGATATATCTATGTTTCCATGATGTGTGATATATATTTATTGGAATTAATTAGTTGAAAAAATAATACTATTTTGTCAGTATATATTTGATTAATATGAATAACATGCAGGGAAAGAGACAACAATTAGTGATTGGAGGGGTATACCTCGAGTTAAGGGTAGACTCCTAGTAAAACCTTGTTTGATCCCATATACATAATAGGGTTTATCCTTAATAGTTTTTTTATTCTCTTAAGTGTGTTTATCCACATTTCAGAAGATGTATCCTCGATGTAGTCTTATAGGAATTCTTGGGAATGAAGCCAAAATACTTCCATAAGGAAGGAGGTTTCAGCATTACCACGAGTTGTGTTTGAGAATGCAGTTGAGATTTCTCCTGCACCTGCTCTTGGTATAGGTAGCATGGATTCTTCAATTAGAAGATGTTCACTTAGTGCATATCTTAGACATAGGAGTTCAAAACTATGGTCAAATATTCCCTTACTTCCAATCTAGTACTCTTCATACTTCTAGGTCACTAAAGGCTCTCATGATATTGAGTAATGGGTTGAAATTGTTGTGGATATTTGGCCTAGTAGAAACTATGAAGGAACAATATGTTAAGTTAAATGGATTATTGTTTCGAGTGCACATCCTTTTTCATACCCCATATCATATGGTGCCAACTGAGTTGAACAATATAAAGGTTCTACCAGATAACATGGAGAGTAAGGGATTCATAAATCTGATTACTTCACTATGGGGTTCACTTATATCATTTTCCAAGAAGGAAAATAACAATCCTCATCTATGTGTTGATTACCAGAAGCTGAACGAGGTGATGGTCAGGAATCAATATCTATTTCTCTTAATTAATGGTCTTTTAAATAATTTTTGTGGACCCTTGTGGTTCTCTATGATTGATATTATATTTTACTATCACTAGTTGGGATTTATAGGGGAGGATATTCCAAAGACAAAATTTACGAGAAGTTATGAACTGTACTAGTACTTGGTGATGCTGTTTGGACTGAAAAAACACTAGTAGTGTTCATGGAACTCATGAACAAGATCTTTCATCCATACTTAGAATCTTTCTTCATAGTGTTTTTCAATGAAATCATCATCTACTCACTAACACCAAATAAACATTCTAGCTACCAAGAGATAGTCCTGAGTAATCTTTGAGCACATGGGATTTATGCTAATCTACCAGAGTATGACTTGTGGATTTGAGAGGTGAATTTCCTATGACATGTGGTGTATGAGATTGCTATATCTATAAAACCAGATAAATTTCAGGTATTCATGTCCTGGACACATCTCTATATGTTTTAGATTATGAGCTTTCTGGGTGTATCAAGATATTAATGTTAGTTTATCCTGGCCTTCTTCTGATTATCAGCACCCTTGATAGGGCTATTCAAGAAATGAGTCAAGTTATAGTGGCCAGATTAGTGTGAAGAGGATTTACATGAGCTAAAGATAAGGTTGATAAAAATTTTAGTACTAACACTCACTGATCTTGGGATTGGTTATACAATGTATTGTGATGCATCAAGTGTTAGTTTGGGAGCAGTCCTGATGAAAAGTGAGAAGGTAGTGGCCTATGGGTCTCAACAGCTTTAAAACCATGAGAAGAACTTCCCTACACATAACTTGGATCTAGAAACCATGGTCCACACTATGAAGTATTCCTGAAACTATCTCTTTGGTGAGAGATTTTTTTTTTATATAGACCATAATATCCTTTTCTATATCTTCGCTCAAGGGGACCGAAATTTGAGACAGAGGTGCTAGGTCGGGACACATGTTTTACATAACATTTTTGGAATGGCTGAAATAAATCCCTAGGAACTCATCTAATATTGATCGTGGTGTACTATCCTCAAAATGATAGACTTTTTTAGTGGAATATTCACATATTCGAAGATATTCTTCGAGCTTGCATCCTAGACCTTGGCAGAGCTTGGGATGATAACCTAGAATTGTTTGAGTTTTCATAAAACTACCATTATAAAGATTTGATTTTGATGACACATTATGAGTCTATTTATCAGAGGTCATTTTTCTCACCATTGTGATGTCATGAGTTGGTTGATTCAGTAGTTGTTGGACCTGTTATGGCATAATAGACCTCCAAGAGAGTGCAGCTGATACGGAAGAGATTGATCATCATCCAGAGCAGACAAAGATCTTATGCCAACCATAAGAGGAGACCCTTGGAGTACACTATGGGAAACCAGGTTTTATTTTGAGTGACTCATCAGTTTGGGGTGAGATGTCTAAGGAAGAGGTAAAATAATGAACTTCATTTTTTTGGACCTTTTGAGATCACTGATTTGGATATATATACTGGTCTATCGTTTATACCCCCTTCTTGATATCATGGTATACACAACAAGTTACAAGTGTCAAATATTTATAGGTTCATACTGACCTTGAACATATTGTTGATAGTGAGGATGTTAAGTTGGAGACTGATGTATCTCATGAAGAGCATCTAGTGCAAATCATATATCAAAGTGATAAGGTGCTACAAGGAAAGAAAGTACCACTAGTCCAAATTCTATGGCAGCATGTACGGATCCGAGAAGAAATGTGGGAACATGAGTCTAATGCTCAAGCTCAATGACTTAATTTTCTTGATCATGACCACAATACATGATTTTAAAGGATGAGAAGCCGATAGAGTGGGAGAAATGTAATATCCTGAATTTTAAAAAGATAAAAAAACCGTTTTATTGATAAATTATAAGTTTTTTATGTGAAAAAATGATTTATAAATGGAGATAAGTTAATAATAATGTTAAGGTATTTTCCAAAGGGAAAAATCCTAGTTAACACATTAGAATATTCAATCGAATATTTTTGGAGTCAGACACTAAGTTGGTACCAGATTCCAAGGCCCGTAAAGACTCAACGAAGAGGGAATAAAAAATATTAAAAATATTATATTGTGAATGCACAATATATTCAAAATAACTAAATAACTACAAAAAAGTGCATCATATGAGAAATATGAGGCCATAGTTAGGTCTAGGATGTGGTGTTTAACCTAGGAAGAGTATAAAATTTATAAGCGTCATATGTTTGGACATCTTTCTTGCGAGAAAAATTTATTATATTATATTTATTATATTATTTTTTAAAAAAAATTTAATATCTCCAAAATAATGATTCATATCAGAAATATAAGACTACCATTGTGTGTAGAATATGGTGTTTACCCTAGGGAGGATATAGATTTTATACGCAATAGGCATTTGGTCAGGTCTCCAATTAAATTAATTTATTTGATAATTATATTAAATAATTTATTTATTTAAATTTATAAAAAACTATCCCTTCATCTTCAGCCATGCTTCACCCACCATTAATGCCTATGGGTGATTTTTAATGCTTTAAAATAGAGAATTTTCACAAATTAAAAACCATAAATTCTTTAAAAGGATTAAATAAACAACTATGCATTTAATTTTAGATTGAATAACAGATTGAAATAATGTATTAGTTTTTTAGTTTCATTCAACCCATACTGATTTGAGTTTTCAATAAATACCTAACTGTTTCCTTCTATTGAATCACCAATGAGTGAAGAAAACATTTTGGTGGTGACTTCAATCCATTCTGAGGTGATCCTCCAAGATGAAATCTCAAAGGGTGGTTCCAGGGGGTGTCGCACGGAGCTCCAGGTGTTCTTATTCTCTATTTTCCTATTTTTTTTATTTCATTTCCTTATAAATGTTTTTTAAAATAAATTAAACAAGAAAAAGGGAAAAAATAAAGAGTTTTATCTTGAACAAAAAATGATAAACCTAATATTTATAAAATGATAAAATTATTTGGATTATCAAAAATAATTTTAATATTATCAAGGGATAAATTATTAAAATCTTAAAAACAATAATTTCCTTGATTTTTCAAAGAATA
This sequence comes from Viscum album, assembly GCA_963277665.1. NCBI lineage: Eukaryota > Viridiplantae > Streptophyta > Magnoliopsida > Santalales > Viscaceae > Viscum > Viscum album. Next base: position 244,018,333 of record OY728129.1, read on the forward strand.
ATTGCATGATATTTTCAAAAATAATTTATACAAATTATAAAAGGATAATTATAAGGTAATAATACACAATTTTAATATAATAATTAACAAGAGATTATAATAAGATAATTATTAGTGGATAATTATTTATATGAAATAATTATCAAATATAATTATAAAAGGATAATTTTTAATAAATTATCAAATATAATTTTAAATAGATAATTTATAATAAAATTATAATAAGATAATTATGAATAATAATTCCTAAAAAATTATCAAAATATAATTATAAAGGATAATTTTTAATAAAATTATCAAAATGTAATTATAAAAGATAATTTATAATAAAGTATCAAAAGATAATTATAAAATCATAATTTAAGAGAAATTATCAAGACATAATTATAAAAGGTTAATTTATGGGAAATTATCAAAATATAATAATAAATGGATAATTTTTAAAAAATTATCAAATATAAAATTATAAGAGGATAATTTATGGTAAATTATCAAAATATAATTATAAAAGGATAAATTATGAGAAATTATCAAAATATAATTATAAAAGGATAATTTATGAGAAATTATCAAAGTATGATTATAAAAGGATAATTTGAGTGAAATTATGAGAATACAATTATAAAAGGATAATTTATGAGAAATTATAAATATAATTATAACATGATAATTTGGAAATTATCTAGGAGAGAGAATGTATCATCACATGTGATATTTTATTTCTTTTTGAAATAAAATAATCAGAATTGGTTTTAGGAACCCTTGATGAAAATTGAGAATTGATGTTTCGGCCATTAGGTTTATAAGACTATGAGGAGGTATATCAAACTATATAGGGTGGTTTATACTTGCTACTGGTAATGATAACTTTGAGGTGGGAAGTTCTTTACATTTTTTGGGCTCATTTACACATGTTTTCAATAATTTAATTATGCATAAACATTTTCTTTATGATCATGATAGATTATGATTGCACGTTGGTGTGTGTGTAGCCATGAAACCCTTATGTTACACTTGATGACCTGAATTCTTTGTATCTTTTTATTCATTTTTGATATTGATCACATTTATTATGTGTGCTAATTTACTTATGATGATATGTTATGCTTGCTTATATATCCTACCATGCTATATATTCATTGTGGTATTGTTCATGGAACCAAAGATAGGCAGACCATCGTGACATGTTATCCTTTGTATAGGGAGTGCACATGGAATGTGAAAATGATGATGAGGGACCTATGCATAGGGTAGGGATATGAAAATGCCTTGGGTATGCCGTGTGATGTACTTAGTGACTAAGGGATGATGATTATCTCTCGATCCCCAGTATGCATTCAATGAAGAAGGGATGGTGATTATCTCTCAATACCTAGTATATTACTCAATGACAAAGGATTTTCAATAGCTCTGGATCCCTATTATATGCCTCAATGAATAAGGGATACTGATTAGCTCTTGATCCCTAGTATGTCACTCAATGAAAAGGGATACTAATTATCTCTTGATCCCTAGCATATACTAAGAACATAACCTTATTGATGTCCATTGATGATGAGTTCCATGATCACACATCACTGAGTATCATGATTCATTAGCCTCATGGATAATATTTTATTTCTCTAACACCTTGATTATTCATCCAACATAGATCCAAAGCAGGTACATCTTGGGGTTTATAGAAGATTGATTAGCACACAACTGCTTAGTCATGGATTGTGTGTTATTATTCTTGTTACACATTTATTTTATTATTGAATACACTCTTATACTTGAGAACATTAGGTTAAGGCTGCATTGGTGTTTTCCTACTGAGTCTTGTAATCGCACCTTACTTGGGAATTTTTATTTGCTTGTAGATTGCATGAGGGATCTTGTAAAGGGAAAGGAACCTGTGGTGGATAGATGAATGGAGGAGCATAGAGCTAGTAAGAGACTAGTAAGGAATCCAGAGGATTTTCTATTTATTGATTTAATTTATCTTCTTTTTCATATAGGCATGCTTTCCACTTATAGAAGATGCTTTATTTGTATTACATGGATTCCATGTTTAATTTTCCTCATGTTTACTCTAATTATTTTGTATATTGTTTATTCTTTATTTTTAATCCTATGACATGATATTGAGGGTATAGTGTCCCCACTAATGCACTCAGACCCTCAATTATATTCGATAGCCTCTTACGTTTGGGGAAAAGGTAATGTGGTTATGTGGAATTTCTGATCAGACCTGGTGATTCAGGTTGGGATGTTATAGTTTTTCACATGCATGCTACATATAACTATTCATATTTCAAACAAAATAATTCTTATGGGACCTATTTTTTTCATTGGATGCATCCATCTAAAATAAATATGTACACATTTAAGTATTATATCCCAAACATGTATCTTCTCAAAGGTTTAGTCATGAAAGGTTACTTGGCTTAAGAATTTATGAATTTATGTTCAATGTAATTATCTGATGTGACTATGAGATGGAACCAACCAATGAGAAATGAAGAAGAGAATTATGATAAAATTGATCTCAGTTTTCTATCACTTCTCCAAATAGGGGGAATTCCTGAGTCATAAACATTGGCCACATTAAGCCTTGAAGAGTGGGAGATAGAACATCACACAGTTTTGTTTAACTATGCTTGTTCGATGACTACATAAAATTAATAAATTAAACATGTATATGTTATCTCATCTCATGTAATTGTATATATATATATATATTAAATTATTTCCATTTATTTTCTATAAGGAAAATAAACAAACTATAAATTGAAATCATCATTCTTTTTCTTTGAGAAGGAGAGAGAGTTTTCATAGAAAATAGTTTTTTGCTTTTTTGAAACTGAAGGTACAAGTATTACTATATTAAATTAATAAAATTAATATTTAATTAATTTTAATATTTATTTATGTTTCAGTTATTGAGGTTTCCTACTAACTTTACCTCTAATGAAATAAGATCATTGGATTTTGGTCATATTTCTATGGTTCATGAATGCAAATCAATTATGATCAATGGGTAAAAATTTATTATCACTGATCAAGAAATTAACATGAGAACAAAACATAATGGTGTTATGGTAAATGACACAAAAAACTATTATGTGAGTGCACTAGGTATTAGACCTACATTTGACTATTTATCTTTTTATTGAGTCGTTGAGAAAATATTAATCTTGTATTATTATTCTCATAGTCAATTCACTCTGATTAAATTAAAGTGGTTTGATTCAATGAAGAGGCATGTAACATTTATTGATGGTTTTGGATTTTGGGTTATTTAAATGACTCACACTTTTTTCATTAATGATCCATATATATTGAAATCAATGGAAAAAACAAGTTTTTTATGTGAAATAACATTCATGAGATGAATTTGGTGTCATTATTGAAGTAATCCCAAGATATATTTTTGATGATGGTGATGATAAAATTTACACCATCACTACTCCCATTGTCCCCAATCAATTTTATTTACTTATGATGACTCCAATATTTAGACTATCATAGTTGATTGTGAACCAGATGTTGTCATGGGAAATATATAGAATCATCCATATGTGTTCTCAGTTCTTTTAGTTTAGCTCAACTTGGTTTATCAAGGTTGGTACTATTTAAATTGATCTACTATTGATTACAAATATTTTGTTTCCAAATTAACCTTAATGTGAATTTTCAACATATAATGGTTGTATTTTTCTTTGAGTTTTACTTTTTTATATTTAATTGAACTCTATTAGAACCTACCAAACCAAAAAAATTGAAACAATTAAATTGAAACAAAAACAAGATTAATTGAATGGAAACATATTAAACTAATTAGAATGAAAATAAAAACCAATGTAAAACAAATAACCTAACAAAGAAATTAAAAAAATAACCCAACCAAAAATATGAACTAAATGAATTTACACAAATAAATAAATAAATGACTAATAAATTAACAAAAATGAACCGAATGACTTAACCAAAATTGAATTGGATTGAATTGAAAATAGAAGAAAACTATATCATACCCTTTCTAAACATGATAATTTGAATGTATTGATTTTTAAATGACACATATTTTATGTTTTATTATTTTTCCAACTAAATATAAAATGATTTTGTTATATCACTACATATCCTTTATTTTTTTTAAAATTGCAATTCCTTAATTAAGTATTATAAAATCTTTTTTCTTATATTGATTAAAATTATTTATGAATTTCTAATTAATTCCATTTTTTTTCAAATGATGGAAATGAAAAACATTGAAGAGATACAATAGAAAAGGATGACAGATAATAATCACCACATGAGAGAGATGGGCATCCATTATCTGGTTCATTTTGTGCGTATTTTATGTCATATATATATATATATCAATAATTTATAATGTTGTGTGATTAGTTTTTCTAACTTTAAATCAGGATCGACCACCAAGGAGACAATTATTCTCCAATGAGCCTAGTGGTATCAGTGCACATCTAGATAATGAGAGGGTAGGGGGCTAGTGCTACGTGAACCACTCGGAATACCCGACCACATCCTTTCCTTTCCTCTGACATAATATCTAGAATATATTCTAGTCCAATAGAATTGTTAGAGGCACCCAGGATATTTTGGATGACTATATTTTCGACCCCATTTGCATCTAATCCTCTTTTCCTTTCTTTCCCTTATCTGATGACTGATTATACTCCCCATCAATATTATACATTTCTATAGATGTCTATTCCATATTCTTTTCCTTCCACTTTCTTCTCTTATAATTTCTATGTTCATTCTCCTTCATCTTCTACTCTAACACATTCAGAGCCTACATAGCAGACATGAGGCCCCACTCTTTCTTTATAGGTTGATGATCCTTCAAATCCTATGGATCCAGTGGAACCCACTGATAATAATGCCTCGGGTATATTTATATAACCCTTATATATGTTTTCCCATAATTTATTCTATTTATATGATATATTAATATAATTATTGTTTTTTTTTCATTCCCAACTGAATATTCCACTTAGAAGTGTGGGCGTACATGCATTCATGTGGTGTAGAACTGCCGTACATAGATGATGGTTTATTATAATGAGGACAATTAAATGATTAGAAAAATAGGGTGAGAATGTAGATGTTTTTTTGAAATGTTTGAAAAATACCTTGACATCATTCTCATTAGTCCACTCTTCTGGAGACACCTTCAAAGTGAAGTAAAGGATAATGCTTGGGTGAAAATATGGATAAAAAAATTCATTGGATTTTATGCTATGTTATTATTCTATTTATATGAATTAATATTTTGGTTCCAAATTCATTTTAATTTTCTCAATGGTGAGGCTGAACGGACAACACGACTCCAATAATTAAGTGAGATGCAGAGAGAATACAAGCATGATTTGTATAGTGGCCGATCTGCTGGAGTTGGTATGGATTTCGATTCTAGACCTATCATGAATCAATGTTCAATAACACATTATTGAGAAATTATTACTTATTTGAAGAGTACTGGATTTAAGGTTTTAATAAAATTTGAAATTTGAAATGAAAATTACTATGATTTTTATTAATAATTTGTTTTTTATTATTGATTTTTTTGGAAGCATCATAAAGAAATTAAAAAATAAGGATTTTAAGAAATACCTCCACACTTTGGGGCAGACTACGATGTTAGAATAAGAGATGAAGCAGGTACGATAATCATTTATAATTTTTCTACTTAAATAGATTGTGAAAACAAAATTCTTCAAATTTTAAATTATATAGATTCATTAGAATTTTTCTAAAATAACTATATTAAATAATCATGACGTTTGGTATATGTTAAATATTTATTTATTATTGGGAATTGTAAAATGGGGTTTAATATAGAATATTTTATTGTGGAATCCTATATAAACTCTTAATCACGTGTGAATGTTTTATGTGTTAGTTAGGATACTATGGGAAAAGAGAGTGGGATTCCTATTATGAAGTAATTGGAAAGTGGTTGGTGGGGAATGGTTATGATAGATTTCAATGATATCAAACATGTCTAAAAATTTTATATAAACTTAAAACCAATTATAAAAAAATTTGTTATAATAATATAAAATAAACCCGATGAACATAAATACAACACACCTTCTGTACATTAATCATTAACTTAGATGATCAATGATGATCAGTTAAAAGTAACTAATTTTTTCTTTCTTCAGAAGGTAATTATAAGATGATTTAATAATATCACTTTAAGAATACAATTTAAGGTTATATGATAAACCAAGACACTCAAGTAAACTCATACCTACTTCATTCAATGTCGATACCTGTACAAAAATTTAGACAAACACATTTCTCTTAATTATCCCTCATTTTAAACTCATAGAATCACAATATCTCATCTTCCAGACTCATGGAATCACATAATTTATGGTACTTAATAAATAATAAGACAAATATATTGATCTCATGTTAATGCCTCATGTATCCTTATATCCAAAGGAATGATGCAAGTGATCAACTTTGAGAAACTTTAAACAATCCCAAAGAGTTACAAGAAATCATTCTAACATAAATTTAATTTGTATAAAAATATTTCAAATTTAGATCAATGTATTCCACTTAAATAATAAAAACACTTCGTAAAAGTCATGAATTCCAAATTATATTTTTAGTATCAAACACATAATCTAATAAAGTGTCTTCATAAAAAAAATTCCTTTTTTAGTATCTTTATCACATTTTTCCATATATTTAATATTGCACATCAATTACCCCTTTTTTATATTCACTTTACCATATTTAATTGTAAATTATTGAAAAACAAACATTATAAAAAGTCACACAAAATACATGGAATCACATATTTCTTGGGCCTAAATCAAGTCTAAGCTAAGCACATAGCTCTCATGTTAATATCTCAAGTCACTGTATAACCCAGAGAAGGCTGCAAGTGATCAACTTCATGGAAATTTACACAATACCAAATAGTTACAAAAAACCATCCAAACATTAATTAAATTTCTAGAATAACATTTAATATTCATCCCAATTTATTCTACTTGAATAATGAAAACACTTTAAAAAATACAAGAAAAGTCAAGATTTCCCAATTACAATTTTAGTATAAAACACAAATCCCTTTTTTTTATAAATTTATCTCACTTTCACTTATATTCAATACTATTCATCCATTTTCAATTTTTATATTCACTTTAACCTATTTAATCAAAAATTCAGACTAAACACACACAATAGAAAGTCACTCCAAACTCACAACACACATCACAAAAAGCATTCCTAGGTTATATTTATACTGAAAATAAGGCTTTTGGGAAAATAGTAGAGAAGTTTTGAATTTATTTTTTCTGGTATTGTCTAAACCAATGGGGTTTTAGGTTGTGAAGAAGATAGGAGAGAGTTTCTCCTTTTATAAGTGAGGTGAGTGACACACTTGTAATTTTTTGAAGGGATTCAATTATAAACACATTTGTTTCATACAAAAAGCCTAAAAAACGTGAAATTATATAAAATATAAAATACATTATCATACTATATCAATAAAATGGGTTTTGAACAAGTTTTTGGTTAATTTTGACTCTTATATTTTTTGTTTAACCCATGGTAAAACCATTTTTACCTTAATCGCGATAAATAATTTATATTGTTTTTAATATTCATTTTAGAAAAAAATTAAGTTATCCTTATTAGATAATATAAATTATTTTGATTCTAAATATGAAATCCATTTTTCCATTTCACATTCACATAAGTGACAAAATATAATTTAAAATTAAACCTGGAGATGTGGTGATAAAGCAAGTTTTTAAAAAGAAAAATGTTCAAAATTCTATAATGTTTTTATATTAAAATTAGATGTAGAATTTATTATAATGAAATAAATTGGATTAAGGGATATATAAAATAAATAATTTTACTTTAATCTAAATTGAAAATATAGTTTAACTTTACAAATAAATTAAATGAAAAATCATTTTCAATTAAAATTAAATATTTTTCACTATTCGTCAAAAAATGAAACTTTTTAGAAAATTATAAAAAATTCAACCTTATATAATTTATAATTTAATATTTCAAAAAATTAATTTTATTTTCCAAAATAATTTTTCTATAATTTTAAAAAACTAAATTTAAAGCAAAACTCACAGACACAATGAAAAATAGTTTTTTCGATAAGTGTATTTTTTTAAGCACAAGATGGTTTTATATTAACTCAATTTATAGTAATAATAATTGTATGAATATCATTTATAACTTATTGATATATAATATAAAAATTTCTTTTAAAAAATTCCCCATTATATATTGTTTTAATTAATTAAAATGAAGAAACATTATGCATTTGAAAACACTTTTTAGAAAAATCCAGTTTTTAAACCCAAAAACAAAACTTATAATAAAATCCAATATAAAGTTGATTAAAATGTAATTTGAAGACTAAATATAAATAAATAATACTTATGTTACTTAAAATAATTTCTAAAACATATTGGTTCTTTTAAATTAAAAAATTTATTGAAAAGAATGATATTTTTTATAAAAGTTGGTATTTGTTTAAGTGAAAATAAATATTTTCTGAAAAATCCCCAAATTTCACCCAAAATAAATTTTGGTGTTATGTTTTAAAAAATGTAGATAATTAAATAAAATATATTTTCCAAATTTTAAAAAAATTAATTATAATATCATTTTTCATAAAAAGGAGTAAAAATCATTTTTGAAGAGAATATATTTTTGAAGAATAAAATCACCTTACTAGAATTTGATTGATTATTTACTAAATATCTATCAATAATTTATACTGATAAGGAAATTTATGTATATATATATTTCATAAAGAAGTTAATACTATTCATACCTTATAATTTAATGGTTATGTTATAAGTGTGATATATATAATGGGTCGTTTAGGCCCGGTCTTATATGTTGAATACACCATCAAACATAAAAATATTGACATTGCGTGTATTACAACCTATTGATGAGATTATATTTAAAAAAAATATATATCATAATGTCTCAGGGTGTTACATTTTCATCTAACCTAGTGTTTCGTGTCATTTACACTATCAAACATAATTTTCTTCTTTTAAAATATTGGGGTGTTTCATCACCCCTTTAATAAATTTCATCCTGACAATTTGAACTTTATGTCAGAAATCAAAGGAAGGACATTTGAAAATACTTTTGTTATAAACACACATTATAGAATGTTTTAATAAAAAATAATCTTAATAAGAGATAAAGGGAAGTAAAAAATTTCATATATAATAACACATAACTAGGTTTCCAAATATAATAACATAGGTGGGAATCAAAGAAAAGTGTAACTAATTATAGAGAGTAATTTAGGTTATGATCACAAGAAAGTGAATGATAAATTAAATGTTTAGAGCCTCAAAACAATAAATATATGATAATATAAAATATAATTTTATTCATTGGATATAAATGAAATAGGATAACATTTTTTGTTTGAAGACATTTTTATTGGAGTTGAGGAATTATTTCACAATCTAAAATAAAAACATAGTGAAATATAAATACTTGTCAAGTAAAATTTCATCCTTTATCCAACTTCCACAAAAATTCAATTTTTTTCTCTAAATGATGATTATTCAAGATGAATTTTCCATACTTTAAGAACTAAAATCAACTTTTAAAGGATCATATAAACATAAAAGGGATTATAATTTATTCCACATATCTTTTGACATTAACTAAAACTAAAATGTTTAGCACATGGAAAGATAATTCCCAAAATGAGTAAACCTTCATATTATGCGTTAAACTTAAAAATTAAATAGTAATAACCAAATTTAAAACTAAATTATTCATAAATAACCTCAAAATGAAATTTGTTATTTTGACCTCAATTGTTATCTTGATATCTTTTTTTGCAATATCAATAATCACTTAGTCACCAAATCACCTTTCAATATCATGGTGGTCTATAAGATAATAAATTTTTTACCATAATTACCTCAATATCCTAGAAATATATATAATAAATTTTAGAAATACCTTAAAACATATTCCATAAAAATTTAAAGGAATAATTCACAATAAAATGAATCTTTACATACACTTCAACCCAAAAAGCATCTCCTAAAGTGTCATTAATCACATTAAGATCTCATCAGTTAAAACCTCAAAGGGGTGTCTAGGAATTTGAACACGTGATCAACCTAAATCTTATAGACATAATATAATATCCATAACTCTTAATATAAACTCACATGATAAAATTATAATCTATAAATTTATCTAAATAGACCTCTGATACTAATTACAATATCCTAGAACCATCACTCTTGAATCTGGTGCTGAAATCATAAACTTTACATTTTTGGATTTGATAACGACAATTGTAAATTTTTTTTGCACATAAAAACATTTGAACATCAAAAGAAAAATTAGGATCACTTATATTATCAGGGACCTTTTTGGTTTAGAGTTTTATAAAATTATGACAAACTAATACATAAATAATATACATGTCGTTAAATGATAATTTATCTCAGTCAACTTAGATTTTATTATTTCACATTAATTTATCATGATCATTCATATGAAATCCATTCTAGAAATAATTATTTCAACGTCATTATTTAAAAACATGGGGAAATGGAAACAAAATAAGGGTGAGGTAAGATGCTCAGTAAGGGTAAATATAAGCATTAATAATTAAATGTCATCAATAAGCATAATAAATTCCTAAGGGTATAATGACATAAGCAAAGTTCATGAGCGAATCATAAAAGAACTCATACCCCTCAATACCAAAATCATTAATCATGAAATATAGAATAGGGATTTAAAAAAGGAAATATTTAAAAGAATAAATAATCATGAGCCATGTGATATCAATCATTATCAAAGGAAACATTATAAATCTTGAGTAAGTATATGATAAAATGGGCTGGCATCTTAGAACATTATCATTATATCACTCTTACGAAATCATTAAAATTATAATAACCAAACAGCCGGCTTCCAATAGAATTATCCAAAGAACATAATAATTACCCAATCCATTGGAGTGCTATCTTAGTGCACAAATCATTTAAGCTATAATAGGATCACTCAACACTATTCAGGCATACTCATCATATATAATGTTTAAGAACAAAAAAAAGCACACAAAGCATAGAAATAATAATAAAACTAATAAAAAAAACCATTATTATTTTCATGACTTGATTAACCCCTGAAAAATAAATGGGTTTCATAAAAATATCATGGAAACATGATTAACCAAAGGAAGAGAAATGGTTTCTATAAAAATCTCTTTGAAACATGATTTACCTGTGAATTAGAAAGTAGTTCCACAATAATCTATTAGAAACATGATTAATCCATGGAAAAGAAACAGGTTCCATAACAATCTCTTCAAAACAAGATTAACCCATGGAAAAGAAATGGATTCCATAACAATCTCTTAGAAACATTATTAACCCATGGAAAAGAAATAGGCTCCATGATAATCTTTTTTAAACAATATTAACCCATGTAGATAAATAACAAAGTTGACATCAATAAAAAATATCCCCAGTGGAGCAAAAGTGACAACAAGGGTTATTTAAATTGATGAATGTAAATACCATTAAAAGACATTAAATCAATTTTTACGAAAATAACCTTTTTATTTTTAATTTAATTTTTTTTAAACTAAATATTCACAAGATATTCAAAAAATACTTTTCATCGAAATCAATATTGTAAACATATAAAGAAATATTTAAAAATCATTTTAAACATTTCTTGGGGAAAATATCCTACCCATTTTGAAAAATCTTTTTAAAATATTTTTAAAAACCTTTTATTTTAAAAAATCCTTTAAAAATTAAAAAATAAGGTTCAATGAAAATAATGTGCATAATGGAAGCAATTTTATTCATTCTATGCATGTTAAAATAATGATTCCTTTCAAATTTTTGGTAAGATCCAAAAAGTTTTGTTTAAAAAATGACATGAATATTCATTTTAAAACATTTTAAAAAAAATTAAAAAATGGGTAAAAATGTATTTTATAAATCATTTGAATAATGTTAAAAGTAATTTTTTGAAAACATTTTTCAAAAAACATGGGTTTTAGAAGAAAAAGGCTTTCTGAATAAAGAGATAAATAAATACGAGTTTTAAAAAAAATCAGTTTAAATCATGAGTACATAAAGATAGTAAAATGAAGGAAAAAATGTATTATCATGAAATAAATATAGGATAATAAAATTAATTATAATTATTTATAGTTAGACCATAAAATTTAAATATTGGAGACTTAATCACAAATAATCCTGATAAACGCTGAGATTAAAACATAAAACTCTTACCACTTTAGTAACATTGAATCATAAGACCCATGAAAAGATTCAATTACATGAAAATTTAAATACCATAAAAATAAATAAATTCATGTTATTACATTTCAAATGGGATGTATGTACACATCATAAAATAATATTGGTTTATAACACAACATAAGTCACAAAGAAGGAAAATTGTGACAAAAATCCATTACCTCTTTAGTAATATTTTAAATTGAAATCCCAAATGAAACTTTAAATATTATTAAATGAATTATATTCATGATATAACCTGTAAAGGGGGTATTATATACACTATATAAAGGAAATTAAGTGTATAATGTTACAATATTTCTTAATGAAATGAAATTGAGATGAAATCCCTTCCCTCATGATTCTTTTTTGTTAAACATGCCTTATCATACTATATATTTGTTTTAAAAAATTTATTAAAATATTAAATAACAATATTAATAGTTATAATATCATATATCATCCTTTTATAACATCTTGTCACTCATTCATTAATAAAATTTCATTATTTTGATTGTTTCAGGCGTTAATATCATTGTTTTCTCATTCATACTTTGTCATGAGAGTCATTATTCCTATGAATATAATACAGTTATATGATCTAAATAATAATAAAAATGAAATAATTATCATATTTATACTTAAATTATTCATTTAAAACTAATCAATAAAGATGGTTATCAAAAATTAAGTATGTTACGATCATGGAGACGGTAGGTTGTCCGTTCGCATGAGTAAAATTTTTATTTTTCAATGATCATTATGGGAAGGAAGTAGGTGATATTTTATCTTATAAGAATTATAATATTATCTTATATAAAATAATAGTTCTTAAATATAGTTATATATATCATCAATTTGGTTTGGTGATGAAAAGAGATTAATGTCGCTTTGTGATGGTTGTATTCCACGTGTATACGAATGAAGTAATCATATTTTTAGTATAAAAAAGAAAATGATCTATTATATTTTAAGAATTATAAATATGTCATTTATATCATAATTATTTAATTTATATTATATATATCATTTAAATTTATCCTTATTGCATTCCATGTAAAGAGTTAGTGAGTAAATGAATCACACCGCTTCCCGAGACGACAGTCTGCTGTACATACGAACGATGTTATCATATCCCCTAATGAATAGAAAGTAAAAAAGTTTTTTATGATATAATGAATATAGATATATAACTATGTTATTAATATCATATATTAACTTTATATCTATCATCATACCTAACTATGAAAGTGGGTAATGGAAGAGCGAATGACATCGATCTATGAGGAAGTAGTCTACCGTACACATGAACAATGATTTCTTAACCCACTTGATGTAAGTGGAGAAGGTTTTAGGACCTAAAATTACTATAAAAAATAAAATTATATGTATTATACTTATTTTATTATATTATAATGGTTTAATTATAAATAAAGGTGGTGGATAAGTAAATAAAATAAAGATGTCCATTGAAGAAAATTATCTCTTCTTCGGGTATCCTCCTTTGGTTTGCACTAATGCCTTCCTATGTTTTATTTAGGAAAAAATTAGGCTTATAGGATTATGGGATGAATTTATTGGAATTTATTTTGGAAGTTATTGGTATAAAAATGATTTTTGAAAGTTTAAAGAAGAGATGATAGGGGGAGACCTTTTATAAAGAGGCGAGTGACACAATTGTATTTTTTTGAAAAGATTCAATTGTACCCACTATTTTATCACGAGAAAAGCCTCATAAAATGAACCATTATAAAAACTCAAATATTTAAGGTATAAATATTTCCATAAAATATTTTTTTAAAGTTTTGGGTCATTTATAACCCTTATATTTTTAGTTTAATCTCCCGGTAAAACAATTTTTACCTCAACCGTGGTAAATAATTTTCAATATGTTTACTATTTATTTTGGTCAATAATTAATTTAAACTAATTAGATAATATAAATTATTTTCATTCCAAATATTTAATCCATTTTTCTAAATTTTATTCCAATATTTGGAAAAATAAAATTTAAAATTAATCCTGTATATGAGACAAGAAAGAAAGGGTTTTAAAAAGAAAAATGTTTAAACATTTACAAAGTTATTATAGAAAATTTCAGCATAAAATTTCTTAAGATGAACTAAATTTAATTAATGGATATATAATTAAACAAATTTTAATTTTCAACCAATTTAAAATACAATTTAACTTTATAAATAAATTAAATGAAAAGGTTGTTTTCAATTAAAATTCAGTATTTTTCACTATTCATAAAAAGTGAACATTTCAGAAATTTTTAAAAATTAACCATTATATAATTTTAAAATTATGAATTAAAAAATAAATATTAGTAGTTAAAATAAATTTACTGAAATTTTAAAAAATATAATTTTAAACAAAATAGACAGACAATATGAAAAGAGTGTTTCTGATAAGTGTATTTTTTTAAGAACAATATGATTTTATATTAACTCTATATATAATAATAATAATTGTATGAATATAAATTAAAATTTATTGATATATAATCTATAAAAATCATTTAAAAAATTCCCAACTAGGGATTATTATTATTAATTTAAATGGAGAAACATTATGCGTTTTAATGTAATTTTTAGAAAATTCCCATTTTTAAACTCCAAAAAAATATACTTAAAACCAATATAAAGTTGATTAAAAAACAATTAATTTAATTAATTATAATTAAATAATACTTATTTTAATTTTAATTTTATTAAAAACATATTTTTACATTTAAATTAGTTAACTTATTGAAAATAAATGACATTTTTAGAAAAATTAGTAATTTTTCCCTGAAAATCATGATTTTCTGAAAAATCCAAAAATTTCATACAAAATAATATTTGTATTCTTATATAAAAAATAAAATTAATTTTATCAGATAAATTTTATTAATTTTTAAAAAAGTATTTATAATATTTTTTTCATGAAAAGTTATGAAAATCATTTTTTAAGAAAAAATATTTTTGAAGAATAAAATCACCTTACTAAAATTTGATTAATTATTTACTAAACATTTATCAATAATTTATATTGAGTAGGAAACATACATACATACATACATATATATATATATGTGTGTGTCATAAATTAGTTAATACTATTCATACCTTCCGATTTAATGGAAAGGTTATAATGGTTATATATATCATGGGTTGTTTAAGCTCGGAGTTGCATGTTGAATACTATATAGAATATAAAATTTTCAGGATTTCATATACCTGAATATATGGAAGATGTTATATTTATTTAAAATGAAATATATTATAAACTCTCGAGATGTTATATTATTGTCTAAGATTTGTGTTTTTTATTAGTTATGCTTTGGAACATAATTTTATTCTTTTAAAACATCAAGGTGTTCATGGAATATTCTCTTAGGTTACAATTTCATCAATGTGAAGGGAAAAAAGTTATTTCAAAAAGAAATTATGCAAATTAATCGATATATAATTTAGTATTGGAGGAGTGTGAGTCTATTTCAACCAAGATTGCAGTTGAAACTAAATTTGGTTTACATGATAACATTGAGGTAGTAAAATAATCTCAATATTGAATAATCATCATTAGTTTAAACTAAATTATTGAAATAGAACTTATATTTTCTATTCTACATGGTTTAAAATAAGGATTCAATGTTTTTCTAATAGGGAACACCACATAGTGGTGATAAAAATAATTATTTATGTTTATGGAACTGTATATTATGGTTTTCTGTTTAAATATGGAAGGAAAATAGATTTATACTCAAATGATATTTATATTAGTGGTATTATAGATATAAAATCCATAAGTGGTATAGATTTACACATTGTTAATAATTGTGTTACTTCATTAAATAAGAAACTATATTGTGCTTCATTAAAAATAGGGGAGGGAAAATATTTTTCAGTCACCAAAGATAACTTTTTTGGATGAAGAAACTATTGGAAAATATTAGTGAATAAGTGAAATGAATAATGATGATTTAATGAGAAAACAAATATTCTATTGAGTTGTTTAAAAATATTTTTTAACTTTCTTTCACAAATAACATCAAGATTAAATACCATTTTATAAAGGATAAAGTGGAGAAAAAAATATTAAAGAAATATTTCACGGGAATTGAAGATAAATTTGTTAATATCTTTACAAACCTATGGGAGACTCTTGTATTTGAGTTACATAGGATGAACCATAGAGTTCAATTAATTTACTCTAACTAAAAAGGTTTTTATGTACTGATCTCCCCATAAAATATTCTAATATATATGTTATTTATATTGTGTCACATGTTTATATGTTATAATGGGTGTTAAAGATAGGGAATATATAATCGAAGGGGTTTTGAAAATCAAAGATCATTAACTAAAATGTAGTGTTTGATAATTTCTTTTGTTTCCTACCTTGAGCCTTGTCACATGTAGTATTAGAGAAATTGTTAAAAATTGTTTGTTTATTTCTTCTAAATGGACTATTTTGAGACCATTTTCATTTTGTTGAGAAAGGGGGAGTGAAATAAATATACTTATGATTTTGAATGATTTAATATGAAATAAAATCTATAGGGGAGAATATAGAAACTGAAGGTATTTATTTTTTGATTGGATTTATTTTCAATGTTTGGAGAATTATTGAACCTAAGGTATGTAGTGTTGATTGGATTTTTTTTTCAATGTTTATAAATGTAAAAGAAATGGAAGGTAATTTAATGGCATTTCTTTTATCTGGTAATAGTTTGAAACATATTTAATTCTAGGGAAAAAAGGATATGAAAATTTAAAGAAAAATGGGGTTTTATACTTTGAAAACCATTTCTCACACTATGGAAGGGGTGTTTCTATGATGTATACCATTTCTCATATCGTAGAAGGTTTAAAAAAATTTCTACCTTCACCTTAGAGATTAGGTTACATGGTATGTGTTAGAAGGAATTATTTTAATACATCTTGGATATTTGATGATGTTTATAATGAAATCATGTAAAATGAAACATTATAAATGGAATGTATTACTCTATGCTATAAAATCAGATTAAGTTAAGAAGGGATTGTACTCAAAATATCACTAAAAATCCAAGATATTTTTTTATTTTTAGTTTCTACAAGTGTCCACACCATATATTCCATTTACACTATGGAGACTCTAATGAACCAATGATGTTTTCACAATAATAAACTTCTACACCACAACCAATTGAGTAATAAATTTTTTATGGACCAGTAAAATAAAAGGGTCTCATAAAGAAGGTTAATAGCTATACTGTAAGGGTTCATAATGTTTGAAAGTAACTTCTAATACCTATAGGCTACACTATAAGTCATAGTTTTGTGTTGCAAGGATTGAAAACTATTAATTCAATAAATAGTTCATACTTGGATTTCTCTCATGAGTTTAATTTTCTTTTTTTATAAATCTCATAACTAACATTTATAATTTAACTAATTGTGATTAAATAAAGGATGATATGAAGTTTAAAATTAGAGGATAATAGTATGGGTATTTATTATAGTTTGAATTTAATATTTGAAATTCAAATTTTTTATTGATAATAATAAACTGCAATGTATAATAGAAGACATCACATATAACAAAATAGAGAGATTAATTCAAGATTAAGAACTATAGGAGTGTGTTAAATATGAAATATATTGAATAAAATTATTAAAATAATAATCTTTGGTTCATATCCTTAAATAGAAATAATTGATATACTTGAGTATCATTGAAGAACCACCTTGCTATTGGGTGTTATTCCTCTTTATTAGAAATATTTTGTTGGATTAACCTATGTGTTGTACATATATTCAACTCTCTTTAATTTTTGTATGTGGAAGAGAGGAAGAGGTTGTGGACCTTGGATTTGTAGTGAACTTTTCCTAAAGTTATAATCACATTATAATGTGTAAATTATTTTTTATCGTATCAACATGATGATAATATATTATTCTTAGAGTATCCTTTTATAGGAGAACCAAGTAAAATCAGCATGATCATGGTCCTTGAATTTATACATTTTATTTTTATTAATAATCAGATTTAGGTTTTCTTTCCCAACATAAAGAAAAGTTACAATTTGAATTAAAATAAAGAGAAAATGTTTTTCACCCAAATTTACCCCCACTCTAAGGTAGTATTGTGGGGTTAGAGTATAACACAAAAGGAAATAGATAACACCTTATTAAATGTGGAATATAAGGAAACCCTCATGGAAACATTTTTAAGTTTTTAAAATAATAATCTACATTAAAAATAAAGAAGTTAATCAAGGAAAGTATGGATATATGGTAGATGGTGGAGTGTTTATATTATTCACAATAAGGATTAAACCCTACTTATACATTAATAAGAGGCTGAGGATAATTATAGGTATTAATTAAATAAAATTCCTTGAAAATAAATATGTAAAGTATTATTGATTTTGAAACTTTTATAAATTGTGTGATTATGATGAGGAATTTGATTCAACTCTTGTGGTTGTAGAAATATTTGAAAATGATGAAGACTCCAAGTCTAAATCAGAAGATAATTCAACAACTGAGGAAATTTATCTTGAACCTCATAAGAGAAGTAGGAGAGTGGATGGTGATCCATTATAAATAATTAAAGATACGTTAACTCTAACACTGATAAAAATAATGAAGAATTTGAAACATGCAACGTTATTATCAATAGTGGAACCAATATCATTTGAGGAAGCCATGAAATTTGAATGATAGACTAGATCCTTGAATGAAAAAATGGATAAAATTAAAAAAAAAATTGGGGAATTATTAAAGAAGACAAAGAATCACAATTTGATTCCAAAAAATTATATCTCCAAGAAAAAAAATTGATGATCAAGGAAATGTGATTAGAAATATGGATTGTAAAGGCTACATTCAAATTACTAGATTTGGTGTTGAAGAAAAGGTTTGTGTTAATTTCTTCACTTGATTCAATTTGCCTCTTATTGAAGATATGTATTTTAAAAGGCTTCAAGATTTATCTTATATACATTAAAACAAAATTTGTAATGGTGTTCCAAAATAAGTAGTTTATATTGAACAACACATGGGTTTTCAGATTGGAAAAGATGAAATTAAAGTGTACATGTTGAATAAGTCCCTCTATAGTCTAAAATAGGCATGTCAATAATGGTATTCATGGGTATATTTGTATTTAGATAATCATTAATTTAAAAGGGATATTTATGATCATATTCATATGTGAAAAAATTTAAGGAATATTTATTTATTATTCTAGCCTATATAGATAACATCATATTTAATAGATTTCAAGAGAAATTTTTGGAGGAATTTCATATTCTGATGTGTTCAGAGTTTGATATCTTTAGGATTGGTGAGATTATGTACTTTATAGCTTTATTTTTGTTTAAAATGAGAGATACAATTTTGTCTCCTATATTTCATATGGTAGAGAACTAGTGGAGAAATTTGACATGCATGATTCCAAAATGACATGAACTCTAATTTTTGTTGGAACCAAACCTAAGAAGAACAATGATGGGATATATATAAAGCTTACCTTTTATAAGAGAATAATTTTAAGATTTATATATTTTATAGCAACACTACCAAATATTTCCTTCACAATATGTTTGGAAACCCATTTATAGAGTAATTTGAAACAATAAAATCTCATAGTAGTTAAATGAATCACGTGGTACATTTGGGGAACTCTTGATTATATATTTCTCTTTTATGTTGTAATGATCCTGAGTTATAATAATTTCTTGATTTACACTTGGCTATTAATGTGGGGAAACAAAATTTCAAAAGTGTTGGTTTATTGATTATTAGAAAACGATGTGTGTGTTGGTTGAGAAAAAAGAAATAAAGTACTTCTATGAGAATGGTAGAGGATAATATATTGAATTAAACAAATTTAGAACCATGATTCTATCAATGAAGAAATAATTAGAATATATTGGTAATTAATAAAAGATATATATAATTATATTCTATGATAATAAGAGTGATATTTTTCTCATAAAAAATACATTATATCAATATTTTACCAAGAATGTTGAGATTTGTGTCACTTATGTAAATAAAATGTGGGGTATTTAATTGTTAATGTAGAGAATTTTGGAACTAATTAAGAAGTTAAATACATTAGGACTAATCCATTGGTCACACCAATGTTTAAGAAACATCGATTGAAACTCAATGTTCAACCACCTCCCTAGGTTTGAGTAGGTTTAGATAGCTCTCATTTTACTATTTGTTTCTAATTGGTTTTATGGTTTCTCAATGGATGGGAGGTTATTTCTATTTGAGGATTTTTTATAAAAGGGTGATAATGACTATGATTTTAATAAAATTTTCAAGCTGTGTTATAGATGAGTT
Organism: Viscum album; assembly: GCA_963277665.1. Taxonomy (NCBI): domain Eukaryota; kingdom Viridiplantae; phylum Streptophyta; class Magnoliopsida; order Santalales; family Viscaceae; genus Viscum; species Viscum album. The sequence goes on from OY728129.1 coordinate 244,038,986, forward strand.
TATCTCATCAAGGGGAATTACTTGTTATGAAAGTTAATTAGAGGTTTGATCCATGAGGAATTAAGGAATGGAGTTTGATTGAGATGGAAGACATTCGAAGTTTTGAGATGAGAAATGAAATTAGGCATGGAATGATCAATTAAACTATTGTTTTTTACACTAAGAAATGATCTTATAGAATTAGTGTGATAGATAAGATATTTTGTTTTCATCGATAATAAGAATATGATGTGTGAGGTACTCTATTTCACTTCATATTTCCAAAAATCCCAAGGGGATAAAATTTTTGAACCAATTTTATCTTGGAAGGAATTTGATTTTGTGTTTACTATCAATAAAATTTTAGTGGATAGGGTTCTTAGGGATTCCATGCAAAGGGAACATATTTATAGAAGTTTATAAGTATAAAAGATTTCTGTAGGTGTTTTAATGTTGTTTCTAATGAAATGATTTTATGTTTGGGCATGTGGAGTTAGTTTTTTACTAGTCTATGTGGTTTATAATATTCTATTCATTTTATTGAGACAAGGAATGATCCATGATATGTTAGGACACTTCTCATCAAAGTGGGAGTATAATTAATGAAATGTGAAGGTGGAGTTGCATGTAGATTTCAAGAATTGTTGTGTTACACTGGTGGAGTTACATGAATGATGTACAAAAAATTCAGAGAAAAGAGGGTTGGGAGAAGGTCATGGGTTTTCAATAAATTATAGCTTACCCTCATAATCTAGAAATGAATGAATAATTTTTAGAGGATTATAGGTAATAATTTCAGACAAGGCTCACCTAAGATAATTTTGCTACGTAAACATGACTTTAGTAAAAAATATGGAAAAATTTAAAGTGCCCAATACCCACACTCCTAGATTTGGTGATAAAAATATAAATTACACATATTATTTTATAACACATGAGATGATCCAAGAATGACTTACAAATATTTAACCTTATTAAATAATATTCTTTAAAAAACACACACAATCCCATAACATAATGTTTTATTCACTCTATAAATTAACTACATGGTCTTATTTTTTTTATAATAAGTATTCACCATTTCCCAAAAATAATCTTATCATGTGATACTCTTATAGAAATATCACACATAATACTATCCCATAAAACCCATGGGATGGACACAAAATAAATTAGTGATCTCGGATGACCAGTAAGGGAAAACATAAGAGATAATAGTCAGTTATCAAAAGTGAATATATGTTGTTCATGTGGGTCTATAAATATAATTAAAGTGAATAAAAACTATTAATAATACCCAATAAACCATTTATCATAAGTAATTATTCATAGAATAATTCTTTCAGTATAACATAAGAAATGGGTAATAACAATATGGAAAAGTGATCCAATAATCAAGAAAATAGATTATAAGAATAATAATGTTATATATATATAAGCATATAAAATAATGACATTGTGAACATTTATATCCATATTCATGTGCTTGCATAAAAATGTAAACATAGCTACCCATAATCATGACCATACAATACCTAATCAACATAGATAATTATAATCATGCCCATGCATCCTCATGTGAATATAACAACTTGAAAACATGTTCACCCATCATATTGTGAACATATATAATCACCATCATTTTCATGAATCACGGTGGGAAAATATCTAATCCCAATCATGTACACACATCATGTTGGGAGAAATCCCAATGATTCCTTCACATTTAGTTGTGAAAAAATTAATGATGACCATTCAATAAGTTGTGAGAAATCATAATCATTCCCATTTATTTATCTAATGAGATATGAAATTTTACATAATTCATTGAAGTTTTATAATGGACCCACCTATCTCAGAATGATAAACCATACATACATTTTCTACTTGAATATAAGAACCATCATAAATCCATCATAGCATATTTTCATATGAGAGTAAAATTGGTTTCATGAAAATGTCCCCAATACATGATGATATGACATATAAAGAAATTCGGTGGATATTATCATTATATAATATCCACAATGAAGTATAATCGACATAAAAGGATGTTTTCATATATAAAAAATTATTTTATAAGGGAATTAGAAAATTTCTTTGGAAAATAAGAATAAATATCCTTTTCTTTTGATGACTTTTATTTTAAAACGTAAAATTTACAGAATAATAGGAATATTTATTTCATTGGAAAATAATCAATACTAGGAGATGAATATTCATTATAAATAATTGTTATAAAATATAAAAGATTTGTTAATTTATAAATCTTTAAAAAGGATGATTCTTTTCACACTTTTGAAAAGAATATCAAGGAAACATAAAATAGATCATATGAAAGACCTTTAAAAATATTCCTTTTAATTATTAATTTTTAATATAAAATGAATATAATTAATTATTTAATTATATATAAGTACATACATAAAAATATATAGAGAATATTGATATGGAGGATAAATATTCTAAACCAATAAAATAGATAAGGTTAGCTTTACTTACAAATAACCTTAATTTTATATTGTGATCTAAAGGGAGGTTAAATTATAAGAATACATGTAAACCCAATGAATAACTATAGTAGTATAAAATATATATGTTTTACATAACAATAACATAAAATTTCCCCAAATATAAATCTAAACATTGGAAATGTCGATTTTAGAGTGAGTTTTGAAAGAAACCCTCATTGCTTTGATAACACTTAAATCAAAATCCATTGAAATAAAGAACATGAAATGAATTTTTAAATGGAATTAATTACATTAATGGTATGGTATAAGACATCCATGAAGAAATTTATACATCATATTATGAAGGAATTTGGTGAATATATAACATATCTCTATGAGAGAATATTGATATTAGAAAATCCTCCCTTTACTCCCCACTTCCATAATGGTGATTTAACCACTTGTACAATAAACTTAACCATATTAATAAATTATTAAAGAACATTATTCATATATATATATATATTTAAGTTCATAATATTATGTTATACTCCTTAATTATACATATATTAGTTAGATATAGTTTATTTTAATCATCAGATGATTGTAATTTTGATTGTTTCATAAAATTTTTAAAATTGTGATGTCAATTATCATTATGTGATACCAATTCATTACTCACAGAGTAGTTTATATTGATTAATATTTCTTTAAATTCTTTATTCTTTCCCTATTTAATTTTATAGAATATATGGGTATGGTTTATAAGAAGTTGATCCATAACGAGCTTGTTTTAGGAAATATACTGATAAAAACAAATTAATTTACATTGATAATTCATTTTTTCAACATTAAAGAACCTTATTGATGACATAAATTAAAACTTAATACCATATATAACTATTATTGATGTATTTTCACTTATTAATGTGGAAAATAATGATGTTTTTATAGCATAGTTCATGTTAGTGGTTGAACTAACCAAAAAAATAAAATGGTATACTAATGTTGAGAAAGTGTATAGAGTTATATAATTGTAACATAATTTTAATATAATAGAAGTGATGTTTGTATAACATGATTGTAATAGAATAATAATGTTGTTGATATAGCATAATTAAAGCGGGTAGTGAGATTTATAAAGAGTGGATATGATAATGTTGTTGAAAAATTTTGTGAAGAACTATGTACTTTGATGAATTCACTCCTTCTCGATGCGGATTCCTTCAGAATAAATGATTTATGATTCCTTTATGGGAATAGAAGATTCAAAATTACTAATAAGGATTTCAAATAATAATATCATATAGGTATAAAAGAGTTTTTCAAATGGTTTGTGTTTTTTGGAATGGGTTGAGGAGTGATCTATTTATAAGTGAGAAGGGGTGGAAATATTTTAATTACTCATTAATTAATGTGAAAAAAATATAATTTTCAAGTAAAGTGGAAAAATAATTCACAAAGGATTACTATAGGTTATGAAATATCTAATATAAAATTTTTCAGATTATGTTTTTGGATATTTTAGGTCTTTATAACTTAGTAAACTTCTTTTTTTATTTGTTTTACTTTTATCATGTTAACTTAGTTTTAACCTTTGAACCTTATTATTATGACTAAAAAAGAAATTAAGATACTTATGTAATTCTTTTTGATTAAATTTTTTGAATCAGTTTAATATAATTCAAATTTTAATTATGATAAATTTATTTTTTAATTTAAACCATAAAATATATAGAAAAAATAGCTTCTTTAAAAAATATCATTTTAAATTTTATGTGTTCTTAATAATATTTAAGATCAAATTATAATTAAATGAGTGTTAATATATTTTTTTTATAAATTTATGAATTTTATTATAATAATAAAATAAAATTTCTGAATTGACTTATTAAGATAAAAATAAAAAACACTTAAAAAAACGTACTTTGAAAATATCCATTTTTGGACATTAAGTGATTTTTAACATATCCCCTTAGAATTGATTATTTATGTTATTCCTATACAATTTTATCAATAACGACTGTTATAATATTTTTTTTAAATTTTATACGTACAAAAAATAAATATTTAATAATATTATTAATAAAAATAATAAGTAACTCATAAATATAAATAAAAATATTTAATTAAACACTATCCTTTTACAATTATTATTATTTTTTAATTATACTATTTTCTATTTTTTTACTAAAAAGTGAACATCTTAAATATATATATTTCATACATTCATTTCCAATAAACTGATTTCAAATAAATATATTTCCAATGACCATATATATTTGATTGGATATATTCCTATGTATAACCTAAAATATATCCTTAGAATCATCCACCTTACTCATTTACTTATCTCTCAACATGTCAATTATATTTATAATTTTCTAGTTTATTTCTACAGTTTCAATTGGGGTGATTATCTTTCTAGAAAATAATGAGAATAATGATTTTATGTTGGTGGAATTTTTATTCACTTTTTAATTTATTCCAAATGCACATTTCTTTGTGCTATTTCATAATGTATTCTCAGGATGAACTAATGTTTATCTTTATATAGTAATATTTTATGTTAATAAAATTCATCATAGTTTGTTTGTGTTTTATGTTTCATGTGAAATAAAACTCTCATAATTTTATTTTTTAAATTAAATTCATACTATAATCTCAAGGTGTTAGAAAAGTCAAATGCAAAGACATTGTTCCTTAAAAAGGGTCGAAAAAGGATTTTCATGAGAAATTATTTGTTAAACTAACTTGAGATGATGTGGTTACACAAAAAACACTTCTACAAACTCACATTAGTAAATGAGTTTCATTCTAGACTTAATCTGTAAAGACCTCGACCCTAGAAACCCAGAGTCTGTGGTTACCTAATGAAATTGGTGTAATATACATAGAATTGCCTCTCGAAGGACCAAATAAATTAGTAGCACTGGTAAACTTGATACATAATTTAAATTAAAATTTAATTTTATAACATAAAATAAAAAAGTTTTTTATTTGAGAACTATATATTTCCACTTAGAATATCCCTTTATATAAATCACAAAACACTTCCTGGTATTTAAGGGAAAACAAGAAATAAGAAATTTGTGAGCTTAGATACCTAGTATGTGTAAGTTTACATCATAATATTTAATGAATAAATAAGGAATAATAAATATATAGAGGTAATTAAAAAAATCATTTAATAAATAATTTGAACATGAAAAATAATATGGTAGGAATAAATAATGATCAAATAATGCATCATACAAAATTACATGAGCTTGAAAATTTTTCATAGAAATTATAAATAAAAGAACAATCACATGGAAATCAATAAATGATTTCATAATGATGGAATTCAAAGTTATATACATCTAAAACTTGTTTTAAAATTATTATTCTAAGAAATATATACTTTTATGGCATCATTACAAGAAATCTTACATAAATGGGTAAGGCCTCGACCAAATACCCAAGATCATTTGTATAATGAGACCTACCAATGTATCAATGGTCTATAATGGGATATGGATATCACATATTAAGTAAAATTAATTACTTATAATAAAGGATTTAAACATATTTAACATAAATATTTATATTGAAAAACTAGCATACAAAATGTTAACAATTACTACAATCAATAAACATAATTATTTATAAACCATGCAGATCAATATGAATCATTTCAAACTAGTATATCCCCAGTCTGACTGGTCATAAAACATCCATATAAATAATAATTATGGTATAATTGAAGCACATACCCAATAGAGAAAAATGTAAAATGATTTTTTATGTTATTGATGAATATAAATACTATAAAAATATCATTAAAAACATTCTTGAGGAAAATAACCTTTTCACTTTGAATATATTTTTAAAACTAAAAGTTCAAAAAAAATTCAAAATGTTTTTCTTTGAAAATAAGCTCTGAAACTTATAACATAAGCTTTAAAACATTGAGTTTTCATGATGGTGGTGAATTTAATATATGCTGTATGAATTAAAAAAGAGACTCCTTTTACATTTCTCTAAAATAAAAACAAGCCTTGTATGTAAAAAAATTAAGATTCCTTTAAAAAAAATTAAAATGTAAAACATGGGTAATAATCTATTAAATAAATAATTTGGATAACTTTAAAAACTTTTTTAATCTTTTTTTTAAAATTGTGGATTTTGATGATATATGATTTTGGATCTAAGAAAGAAATAAGTTGTCATTTACTTAAAAACATTTTCTCAATAATTTTAAATACAAAAGAGAGGGAAAATGGTAATATTACAGGAAAATGTTTATGGATAAATATATTTTAAGAAAATATAATGATTCTAAGATTGAAATATCAATCAATTCCCCCTATGGTACTTAAACAAAAACAATCTTGAATAACAATGATTTTGTGAAATAAACCCTTACCAATTTAGTAATGTTTGAAACATGATACCCATGAAAGAAATAACATCAAATGAAACTTTAAATTCCATTAAGATAAATATATTCATGTTATAACATTTCAAAAAATGGTATAATATATGCCACACAATGAAATAAGTGGTGAATGTTGCATATATCTCACAGAAGTAAAAGTGAGTCCAGAAACCCTTATAGTGATCATAACATCAAAGTGAGGATTAATAAATGAATCAATTTTGTGTATCAAATTTAAATCCACATAAAAAAATTGTAAATACAATGTATTTTATTTAAAATTTATTACACACATAATCTTATAATATCAAAGACAATGAAGAAGTAATATTATCCAATGAAAAGAAATTGATTTATGAAATTCCACACCCCTTGGTAACTTTCAAGTAAAATCCCCTTGGATGAAATATTTCAAATTGAAAATTAAAATAAAATTAATTATGAAGTATTTATGATATTTCATGTAAAAAGGTATGTATATACACCATATATTATAATTTATGTGTATAACGTCAAAGTATTCCTCAATAAAGAGAAATTGAGACGAAGTCCATTACATGAAGTTTTAACATCCTTAAAAAAAATTTGGACCTCCAATATAATAAATATAGGTTTTTATAAATTTTTTTGAAAAACTATACTTATATATATATAACCATTTATTATTTAATTGTGACCTTTTACTACATATTTATTAACAATTCTTTATTTAAATCGTGTTCCGGGTAATAACCCATTTTTTATGTATGTTTTGATTTGGTATTTTCAGTCTTTTTATAATGATAATGGGTAAATAATATAAAGTATGTGAAACATGATATAAATATCACATATATTAATTATATATTTATTTATAGTAATAAATACATGTTAAAGATAAAAAATGAATTGCATAGTTCATGGTGATGGTAAGTCGTACGTACAATTGAATATTGTTTCCATTTTTTCAATGGATGGAATGAAAGGGAAAAAAATATTAATTAACCTTCACAGAATCATTATTATGTTACATATATCATTTATTTTAACCAAGTCCATCCTTATTACCGTCCATGTAAAAATAAAATAATTTAATTTAACATCACTACGTGGAGGTGATAGTCCACATTTACGCATGAGAGATGTTTTTGTTTCACAAAGGATTATAAAATAATAAGTAAGATTTGATATTATATTTAAGGAATTATTTTTAGGTCATATATCACTAATATTAACTAAATTTATCAATACAAACTTCCATGTAAATAAAAAAAATGAATCTCATCGCTTCGTGTGGCAGTAGTCTGTTGTACACACAAGTGATATTATCATATCCAAAAGGGAATGGAAAGTAAGGAAGTATATGTGATATAATAATTATATAAGTATAATAATTTCATAAATATAATATAAATATTTTAATTATAACATTATATTCATTCTTTAAAGGTAGTGAAGTAAAACTAATTACATCAGTTCGCGGGGTGGTAGTCCACCCTACACACAATTGATGGTTTCGTTTTCCATTTGATGGAAGTGGAGATTGAATTAGGTTATTAAATTAATATAATAACATACCATTATATTTAATGCAGTATGTTTTATATATAATCGTGTTTTAATAAGATTTTATGGAGGTATAAGAGGAAAAAAAATAAAAACAATCATTTAAGAATGTTACCTCTCCTTTGAAAAACTTCTTTAGAGTTGAACCAAAATCCTTATTAGAACAGATTTATGATCAAAATAATGCCCTTATGATGTTTTAAAGGATTTAAGGAAGATATTTATGTACCAAATTTATGAACCAAATGGAATAATGAGTGTGAAGTAGAGAGAAGGGGGTGTCCTTTTATAAGTTGAGGATAAGACACACTTGGAAATTTAAAAACCAAAAAGCGATACCCACGTTTTTATCAAGTAAAAGGAATAAAAAATGGTACATTATAGATTCTAAGAGGTTTAAATCCCTAATTATGACTATAAAATGGGTTTTGGATAAGGTTTAGGTCATTTCAACCCTTATCCTCTTTGTTTTACCCTCATGTAAACCCATTTATACCTTAACCACAATAATTAATTATTACCATTTTCAGTGTTAATTTTTAAAAACAATTAAGTTAAATTTATTATCTAATAATAATTATTAATATTTATGATATTGAATCCATTTTTACAAATTTATTTCACATATTTTCTAGTATCCAATTTAAAATTAAACCCGTAGATGCGCAAAAATATGGTTTTTCTAAAGAAAAATATTCAAATGTTTAAAAAGTTTTTATATAAAACATCATTATGAAATTGGTTCAAATTAACTAAATTAGATAATTTTAAATATAATTTAAATAATTTTTACTTTAATAAAAAATTAAAATATAATTTATCTTGGTAAATAATTTAAATGAAAAGGTAGTTTTCAATAAAAACCAGTATTTTTCACTATTCAAAAAAAAATCTTTTCATTAAATTCTCAAAAATTAAATCAACTATAATTCCAAATTTTATATTTTTAAAATAAAGTATATTTTTTCAGATAAATCTTCTAAAATTGGTAAAAATTAATTTAAAATTATGTGCACAATATACCACTAAACTACCTTTTAGAAAAATATAATCTTTTAGAAAATATTTCTATTTGTTTCAAATGATTCTAATTTTATTTATAATGAATAGATGACCATCGAATTTAATTTAGAAATGTGTAAACCATATAAGTTTAATAATTTATTTATTCCTATTAACACCCACCAACTTAATGGATAGGTTATAATGTTCATATATTATTTTAATAGAGTATCACGTTTTATTTAAACCTAGTATTGCATGCATCAAAAGCTATCGAAGTGATTGAATTTATTTTAAAAATATATCTTGTAAAGTCTTAAGGTGTTAAATTATCTTCTAATATTGGTTTTTTGTGTCATTTACTCCATTGAACATGTTTTTCCCCTTTTCAAATTTTGGGGTGTTACATTATATCTACTTAAATAAATTGAGTCCTTACAATTTAATTTTGATCTTGTAAATCAAGGGTTTTAAATTTGAGAACACCTTTGTTGGATAACCAAATCATAAAAATATTTAATATAAAGTTCAATTGATAATAGGGAAAGGTAACTTGAATTTCATTTAGAATAACACATAACTCGGTTTCCATGTAGGATAACATTATTGGGAAGTAATGATATGGATATAGAATAAAATTGTAAATAATTATGGAGAGTGATAGAGGAAATTGATAACAAGAAAGTGAATGATATATAGAAAGTTAAGGTCCTAATAATCATAAAACTATGATTAGTTAAAATACCATTTGACTCATCATATATTAATGTAATATGATAACATTATTGTTTCCTAATCCTTTTCTCTATAACTGAGGAATTAATTTACCTTATAAATTGGAAACATAATAAAAATATAATTACTTTATATATTTATATTTTATAGAAATAATTTTATCTTTTGGTCTTTATTTTATAAATTTATACTTAATTTTTTTCTTCAAGTAATTAGAATCCAAAATGAATTTTTATGCCTGAAGCACTAACATTAACTCTTAATGGATAATAAAAATAATAAAAAGTCATTCTTCCAATCTCTAGTTATATTTCAAGTCCAAAATTGTTTGCATGAGTTAATAAATAATATATTAATTTATAAAAACTCAAAATAACCCCAATGTTCAACTTATTTCTTTTCATAAATATTTAACCTTAAGATTCATCTAAAATATGTCCATCCAAATATGAATTTCAAAAATTTAGAAGGAATGTATCTATATTTCTAAAATAAACTTAACATTATATTCCCCAACAAATAGAATGTTGCTATCGATGTCACATAAAAAATATATGAATACCTTTATCACCTTAAAACATTAATGAAAACATGCATGCTACCAACATTTATTTTTCTCCTTATTACTTAAATAAAATTACAAATTATCAAATTTATTCCATAATTCCAATAATGCAGTAAAATGAAAAAAATATAACATAAACCATCAAATCAATCACCAATTTAGAGGTCATAAATACTATTTGATAACCATATATTTATCATTATTATCTCAAAATTGGTTATATATTAATGGCCATCCTCCCTCATTCATGTGTTTTTGAAGAAGATAAAATTTCCTCTATATGAATTTTCTTCATCACTGATACCATTCAACATATTTTTTAATATCCTTATGAAAAATTTTTATTGAAAAATACTTATATTTTTTTCATGATTCATATAACATAATTGTTGAGTTATAATATATAGATACTTCAATTGTTTAAATTTATTCATATATCATAAACTAGGATTCATCATTTTATTCATTAAGACCTCCTTCCATTCATATTTTATTTGATATCTCTTCATTATCAATAGAAAAAACATTATTCATGAAACTGTGCTTATCATATTCTTTAAATTTTCTCATAGTTCATCTATTTTCATATTGACCAAAATGTCCACATTTAAAACATTCCACTATTCATGATACATTAGGAAAAAAATTATTCTCATTCATTGCGTTAACCAGAATTTTTATTTTTCCTCAGTAATTACTTACTTTGTGTATTTATTTTACACACTAAAAACATATTCTCATCCCCTTAATACATTCCATTGAGTTATCATTATCAAAATATAAAAATATAGGAAACTGAATCTTCTTTCTTCTATGGTCTCCACTGCCTGAGCTCTCAGCGAACTCTATCCTTCTCTTCTTTGGAGTGTCCAAGAGTTAGTTAATATTTAAGTTGTCAATCATATATCATGATAAATGATTAGGAATAATCATAATATCAATCAATCTATTAATTATTTCATTTTATTTCTCATCAACAAATTTTCCATCACATTCAATGTTAACCCAGTACCTTCGGGTTCCTTCTAATGAAAAAGACAAAAAACCTAGTATGAACAAAAAAAATCATAGTGGAAGAAATATAATCATGAAAAAAAACTTATAGGATGTCTTAATCATGACACATGCTTTTTAAACTATGAAACCTAATTTTAACCTTGGTTATTTATTTTCATTATCTGTTAAAATTCATCATGATGGTTCATAAAAAATTAAAGTTAACCTAAGCATAGCCCCATGAGTGTCAAACTAGGTGCAAAGTAAGGCCCATATTCATATAGCAGGTGACACTCAAGTCAAGAAAAATGAACATTTTTTGGTGTTAATAACCCTATATACATCTCTTTCAAAACCAAATCTGCCTATAGTATCCATATAGGGATGCATTTCTAGTAAAATTAACACAATTGCTTCCTTACCAAAACTTTTCGATGCTCTTCTAAGATTATCCTTAAAGTCAATATTAGGATTATTTTCTCTTATCTATGTTTTCCTAAATATAGATCCCATGGTTTATACTAAACTTCCTCTAATGAAAACTATAAATACCTCAACCTTAGTATCCCAGACTAAGTGGTTACTTTATTACATTGGCATAAGATACACCGATACTCATCTTGAAAAGATGAATAGATTATTAATCTTCATGAATTAGATACATACATGAAATTCACATTATAATTGAAAACATAAAATAGAAGATAATTTTATTTTTGAAATACATTTTTTCCCTTATAATATCCCCACATATCAATCATAAAATACTCCCAGGTATCACGGGGAAAATAAAACATAAGAAAGGGGTGATCTTAGTTGCTTAGTACGGTTAAGCATATAGAGGAATCTATCATGAATAAATATGGCATAAAAAATATGTCAATTTATATAACTAAAACTCTTGTAATTTAATAAATAAATTGAACATGAATAATAATATGTTAGGAATACGTATTGATTAAGCAATGATATATACATAATCACATGAGCAAGTAACTTTTCCATGGAAATTCTAACAAATCGAATAATCACATGACCATCAATAATTGATTTCATAATGATGGAATGCATAATTTAAAACATTTTAAACATTAAATTAAGGCCTTATAAAATGAAATATATACTGTCAAAACCTTTTTCCAATACATATTACATAAACAGGTAAGGCCTTAACCAAATACCAAATCTAGATTATCTCATGAGAACTACCAAAGAATCAAGGGGCTATAGAAGGCCATTCCTATCACTTATTTTTTATAATTAATTATTCATATAAAAATTTTAAAAATACAATCAATATAACTATTTATATTAAAAAACTATAATACATAATGTTAATAATTAAACAAATAAATAAATATAATCATAAAACTTCTAAATAAATATGAGTAGTATCACACTGGTAGATCCCCGGTCAAACTGATCACAAAACATCTAGAGATACAATAAGGATGGTGTTATTAAAACATACCCTCAATGACTTATAAGGTAAAATGGTGTGGGTGGTTTTTTTATGACTATAAGTACTATAAAAATATCATTAAAACATTTTTGAGGAAAATAATCTTTTCACTTTGAAAATATTTTTAAAAATAAAAGATAAAAAAATATTTTGAAAATAATTTTCTTTAAGAATAACATTGATACACATAAATGAATATTTAAAACATTGAGTGATCATTACTAGTGGAAATTGTACACATGACATATTATTTAAGAAATAGATTCTTTTAACATTTTCAATAAAATCCAAATGGACCTTCTTTGGAAAAAAAATAAAGAGTTATTAATTTTTTTTGTTAAAATTTAAAAAAGAATAAGAATGTATTTAATAAATCAGTTTGATAATGTTAATAATATTTTTGATTTTTTTAGAAAACATGAATTTGGATGAAAAATGATTTTCGGTCGAAGAGAGAAATAATGTCAGTTTTACTTAAAAAACATTTCTCAATCATTTTATGTAACAAATAAAATAAAAATGGTATAATGACTTTAAAAAGTTCATGAATGTCCACAAAAGGTAAAACTATATTGATTTTTAAGATATAAATATCATATAATTACCCCAAGGTAGACTTAAACATAAATAATCGTTAATAATGATGAGATTCTGAAATAAACCCTTATAAATTTGGTAACGTTTGAATTATAATCCACATGATAAAAATAACTTCAAATAAAGCTTTAAATACCATGAGGATAAAGATATTCATGATATAATATGTAAAAATGAGCATTATATACACTATATAATCAAATAAAATGTGAATATGGAATATGTCTCACAAAAGTAAAAGTGAGATTAGAAACTCTTATAAATACCATAACTTTGATGTGAGGTCTAATAAATAAATATATTATGCATATCAAATGTCAATAAAAATAGTAAAAGTTGAAATATATTGAATGATATTAAAAATTCATTAAAAAGAGAATTATATAATATTAAAGAAAATGAATAAATAATATAACCCAATGAAAAGAAAACGAGTTAGAAAATTTCATACCACTTGGTAATTTTTAAGTAAAATAACTTTGTTGAAATAATTCAAATTAAAACATAAAAGAAGATTATTTATGAAGGATTCAGGATATTACATTTAAAATGGGTAGTATATGCACCATTTAAAATAATTTTGGTGCATAACATCAAAATATTCCATAATGGAGGGAAATTGAGACGATGTCCCCTACCTTTGGTTACGTATTCCTTTGTACACACTAAAACCTTGTGTATAATTAATATTAATTTATTATATATATATATATATTATAGAACCATAATTATATATATCATATGATATATGATTACTTGTGACCTTTTACTACATGTTAATTAATAATTACTTATTAAAATAATGTTTCAGGTAATAATGGATTTGTTTTTCATGTATGTTTTGATTTGGGATTTTTTGTCCTTTTTCTTAGTTCATTGTTATATAATAGATATAATTCAAAATAATATAAAAATATCATATATATTCATTGTATATTTATTTATAGTAATCCATATAAGTTAAAGATAGAAAATACATTACACCATTTATGGAGATGATCGGTCGTACATACACATGAATGTTATTTCCATTTTCTCGACAGATGAAAAAAAAGAAAAAAAATATTAATGAATAATTAAATGATAATTTTTATGTTATGTATATCATTTATATTAATAAAATCCATTCTTATTACCATAAATGTAAAAATAAAAATGAAAAACATTTCACATCGTTACATGGAGGCAGTAGTCCACTCGTACGCACGAGCCAAGTTATTGTTTTCCAACGGATTGGAAGGTGAGAAGTTATATGTGATATTATATTTATATAATAATAATTAATTCAAAAATATAATATATTTTCCTTATTTTTATCCTTACTACCATCTTTGTAAATCATAAAAAGAAACAAATCACAACGCTCAGTGAGGTGATAGTCCGAATACACACGAGTGACATTATCATACCCCGTATAGAATAGAATGTAATAAGGTATATATGATAACATAATTATATAAATATAATATTTTTTTAAATATCATATAACTATGTTAAATCCAATATTATATAAATAATTTAAAGGTGGTGATGGAAAATTAATTACATCTATTCACGAGGCTGTAGTCCACTGTACACACAATCGACGATTTCATTTTCCATTTAATGGATGTGGAGATGGATATAGATTACTCTCTTATCATAATAATATTTGATTATATGGATTATAATTATGTTATTACATGATAATATTTTAATAATATTTTCAAAAGGTCGAAGAACAAACAAAATAAAAAATTCTCATTTAAGAACATTATCTATTCTTCACACAACTTTTTTAGTGTTGCACCAAGAGCCTTCTTAGGATGGATTTTGGATCAAAAAAATCCTCTAGGATGTTTTAAGGGAGTTAAGGAATATATTTGGGTAGTTATTGGTATATAAAAATGGATTTGGGAGTGTGAATAAGAGAGGATATAGGGTAGCCTTTTATAAGTGGGGGGGAGGACTCACTTGGAATTTTGGAAAAGAAAAAGTGACACACACCTTTTTCTAATGACAAAGCCTCCAAAATAGATCATTATCAAACCATATAGTTTATAAGGTCTTAATAAAGATATAAAATTATTTTTTAATGTTTTAAGTTATTTTTAAATCTTATATTCTTAGTGTAAAGCCCCGATAAACCCATTTTAATCATAATCATGATAATTAATAAATAATGTTTTCACTATTAATTTCACTCAATAATTACGTTAATATTATTATATAATATTAATTATCATTATTATAATTATTTAATCCATTTTTTAAAATTAATTTCATATAATTTCCAAAATAAAATTTTAAATTAAACCTAGAGACACATTGAAAAAATGTGTTTTCTAAAGAAAAACTTTCAAAACATTAAAAAGTTTTTATATCATAATTCAATATGAAATTGATTTAAATGAGGTAAATTAGTTAAAATGAAATATAATTGAACTAGTTTTACTTTATAAATAAGTCAAAATTAAATTTAACTTTTCAAATAATTTAAAAGAAAATGTGTTTTTCAATAAAAATACATATTTTTTACTATTTATAAAAAAATTAACTTTCTAGAAAATTCAAAAAAATTCACTGAAAGATAAATTTGAAATGTATATTAAAAAATGAGGTATATTTTTAAAAATAAATTTTCTAAAATTATTAAAAATTACTTTTAAATTATATGTTAAAATAATGACTGAACTATATATTAGAAAAATACAGTTTTTTGGAAGACATTTATTTTTTTCTTTCAAATGATTCTTATTTTATTTATAATAAATTGATAACCATTGAATTTATTTTATACATTTGTAAAACATATAATTTTAATAATTTATTTATTCCTATTCGCACCCTCTAACTTTAAGGCTAGGTTATAGTGGTCATTTTTAAAGAATAATTTTTTAATGGATTGTCATTTTTCGTTTGAACCCGATATTATATACATCACAAGCTATCGAAGAGAATGAATTTATTTTAAAATGACATATTTTAAATTTTTGGGTTGCTAAATTCTCTTTTAATATTTGTTTTTCATTTCATGTATTCAATTGAACATGATGTTCATAATTTAGAATCTATATGTGTTACATATGTACACTATACCAGAGTGAAGGCTCTTAAGAGAAATTGGTTCATTGGACCCTGAGGGATGTTACTAATGTTAAAGGTATTATCTTAATGAAGAATTAAAAGTAGGTATTATTTAGAATGAGGAATAAATTGGATTATCATAGTTTTTTTATTCCTGATGAAAGTAAAATCACACTTTCTTGATTATTTCTATGTGACCTATATGTCAAAAAAGTATGAAGATTTCCATGAGAAACAATTAGAAGAGGAGGAATCAATATAGTTTAATATAACGAGGTAGTGTGATCACCCCTGAATCAAATTATAAATATAGTGATACTGGAATTTATTTACTATACCTGAAGAATGTTATCTATGAATCTAGTAAGGAATATTGGATTTTGGTACACTTACACAACACCATGTGTATGCTTCTTTAACTATCCCTTTATAGTAAACCATTTAAATTCATTATACCATGTTTAATTTTTTCATTTGAATTTTGGTGGATGTGATACTAACTACAATTGGATTAATGAGTTCCAATTTGTGTTGTAATATTTTATAAATTATCTAAAATAATAATTTCACATTTTGATTCATTAATCCCCTCTTAGGGTTTCTTGGTTTCACAAAAAACAAATCATTCATCTTGTTCAAGTAATAATCCATTAGGTTTTTCTCTGTAAATTTCCTCTTAAAACTCTCCATTGAGGATGGATAACTAGAAATATATTTGAAATATATTGTATCATCATTATGATGTGATATAAATATTTATCTTAATGGTTTCAATCCCCACTAATAGTGATAAGGTCTTATCTAAATCAATTCCTTCAATAGGTGAATAACCTTTTCACATGATTGATTCTTTGCTTCTCATCACCTCTCATTTTTCATCCAAATTATTGGAGAATGAACTCCTTTTTCTGATAACATTCTTGATTACTAGATTGTATAAAAACTCCCAAGTATAATTATTTTTAATCTGATATAATTATTCTTTCATAGCATCACTCCATTTTTGATTCTCCAAATCTTCTTTTTTATCTACTAGATGAACTTGAGAAAAAAATGAGGTATGCATTTTTGGTCTAAATTTTATTCTAGTTATAATTTGATGTCTTTGATCTCTGATTATATTATGGACCACCACTTTTTTATCCTTTTATGAGATGAAAAAGGTTGTTTTTCATCACAAGAACCTATGACTCTTCTAAATTCCCTTGTTTTTTATAACTTCATCCAACTTATCAAAAACCTACGATTTTTAATTTCACTAAAACTAGCTTCTTATTTTCATTATTTAAGTGTTCCAACATATTCACATCATCATTTGAAATCATCTTTGCAATATATTTTATGTAGAAATGATATTCTATTGAATTTATATGATAACCTAGGAATATAACTTCAAATCCACTTTTCTTGAAATTTACCATGCATTCATCTTTCATCCATCAAACAGCCCGGAGGCCTACAAATTTTTATTAAAATCAAACCCCTCCTTTTAAGGGAAGAAATGGGAAAACCCTAACAGACATCATTGACATAAAAAAATCATGACCTGAAGGTCATGTGAGACAAACCAAACTAAAAACATTGATCTACCCCTCCCCAGCAATTGATTATAAAAAATCTCTCCACCAGTGTAAGGCTGAACGACAAGCAAGTGTCATGTGTCAAAGCACATGCCCAATCCGATGACAAATGCATCCAAATCCATAAGGCTCTTCAATGATGGTCAATTAGCTCTGAAACCATCTTTTGGGCCTGATACACTTTGTCGAGTCTAGATGCATCACCATACCAGCAATCCTCACAAACCCTTACACCATTCTGAGAAAACAACATAATTTCCTCCAACCATCGATCATCCTAGACAAAATGAGATTCCCCACTAGATGCCCCCACCACCACAGCCATAGAAGACTGGAATACCATCCAAAGAACATGAGTTCAATCCATCATCACCTAGTACTGGATGGCCCAAACCCACATCGAGGGACCATCACCGATGAGGGAATCTTGGTCTTTCTGAAATAGAAACACCGCTCTAGGCCTGAATCTGCTCCGATCAGAACCGTGGATACATCCTCACCAGCTTCTGGAACAAGCCTCACAATGATGAGAACTAGAAGGACCATCAAGATGAACCCGGAAAACCAGAAATATATCCAGCCAACATTAGAAATTCACAGCATCACAGGAAAAAAAATTCACAGCGTCACCAAATTAAAAGAATGAAAAAACTAAGAGAATATGAAACTGAACCCCCCCCCCCCCCATTGCATTATTGGTCTGATCGATAGACACTGAAAGTTCCCTGAAATGAACTGTAGATACTTATACGAGCAGACTAACCCGGACTGACATATTAGGTCCACCCCAAGCCTCGACGACGTTGGAGGAGGAAGATCACACTGGGCTGACCACCAAAGCTCCACCAAGAAGCGGTGACACCAAACTGTCGTCGACGTTCCGCACTGAGATGACCGCTGAAGATCCTCCGAGAACAGCATCGTCGTACAGGCATAACACCCACGCCGAGTTAAACCTATAGCCACCGCGAACAGATCCCAGCCCAAAGGGGGGAGGATGAACAAAATAGAGAAACCCTAGGCTCCATGGGTACCATTTTATTAAAATATGTGTTGCTAACATTGACTCTCAGTGGGGGGCCCCGACCAAGCCCAGGTGTGAACCACACTCCCTAGATAAGCAATGGATTAGAATCACCCTATGTATAATACACAAAGTGTGGGACATTTCAAGTAATCTTATGTTCTTTATTTTAGAAACACCATTTTGTTGTGGGGGAATATGGTTTACTAAATTCATTAATAATACTTTGATTTCCACAATATGATTCGAGTATTCTAATTATATATTTAACACCATTTACTATATATAAATTACTAAACAATAAACCACACTCCTTTTTGTACACTTCTTTTAAAACTCTTAAACATCTTCAATTCCATTGATTTATGTTTCATTAATATAAAATATGAAATAAATTTGAAGTATTTAATAAATAAAATAAAAATAAATTCCTTCGTTGGTTGATTTATTTCCCATAATCCCATAAATATATGGATTAATGTACTCCAATGGGTGTAATATGTGAATCTCCACTTTCTTGTGTGAATAATTGATAATATCCCCCTTTTAGAATATAGAGAAAATATAATTTCATTCTCCCTTTATAATTATAAAATCATGAAAATAATTTCATTCAGTAATATTCACCATATTCCTTCAGCCAATATATACTAGTCTTTGATAATGTTGTTGATTTTAATATTTGAAGCTCAAATAGGATGAATTTTCAGCTTAACCTACCTAAAACAGGTTACCCAATTTTCATTATCCTCTCACCAATTCCTATCCATGCTTAATCCTCTTCAAAAAAAAATTATCCTTAAGAAAACCACTTCATTTAATTTATCACGAATTTGAAACCCAATTAATATGTTTATGGTTGAACACATATACATATAATGTTTTCTTCAACTTTATATTGTCTTATCTATTTTTTAAATATTTTAATATCATTCCATTAGCTCCCACTTCATTATAAATAATATTTGTGGTTCTTTATAATATATATAACCATAGATCTCATTACTAGTAAACACTTCTTCATTTACTTTTTCATTTATAAATTCTTTATCAACTTGATTGGAATTCTAAACATCATCTTTATCTTGACTACTATCATTATCTTCATACAAAAATAATATATTTCTCCTGTTTAATTTAGAAAAATTATTACCTTTCCATTTTTAGGAAAACTAATACTTTTCAAATATTTAACCTTTATTATTTGATGAATTCCTTGGATTCTCATCCCTATATTCACAATCTTCAAATTCTTATAACCTTGTTTAATTCACAAAAAAATGTTCAATAGATCTAAAATTGAAAAACATCCGTGTTATATTTCACTGATACCCTCATTTTTATCTTTTCACACTTCTTGAAATGAATGAATTGTGTTTTTAAGATATCATTCCAATATATTATTCTTTATCTGAATAAATTTATTCTAAAATAAAATCTTTCTTCCTCTTCTATTTTTTATAAGAATTGAAGGATATTTCCAAAATATCCTTTCAATTATTATTTAAAACACTTACCTTCCTCATTTCATGAGCAATTGAAATGATATGAAATTAATTCAAAAAATTTCTACTTAGATCATTTTCTTTGACTATTGGAACCTTTATATCAAATCTATCTAGACAAATTCTTAGTATCTTTTCAAAAATTATAGATTAATTTAGCTTCTCACCAAAACCTCTGATGGTCTTAAAACATTATTTACCATAATAAATAGGTTATATACTATTTTACCATCTTTTATATTGAGGTATTAATATTTTGAACTCCAAAACTTTATCTTGGATTGCATCATTTTTTCATTTCCCTAATAAATATTTTCCCTTAAATCCAAATTTCTTTTTGATGTTGTAATCCATCTAATTTTAAGAAACCTTTTTTCCTAAATATATGGAATGGTAACATTCTGATCTTTTCCATCATTATCTAAATTAGTCCCATCAATAACTTTCATAGAAAAACCATCAGTATGAGGTGTAAATCAATCAATAGTGTCTTTTAATATATCTAAAATTATTGATAATTGGTATGATGGAATCCAATCATTCCATGTATAATTATTCATCCCATAAAAAGTGGGAATCAAATTTCCATTAATTGAAATGATGTAATGCATATTTAACAAAGAGATTTAAAAAATTATTCATCAAACACAAAGGATTATAACTTAATCTAAATAACTAATCATATTTGAATAGAACCTTGATGAACTAATACTAATTAAAAAGGGGACACATGAATAATATAAATTCACAGAGAAGTCAGGGGGGGGGGTGAATCAATGAATTCACTTATTTTTACATTTTCCTATTAATTGTTTTTCTACCTATTCATATTCATGTCAAAATTACTATACATGAACCAAAAAAACTATAAATCACAAATACAATAGGAAACATATTTTTTTAGAGGGTCCACTACTCCAAGTAAGAAGCTACATCCTTGGAATGATCTAGTAAAACAAGTGATCACACATTCGACTAGATTCACCATTTTTATTACAAAAAAGGGATTATCCTTGAAATCGTGATGTACAATGTGTCACCCAAATTATATAATGTTCTCCTACATAAAAAATATCTACTAAATATGAAATTTAATAACTTATGAGTCGTTATCTAAGATACAATTCTATAAATTTTATGATTAGGCTGATTCTTATTTATTTTATTTTTATTATTCTTATTTTCCTTCTATCTCTTCTTATTATCTGATTGTTTTATAGTTACCTACAATAATATCATAATTATATCACTCTCTACTCATGAATTCCAAAAATAAAACTTAAGTTAGTAACTCCAACTTCAATCACTATTGATTATCTTCTATATATAAGATATATCTAGTCCCTCTAGCTATGATTGGATATGAATTAGAGGCATAAAATATGAATTTGGTGTATCCATTGAAGAAAAAATGTCATATATTAACAAGAAACATAAATTCATGATTTTTACTTTATTAAAAAATGAAACATCATATTATAGTGTGACCATCACATTCATAGTTTAGCCAATATAATTCATTACATGAAAAAATGGTTCAAATTGAAATGATAAAAAGTTTACTCCTCCATAATAGTGTGGATGGTTACTTTATTGTGTTATCGTTTACACATCTAATTCTATAGATTCACCTAATTCTCATGTACGGATCAATATAATGTTATCTTATTCTTAATGTTGAAACCCATTTATTCATAGTTGAAGGAATATTTCCTGATCGAACAAATTTCCTCATCCATATTCCTTATTGCATGACTATTATATGTCATGATGCAACCATTCGTATACTAAAATAGTGAGAAAATCAAAAATAAATGTGACACCCACTATCATTTGTATTTAAAATTTATATAAATTTAGGGTAATTTAATTTTTTGAATGTTTTTGTTTGAAATAATTAGTTTTATAGAAAAATTTCCCATATGTATGGTTTAACATGCATGTTAAATGGGAAACCATGGAGGGTTTCTTTGCAAGGACTTTTTTAGTTTATTTTGTTTAGTACATGGCTGGTTTAACTGGGTAGCACACCATTTGGTTTTAAAAAATGTAATATATAGTAAATAGAATGTGAGACTTGTTATCTTTATGGTTATTCATAGAACTTGAAAATCACTAGGGAAAACCTTATGAGTAAGGGTACAACTATACTGCACTTTTTAAAATGGAATTTTTGTGTGGTTAATACTTAGTTTAGTAAACCACATGGCTAAACCATTTTAGTGTCATATTCTTGTCCATTTTTAGATGTATGGTTGGTATACAGTTTCCAACCTATGAATCCTAAACATGAAATCCTATAGTGACCCATTATAATAATAACATAAATTATATAAGAATTTAAGTTTTTCAACAATACATATCACAATTGTTTATAATCTGAGGATCAAAAGGTTTATTTTCTTGTAAATCAGTTACATAAATATCTAATTTTATAATACTTATAACAATTTTTCCATTATTGTGTGCCTCTAGACCCTTTCCTAGAAATTTCATATAACGTAATCATATTCAAAACCTATGTAATGAAAATATAAGAAAGAGGTGAGCTCAAACACTCAATAAGGTAAAATGTGTATCATAAATTATTAGTTGATAAGAATGATAGAGAATAATAGAAAAACATAAATAACTTAATAAGAGATCCTAAGACTATGTATAATAATTAGAAAACCTAATAGAGCCATATAAAATCATAAAAGGATCATTAAGACAGAATAAAATATATTACATGGATTAAAATTAATATCAATAATCATTAAATATGTGAGCGTGATATAAAATTGTGAAATAATTTAAAAATAAGGCATGGTCATGAAAACATAGAATTTCAGGGAAAAGAAATGCATCATGTAAAATTTGAATAACTTGATAAACAACTTAGGAATATTTCCAAACTTGATATGCATGAAAATATGGAATAACTATAAGAATATGAAAACATGTGTGAGAAATACCATTATACCCATTCCTATGTGAATAAACTCATTATGACCACACTTAAAAATGTTAGCACACCTATCAATCCCATGCCTGTGTAAACAAACTAGTTATGTACACACTTGAATATATCTTGATATATAATATTATATAAATGAATTATAGGGATGCAAGTTAGTTTATTTGAAATATAGAGATTAATATGAAAATTGAATCACAACAGAGATTTCTTGATAACATTATTAAAACATCAATGTGAAAGACATATTTATGAGTCCCCTTTCAAAATGTTTCCATTATTTTTAAGAAAAATGAAAATAACAAGGTCAATGAAATTGATTTTGGTTCAAAAAAACTATTTTTCCACCAAAATAAGGAATTAATATTAATAAAAAGGGAATGTATTGGAAAAATAGTATTCAGTATGAAATTTTCCAACTCCTCAAAATCACTTTTTTTCATTTTCAGAATAAATACTCATTTCTGGATGAAGTTGAAACCTCACAAAATACATTCAAAAAACACATTACACCATACCAAAAATACAAAAATCAAAAGGCACTAACAAAGTGCATAACATGCATATGCTAATTCAAAAAAAAATCAAAAACTACACACATCAGTATCTGAGACCCTCAAGAAGCACACCCTATTCACCAGTCACAATATTTATCATCTCAGCCATATCGCCGATGAATACCCGACCAATATCAACAACATCACTGAAAGGAGTCACAAAAATACTGGAAAATAATTCACTAGAAACCACCATCTATATTGAGATCAAGAAAACTAGCCAAAAAACATCTTTTCCATTAAGTATCTACAACAGTGGGAATAAAATAATAAAATTGAAACTGATTGCAAAATTGAATACCAAATCCACCAAAACATGACCAAAAGGAACACCGACATCTAGGTCATTCCTCATTAAAATCCCACCAAAACTCAAATAGAACCATCCCAAAACCTCACCAATAACCAACACACCTAGACAACCTAGTTTGGTGAGAAGGAATGAAAGGAAAGAGATGTTTTTGGAGAGGGCAGGCCTAAAAAAGAAAAGGAGAACTTCAAGTGAACCACAAACCAATTTCTTTGGAACCATCAAGTCATAAAATTAGCAAAAGTAACTTTAAGAATCACTGGAAATACAATAAACCAAAATAAAGCATCAACAATGAAGAAACCCCAAACCACAACAAAACGTTTCTATTCAATCAGTGACTGAATCGACGGGTGACACCAGCCTCAACGAACCCCCGAATCGACATGAGACACCAAAAACCCAAAATACCAGAGATTATTTGTGAAAAACTCATATGGAGTTTTATCACAAAGATTTAGGCGATAAGAGTGGTGGATGCAGTGGACAGGGGCCACAAAATAATGGGGAACATTTACTTAAAAGGGAACCAGCGAAAAGACACAAGATCTGGCATGACAAGCAAAAAAGGAGGAAAAGGAATGGTGATAAGAAGGGGACTTAGACATCCTGAGAGAATAGTTGAAAGGGTGAGAAAAGTTGATAGATGTGGAAGAAGGTGGTGAGAGGGAAAAACCTAGTGGCCAAGAGTGATATCCCATATCTGAGAAGGTCGCCATCCTCTACACAGTGGTGCAAGAAATTTTCTAACTCAAAGAATGGATTTTGAGTTATATTCCCTAACCATTACCCTTGATTTCCAAATAATGTTTTAACCTTTTTTACCAAAAATATAAACATATTAATTACTTATTTAATAACCTTGTTCATATATATATTTCTATTTATATTATTTATTTATAACAATTATCTTAATGTATTGGATTGTTGTAATCTTTTTTCAACTCCAGGTTTTAATAATCTTTAGAGTTTCGAACTAGATTCATATTAGTGGTGTTGGTATTCATTTTTATCATATATATAATCATGTAAATACCATTAATGGTTCTATAATTTATTTTTTATAATGAATTTTAATTCTATAATTCCATTATCTAGGAGTTTTAACCACGTTTCATTAAAATGAAAATGACGATGAACTAGTTTTGGGTTATTTATCGATATCGATGGATTTTTTTAATGATCATTTCATTTTTGCGTCACTCAAGAAGAAACATATTAATTATACACATTACTAATAAATATAAAATATAATCTAAAACCTTTTATGTTTGGATGTGAATGAAAAATCCAACATATTTATTCATGGAGGTGGTTGTCTACACAATTCACATTTTCATTTTTCATAATAGAAAAGGGGAGGGTGATTAATGCTTGTACCATCATTATAATAACATAAAAATACAATAATAATTTTTATTTTATAATTTAAAGATTTTGAAATGAAATTTTATGAAGAATAAATGCATATAAATAAATAGAAAAGGAAATATAGGTTTAAGAACTTATACATCACTTCTTGGATTAACACCTTTGTAAAGGGGATTAGGACTTTGATGGGTAATTTTCTGAGAAGACCAGAACCACCATAAGATGCATGAGATTATGGGGAATATTTTTGGGTAGATTTTTATATGAACTTTGTGGTTTTTTTATTAAGGGAAAGTGAGGATTGATATTCCCCTTCAATAAGTGAAAAAGAGTGGAATTTTTGTAAGTATGCAAAACTATTCAATAATGGGAAGTCACATTAAAGAAAATCTCCTATAAAATAGATAAATAATGGAATTTATGGAATATAAGGTTGAAAAAAACCTTAAACATTCAATAAAAGAACATATTTTAAACATTTTATGCCTATTAACTCTAATTTTACTCACATTAACCATTTTGGCTTTTACTTTCGTAATTAGATTTTACATAGGTAATTTCCTCTTTTAATATAAAAATAGAAAGATACTTAGTAAATTATTTATACATAGTGATTATAAATATTAAATAAAATTTATCAAATAAAAATTCTATGTGTATGGAAAATTAATTTTAAAACTAACACATGTGACACATAAAAAACCTGTTTTTCGAGAAAGATTATTTTTAGACAAAATGATTTGTGATTAGGGTATAATTATCAATTGAATTAACTAAAATTAATTTAAATTAAATTTTATCATTAAAATGTTATTTATTTAAAAATTAAATAAATCAAAAAATTTATTTCATCTTGTTATAATTAATTAAGGAAAATAGTTGAAATACAATTTTACTTGAAATAATACATAAATTTTCAAAATGTTGAGCTTGCGTTTATAAATTAAAAATAGTATTTAATTTGAATTATTATAATTTATAATATAACATTTTTTAATAAAAATATTTCAAAAATATTCAATGTTTTTATATAATAAAATTATTTCAAAATAGTGAAGATATTAATAAAATCGGTATTTTCACTATTCATGTGAAAATAAAATGTTTGAGAAAAAACCCCAAAATGAATATTACACTATTATGACTATGATAAATCTAAAATTGATGTTATTTTTTAAAAATTGATATCTTAAAATTTATAAATTTATCATTAAAATAAAATCATTTAATGTCATGAAAGACAACATTTTATATGAAATCATTTTTTTACATATTAACAATTATATTAAAATTAGTACTAATCAGAAATATATCAAACATGAAAAATATCTATTTTATAATTTAAATTTTAAAAATAAAATAATATTTTATTGGTTTATTTGTCGTAGTAATTGTGTTAATATTTAAAGTTAATTTTGTTTTGTTTTTTTATAAATATATTTATTTAGCCATATTTCATACATTTATTACTACTATTTATATTTCCTAATTTATGGATAACTTATAATGGTTTATATTTGTTAAGTTTTGGTGTTGTTTGTGAAGTATGTCATCAAAAAAATATTTAATTAAGGAAGAAAAATTCAAGTTATTACATTCTATCCCTTTAAGATAATTTTCTCCTCGAAATCTTGTTACATAAAAGAAAATAGGTGAGGTTAATTTTCCCTCATCACATCCTTGGGCACCCTCATAACCTCCTCAAACATATTAATTCACTACATAACCTTTACAATATAAGTGGTTTTTTTCCATAGAATTTTATCTATTTGATCCAGAATTTACACCGATTGTTCCTCATAAGAGAGATCATTTTCCAGTTTCACAACTTCCAAGATTAATACATGTGAAGGGTCTGGTATGTACTTTCTAAAAAATGATATATGGAAGACATCCTACACTTGGGACAATTATTAAGGGAGCATGAAGTGATAGGATACAATACCAACATGATCAAGGGTATTTAATGGCCCAATATATCTAGGGCTCAACCTCCCTTTCTTCACAAATTTCATAACTCACTTCCATAAAGATATTAAAAGGAAAAACTTTTCACCACCTTTAAACTCTAGATCTCCTTGACAATTATTTCTATATCTTTTCTATCAACATTGTGTTTCTTGCATAATTAATTGAATGGTTTAAATTTTTTCCTTAATTTATTAGATAAGTTTAGGACCTATCAGTTTCCTCTCTCAAGCATCATCTTAACATTTTGGAGTCCTACATCTATTCCTATGTGAGGCCTAATATGGGGCCTTATTAATGCTATAATAAAAATATTATCATATGAGAAATCTTCTAGAGGGATTTTTTGATCTAAAAATCCATGAAATTCCAGAAAAAATGATCTCAGCACATCCTTTACCGTCTATATTTCACTCTCATAATGATCATCTATCTGAGGATGATATGTTATGCTAATGCTCAACTATATCTCTAATTATTTGTAAAGAATTTTCTAGAACCTCATGAGAAACCTTAGATCCAAATCAGATATAATGGACATTGGTACTACTTAGGGCCTCAAAACTTCTTTTATGTATATCATGGGGAGTTTTTCAAGGGAGAAATCTTCTTTGATGGAAACAATATTCACAGACTTTGTGTGGTGATCAAATATAACTGAAATAGCATGATGGCCTTTAGATGTTTTGGCGAGTCATATGATGAATTCCACATTGATTATTTCCTAATTATGTACTGGTATAAGTCATTATTGAAACACACATTAAAATCGTTGTCCTTCTACCTTATCTTTTGGGCATACCAAGCACCGAGATATGTACTCTACAAAATCTCTCTCCAAACCATCCTACTATAATTATTGTTTTAGACCACCATAAATATATATAATTAATGGATATAAAGAGAATTATGTACTACATGAATCATCAAAAACTCATTCTTCAATTTTGGCTTTGATGAGACACATATCTAGGTTCTATACTCTATTAATTATTCTTTATAAAATTTTAGTTCTAGAATATTTTCTACCTTTTTATATAGGTCTTCAATATACTTATGATTTTTTTTTGTAAATGGAAGGTTGAGAAGTTAGTTTTTAAAGTTAGTATTTATCTCCCCCTATTATTACTTCAATATTAATCCTTTGAAAATCCATGAGTAATAGGTCTTTCTAAATCTTTACCAGGGATAGAGTAACCTGATCATACCTTATCAAAGCACCGACCACCTTATTTTCCTTCCTAGGGTGGTAATTTATTAATTAGTAAAAATATTTTATCAACTCTAACTATATCTTTTGGTGCATATAAAATTTATTGTATGTGAAAATATATTTCAAGATATAATGATTAGTATGTAAATCACAGTTTTTTCCATAGACATAATGTTTCAAAAAATTCAATGAAAAGATCATTATATACATATCTAATCATTCATCAAGTAATTTGGACCATGATTCTTTAAATATAATGATCTATGTGTTATTATATTATCATTATACATGATTATATTACCAAAAACATTTTTTTAAGCATAACTATATATTAAAAATACTACCCCACTATAGGGAAATGTAAGTACTGGAGTATTGACCAATCTCTTCTTCAGTTCCTTAAAACATTCTTTACATTATTTAATCTAAAGTAACTTTACTCAATTATTTATAAATTTAGTTAGAAGATTTGATATTCATTTAAAAAATTTCACAAAGAATCGATATTATCCTAAAAACCTAAGAAAACTATGGATCCAAGTTATAGTGGTTGGTCTGGTACATTACTCGATAACTTCCATCTTTGCTGGATCTACTGATATACCCATGCCTTTTAATACATGACCCAACAATGAAACATTTTATAACTAGAATTAAAATTTTCTAAATTTGGTAGACAGATTATCCTTTATTAAGGGATAAAAAATAATTTTCAAATGATCTTCATTCTCTTATGTACTCTTTGAATATATAAGAATATCATCTATAAAGATAACCAAAAATTGATAAAGTTCGTATCTAAAGAATATATTCATTAGAACCATAATGATAATAGGGGAATTGTTAAGTCCAAACCACATCAATATAATATCATAGTTTCTATACCTTATATAGAAATCCATTATAGATATATCCTTCCTTTTAACCTAAACTGATGGTATCTAATTCAAAGTTCAATCTTTAAGAAGTATTGAGTTCATAAGGGTTAATCGAATGGATCAATAATATAGGGTAGGGGATAATTATTTTTAATCATTAATTTATTAGTCTCATGATAATCAATACAAAAACACATTGATCCATTTTTTTTTTGAAATAGGGCTAGTTCACCCCATGATAAAGTACTGGGGAATATAAAACCCTTTTCCAAAATATCTTTTAGTTTCTTTATTAACTCCTCTAATTCAATGGTATCCAATATTTATAGACTCCTTCATACAAGCATAGATCTAGGTTTATGTTAAATATATAACTCAACCTTATTCTTTAGGGAGATACTAGCAAGTTATTTTTCATATAGGTCAATATATTCCCATAAAATAGGCATTCCAAGAGTATTGACTTCACCAGCAATCATTTGATCCAAGATTCCCTCATTTTTGGGTACTATAACCCACATTATAGAATTTTCTTCCATATAGAGTTTATAATTATCCTTTCACCAATATATGACAATAGTATAATTTGAGATATGAAATTAGAATTACTTATCCTGACGATTGATAAGTTATTTATATTAGGAAATCCAATCTATACATCATATTACATCATATCCAACCAAAGGAAGAATAATTAGAACTATTGGAAATATCCTCCCACAAACTCAATCAGAGAATATTTTATAATCTTAAACATGATCACTGTGCCACTAAGTGTTTTCAATGATAGTTCAATATCCATTTATTGATATTTTTATTCCATATTCTTATAAAACATGTGTGATAAAAAACAATAAAATAAACTATAATCAAATAAGGTATTTCACAGATATAAAAGGGAGATTATATATACCAGACATCAGCTAATTTACTTGATCTAACACAATTGTAGTTATTTTACATTCCCTTCCAAGTTCCACTGGTTTGGGAAGTTTCCCTAGACTATTTTATTCATTATATTTTGGTTTGGGGAACTGATTCCCATAATTTTTAAAATCCATACAATTAAATCTTTATAGTGCATGTGGATCATTAGCAGGAAGCTTCTTCTCTTCTATTACATTAATTGACCTCTTAGACTTGGTATAATAGTTTTTTTCCTGATGTATTACCTAACTCACATAAGAAACATCCTCGATCCCCTTATAAAATTACTTAACTTCTTTATCACATGTTTATTACATATAGGAAATTGGTATTTTTTTTCCCAAAAAGTGTCTTATCATTGATGATTACATTGTACTCCACTCTCCTATTATTATCCCTAGAATATTGAGAGGTTGAAGTTTCTATCCCAACCTTAAGACCACATCAAATAAAATATTCATTTCTTTCTAAGTATCTTAGGGTAACACCCTTCTCTGACTCGACTTTAAGCATGTAAAGAAGTGATAATTTTACTCTAAATATAAGTGATTAAACTGAAGGAATACCTCAAAAGTCTTGTGAAATTTTCTTCATAAGAACCAATAGAATCATCAAAAAATTTCTTTAGTTCCAATAATTCCTTCTCCATTCTTGTGTGAAGAGTTCATGGAAAATACATAGAAAAAATATCTACTCGATCTCTACCAATTATAGAGAGTCAATGTTCTCCTTTTCCATGGTGTTCTTATTGAGACCCCACCACTATTCAACATCAACTTTTAAATGATAGATTTTCAAAACAACCTTCTTATGGTTAGAAAATTAGAGAACAAAAAATATATTTTCTATTAAATTGAACCGCTAGTTAACTACTAGTGAATTAGAAGTCCCCTTAAAAGTGGGTGGTTTTTTCTTCATAAATTACTTGATAGAGAGTTTCTCTATCATTGGTGTATTTGGGAGATCAACATTATTTGGGTTATTTAACACAATTTTAAGTAGTTAGGTGATCATTTTTAAGATATTTTTTCATTCCATCCCCAAACTTATTGGGTTTTATATTCGAAAAATCTACACATTGTCTATTTCACCCATTATTAACTCAGTTATTTTAGTTTTATCCCATGAAATTGACTAGAGGAAAATTGGGAATTAGTATACTTAAATTAATGGTTTTACATAAAAGGAAACTATAAACTTAGAAGAATTATTTCATAAATGATGTGCATATGTTAGACTATGAATCTTTGGGTTTCAATTTATGTTATCCAAGAATGGATTTATAGCTGAACTAGTCATATATATTCAAATACATCAGAATGGTTTGTAAAGATAATTTGATTTACCCAAGAATATCTCTTGATGTTTTAAATCAGTTGTGTAGTAAGGGCCCATTAACTATGCACCAGAATGATGATAGAGATATACTTGACCAACTATTTTTGGGGTTGTTTCCCTTAGATTTATAAGTTTTAAAACCAAATCACCTTGTAGTATCCATATAGAGATGTATTACTTGGAAAAAACACATTATACATACACTACCAAAACATTAAGATGTTTTCTAAAACTCATCCTTATATTTTTCTTTGATGTTATATAAACTAATCTCTAATAAAACTAAAATAATATCCAAAATAATAAAAAAACTTCATCTAATACCAATTGTAGCAACCCATGATATACTTAACATAAATAAAATAATAATCTCATGATTTAAATAATTAATCTCAAAATAGTTTCATAATCCAAAGTCCTAAAGTCTTAGTGCCTTAGAAATTAGTCACATAAACATGTCATTTTATAATACTTGAAAATATTTTCCCATTATTGTACTACACTAGACCATTTACTAGACATATCAAAAGATGTAATAAAATTTATAATATAGGGAATAGAAAAAAAATAAAGGGTGACCTAAAATGTTCAGTAAAGGAAAATACATATCAAAATGTATTAGTTCATAGTCATGAAGAATAATGTGAGGAAAATATAAATATATTAACAAGATATCATGAGAATGAAAATGAAAATCATAAAAAATGATGGAGCCGCATAAGATAATAAAAGGATCATTAATAAAGCATTAAATATATGATATGGATAAAAACACATATCAATAATCATAAAACATGTGATCATGATATAAAAGTGCATAATACTTTAAAAACAAGGAATGATCATGAAAAAATAGCATTTCATGGAAAAGTAATGAATCTTGTAAAATTGGAATATCACGATAAAAAACATGGGATTGTGTACTAACCCAATAAACATGAAAATGTTTCACAACCATAGGCAGAGGAAAACATGTGTAAGAAAACCCATTATTCTCATACTTTTTTGAACAAACTCACTATGTCCACACCTAAAAATGTGAGAAAAACTATCATACCTAAGTTTGTCTGAAAAAACCTATTATGTATTCTCTTGATTATATTATGAGATATAAGATTATACCAATTCATTGGACAGTGATATATAAACCCACCTGTTATCTTCCACACACATGTGGTCAACTTAAAACAATCCTCCTTATAATTTAAATAAACCATAGAAAAAGAATGGGTTTCTTAAACATAACACATAACATGAACTTAAGAAATAATAGGATATGAAATATTTTTATCTAAAAGGGTTTAAAATTTGATAAAATAAAATAAAACTTCATGAGAGACATATCATTTAAAATATATATAGTAACATGAGAACCAAATCACAAAAATATATTTCTTGAAAACATTCTAAAACCAGCGATGTAAAAGTTATTGTTATGAATTCCTTTTCAAAAAACTCCACTGTTTTTAATATAAATGAAAAGTACACATCTATTGAAATTTATTTTGGTTAAGAAACTATTTCCACTAGAAATATGTAATTAAAATCAATAAAAATGGAATTTATTTGATAAATTTTGTTCAATAAGAAATCACATAACTTAGAGGAAGGATTTTGGGTTACCAAGTCCCTTACCTTTACACTTGATTTCCGTAGAATGATTTAACCTCATTTTAAAAAATATAAACATTTTAATTACATATTTTATAACCTTATTATTATATAATTATATTTACACTCATTTTTTATAACAATTCTCTTCATCTATTAGTTTTCTATAATCTCTTTTCAACATCGAGTGTCAATAATCTTAATCGTTTTGAACAAGGTTTGTAAAAAGTGTGTTGATCTTTCATCTTATCCCAAAGATAATAATTTAAAAAATGATCAATATTCTTAAATTTATGTTTTTAAAAATTCTTATAATGGTTTAATTTCATTACATAAGATTTTTATTCACATTTCATGAAATCAAAAATGGTGAAGAGCTAGTTTTGGGTTATTTACTAATATTGATGGATTATTTTATAACGATCGTTAAATTTTTATTTTTTAAAAATAATCATGTCAATGAAATATAATACTAATAAATATAGAATATAAACAAAATTCAACAATTTTTTGAATTGAAGTAAATATGAAACATGTATATTCATGGAGGCACTAGTTCACACAACGCACAATTCATGTTTTCATTTTTCTTAATAGAAAAGGGAGGGTGATTAATGCTTATACCATCATTATAATAACATACCATTGTAACAGTTATATTGATTTTATCTTTTGAATATGGTGATATGAAATTTATTGAATAAGAAAAGCATATAAAGAAATAGAAAAATAAAGAGAGGTTTAGGTACTTATACCTCACTTATTTCATTATCGCCTTTACGAAGAAGATCAAACATCTCGGGGTGGTATTTTAAAAAAAACCTAATTAAGGTCAACAAGAGTTTCGATAATAGTCTAGTTATGTTTTTGGGATGATCATTTGGATTTTTGGAGTGTGGGTAAGGGAGATTAGGGGTGCCACTTTTATAATTGGGAATTAGTGTCATTTTTGTAAATTCTCAAAACTATTCAATAATGGGAAATCAATCCCAATACAAGTTCCAAAAAAATTGATAAATAATATTGTTTTGGAAGGATAAGGTTTTTAAAAAAAAATCCAATATTCAAAAATATATAAATTTTAAACATGTTATGTCTTTTACATATATAGTTACTCACTTTTAGCATTATAGACTTTACCACTGTAACTAGTTTTTACAAAGGTAATTTATCCTTTAAGATTATAAATAAGAAAATAATTATTAGATAATTTTTACAAAATTATTATAAATATTAAATTCAATTTATCAAATAAATATCCTATGTTTATGGAAAATTTCGTTCCAACAAAAAATGCAAATAAATTGGAAAAAACCTATTTTTTTAAAAGTTTATTTTTAAGAAAATGGATTAATTATTAGGGTATATTTATCAATTTAATTAATTGTAAAGAATTTAAAATAATTATTTTCATTAAAATGGTATTTATTTAATAATAAAATAATTCAAAAAATTTATTTGATCGTGTTATTATTTACTAGTACCCCAACCATACCTTTTCATAGAATAATCATATAATTATGTGTTTTCATCCACACATTCATAATTTGGTAGTATTAAAACTTTTAGGAATAAGTATTATAGGAATATATAGAAACTTAAGAGTAAATAATATTCGATCCATAAAACAAAACTAAAAAAATAGTTGAACATAGTAATTGACTTTTGGTCTTTCTATTCAATTTTTATTTTCATCTTGCATTGATCTTCTTGTGACACATAGAAATGGAGTGAAGGATGGAAGTGAAATGTGTAGCTGGAAGCATTATATATAATTATTCATTTAGTATTTTATGATAAAAATTAAAATCCTTGGATGTTATGGTAGTTATTATATTATCCTTTTAATGGATATTGTTGTTTTGGAAAATCCTTAAATTCTAAAGAGAACATTTTGAATTTTTTGTGGCAATAATGCTTCAAAATGTAATTAAAATAGAGATTATATAGTTTTGCACAAATAGGGTGCATATTTTTCTAGCATGATCTCAGTGATATTAAATACCAACTCTTAGTGACTAGTTTAATGAAATATAGACATTAAGTGTTTCTTAATGGGATATGGACTAAATGTTATGCTAAACTACTGGTATCCATCATCATGGACAAACCTAGTGCTGGTCACTAATTGAAAAATTGATTCTCAAAAAAAATCATAGAACAACACATGCACTATAAATTCAAGTGAAATTAAAAAATAATGATAGGAATAAATATTGATAAAAAATATGCACTATATTGGAGTCAAAGGTACCAAAATGAAATTTCGGTGTTAAAAATAATGATGGGAATTATAAATAGTAAACACATAGTATCTTGGAGTCAAATATTAATAAAAAAACAGTAATGGGTATGATTTATATTGAAACGTACATTGATTAAAAGTTTAAGGTTTTATCTTACCCTTTCTAAAAACCTCAAACTAATAATCACTATTTAGGAGTAAACGGTTCCAGAATTCAATTTTCCCAGATCTTTAAGTTTATAATTTTTTATGATCTAATATGATTGATGAAATTTTGGTGAAATGATCAAGTTGCAGAAAAATACAACAAAAAACAAATCATAAAACATGTATTTGACCAATGCCATCTAAATATGGATATTTAATGTTTGATTTTACAACCATTTTATCTTGATGTCTTGAAAACATGAAAAAATGAAATGAATGAGAGATTGTAAAAGGAAATATAGAAATTTAATTAAAAATGTTTAATAATAAATAAAGATATGTAAGTTAGGAATATTGGTTTAAACTCTAACATTCTTTTCTAAAGTAGTACCTTAGGCTTTTATGTCTCTAATACTTTCATAAAAGGTGAGTTTGTTAGTGACATACGATGTTGATTAAATAAAAATGATAGGAAAATATAATAAAATGTATCTTATCAGAAGAATGTTGTGGTGTATAATGTACCTAATATATTTTTATGTTGAAAACATACCTAAAATAATTGTAATGTTAGTTATTCAATATTTAAGCTAACATATATTTAAAATATATCAATAAACTATAAACAATTAATGAAAAAATAGAATTAATATATACATGGTATAATATAATACCATTATAAAATTCTAAAAATTATCATTAATAATAGACAATGGGAGAAAATTATTTAGTTAAAATAGTGTTATAAATAAAAAATATACGATTATCAAATTATATTTTTTAACATATATAGATGTAGTTGAAACAAATAAATAAAAAAATAATTTCAAAAAATCTAAAAAAAAATCAGTTAAAATACCTGTAATATTGAAGCTCATTGCTATATGATTGCAAAAATATACATTCTTATTTGGGAAATCACAGTTGTAATAAATATTTTTAGAAAATTAAAATATAAAATTGAACTAAAAATAACATGTAATAGAATAATATCACCAATATCTAACTCCAAACATCTAGGTAGAAGAAAAATCAATATCAATAGTAACTCCCATATCCATAAAACTCATAATGAAGGATTTATATTTAATTTTAATGAGCACAATCAACATCAATAGAAAATATTTTGGAAAATTACATGTATAAGAAAATAAATAAAATTATACATTCCATTTAATATTTAACTCCCCGAGAATATAAATCAAAAAGCTCTGAATTGACTATTTAAACTTGTTTACTCACACCATACCTGAATGATTGAACATTATAAATGTACACCACTAAATGGTATTTATAAGTTCCCTTCTAATAAGTGTGATGATATATTATGAATAATAAATGGGCAAGGCAATGCACATAAACAAATTGATTCATGTTTTGGAATCCAAAGCCAGAAAGGATATTTTTATATGATCAAAGAAAGATGTTATTGTAGTATAAGAAACTAATCATGGATAAATAAGATGAATTTATCTAGTGAAAAATTAAATCTTCAATCATGGATCAATGATTATTATATCAAAACAAAGTAAAGGACAATATCAAAATATTTTATGATGAATTCATCTTCAAAGAGAAAAAAATAAATAACATATTGAAGATAGATTTATCCAAACTAACCTCCTGGTGATCATTTCAATATGTTCCTTCTTCAATGAGTTTTAATTAACATAAATAACCATGAAATGAATAATATTTATTGAGGAAACCTATGTAATAAAAGATTTAAATGATTAATCTGATCCACCACCATCTAAGCTGAGTTCCATGGTGCCAACAATAGCAGCATTCTAGGATTTTCCAAAAAAAAAACACAATACTTATCCAGAAGAAATTACTCTCGAGAACATGAGAACTAATTTTTCTAACATTGGAAGTGAAGACAATCAATCAAAAATTGAAAGAACTAAGGAAATCTCATTTGGTGCCTCATACACATTAGAACTGATATAAGTACCAGGTTGGACTACATCCAATATTGAGTTAAAATAGTTATGAATTAAGATCAAACCATGATCCATAATACTTGATCAACATAGTTCAAAGATAAGAAAATCAAAAAACTAAAAAAATTAATTAAAGTATAGGGGATTGGAATTCAAGAAATTAAGGAGAGGCATCGAAGAAGGAAGTGGAGGTTGTGGTAGCGAGGTGTTTAAATCTTTGATTTATGGATATATTGGAGGGGAAAGAGAAGAGGAGGTTATGGAGAAGGTTGAGACTGAGGTGAAGAATGTGGTGGAAGATGAGTCAGAGAGGTAGATGAATAT
Source organism: Viscum album (assembly GCA_963277665.1). Taxonomy (NCBI): domain Eukaryota; kingdom Viridiplantae; phylum Streptophyta; class Magnoliopsida; order Santalales; family Viscaceae; genus Viscum; species Viscum album. The sequence goes on from OY728129.1 coordinate 244,077,709, forward strand.
TTGGAGGAGAAGGGGTTGGAGGAGGTGGAGAGGAATAGGTAAAGGCATAGACCAAGGTGGAGGTAGAGGTAGAGGTAGACATTGAGGTGGAGGAGGAGATGAATGTGGTGTAGATAAAGGTAGGGGATAAAAAGGTAAATTTGGAGGTGGAGGCAAAGGAGAATTCGAAGGTGGAGACCAAGGAGGAGGTGGAGGCAGAGACACAGATGGATTTTGTAGTGATAAAAATGGAATGAGGGAGGATATGGGAATAGAATATGTGATGGAATTAGAAACTGTGGTGAGGAGGCCATGTTATGGAAACTGTTTTAGTACTGAAATGTGGATGGAAAAGGAACAACATTTAGTATATATAATAGATAATTTAAAAAGTGGAGAATCCCACCTCACATCAAAAACACAAATCTATCATTCCATAAGTTGGACATTGAAAATATTATATAACAACATTCTAGGTAAAATCTGAACAATTTATAAGAAATAAATATGAAAAAATCAACTAAAAAATAAAAATAAAATAAATTATTTCCTATAATTCATTGAAAAAAAACCCTCTTATAATGGTGTGAAAAACATCATATTATCTTCCTTAAAAAATCTTGAAAAAATGATATATAGTTTAAAAAACAAGATATAGTTTGGGAAATAACTAAAAATGCTAACTGAATCAAGTTTTATGTAAGTTAAAAAGATTTTTTTTGGTAAAAAAACATCGCTTATTTATAAAAAATGACCAATTTAATTTCTCTACTAAAATATAAGACCAGCTGTTTCATGCTAAATCTAGTAGTATAGAATAAACATCAGAAGTTACCAATGCATAATTTTATGTGCAGGATGATGAATTGTTCTTCTATATTATATTTGCTGGTGGGAAATAGAATCAAATAAACTTTTGAAGTAAAATTAATGTGAAAAAACGTGTAAGAAGTGCTATGGAAATGATACTACTAACAGTTATAGTAGAATCACTTTTTTTTTTCAATTCCATTGATCTAAATAAAGACATCAAAAAAATTAATAATAAAATTAAATGAGAGTCATAGCTTCATAGTCCAAAAATTTATAGTTGTGACCATTTGATATTATATGTATCTCTGATATAATATGTTCTATTGAAAGATAAGAAAATAAAGGTCAAGTAAAAGAATAAAATTTATTGATAGTTGATCCTATTGAAAAATTATGATTATTTATAAGAGTAAATGTTATGAAATGAAATAATGTACAAAAAATATGAAAACAACTACCCAATAATTAATAAAATGAATCCATACTTGGTGAAGTTATGTAATTAAATTTGTGTTGAAGATTCATCATCATACTTTTTATATTTTATAACAATGAATTAGTGATATTAATACGTTGAGATAAAAAAATAATTTAATGAAACTCATATACCTTACAGAATATGAATAGAATGGATGCTGTTTTAATAATATGTTGTTTCTATTAGTTTCATCGGGGGTTTTATATAATAAAAACTAAATTGATATTTATAGTTGTTGGTTTTTAAGAAGTTGAAATGAATATCATGTCATGATTGAAATATTAATTTAGTGAATGATATAAAATAAATTTATAACATTCAATTAGGTGGAACATTCTCTGAGAACCCCATAATGTATGTGTTGAGTAGAGTATAATAATTACTAGATTATAATAAAGTAGGTTGACATTGAGATTGTTCTATCCCAGAAGACATGTGAGAAAAATATCACATGTTAGATAAAACAAATACTCAATGGAACTATAAATTCATGAAAAACAAAAATCATAGTTTAACATGAAAATATATAGTTGATAATGGAAACCTAATTGAATCTTGTAATCCACTATATTTAGAGATAATTGGGTTCACATAACAAATGCGTGTTTTAATATTTGAATGTAAAGAACTTGATAGGGAAAATATTCTTTTCACTTATTAATAGAATAATGAGGTAAATTAAAATTCATATCCTTCTGTAGTATGAAATCAATATTTTGAAAAAACATGTATGACTATATTATGTTTTCTACAACCTCCTTACTTTTCTTTGGATTTTAAAAACATTACAATTTGGCAGTTAGGTGTTATCTTGAGGTGAAATATTTGGGAATATGATTTGATAAATAGTAAAAGAGAAGAATAAAAGTAAAAAATGTAAATGAAATGTTATTATGTAAATTATAGGGAATATGTATACACATTTATAATGATGGGGAAAAGGTAACACAAAATTATCACTTGAATTTCATTTAGAAGAGATGTAATATGGTTTTGAGATTCTTAATTTTAGAATCCCATTGAGGGAATATAAGAAATGCATGAAGCGATGGAGAGGTGATTTCTTTTTGTATTATTATATAGTACAAACAAATTAATATATTAATAATTATTAAGATATTAATTATGAGAAAAATAGAATATTACAATTAAACTAATATATTAAATTGTAAATGATGGAAATTTAAGTATTAAATACTTTTTAAATATAATTTACAAAATATGAATCAAATTATTATAATATAAGAGAAATGTATAAGAAAAAATTGAAAATAAAAAAACTATTGATTTAATTTGGGTAACACAACTATTGAAAAATGAAACCCACCAAAAATAGAGCACTAAGATTACTTACCTGTTACATAAAACCATGATGCATTTGTAGAAATAAAAAAGTAATGGTAAACATTGTGGGTAATATAAGAGAAGCAATTTCAGTAACCCCACTAGCTCATTGTTTTAAAGAGGAATTTTAGTTAATATTGATCAAAGATATTCACACAACACATGAAAGGTAGGGTTACAAAATTATAATGATAAAAATGTAGCATGTGATGTGTATGAAGAGAATCAAAACATAAACTGGTAAATAAAAGAGCAACCAACGAACCATTTGATGTGTTTTGGGGAACTTAGAGTAAATTTAGTTTTACAAATTTAATGGTTTAATATTACTGTATTTCTATTTGATATGTTTGGGAAGATAATCAAACCACCATTTGATAATTGAATGATGATGAAGAAGAAATTTGATTAAATCATTTATCTATGAAGATCATGGATGATGTTTTAATAATATATTGTTTACATTGGTTTCATAGGGAGAGATTATCCCACAATAATGACTAAATTGATATTGGGAGCAGTTGGTTTTGAAGAACCTAAAATGAATACCATGTAAAATTCTAATTCATGAATGAAATATGAATTTAATGAAAGTTATAAAATAAATTTATTACATACATTTGGGTGGAACATTCTAAGATAACCCCATACTATATGTGTTGAGTATAGTATAATAATTAATATATTATATTACAGTAGGTGGAGGATGATATTATGGAATCCTAGAAAAGACATGAGGCAAATATCACATGTTAGATAAAACAAATACACAATGGATCCATAAATTCATAAAAATAGTTTACTATGGAATGATATAGTTGATAATGGAAATCTAATTGAATCTTATAATACACTTTCTTTAGAGATAATTGGATTCATGCAAGTAATTTGTGGCTCGTCAGTTGAATTTGAAAAAAATGATATGGTAGATATTTTAGTCACTTATTAATAGAATTAATGATATAAAGGAAAATTCATATTCGTATATAGTATGAAAGTAATATTTTTAAGAAACCTATATGACCATATTTTGAATTATTTAGCCTCTTTAATTTTCTATGGAGTAAAACATATTTAAAAGTTAGAAAGTGGCTATTATCTAGAGGTGACATATTCGGGAATTTTCTATGATAAACAATGAAACAGAATTATAGAAGTGAATAATAAAAATGCAATGTCGTTATATAGAGTACATGGAATATGTATACACATTGATAAAGATGGAGGAAATAGAACAGTCCAATTATCACATGAATTTCATTCAAATGAGATAGAATATGGTTTTTACCTTCTTAATATGAGAATACCATTAAGGGAATATTGGAATTGCATAAAGCGATGGAGATGTGATTAATTGTAGTATTGTTGCGGAGTGAAACACAATCAATATATTCTTAATTATTAAAATATTGATTATAAGTAAAAACTTGTGGAATATAATTATAATAGTATATTAAATAATAAATGATATAAATAGAGGTATTATATACTTTTTAAATAGAATTTAGAAAAGAAGAATCAAATTATTGTAATATAAGAGAAACATATAAAAAAAAATTAAAACACAAAAACCTCTTGATTTAATTTGTGTTACACAACTATATAAAAATGAAATCCCACCAATAATAGAGAACTAAGATTATTTACCTAGGACATAAAATGAAAATTCATTTTTAGTAATACAAAATTGATGGTAGACATTTTGGGTAAGAGAATAGAACTAGTTTTAGAAATCCCATCATCTCGTTGTTTTAAATAGGCATGTTAGTTAATATTAGGTGGAAATTTTCACATGACGTATGAAAGGTTGGGTTAAAAAATTATAATGATACAAATTTACCATGTGATTTGTATAAAGGGAATAAAAACATAAGTCACTGAATAAAAGATCAACTAGTGAATTCTGTGGTGTTTTAGTGGAGAAACAAAGTAAATTCAATTCGACAAAATAAATATTTCAATATTTATGTGTTTCAATGTGATGTGTTAGGAAATAAAATCACAAAAGTATCCAATAATTGAAGGATGAAGAATAATTAACTGGATTAAATCACATATCTATGGTTTCAAATATAACCTTTTTTGATCGGTGAGCTGTAGGTTTGATGAAAGAGGCTAAAGCAGAATATAAAGGTTGGAGGAATATGAATCTGGTCAGTAAGATATGAACACAGTGAATAGAGGTTAAATTAGTAGGTTATAATAATGCAAAACTGAGAAGATAATATAGGTGAAGACTAAGGTAGTGACTGAGGCAGAGGCAGGGGTTGAGATGGATTTGGGGACCCAGACATGGTAGGAGTTGCAGGTGGAAAAGGTGAACATGGAGGATATGGATGGGTTGTGAGAGAGGGATTTAGAGTTGGATGGAGAGACTGAGGTGGAGGTGAATGTAGTTGAGGAGGTGTGGGCTGTGGATACATATTAGGAATCACAAATTAAATCAGGAATTTATAGTTTTGGGAAATTAGAAAGAGAAGATTAGATTTTATATAATGAGGAAGAGAGTGGAGTTGACATGTGGAAGGAAAATTACAAGTTTCATTATATATAATATATTAAACAAAATTGTTGAAAATTGTTTTTGTTAAAAATTTACATGAATTTTTAAATTTGAGCATGAGTTTATAAATTCAAAATATTATTTTAAGAATAATTATTATATATTATTATATATTATTTATTATGAAAATGGTTTCTAAATATTTCAATGTTTTTATATAATAATATAATTTTATAAAAGTGACAACATTAATAAATTTAGTATATTCACTATTCAATGTAAAATAAAATGTTCCATAATAATCCAAAAAAATTATCTTATGATAATATAGATACAATAAAACCCAAAAATTTTGTTATTTTTCTATGTTTCACATCCTAAAATTTATAAGCTTAACATAAAAATAAAATCATAAAATTACATGAAAAGCATATTTTTATAAGATTTTTTATCAACTATTCTTTTAAAATTAGCCCTAATGATGAATATATCAATCTTGAAAAAATCCATTTAATAAAATAATTTTTTAGAATAATAAAGTATTTTATTAGTTTCTTATATGTTTTAATTGTGTTCATATTTGAAGTGATTTTTTTTTATTTTTTTTATTTTTATAAATATATTTATTTATATATATTTCATAATTTTGTTAATATTGTTTATAAATTATAATTTATGGCCACATTATAATAGTCTATATTTTCTTTATTTTAGTATTGCTTGTGGATAAAGTCATTGAACAAAGTATTTAATCAAGAGGAAAAACTTGGGTTGTTATAGAATCACCTGGTTTTGTTAAAAGATAAAATTCTAAGTTTCCCCCTCTAGTATTTATGTACGTATATATTTCTATCCTCTCCATATCGTTCAAATAGACTTGGGGTTCACATGGGAAACTTATTTCCTCCCTCTATTCATGTTTCCAAGATTCCACTTCTTGATTCCAAGTGGTATTCCCAATGTACCACCTTCCTCAACCTCTCTTCTCCTATTCTCTTTCTCGATTGGATTTTGTTTCTCCTATAAACCCTAACTATATTAAATATTGAAATTATGGTTTTTTTAACCAAGTAATGGTGATTTTTTTCTATAGGAGTTATATATGGTGTTTCCTTGCACAATTGTATGTTTTCTATAGAAGGTGACATGTTGTGATGATTTTTTCTTTAATGAGGTAGGTGTTTCTATGAAAATTCATCTATAATTCATGTATTTAATTTCATGAGTTATTTAATTTCTTTTTTAAAAAACTCTATGTATATGGTAAACTCATAATGGTTTGCAATTGGTTTTTTAAAGTTTTCATGGTTTACATTATATAGTATTTTGATGGTTTTTAAATGATGATTTTAAAAATAATGATTTTGTATATCAAGTGTTTATTAAAAATATTGAGTGAATCATTCAAATAAATTCATATATTTCAATGGGTCTATTTTCATTGGTTTGGGGTTTTAAAAAAGGGTTCCTTATACTAGTTAATTTATAAAGAACATATTTTGTGTTTTTAAAGGATTATTTTTCTAAAAAGTCGGTGTTTTATTTCTGTATATAAATGCTTTATGTCTTTTTAGACATTGTGTTTATTATAGAAGTAATTTCTATGAATGTATTGATTTTAATTTGGATTTTAAAGTGTTTTTTGGAAATTTAATTTTGAGGGTTGTTTTGATATGATATTTCAAATGACAAAAAGTGTCTTAGAATTCTAATTTTGTTTTAACAAGCCCCTTTGTATTTTTATAAAAGTAATTATTTTATGATTGTGAGACCCTCATTGAGACCCATTATTGTATTTGACGTACCTATATATTATGGACCTAAGTGGAATATTTTATATTATTATTCCTTTATAGGATGTGTTGGCATAAATGAAATGAAAGGGTTGGTTTCTTAAGAAGGTGTAAGAGGTGAGATGAGGTATAAGAAAATGTTTCTTTATTATTTTTGATTCATGTATCGGCCTCATGTGTTGTTTTTTTCTCCACCACTTTGACTTTAGATGGGAATTAGAGTAGATAATAGATTTTCTAGATGCGTTTTACATGAGCCTGATGTGTCTTACTAGTTATTTCCCTAAGATAATTCTTCCATCCTAGGGATGTATATATTGTACTCAGTGAATCGAAGGGGTGATGAATGGTGATGTCATATTTTCTCTTAGGGATCCCCTTGAGAGATTGTACTTAGAAAACCAAGTCTAGTTATATTTATGTTAGATCCCATGGAGCTACCTATGATTCTTCATTCTCACTATGTGTTGTTTTTGGGATCTAAATACTTGAATTGTTTTTATCATATTACTTTATTTGACCACATAGAAACATTTTTAAGGCCAATTCATATTATTACCTTATTCCTTATTGAAATTACGGTACTTATGGTTCTTATATTTTACTTTAGTTATTGTTAGGATCTGATTTGAAATTGGTTTTTTAAATTATTTTAAAGAAGGATTTTAAAATTGATATTCTGTAACACCCTATGATTTTGTGGTATGTTTCTTTTAAATTTTACATCATGGATAGCTTATGTTTCATGCAACACTGAGTTAAAAACTATGATATACTATTAAGTATTATTATTTAAGATGTGACCATTATAAACTATCTATTAAATTGGTGGGTATGAATAAGAATAACTTATTTATGAAATAAATATATATATCCTAATCAATATAAATATAATAAAAAATAATCATAATATAATAAAAATGTTTTTAGTAAAGTCATTTTAAATATTCATGAATGCATATTCTTTAAAAATGATTTTTATTTCTATTTATGAATGAATATTATAATTAATTTTGTGAAGTTTAGAATTTTATTTATTAAAAGTGACTTCATTTTTTAAATCATCATACCAAAATTAGTCTATGGTCAAACTTTGAGAATTTTATAAAAAAGATAAATTTTTAGTGAATAATAAAAAAATACATTTTTTATAAAATGCGGATTATTTTGTGAATCTTAAAGATATAATTATTAAAAAAATTATTAAACATTTATAGTGACTAATGTATGATATTATAATATAAATATTGTACAGAAATAATTCAGAACTTATAAATTTTAATTTATTTCAAGAAAAATATGAAAACTGTTTTCAATGCCAATTCGGTGCCTGTGTAGTGTTATAAAAGTCAAATTTGGTGTCTTATAGATAATAATTGAGTGCTAATAAGTATTTTAATGATTTTTTGTGAAGTTTTATGTATTTATGATTATATTTTTTTTATACTTTCTATAGATACCTGACCTTTTCTTACATTACTATTACAAAATTTTAAAGATAAACAAAATCAAATCATTACACAAAGAGGATCCAAAGGTATAGTGTCTTGGAAAAAAGAATACCATAAATAACATTTACAACATAAACATAAATTTTTATTTAATTCTTTTTTCTCTAGCTTTTTATTGGCCCTTGAATTATCTTTAGTACAATTAGTCACCCGAGGATATACATGAAAAAGGGGTGAGCTAAAATCCCAGTAAGAGGATAGATAAGAACATGAAACAATATAACATGAGGTGAGCATAATAATTATCATACAAATATATTTATTGGATCATAATCACGAGAGGAAGCATTAATATAAATCTTGGAATTTGGCAATACATAAAAATGAAACATCATGTCATAGTAGTAAACTACCACACATAGTTGCGAACAAAGATTGCATAATAATTACACATATTTTACTATAATCATGAGGTTATTCAACTTAACCAACTAATTTTATCACTATATAATTCCGGGTGCACCCATCACATCATAATATTTACATTTCACTATATAATTACGGGCACACCCGTCACATCACAACATTTACATTATCATGCATGCCACATAGAACATATATCAATCTTGAACATTTAATAACCTATGTAAAGGAATGTGTTTCATTTCATAAGAATAGATTCATAAACATTGGGTTCCCAAATGAAATAGGGAATAACATACTTGATATCATAATCATCAACCTTGAGTGAAGGAAACAATCTTGAGAAGTAAATGATGTGTTTTTTTGAAAGAAGAGTTCTTTTGGAAAACAATGTGTTTCTCATAAACTCAAGTAGAAAACATGATTATCCCAGTAAATTTAAGATAATTATGAATAAATTATTTTTATGGAATAAAAATATTGAAAATGGATTGAAATAGGGAAAACCAAAAGAAAGAGAGTTGGGTTCAAGAATTCCACTTACCTATTGTCTGAAAGCTTCTTTCACATTAATATCATGTATAATCAAATTATATTCATTAAATAAAAATTCAAAAACCGTTAATTTATTAATATGATTGGTTATGGTGTTATTATGTTCTTTTCTAGGACTTTGGATGACTTTTAGAGTTTAATTTTATCATTCCGGAGTATTCATTTTCATGGTTTCCATGATCGGTTCACTTTGTATTCGTGAAAGGAAGTTCATGTAAGATACAGATAAACATTCATAATTATTATTATATAGTTTTAATGATACTATATAAGTTTAAATGGTCTTATTAAGGATTTTTTATATACCATAAGGATGATTCATTAGACAAAAGTTGATGATGATTATTTTTGGTTAATTTTGGCAGTTTTTCGAACGCTACGATCTCTTTTTTTTCTCATTTAGTATTATGAGTATATGTTATTTACAAAACATAAAAGGGGTTATAACATAAAATTTTAAATATTTTTTAACCATTTAATGGTATTTTTAATTTCCTTGAATATGTTTAAGGAAAATTAAAGTGCATCTCCCACGATGTAGGTAAATTGACACATCAAAAGAGATAATTTCATTTTTGAGATGAAAGAGAGAGAGGGAGGAGTTTAAAGTTGGATATTACATTTAAAATATATAATTATAGTATATTTATGTTAATGGAGTTATCATTCCATTTGTATTAAGTTAGGTTAGTAAATAATAATAAAAGAAATTGAAATTTGAAAGGAAATTAAATGAAAAGAGAGAGGATTTACCTCTTGAATTCTCCTCTTGAGATCCTCCTCAAGGAACATAGAATTGTTATTTTGATGAGACCAAAAGATCCTAGACGTGGGGGAGGGACTAAGGAAGAGTATGTTTTAGAATATAGTCAAGGATCAAAGCTTTAGAGGTGTTAGGAGAAGAGGTTGTGAGGGATGGAATTTATAGTGGAGGAGATGAGTGTTTTCTTATTATTTTAATAATTAGTTTATTATTTTGCTATAGATAAGAAATAGTGAGATTTATTATGACTAAATAGAGTAATTATTTCATGTGAGTTCTAAAAAAATTCCATTTACATCATCCATTACTCAACCATGATGTAGAAATTCATTTATTTAGCATATTTTGTAAATTATCGAATTTTAGTATTCACCAAAATTAAAGTATTTCAGAAAAATATCAAAAATTCACCTTAACAATTTTTCAATGTTTAGAATTAAAAAATGAACTTAATTTTATCATAATATTTTTCTAAATATGTGAAGTTTAATTTTTATACAAAATCATTATTTACTTGGGAAATACAATTTTTAAAATTATAACTGATTTTTAACACTTTTGAAAAATTACTTAAGGTCTCATAAAATTATCATAAAATCATGGGAAGACAATATATTTATTCAGGAATACATTTTATGAAAATTAATTTTATTTTAAACAAATTAATTAATTTTAAATTTTAATTAAATACTTATTACTCACAAAAATACCAACCCTTAATTATTAATTTTTAAAATATTTTCTCTCATATATAAGGTGCTTAAATTTTATTTATACCTTTATGGGTGAGGTTACTATTAATTTGGCCACTTTTCTATTCATAAGGGTCATATTAATATTCATAAGGGTGACATTACTATTCGTAAGGGTAAGTTACTATTCACTAAACATTAATTTTTCCCTATCAGACCCTAAATATCTTATTGATCGCAACCGTGTATGTCAGATTTTCGAAATTCAAAACACAAAAGTGGAAAAATAATGTTTAATGAGTAGTCTATAAAGGTCACATAGTATTTAGTAGTTAATTTAAGCCTGATGTGGCATTGTGTTTCCTAATTTGATTTTATGTGACAAAATTATAACAAGGGAATTTCTATTGATAAAACTTTGGGTCATTACATTCTTCCCCCCTTTTGAAATTTCTCCCTTAAAATTGTATTTTACAAAAATAGGTGAGGGTGATTCTCCTTCATCTCCTCCTTCAGTTCCCAAGTTGTTACTTCATACTTACGGTTCCAACATAACACTTTAACAAGGTGTGTTGTCTTGTTGCGTAGAACCTTATCTCTCTAATCCAAAATATTTACTGGCTGCTCATCATAATAGAGATAATCTTTGAGTTGTACCATCTCTGAGTTCAGTACATGTGAGGGATCTGGTATGTACTTTCTCCAGAGTGATATGTGGAATACATCGTGAACCTGGTCCATATTTAGAGGAAGTGAAATATGAGAGGCCACAACTCCTATGTGATCAAGGATCTCAAAGGGTCCAATGTACCGTGGGCTTAACTTATGATTATTTCTGACCCACATGACACTCTTACATAGTGATATTCGATGAAATACTTTATCTCCAATTCCATACTCTAAATCCCTTCAATGTTTTTTAGCATAGATATTTTTCTAAATCTGAGAAGCTTTGATATGTTGTTGGATGGATTGAACCTTTTCTGTCATCTCTTGTACAAGATCGGGTCCAAGTAACTTTCTTTCTCTAACTTCATCCCAACAGGTTGGAGTTCTACATCGCTTTCCATACAGAGCATCATATGGATCCATCTAAATACTCGAGTGGAATCTATTTTTATATGAGAACTCAACCAATGGGAGATGTTAATTCTATCCACCTTTTAATTCTAATGAGTAGCCTCTTATTATATATTTGAGCATCAGAATATTCATTTTTGATTGGCTATCAGTTTGGGGGATGATAGGTTGTCCTAAAATTCAATTCGGTACTCAAGGCATGTTGAACACTCCTCTAGAACTTATATGTTAACCTATGTTCATGATCAGATGAAATTGAGAGTGGAACCTCATGTAGTCTCACCACTTCCTTCACATATATATTAGCATGTTGGTTAAGCGAGAGATCTTATCGAATAGAGATAAAGTGAACAATCTTGGTGAGTCGGTCCACCACAACCCATATCACATTATTTACTTTGGATGTCTTTGGGAGACCCGTGAAAATGTCCATGGTGACATTCTCCCATTTCCATATGGGTATAGGGAATGGTTTCATCCTCCCTTTGTAATTTAGTTTTTCTTCTTTAACTTGTCGACATATCAAGCACCTTGAGATATATTTCACAATCTCCTTCTTCATGTTATCCCACTAGAAGTGTTCTTAGAGATCATAGTACATCTTGGTTCTACCAGGATGGATAGAGAAAGTTGATCTATGTGTATTGTCCAATAGCTCCTTCTTTATCCTGAGTGATTAGGGAATATAAAGTCTTTATACAAACTGAATTACACCATCATCATCGATGTGGAACTCTTGCATCTTCCCTTCCTTTACTACATTCACCTTCTTTTGCAACTCGGTATCATCCCTTTGTGCCTCCTTAATCTTCTATTGGATAAATGGTTAATAAATCATTTGGGAAAGGTAGTATGTATTCCTTGATGTTATTATTTCCAAATCCATCATTTGCATATACATGATGATAGAGTCTTTCTCAATCCACAACTTGGATAGATCAGTAGGTTCTTTTCTACTAAGAGCATCAGCTACTTTGTTTTCCTTTCTAGGATGATAGTTAATAGAGAAATCATAGTATTTGATTATCTCTAACCATCACCTTTGTCTCATGTTGAGCTAATTTTGTGTGAATGTATACTTTAGGCTCTTATGATCAGTATATATATCACACTTCTCACCGTAGAGGTAGAACCGTCAGATTTTCAATACAAATATCATAGCTACTTGCTCTAGATCATAGATAGGGTAGTTTTTCTCATGGATCTTCAACTATCATGAGGTGTAGGATATCACATTATCATTTTTCATGAGTATAAAACCCAATAAATTCTTGTAAGCATCATTTTATATAACAAAAATTTCTCCACATTTTGGTAATGAGGGTTTAGGTGTAGTGATCAACCTTCTTTTTAGCTCCTTGAAGCTTTCCTCACACTCTTCCGTACAGAAATACATTACCCCTTACCCTATTAACTTAGTTAGAGGGCTTGAAAATCATGATAAATTTATCACAAAACATCGATAGTACCCTAATAAGATAAGAAAGATATAGATTTCTATGAAACTAGAGGGTCTAAGAAATTCCTCAATTGCCTTGGTTTTTTAAGGGTCCACATAAATTCCCAAACTTGTGATCATACGTCCCAAGAACGTGACTTGCTGCATTCAAAAGTCACACTTACAGAACTTAGCATATAAATTCTCATTCCTCAATGTCACTAATACAAGTCTTATATGTTCTTCATGTTCCTTCTTTCTCTTGAAGCATATGAGAAATTCATCAATAAACACTATCAAATTTTTTTCAGGTAATGTCTAAAGAATATATTCATCAAATCTATGAAGATTTAAAGGGAATTAGTAAGTCCTAAGGGCATCACCAAAAACTCATAGTGCCAATAACTTATATGGAAGTCAGTCTTCTTAATATATTCCTTCTTCACCTTTAGCTAATGATATCCTGAATGAAGATCCACCTCTAACAAGTACCGAGCTTCTCTCAATTGATCAAACAAATAGTCAATCCTTGGAAAATGATACTTGTTCTTTATAGTGATCTTGTTGAGTTCCCAATAATTTATACACAACAACATTGATCCATCCTTCTTATTGAAAAAGATCACTATCACACCCCAAGGTGATGCATTGAGTCATATGAACCCTTTGTCCAAATGCTCTTACAGCTACATATTTAACTCCTCAAGTTCGATAGGATCCATCCTATATGGACACTTTGATATAGGAGTATCTCTAAGTATAATTTCTATTGAGAACTCTACCTCATGATCCAAAGGTAGTCTAGGAAACTCTTTAGTAAATACACCACTATATTCCCCCATGATGGGAATTGCCCCTAGGTGGATAACTACCTTTGCCTCAACCATTTGAGTGAGGTATTCCTCTTCATAGAGAATCAACACCCACACCATTGAAGGAATTTTCAAAGGAGATTCATGATCTTCCTTTCATTTGTAGAGGATCATTGGAGGGTTAGGAATATGAAAAGATATTTACTTTTGATGATATTTTATATGTTTTCTATATAAAGAGAGACAATCCATCCCCAGTATAGCATTAAAATTACCCCAAGTGAAGTATCACAAGATTTGTTGGAAGAATATTCCCACAAACACCAATAGGTGAAGTTTACAACACTTTGGTTGAAATGATGTCACCACTAGGTATTTTTTGGGATATATCCACTTTAAGGTTTGGGGCTTTTATTCAATAGTTCTAGAAAACTTGTGCGATATAAAGGAATTCATAGAAGTAGAATCAAATAAGACTTTTTCCATTAATGGGTGGATAGGATGTGTATATTGTATGACTTCATTCTCTTTCCCCAATTATGCAGTTGTGATGGAATAAGCCTTCCCTTGAACCTTTGGTTTTGGTGGCTTATGAGGCAGATTACCCTCGAGGACTCAAGGTTTAGTTCACTAGATTTCATAGTGCCCTTACTCCCTATAGTTGTAGCATTGGACCTTGGGGGATACTCTTCTTCCCTCCACCATGTTTCCTTTCTTTTCATATCTTTTTGAAATTCATGAGGTTCGTAACCTTATCTCCCACACTTTGCATTTACCCATTTCTTTGAGATAGTTCCCATGATGATTCTTCCCACATTTGTGACATGTAGGTGGTTGATTTTTCTTTACACATTTCTCATTAGATCCTCCAACTTGAAACTCCAACTTTCTTTTATTATCACCAAATCTATGGGACCATTCTCCAAAATCCATCTCCACTTTGAGATAACATAGAAAAACTTATTCATAATTCCAAAAGTATCTAATTACAAGATCCTTTTGTAGTTGTGGTTTTAAACAACTAAATAATTTATCAATTTTTCGATCATTTCTGATAACAAAACTTGAAGCGTACCTTGCAAGACTTGTGAATTTTTCTTTGTAGGCTATGATAGATTCTCCTTAATTTTGATTCAACTCTATTAATTCTCTCTCCATCTTATTTTTAAGATTTATAGGGAAATACTTATTAAAAAACATTATATTAAATTATTCCCACTCCATATCTTCAATTTCTTCCCTCATTTTGGTGTTCTTAATCAAATCCCACCATTGATCGACCTCTCCATCTAGACAATAAACAACAAGATTCATCTTCCCTATCTCAGAATAGTGAAGCATAGAAAAGATCTTCTCCATTTATTTGACCCACTATTACGCAAGTAGTGGATCGAAAGATACACTAAATGTTGGTGGTCATTGCCTTATAAAAAATCAATAGCCAGTTTCTCCCTCTTTGGTGAAGGAGGACATTCCATATTATTTAGGTTATTGTTCATAACATATGATAGATGAGTATAAATCACCATGGAATTTTTATCTCCACCTCTAAAATCATTAGGGGTTTCATTTGGGAAATCTTTGCACTATCCCTCAAATGGGTTGTTGTCCTGGTTTCTCTTGGTTCCCACCATTTTCTAAAATAGAAAAGGTTAGAACAAAACATAAAGAAAAAAGTCATGAATATATAATTTATTTCTTTGTAAAATAAAGTATAAAGTCATATATTATGGGATCACTATGTTTATCAATGCATCTTTGGTTTTTAATTATACTTAGTCTCATACTAAATGTTTTCACTAAGGTTCTCTAATATTAATTCCCAAATTAACTAAATCGTCCTCTAATACCAACTATAGCGACCCTTCTTTTTCTTACATTACTATTACACAAATTTTAGGATAAATAAGAAAAAATCATTAAAAAAAGGATCCAAAGGTTTAGTGTCTTGGGAAAACTAGGAACATACATATCCTTTACAATATAAAGGTAAACATTTATTTAATTCCTCCATCTCTAGCTTCTTATTAGCCCTTTAATTCTCTTTAGTACAGGTAGTCACCTAAGGATATACATTAAAAAGGGGTGAGCTAAAATCCCAGTAAGAGGATAGTTAAGAACATGAAACAACATAATATAGGGTTAGAATAATCATTATCATAATACCATAGTCATAAGATCATAATCATGAGAGTAAGTATTAAGAAAATACTTGGAATGTGGTAATGCATAAAAATGAAACATCGTGTCTTAGTGGTCAACCACCACACATAGTTGTGTACAAAGATAACATAATGTTCACACATATTTCACTTTAATCATGAGTTTATTCACATTAACCAGTTCATTGGAGCACTATATAATTATGGGGGCACCCATCACATCATAACATTTAAATTTCACTATATAACTCCAGGCTCACCCATTACATCACAACATTTACATTATCATGCATGGCACATAAAACATATATCGATCTTGATAATATAATAACCCATGGAAATGAATGGGTTTAATTTCATAATCATACATTCATAAACATTGTGTTCCCAAATGAAATTGGGAATAACATAATTGATATAATAATCATCAACCTTGAGTGAATGAAACAATCTTGAGAAGTAAAATGTGTTTTTTTTAAACAAGAGTTCTTTTGGAAAATAATTTGTTTGTCATAAACTCAATTATAAATAATTTATATCTCAGAAAATGTAATATAAAGACTAATAAATGATTTTAAGGAATAAAAATACTAAAAATGGAGTGAAAGAGGGAAAACCCAAAGAAAGAGAGTTGGGATCAAGAATTCCCCTTTCCTTTTGTCTAAAAGATTCCATCACGTTAATATCATGTATAATCACATTAGATTCATTAATTAACAATTAAAAAACCTTTTATACATGAACATGATTCATCATGGTGTTATTATGTTCTTTTATGGGACTTTATATGAGCTATAGAGTTTAATTTCATCAATTGGGAGCATTCATTTTCATGGTTTCCATGATCGATTCACTTTGTATTCATGAATGGAAGTACATGTAAGATGAGGATAAACATCCATAATTTTTATTATATGTTTTTAATGATATTAAATAAGTTTAAATGATCTTATAAAGGATTTTTTTTATATACCATGAGGATGATTCATTAGATAAAAGTTAATTATGATCGTTTTAGGTTAATTTTCGCTGTTTTTTGAACGCTACGAACTCGTTTTGTTTTATCCTTTAGTATTATGAGTACAAGTTATTTACAGAACATAAAAAGGGTTATAAAATAAAATTTATGATATTTTTTGAACAATTTAATTATATTATTAACAACCATTAATATTTTTAAGTAAAATGAAAGTGCATCGCCCATGATGTCGGTAAATTGATACATCACTGGCAACAATTTCATTTTTAAGATGGAAGAGAGGGAGGGAGTAGTTTAATGTTGGATGATACATCAACATGATATAATTAAAGTATATTTAAGGTAATGGATTTATCATGGAATTTTTATTAAGGTAGGTGAGTAAAGAGTAAGAAAATAAATTAACATTTGAAAGAAAATTAAAAGAAAAGAGAGAGGATTTACCTCTTGAATTCTCCTCTTGTGATCCTCCTCAAGAAACCTTGGATTGGTCTTTTGATGAGACCAAAAGATCCTGAACGTGTTGAGGGGACTTGGGAAGAGTATTAGGGATAATATAGGAAATTCTAAAATCTATATAGGTGTGAGGAGAAGAGGGTGTGAGGGGTGGTATTTATAGTGGAGGAGAGGGGTGTTTTCTTATTATTTTAATCATTTGTTTATTATTTTTCTCAGGACAATAAATAGTGGAGATTCTTGTGAATAAATACAGTAATTAGTGCATGTGAGTCCAAAAAAATTTCCATTTACATCATCCATGACTCAATCATGATGCATAAATTCATTTTTTTAGTATATTTCGTAAATTATAGAATTTCACTGCTCACTAAAAATTAAAGTATTTCATAAAAATCCCAAAAATTAACCCTAAATATTTTTTGATGTGTATAATTCAAAAATAGAATCCATTTTATCAAAATAATTTCCTAAATATTTGAAATTTAATTTTTAAATAAAATCATTATTTACTTGGAAAATAGAAATTTTAAAATTATAACTGATTTTATAACACTTTGAAAAATTACTTAATGTCTCATAAAATTATCCTAAAATTATGGGACAAAAATATATTTATTTAAGAATACATTTTATGATAATTAATTTTTATTAAATAAATTTATTAATTTAAAATTGTAATTAAATATTTATTACTCACAAAAATACCAACATTTAATTATTAATTTTTAAAATATTCCCACCCATTTATAAGGTGCCTAAACTTTATTTATACTTTCATGGGGGAGGTTACTATTCATTTGGCCAATTTACTATTCATAATGGTCATATTAATATTCATAAGGATAACATTGCTATTCATTAGGGTAAGTTACTATTCACCGAAAAATAATTTTGTTCTATCAGACTGTAATTATCTTACTGATCGTAACCGTGTATGTCATATTTTTGAAATTCAAAACACAAAAGTGGAAAATTTATGTTTAACGACTAGACTATAAATGTCACATAATATTTTTAGTTAAGTTAAGCATGATATGGCATTTTATTTCTTAATGTGATTTTATGTGACAAAATTTTAAGAAGGGAATTTCCATTGATAAAAATTTGGGTCGTTAGAGTTTCTAATTCTTGAGTTATATTACTTGAACTTATCCAAATATTTGTGAAATGCTTATTCAAGACAAGAAAAGTAAAATTAAAAAATTAAATAAGTTTTCTTAATATGGATATGAGTAAATATAAATCATGAATGAATATAAAATATTATATTTATAATAATTAATTTTTAATGATATTAATTTATTTTGAATTTTTATTTATTATATAATTGCCTCTAATGATTAAGAAACACTCATGTAGTGCTTGAAAAAGTAGAAGAAAGATTAATAAACAGATTTTAATTAAAATTATAAGAACCATTAAATGTCTCAAAATCTTGTATAAATCTTAATGGATGATAAATTTTAGACCATTATGACCATTGGTTCAAATTTAGGACCTTTTGGAATCCACTTGTTTGGCATTAAGTCCCTTATAATATTTTATTTATAATAAAGTAAATCTGTTCACACTATGATTTTTAATATGCATAAATTTTTAGTATATAGTTTTATTGAAGAAATATTAAACTATAAATATCCTATATAAATCTTAAAGATTTATCTTCATCATAATAATTCATTTTAAATATTTAGTCAACAATTAAATACCTTAAATTCTTTCACCATGATGATGTAGTAATTTTTAAATTAATTGAAAAATCAAATAAATGATTTTTAAATATTAAAATAAAAACAATTTTAGATAATTAAGATGATACATGAATTTTATATATAATTATGAGATGTGTAGGATATATTTAAATATTTTGTTAAAATTTAATTTTTTTGATGATTATAAAGTCATATTAATGAATAGTATTAAATTTGAAAATAATGATTTTTCATGACTATAAGTTTTATTAAATTATTAAAAAATAATTAAAATATTAAATAGGTATAAAAGATATAATATATGGTTTAAATTTTCATAAAATATTGTTTATAGTCCATTTGGAATTCTTTGTCCCTAAAATAGCCTTATTACATTTTAAAATTTTATGGAATTCCTAAAATAACCCTCACCTTAATTATAAAAGGGCACATCCTCCCTCACTTACTCACAACGCCTTGAGACTTATAACTCAACCAAAAAATACCCAATTATCTTTCCAAAATTCCTTGACAGTTTCTAGAGTTACTGGTTTTCAAAAAAGACCAACTCTAGATCCTTTAAGAAGAGATTTAATGGAAGTCCGCCAAAGAGGAGGTAAACATCCTTATTAGCGATTTCATGATAATTTATTCTTTTATTTAATCTTTGTGTATTGTTTCCATCAATAAATAATAAATATAGTATATTATATATATTGATACTTTATTATGATTATGAAACAACCATATGTTACCTTTTATCTATCATTTGAAAAACGAAAGCACCGTACATGCGTACGTACAACTTTCCGTCTCCATGTTGCGGTGAAATTATTTTTTCATAACCACTTTATTAGATGGTTATAATGGTTAAAATAATGTATATGTATGATAATTATTAAATTATAATTATTCTAGAAAATTAATATACTATCTACTTGCTTACCCTTTCAACAATTTAGAAATGATATCATCGTTCGTGTATACGAATGGCTTACCGTCTCCACAAAGAAATGCAATTAATTTTCTATGTTAAATATTAAATAATGGTTCTAAAAAATGTATTAAATGATAAAATATAAGTTTTATGATATAATTTTTATTCTGGAGAAATTGGATCTATATTCTATTTAAGAGAACCATGACTTTTAAGACAAAACAATCATAAGAAACAATGCAACTAACACTAGAAATAGTGAAATGAATAAAATATTTTTAATAAACAAGTCATAAAAAATTATAAGTGTACCATATATGATATCCTAAATATTTAAAATATTTTTGTATAAGTTAATAATATGTTTAAAACTACCATACATGATGTTCGAACACATTAATAAGATATCATACCTAAGGTAAGTGTTTATTTCACAATCTCAACATTATTCAGGATTGTTTTTTATTAAGTCTCCACTAGGGAATATTTATCCTCTATATCCATGTTCTCTAAAAATGTTTTCAAAAAAGTTTTTAATATTATCCAATTATTTTTTTTTAAATTCATCTTTACCCTATTTTAACCTATTCAAAATGTTTCAAAAAGAATATTATCATCGTTTTCAAAAAAGGTAATTTATGAATTTTCTTAGAAAATTGTAAAAGATGTTTTTATTTAGGTCATAAAAAATAAACATAATTTCCCACCATCATAAATCCTTAATTTTGTAAAGCATCCTTTACAAGTTTATAAGTTTCTTTTTAAAGAAGATGTTTTCTTTTATAATTGCACAACATTCTAAATAAATTATTTAAAAGTAAAAAAGGGTATTTCTCTCCTGAAATTTCTAAGGATTTTAATAGATTATTTTATTATTTTTCAATAAAATTTGTGGAATATTATATTTAATTGAGGTTTATCACTTATTATAGTACCTACCATATTTTATTGAATAATTTATGATGAGTTTGACTATGGATAAGCTATTTTGATACCATTCATAATATTAATCTAGATGGTTTGTTACTCCCCAACCTTTTAAACTCATGTTTTTTTTCATTTATTCATATTTGAAATTTTTTTAAAGGTTCAAGTTGATCCCTAGTTGAAAATTTTTAATTTTTGAAGTTTGAGGTGAATTTTTGTCAAGAACATGGTTAGAGGAAACTGTGATCCTTTCCCAGGAAATCATACAACTTGGTTTCATTTTCATGTAGTGGAGTTTGGAAAGGTTGGAACATGGTTTGGGAACCATATGTAAAGTTCATGTGGGGTGTTAGTTATGGATAGTGGTGGGGGGAGGCATGGTTGGCACATGGTTTGGAAAACTGTGCAGCCAAACTGTGCACGAGACCCAGATTTTTAAAATGTTTACATACCTAATCTACCCTTTCCTCATTAATCCCAAATTGAGACCCCCTTACAATGGTTCATTTTTTGTGCATGAAGCGGTCCCAAAACCCTATTCTCCTTGGATCATCCGCCTCCATGGTGGCTTCTCGAAGTCCCCAAGGTGAGTTTTTTGGGTTTTTTGTCTATTTTTATCTTCATTCTTCCTTCCCCTCTTGTTTTGTTGATTCTCTCTTAGTGGGGGTCTTTTTTGGACAAACCCTAGAGGTTAGGGTTAATGCATTGGGCTGTTTTATTTTGGATATAGGGTGTTCTGATCATCCATTGGGCTTGGTTACCCCATCCCTTGAGGTTCCATCGCATTCACACACTATTGAGGTAGGTGTCTCCGAAATTTTCCTTTTCGATACATTCTATTGATTCTTGGGTTCTTTCAATAAATTTATAAACATAATTTTCCTACTTATGGTACCTTTTTTTAGTTTATTTTAGTATTTTCTTGATGGTATAAATTGTTAAAAAATAGGTTTCAAAGTAATTCTTCATATATGCCTAAGTATATATATGCACCAAATGTGTTTAATAAAATTTCAATTAAGATTTAAAGGTAAAATTAGATGGTTTTTATGGTGTTTTACCTTATAAATATTTTATTAGAGTTTGGATTATGATTTGGGAATTACATGTAGAACATGGTTACTTTTATAGCGTGGTTTGTATGTAGTTTTGGAAGGCTCTCTTAGTCTTGAAATGCTTGATTTCACCTTTGTAAATTATGTGATGTTTTTGTATTTGGGTTGGTTTAAAAGAAAGTGACGATTTTGGAAATTAAAATAGTTTTGGGTGTCGCTATGGGA
Organism: Viscum album; assembly: GCA_963277665.1. Lineage (NCBI taxonomy): Eukaryota > Viridiplantae > Streptophyta > Magnoliopsida > Santalales > Viscaceae > Viscum > Viscum album. The sequence goes on from OY728129.1 coordinate 244,100,268, forward strand.
ATTTAGAGTGTTCCATTGGATGTTGGCACATCCATGGGTGCACAAGGTGCACACATGGATGGGAATTCGAATTAAGTTGGAACTTTAAAATCATATTCTCCATGAATGTTAGTTTCTCAATGGTTACTTGGTTTCTAAATGGTATACTGGTTCCTTGGTGTGATTTCTAAAAGCTTTTTCAAAATTAAACTTTAAATCTATGCCTGTTTGGAACATTTCATAAGGTTTCATTCTTTACCCAAAGTTTGTAAAGGCTTTGTAAAAGTGATCATATTTGGGAATCTTAAAGGCTCGTTTGGATTTACAAACATGTAAGCTGTGTCATGTTATTGTGGAAATGGTTTAGATAACTTTTGGTAATATATTTTTATTTATAGTGTTGAAGGCTCGATTGGCACTTTATGTTATTTTGGAAATGAAATGTGGTTTTGAAAGGATAAATTCTCTGTTCACATCATTGAATGGTTTTCAGAAATGTTTTATAAGACCATGTGATGTGACAGTCTGATGGGAACTTGTGAAAGGTTTTTATATGACAGGAACCCCTATAGAGTATGTCCTTATATGGGTTATCATGTAGCTGGTGTTATTGTTTGGGGGTAAGAAAGAGTAGTGATGGTAAGTAAGGCGAGTCACACATGCAAGGGACTCCTACTTAAATAGTGTACTATTACCATGGGTTTCTTGTATGTCTTTTATAGGGTTGAGTGTCCATTTTTTATCAACTATAATTAGATATATTGGTACCCCTTGGATATCTTAGAGGCTAGGTGGGTTGTTCCACTAGTGAGTATAGTTTAGAGTAGCCAGTTGTTTATTGACTATGGAGTTGGAACACATGCTCACAGGTGAGTCTGACTCGAGTACATCCAAGGATTTCTCTAAGGATGTTTAGGAAGTGCCTATGTTTTATTATTAGTGTTTTCTTGTTTATATTCTATTTTATTTGGTTTCTTTTTGGTACTTATTATTTATTTTCAGTACAACCTGGTTTTGTTTTACTAGGAACCTTGGCTTGGGTTCTCCTTTTAAAGTGGTAATCTATTTTGAAAATGGAAATATGGTGTGAAATGTTTTTGAAAAATGAAAAAATGTGTTTATTTATTAAAATTTGGAGAACCTATTTTTATAGATATATTTCAAAATAGTGTTAACAGACTATTTTTGGGATAGAAAGTATATGGATTCTTTGATGGTTTCCTATTGAGCTATTTATCTCACACCCTACTTGTGCCATTCATTGTCAGTATACCTGAGGTATTTTTTAGTTTCAAGTTCTTGTTTCATGTTCTCGTTGTTGGAATAGGTTGGTTGGTGTATGGTGGTAACCTTGAGGTCACATGGAGATCATGTTAGTAACATTTTGGTCTTTGTTTTGGTTTCTTGTTTGTTCAGTTGTATTTTGTAACTGAATCAGTTTGATATATTTATTTGAGATTTAGTTTTTTTTGTTCTTCTCATGTTATGTTTATTTTATTGATCCTGGTTATAATTTTGGCTGAAATCATTCCCACTTGTATTTCATTTGATGTCCAACAATAGTTGTCAGCTCGTGGGTATCCAAAACACCCTTCAAGCCATGTCTCGGACTAGGTCAGATGTCGGGTTGGATTGAATCCTGTCTTGGTTTGTGAAAAAATGGTATCAGATAAGGTTATTGTTATTTTAGGTGTCATATATCTTGGAAACTAAGATTTTTAGGGCTCAGGAGGTAGTTATGGGAATAGAATCGAAAAATCATTCTCATTTTGATCCTCGAGTTTCCAAGGGTGGTCCGAGATTTGAGTCTTTTATCTTTGTTTTGGATTGAGGGATGGGAATGTAGGCGAGCTGGTGTCATGTTGTGACCTCATATGGAGTAGTGATCCATGTGGAGTCTAAGTACATTGTTCAAATTCCTCTTATTTGTTATTTCTTACTTGGGGTATGTACTACTACCATGTCTCTGGTTTAGACATGACCACTAGTCCTTCATCCCGGTAATTTAGTGTAAGTTGTGTCTCATTTTGGTTCTAGTTAGTGTGAGTAATATTTTAAAATGAAAATGAATTTTGAAATGTAAATGATTTCTTTGAAATGGTTTTGGATAGGAAAAATGGGTTTCAAAGTAAATTTTTTTTGGATTTAAAATTTAGACAATTCTTATGTTTTGATAATGAAATGGTAAATGTAACCCTTTGCACTCTTTTTGGATGTTCACACATGTGAGGATATATAAGAATATTTCATGTTGGAACTTTTGTATGGATGATGAAAGAGTAATTGGATGAACACCTATGTGATTGTTCATAGGATTCCATGGGTGGGGTTTTGAAATAAAAGGTTTGGATTGGTTTTCTAAAAATAATTTTTGAATGGAAAATGATTTTAGAGAATTGGTTTTTCTTTGGATAGTGGGTTTTATTTGTGAAAAATGGATATTGGTTTTGAAAATTGGCCTTAGAATAGGGACGTTTTTAGATTAATATAAAAGTGATGATTTTTGAAAAGAGGATTTTCTATTTTTCTTATATATTTTTTTGGATTATGAGACTGTTGTTTTCACTTGATATGTCATTATCGATTGTGTTTTGGATTGATGTTGGTTTTGTTTTTGTGTTTTTTGTGATATTCAGAATATGCCACCAAGAAAGGTCCCCAAAATTTCTAGCAGGTCTTTCCCTATTTATAATCCTTCTTAGTTGTTTCTAGTCTTTCATGGGGATCAAGATTAGCTAGAGGCCATGGAATAGATTGAGGAAGTTGAGGGTGTATTCAAATCATTAGAAACTCCTGAAGCTATTTGATTTCATGCTATTCTGCGATTGTTTGAGGGTCCATATTTGGATGAATGGGAGTTTCTTTTTCCAACATCGATGCAAGTTGGGATGACATGTGAAGTGTTTAAGTTCGAGTTCATATGGTGGTTTATACCTGAGGAGGTGAAGATGAAGAAAAAGTAAGATCTCATGAATGATCATCAAGGTCAATGGACAGTAAAATATTATGTTGAACATTTCAAGGAGCTATTTTCCTTTTCTCCATAAAAAAGTGTCACAAGATCTAGTGAAGGCTTCTCTTTTATTAGGGGGTATTTTTCCAGATATCAAAGAGCATGTCCTCTCCACAAGGATATTTGGTTATAAAAGCTGGGGGATGAATCATTTATAGCCGAGTTGGTTTTCAGAGTGAATTTAGTTGGCAATCCTCTATATCTCGTTTCTCATGAAGGTTCCCCATATGGAAAGGAGTGCATCCCAAAGTAACCTGTCTATTAGGAGTCCTATTCGTTGGTCCTAGTTTCTAGTTTTTCAGACCAATCCCTTGTGTTCCACCAGTGTGGTCTGTTCAGGAACTTGAAGCTGTCTTGTTGCAATCCTCTAAAGATGTTCCATCATTTTGGATGTTTGTTCCATCTGGATAAGTTCTATAGGAAGCATTTTCTAAAAAATTATTCTTAGTAAGAGTATGATACTTCCTGACCACTTGGCATTAAATGATTTAGACATTAGAGCTCCAACCATAGGCCTCAGAGTAAAGCAAGTGTTCAGTCAGGAATTTATGGGGGAGTGCGGAAAAACCCATTAGCCCAATTTTTTTCTCCTGTATTGGGATGTAAATGTTTGAAGTTTCCATTTTCTTTTTTTCCTACTATTGTAAGTTCATATTTTCATTGTAATTGTGTGTTGAACTAATTATTTTGTAACCTGAGTGGTTATATTTATCTAAATGTGTCTCTTTGGATTGTTTGGTCTTCATTTAATGTGCTCAACCCTTATGTGGGATAGTTTTAGTTTTAGTTGTGCTTGTTTGGAGATATTTGAGTCTTGTGGAATTGATGGATAGTGGTTTCGGTTCACTTTTTGGTTTGAGTTTGTTTCACGGGATTCCCCTAGTGTTGGGGGATTAATTTTTTTGGGAAAATTTTAGCTCTACTGGTAGTATTTTTTTGTTCATGATAAGAAGGTTGGGTTAGATGTGTTGGGAGTTCCCTAGTTCCTAGTTGTGGTGGTAACATTGCTTAGTTAGTGTAGAGAAGTTTCTGTTAGTTCATATTTAAGTCCCGGTGGTGTTGGGTGTTTAAATGTTGGCGGTGTTAGTTGAGTCCTTGTAGTGGAGAGAACTCTCTCATGTCCTCTTATTGTCCTTCGTGCCTTAGTTTTCTTTAGGATCAGTTGGGTGTAACTTGAGGAGATAAATGTCACAAATAAATTAAAATAAAGAATCTTGAGATAAGTCGTTACCTCTTAATCGAGCGACTCCTTTTGGTTTGTGCCAAAAAGATTCCTTGGATTTCTTTCTACCCAAAGAGAGAATTATATGAGTAATTTAGGTATTTTGGGAAGTTTATTGTTCAGATAATTTCTAATTCAAAGTGTCTTTATAGGTGTGAGGAATTGGGAGGAGATGAGGCATTTTTATAGCGGAGGAGGAGTGAAACTCTTGTAAATCCTTGGAAAAGGAATTCCACCCACGTTTTTTCCATGGAAAGTGGCTCCCATAATGGATAAAAGTATATAAAAGGGGTTATATGGTAGAAATATGGACATATTATTGGTTTTTGACAAGTTTTTAAGTTGTTTTTGGTTTTATATTTAAGGTTCTTTCCTTAGTTAAACTTAATTTTACCTTAATCGATGTAATTAATATTAATTACTTTCACTAATATTATTGGTCAAAAACTAAGTTTACATTATTATACATTATAAATTATGATAATTCCAAGTATAGAAATAATTTTTACAAATTCCAATCACATAAGTGGTGGAAATTAATTTCAAATTAATCTCACAACTGGGTCTACAAAGCAGGTTTTTAAAGTAAAAACATTCAAAAGTTTCCTAGTTTTTATACCCAATAGTGAAATTGATATCAATGAAATAAATTATATTAATTGATAAAATATTATCTAATTAAACCTTGAAACCAATTTAAAATATAATTTATCTTTATAAATAAATTAGATAAAAAAGTCATTTTAAACTAAAATTCAGTATTTTTCACTATTCATTAAAAAATAAAATTTCACCAAAAAAATACAAAAAATTTACCCGAACCAAATTATTATGTTTCAATTTTAAATATAAATTTTATTTTGACATATTAAATCTATGAAAGATCCAAAAAAAATTATTTAAAACGGGTTCTCCATTAAAAGGTGGTAAAAATGCCTTAATATAAAAATATTGGGTTTTAAACATAAATTTGGGTTTGTTCTAATCTTATGTCTATAAAATCTATTGGAGGAATATCAAAATTATTTGATTGAATATATAACATATATATTACATTAATATAACTCACTAATTGTAATTAATTTAATTTATTAGGGTAAAAAAAATTGTGACCATAAAAATAATAATATTTTCCTTTATATTCAATCGATTTTCATATTCATTTCTAATTAATTAGTGACTTATGAATTCATATCATATTTATATAACCAATATATTTTCAAAAAATATTTAATAATTTTTATAACCATTAATTTTAATGTATAGGATATATCTTATTATATTAAATAATAATATTTTAATGATATACTATTGTTCGGTAAAAATCGGTCTTCCATGTTACGCAAGCCATCAAGGGAAGTCACTATTGCATGTAATGCAAGATAACCTCAGTATTTTGTGTAGAGAAAACTAAAGTTTATATTGCATGTAGTTCATTATCAAATTGGTTTTTCATATAATGTAATACAAACATAGTGCTTTAATATAAAATAAACTATTTTCATTGTTGCATGAAATGAAAAATATCAAAAATATTAAATTAATTTTGAAAAAAATAATTCATAGAATCTCAGGGTGTTATATTCTACTAGCCTTAAAATGAATTTTTCCCTTGAAATTTATCTAGGTTATCAAAGTTTTAATACTTTAAAGTTTCATTCATATAAACCCAAATCAAAAAAATGGATACTAAAACTTCCCTTAAAAAGGGAAAGTTGGAACCATAACAGTTACCCAAAGTAATATATAACTAGGTTTCCACATATAAGAACATATATTCAGAGTGAATATTAGTCATGGGGGAAAATTGTAAAAATTATAGGGAGTGATTGAGTTCATCAATAAAAAAAAGTTAATGATCAAAGAAAAGTTTAGGGCCCTAATGTTATAAATCTGTGACGATTTAAAAGGTCGTCAGTTCAATAAAATTAAGGTATTTGGAAAACACATTTTATTTTGATCATTTTCCTAACATTGATTACCTCTTTTATTGACCATGAATATAAGTAAAATTTTCATTCTTTAGTTTTGATTTTATATATATCTAATTCATCCATTATATCAAGAAATGGATGACGATAAATTAATTTTGATTCCTAAAGTGTTAAGATACACTTTTAACGGATCATAAGGCCCATAAATGAATGAAAAGTATAACTATTTGTCTCTAAATATTCTTCAAAATAAATATGGTTAATACATTATTCTGTAAACATAAAAAGTTATTCTACTAGTTCATCATTAATAATTATTCAAAAAAATAAATTCCCAATAACCATAACCTGGACATCGCATAGGCCAATGGTAGTCATGAAACTCTTATCGTCCATCAGTCATGGGTTCAAGACTCATGGCCTTACTGTACTTGATTGGTTTTCACCCAACATAAATGATGTTATTTTCTAAAATAATACTATAATAATTTTCAAAATAAATAATATGGACATCCTTGAAATAAGTTTAATCACTAAATAACATTTTATCTGAGTTTTTCAATACAAACTTAGTGCATAAATAGTTCCTATGAAGTTTAAATTAAACTTTTCATGAATGGTTAACCTTATATCCTTTATAAAAGATGTATATACAAAACTTTAGAAATATGGTCATGAAATTTACTTAACATTAATTCCCCCATATATCACAAAGTATCTCTTGGTTGTCACATTCCAGACATGTGAATATCCTCATTATATATTCTATTGAAATATGGTAATAACTTGATTTACCATAAATGCTTCTGGAAAAAATTCATGCTTCCTTATTCTATATAATACTATATATATCCCATAAATCAAATAATTGGTAAAATTTATCCATAATATCATAAACTACTTGTCAACATGTCCATAATTAGTTCCAAGGTAATTAGTACCATCCAATTTACTTATATCCAACATATCTTTATCCAAAAAACATTATCATAACATAAGAAACATATTAAAGGTTATTTTCCCCTTAATAATTTGTTTTACATAGAAATAACCTTACCATTATATCACGTTTCTATTCCATAGGAACCATTCCATGTGTTCTTGTAAATCTGTAGTGAAAAACATAAATTGAACAATCCTTATATATTTTACCATTCATAATTTTTAAATCCAAATACATAAAAATCTTTATTATTCAACTTATAATTATTCCATTAACAAGTCTACCTCATCCTATTACACAATACCCCTTTATTTTCACATCTCATCTATAGTCTAATCATCATTGACGATGTAACCATTACTCACACCACCTTGTTGATTATCTTTAGGACCTCTCCTCTTGGGACATTGAGTTGCATAATGACCATTTATTCCAAACTTAAAACCATTAACCTTCGATAATGAATTAGGTAGGCCAATGTTCTCATCCATTTCTTTAACTAAAATCTTTATTTTTCCCTTGTAGAAACTGCTTTGTGTCTTTCTTTTCTAGAGTAAATACATATTCTTATTCCTTTAATACATTCACTTAGGTGATTATTTTTACATTCTTGACATAAACGAAACTGAATCTTCTTTCCTCTTTGGTCTTCATTACCCAAAATCTTAGAAATATCCTTCTTTCTCTTCCTTGGTGAGTATAAGAGTTGGTTAAGGAACACATTATTAATCATGTTTTGTGAAAACTGATTAGGAATGATCACAACATCTTTCACTCCAGTGATCATCCCACTTGACTTCTCATCATTAAATCATCCATCACATGCAATGTTAATCAAATTCATTCTGGTTCCTTACACTGAATAGAACCAGAATCATAGTGTGAGCATTAATTATCATAGTAGAAGACTACGTAGACATGAAAATAATTACTTATAGGATGTATAAATCATGACACCTTACTTAATCTTATGACACCCTATGTCCATCCTAGGTTATTAATAGCCAACTTATATTAAAATATTTTATGATGGTTCATGAAGATTTTGTGAATTCTTAGAGCATATCCCCTAGGATTATCAAACTGGGTGTATAGAAAGGCCCATTGTCATGTACTAGATTACCTCGAATCAGGCCTAGAACATCTTGTCAAAGTTGTTACCCCTAGGTACATCTATTTTAGGGCCATATAAACTTATCGTATCTAGACAGGGATGTATTGATAGGAAACCACTCATTCTATCCTTTACCAAAATTCCAGGAAATTTTAATAAACGTTTCCTAATCCTTAGACTTATCCTTAGACGTGCCCTTATAGTTCTCACTAGGGTTTCTCATCCTAGATTCTGAAGGTTGATTAAACATTGGATCTGATACCAAATATAGAGGCACTTTCTTTTTATATATTAACATTACATAACTTTTTTGGAATACTTAAAACGTTATAAAAATAGATTCCTAAAGACCGTACTAGTTTAGTGCCTTTGGAAACATGGAAACCTAAACACTGGTACATAAATGTGATGCATCATCTCTTACTTGGTTATTATTGAATAGCACCCTTCTTAGACACATCAAACATAATACATATATTCATAACCTGGGGGAAGGAAACATAAAAAATGGTGATCTCAGATGCTTATTAAGGGTAAAAAATGGAGATACAAAAGCATAATCATGAGCATAAGGGTATGATATAATGATCATGGAAATAGAATATCAAACCCTATATATCAAAGATCATAAACATGAATCATGGAATAAATCTTGGAAGTTCATATAGCATAAATCATAAGGAAATAAATAACATAATCTATGAAAACATAACATAGGAATAAAAAATGAAATTATTGAAGACACATAATCATATATAATGACTTCCATAGTAGTCACAAAATTGATGTCGAGACCATCTTAGTCAACAAAGTCCATTACTAAGCAGGGTTTACACCCTATTTTAGCCATGTATTTCTGAACTGATTTCACTCCTCATTCCATCCCTGTAATACTGAACCGAGTTCATTTCTCATTCCATCCCTGTAATACCGAACCAAGTTTATTTATCGGTCCATACATGTATATCTCATAAGATATAAATATTTACCCAATGAATTTGATGGAGATATAGGTCCCACCCATCTCATAATGAAATCATACATACATATGACATAAGACCATTTAAAATCATATCATAAATCATGAAATAAAATGGGTATCATAAACATGTAATCATATCATAACATGTGGAAAATGATATGTTTCATAATCATTTCAGCAATAGCATAACCCGTGAAATAGAAACAGATTTCATAAACATATTACCCATGAAATAGAAAAGGATTTCATAAACATATAACCTATGAAAGAGAAAAAAAATTTATAAATACCATGAAATAAATAATAACCCATTCAGATAAATAATATTAATGGAACCTTTATATCATTTACTAGAAAGTCATGAGTAACATCAATGGATGTTATCTTAGATGGAAAATAATTTATAAATATCTTTCACAAGCATTTCTTAATGAAAATATAATTTTGTATTTGAAAAAGGATTTTTAATACATAAAACCTTTTGAAATTAATTTTTGTATAAAATACCTTGAAAACTTATAAAGAATACATGAATTCATTTTGAAAACCTTTTTCCTTCAAAACATACAAAATAAGATTCAAAATATTTGTAAAAAATTTTTCTTGGAAAATACTTTGAAAACATATAAAGAAAGCCTAAAAAAGTTTTGAAAACCATTTCTTTGAAAATACTTTGAAAAATTATAAAGAAATCTTGAAAATGGTTTGAAAACCATTTCATTTAAAATACTTTGAAAACTTATAAATAAGGTGTGAAAACATTTTGAAAACCATTTTCCTTGAAAATTTGTAAAAAAATATTGAAAACATTTTGAAAACCATTTGTTTGAAAATAATTTTAAAACATTTTCTTAATAATTAACATTTTAAACATGAAAATGAAGCTTCACATAAGTGATGGTGGGTAAATACATACAAGTCATATGTGGTAAAAAGAACATTCCTTTTTCATGCTAAAAAGGGTATAAAATGCCTTCTTTGGAAAGAGATAAAGAGATTCATTTGAATATATTGGTAAAAGAAAAAAGGGTAAAAAAAATTTTAAAATATTATAGGATAATAGTATAATATTATTGGAAACCCTTTTTATAAAACATGGTTTTGAAGGAACACGTATTTTCAACCGAAGAGAGGGTAAAGTCGGGCTTTTATAAAAAAACATCATTAACTATATTATGAACCAAAGAGTGGAAAAATGGTACTAATAAATGAATATATCTAGAATAAATATAGGAGAATGAAATTAATGAGTGTTCTTGAGATATGTATCATAAGATTTCATGAAATAAGCATAATCATTAACAATCTTGAAAAGCAATGATAATTTTTTAGTAAACTCTTATCACTTGGTAACTTGGGATCATAATCTCCATGTAAGAAAATAAAATTAAATAAAGTTTAAAATGTCATTAAAAGAAATATTTTCATTATATAACATGTCAAATGGAAGTATTAACACCTCTAAAAAGAATTTAGGTGCATAAAAAACATGTGTCTCAAAGAAGGAAAATTGAGGTAAAACTATCTTACCGATTAGGAAGATTTTGAAACATTAAACCCATGAAATAAAGATCACATAATGGATATGTAAATACCCATAAATTTAATTATAAGAATCATTAAATAAATCCATGGGTAGTATACACACCACACAAAAGTAATGGGTGGTGAATAAAGCATGTATCTCACAGAAATAAAAAGTGAGATGAAATCCATTTACCTTGTGTCTTGAATCTCTTCATACTCGTACAATATTCCTGTATAATAAATATAAATTTATTATAAATTTTTAAAGAAACATATTTTTTATCTGATACCATATATTTTTTGATTATGACCTTATATTACCTGGGTGTTAAAAATCATATGTTAAGGTTTCACTTTGGGTAATATTCTCTTTATTCTTCGCATGTGTCTTAATTTGTTATATCTTTGGTCCTTATACCTAAATCATGATTTCCAGAATTTTAATGATGATATAAATATAATTTATATTAATTATATGTGTGTTATAATAATCTATATAATATATAATTATGAAATTGAATACACCATTCATTGAGACGGTAAGCCGTACATATGCATGAACATTGTTTCAGTTTTTATTGTCGTATTCAAAGAAAGAAGGTAAATGAAAAATGTGTATATATATGTATATATATATATATAATTATTATAGTATCATTATTATATCATATATATCACCTAATTTCACTAAAACCATCCTTAAAATATTCTATATAGTGTGTGAACAAATCACATCACTTTGAGGGGGTAGTTCACACTTCCTCAAACAAAATTATTGTATTGACACCAAACGGAAAGTATTAAGATATGTGTTCTAAAATGATTAAATAAGTTTAAATATATAATATATAACATATATAAATATATTTTCCATCATAATTTCCATTGTGATATGTGGTAAATAAAAATGAACAATCATCATTTTGTGAGGCAGTAGTTCACCATACACATAAACAGTATAGTCATTGCCCATTAGATGGAGGTGTGTGTAAGTTTAGGTATAAAAATTACCATAAAAACATCATAGTATTTTTAAAATAATATTTTTGTTATAAAATCATGGAATAAAGAGATTTGAGGGGTGGAGAAATAAAATAAAAAAAAGGAGCTTGAGAGAAGTCGTCACCCCTTAATCGGGTGACTCCTTTTGGTTTGTGTCAAAAGGATTCCTTGGATTGATTTCTGCCCAAGGTGAGGCTTCTATGATAAATTAATGGATGTTGTTAATTTTATTGGTTAGATATTGGCAGAGAAAAATTGTCTTGATAAGTGTGAGGAAGTGGGAGTAGATGAGTGCTTTTTATAGTGGAGGAGTGGCACTCTTGTAAATCATTGGAAAAAGAATTCCACCCACATTTTTTCCATAGACAGTGGCTACCATAATGGACCAAAGTAGAAAAAATGGATGATGGGGTATAAATATGTCCATAAAATGGGTTTTATACAATTTTCTAAGCCTTTTTGGATCTTATATTTATGGTTTATTCCTTAGTAAATCTTAATTTTAACTTAATCGATGTGATTAATTTTAATTATTTTCACTAATATTTTTGGTCAAAAACTAATTTGACCATATTATAAATTAAAAATTATGATTATTACAAATATGTAATCTATTTTTCCAAATTCCAATCACATAATTTGTAAAAGTTAATTTAAAATTAATCTCGTAGTTGGGCCGACAATGCGGGTTTTTAAAGTAAAAACATTCAAACATTTGTTAGGTTTTTATATTCAATTTCAAAGTGAGATTGATACCAATGGACTATATTGTATTAATTGATTAGAATATTATCTAATTAAACTTTAAAACCAATGTAAAATATAATTTATCCATATAAATAAATGAGATGAAAAATTACTTTTGAACTAAAATTCAGTATTTTTCACTATTCATTAAAAAATAAAAAATCACAAAAAACATACCAAAAATTTAACCTAACCTAATTATTCTGTTCCTATTTAAAATATGATATTTATTTTGACATATTAAATCAATAAAAGTTTCAAAAATTTGGATTTAAAATGGGTTCTCTCTTAAAAGGCAGTAAAAATGCCTTAATAAAAATATTGGGTTTTAAGAATAAAATTGGGTTTGTTCTTATCTTATGTATATAAAATCTATTGGATGAATATAAAATTTATTTTACTGAATATATAACATATATATTAAATTATTATCACTAAATAATTTTAATTAATTTAATTTATTTGGATAAAAGAGTTTTGTGACCATAGAAATAATAATATTTTCTTTTATATTCAATCGGGTTTTGTATTCATTTCTAATTAGTTGGTAACCTATGAATTCATATTATATTTTTGTAAACTATGTATTTTAATAAATTATTTAATACTATTTATAACAGATAATTTTAATGGCAAGGTTATATCTTATGTTATTAAATAATAACATTTTCATGATATACTATTGTTTGGTAAAACTCAGTCTTGTGAGTTACGCGAGCCATCGAGGGAAGTCATCGTTGCATGTAATGTAATCTAACCTCGGTTTTCTGTGTAGAGAAAGCTAAATTTTATTTTGCGTGTAGTGCATGATTAACTTGGAGTTTCATATAACGCAATCCAAACATAGTTCTTTAATATAAAATAAACTATTTTTAGTGTTCTATGAAATGAAAAAAATCAAAGAGGTTAAATTAATTAAAAATAATAATTCATAAAATATCGTGTTGTTATAAGAATAGTCCCACCTATTGGAATTTTATATTTTTATGTGTCATCATATATTCCTATATGTGAGAAAGTGCAATAGACCATATACTTCAAGATTATTTTTAATGTCTTTTATTACTCACGCATGTTAATATACTCACCAAAATCGTGACTCTATATGTTTGTGGGAAGTTGGGTATATTAGGTGTATCACAAATGAAATGTTCATAATGAATAAGTTGAGGAAGGATTTTTTGCTTCAATATTTATGGAAGTTGATAACTTGTCTCTTTGGTTTAAATTGAACCATCACATTAAATTCCATGGACATGGTGTAATCAAAATTTTATTTCAGATAGTCAAAGAAAGACGTATCAAGCACATAGGTTGATGACATGTTTGTGAAATTTTTCTGATGATATATTGTTACAAAGGGATTATATAACACAGTAAGTGTTCATGTGTGGTTTTCGATGTTGCAAAATTAACTTATTTCTTTTGGGTGCCTTGACTTGTGTCTAAATAGTAATCTTAGGCTTTAAGAAATCCCACCTAATGCAAATGAGAAAAAATCCTAGAGGGTCAAACACTAAGTGTTTTCATTGATCTCAATTAAACTGTATTTGAATTTAATTATTGGAATAAATATTATTCTTATTAAAACGTAATACATTTATTCTAGACGTATTGATCATGAGAATTCACATGGTAATAAATAATTATTTATTCATTAATAAATAATCTATTTAATTTTATGAATATTTAATAACTATTTATTCACCAGATTATGAATAGAATTTTTATTTTATTTATTTAATATTTAAAAAATATTTATTCACCATACTGTTAATAAGATATTTATTTATGAATAAATATTTATTCGGGTATTTGATAAATGGCAAGAAGGATGAGTGGACCCAAATCATGTTCAGTGATAAATATTATTTTTTAATTTGGAAAAATATTTTTTTTCATTATGCTAGTTAGTGCATGTCATAAAATAATAATAATATTTTTATTATTATATAGAATGAGTTCAGATATGGTTTATTATATTATTTAAGGGTCGTTGAGTTTCAAGCACATAATAAAAGAGAAGGATGACTCCTTATATGTTTTCAAGTGATAGAGATGAAAAGGTAAATAAGATTTGGATTCTTACATCTCAAGAATTTGAGAATAATTTCCTAGAATAATTACTCAAATGAAGGAGAAGATGTTTTCTATGTGGAAATAAAGGGTATAGTGAAATAAATTTACAAGGAATTTGATGCATTATATGTGGAGGAGTTGGGAATTATCCGAGTCAATTCCCTAATATAATGATTAATTTCAAAGGGCCTATGTTATTAAAATCATTGTAGTGTAATGACTGAAGTGTTTAGATTTTATAATTTTATAATCATGTTTTTGAAGTGTTATTATTAATGGTATTTTGATTATAAGAATCAATAAACTTCTAAGGACCGCTCTCTAATATTTTTCCTTTAATTATTTGAAAGAATGTGTTGAATAGTACTAATGAACTAGAAAAGATATTTAATAGTAAGGTGATTTTTTATGGAAAAAATATAATTGAGGAAAATATAATATTAGAGAAGTTCTTGATGTTAAGGTAATTATAGTCAATTAAAATTTGTTAATTTTGTAGAAATTAATGAGGTGTATATAAAACCATAGTGGTTAAAAAATTTGATTTAATAACTAATGTTATTCCTGAATATGTTCATCATATTCTTGAGAATGTTATCAGATCAATAAAAATTATGAATATGATTATCAAAAAAAATAGTTTTAGAAAAATGACAACTCGTAAGCCAGGTGACAACCCATCACATCTGGTAAGGTCGTGGGGCTTAAACCCACATCTAAAGGGTAATAAGGTTGTATCACCTACCATTTTCCTACATGATATACTGGTTAGTATAACATTTTTCTACTTAAATGATTTGGTGTATAAATATTATGTTAATTTTGGTAGAAATATTACATGATCAAATCTTATTGAATTTTTAGGATTTTGAGGTTATTAATTTGATTTTTGGAAATGTTTTATTAGGTTGAGATATATATTACCTTTAGTTTTAATGTAAAATATTATTCAGGAGTAGTGATATTATGTTTTTTGAGCTATAAGTTGAATTCTATGAGATAAACTTTGAGTTTAAAACCTTCTTTCATATTGAGGTTATTTGGGATATAGGGCTTCTTATTTAAGGAATGGTATATGTTAAACCTTTTTTTATTTATGAATTTTGTATATTAATATATTCATATTCATTTTGGGTATTATCTTACTTTTTTCTAACCATTTTGGGTTTTATAAAGATGGGGGATATCATGTTACTCTTTTAAAGATCAAATGATCCATTAAGTGTTAGTTTTAGTGCTTTAGGCATAAAAATTTGATATTGGATATTCCTTCCTTAGAGTAAGAGGTGAAGTAGTTTGTGATTGAATAACAACCAAAAGATGATTTTTTGTTTTTGAAATAAAAATATATCAAGTGAGAATATTTTATGGTGTTATTTATCTTAATAGTAAAATAATCCATCAACTCTAGGGAAAGGATCTTGAAACACAAATGTTATCCTATTACCTTCATATTTGACGAATCAATGGTCTCTTAATTCATAACAGATTTATAGATTTGTGGATGTTGACTTTCTCATGATTATTCACTTTCTTGTGATCAATGATCTGTACCCCTCTCTATAATTATTTAAGATTTTATTCCATATACATATCTTCAATTTCCACCAATTCTATCCTATGTGTAAACCGATTTATGTAATGACTTTCAGATTTCTTTTTCCCTCTTTTTAAGAGAAATTTTTATTAACCCTTTTTACGATATGGGTTTTCCCAAAAAATAAATTTTCAGATCTCAAAACTTTTATTACTGAGAATAAATTAAAATTGTGAAGATATAATTTATTTAAGGGTTTATAATGTAAAATCCCATGATTTTAAAAGAAAACTATGTTTGATAGAATATTCAACATGAAATACTGAGTTTAAACGAACCGCGATATATAATTAAAATATTATTATTTTAATATAATCAATTTACCATATTCATTAAATTAGAAGGTATAAATAGGATTAACTAATTTATGAACTTTATATAAATCACCTACTTAATATAAATTTATTTATAAATTTTTATTAACCAATCACTTGATTTTAAGCATAGTCATTTTATTTATTGAAAATACTTTTTCTTCAAAAAATGTTTTTTGTAAGAAAATAATATTTTCCCCACTTTTAAAATTTTTTTTTCATAAAATGGTCATAATTTTTGAAATCGTAATATCCATATTAACTTAGGGTAAAATTTTCAGATTTTTTAAAAAATATTAATTTTTCAGTGAATAGTGAAAAATACTGATTTTTATAAAATTATCATTTCCTTCTAAAAAATTAAATCCCATTATTATTTTAATTTTATTTTAAATTAAAATAAGTATTATTTATTAATATTTAATCCAACTAATTAAATATAAATCATCTTTATATTGAATTTTAGTATAAGTTTATTTTTAGGCTCAAAAATACTTTTTTTAAACTGTTTTAAAGTGCATAATGACTCTCTATTTTAATAAATTAAAATAACCACTAATTAGGAATTATTTAAATTAAATGTATAATATATATTTATTTATTTATTTAAATTAATTTAATTATGATTACTTTTCATATAGTTATTAAAAGATCATCTTATGCTAAAAAAATCATTCCTTGAAAAAATTGTTTTTCAACACGTCTGAGGGTTTAATTTTAAATTAAATTCTACCACTTCGGTTAGTTTAATTTGAAAAATGGATTCCATATCTATAATAATCATAATTTTTAATATCTAATAAGTTCAAATAAATTTTTTACCATAATGAATAGTGGAAATAATAAAAATTGATTATCATTGTTAAGAAAAAACAGTTTTATCGGGGGTTAAACTAAAACGATATGGGTTAAAAATGATCCAAAACTTGTTTAACTACTATTTAATGGACATATTTTGACCTTATATATTATAAGGTTCTAAGTGGTCCATATTGGAGCCATTTGGCATGAGAAAATGTAGGTGTAATTCTTTCTTTTCAAAAAATTCAAGTTTGTTATCTCCCCAACTTATAAAAGGTCACCCCTATCCTCTCCTATACACACTTCAAAAACAAATCGGTTCATATAAACCCTACCCAAATAACTTCCTTAATTCCTTACCATAATCCTAGAATCTTTCTTTTATAATAAATCCAACCAAGAATTTTTTTGTGTAAACCTAAAGAAGTTGTCTGAAGAAGAGGTAATGTCCTTAACTGATCATTTTATTTTATTTATTATTCCACCTAATTCAAATATTATTAAACCATTATTATATAATAAACTCATTATTTTATATGTAATTATAATTTTTTATTTTAAGTTCATGACCTATAACCATCTCCTCCTCCCTCAAATAGGAAATGAAACCATTGACATGTGTACAGAGGACTACCGTCTCGCAAATCAATATAATTTATTTTTCATCACTACTTCTCAAAACTAGATATAAGTATTTATTTACTATTTATATATTATATTTATGATATAATTATACCTCTATAAATATAATACTACATAAACCTTATTAATTTCCATTTCGTAGAGAATATGATAGCATTACTCATGTGTACTATGGACTATCGTCTCATGAAGCGATGCGATTCGTTTTTTACTTTTGATTTACATGGAAGGTAATAAAGATTAATTTTATATTTTTATGTGATATTAACAAAATATTAATAATTATGTAAAATAAATATATCATATACTTTCTTACCTCACCATCCATTGAATAAATGATAATGTCGTTCGTCTATACGGCGGGCTACCACCTCATGAAATGATGTGATTAATTTTTATTACCGCAACACATAGATGGTATATATAAGTTTATTTAAAGAAATAATATTATATTTATGATAATATTATTAACCAAAAAAGATAAAATAATTCTTATCTTATTTCTGTCACAAATGTCGAAAAATGGAAATGTTACTCATGCATACGTACAACCTACCGTCTCCATGATTGTAACATAGTTCATTTTTCATACCCATATTTCATGGTTGGTTTTAAAATAATAATTTATGTATAAAAATTATAATTATTTCATTATTAACATTATTTTGAGGATTAAATAATAATCTCCTTTACCTTAGTCAACTTACCAAAGTAAATTTGGATATATGAGTCGTTTATCATCAAAACTTATAATGTAAAATTAATTGGTTAAGTAATTGTATATGACATGGTAAAAAATAAATAAAAAGGAATAATAAACTTTAAAAAAATTCTTATTAAATTAAATAATTAACATGTTTTTATTATTCAAGAATATAAGGAACACACGTAATGATTCAGGCTCGAGGTAAGGGTTTCTTCTCAAAACATTCTTCTTTGAGTCATATCTTCTTTTATGCACTAAATTTATTTTTAACAGTGTATATAATACCCATTAACATATTATATCATGAATCATTCATCATTTATTATATTTTAAGTTATAATTTATCTAGTTCATCCATTGTATTTATGATTCAAATGTTACTAAAGCGGTAAGGGTTTATGTTTCAATCTCATTCTATTCGGGATTATTTATGCCTAAATTTTTATTATAGGAAATTATCTAATATTTGTATAATAAAGATATTTAATTTTATTCTCCTTATATTATTCATGAAATTTTCAAATAATAGTACCATTTTTCTCTCTTTGGTACTTAAAATTATTGAGAAAATGTTTTTAAGAAAATCCAACTTCATTTCTCTCTTTGATTGAAAATAATTTTTCTTCTAGATCCATGTTTTCTAAAAGTGTTTTCAATTTTTTTACTATTTTTCTATGAGTGTTAAAATAAATTTTACCCATGTTTGACTTTTTATAAAGTGTTTTAATAGGAAACTTCTTTTCATATTCTGAATAAGGTACTTTTTATCTTTTTCCAAAAATTCTAATGAAATATTTATTTTAATGTGTATGGAATGAATGATATTTTTCATCATCATAACCATTATATTCCTTGAAAATTACTTTATAGGTTTCCAAGAATATTTTAAAGAAAATTATTCCCATAATATTTTGTGAATTTTAGTTTTTTAAAGGTGAATTTCAAAGTGGAAAGTTTATTTTCCTCAAGAATGTTTTTATTCTTTTTAGAGGTATTTCTATTAATCAATGACAAAAACCTATAATGTTATGTAATGATTCTAAATTATATATATATATATATCCCCACATGTATACCTAACTTACGGTCCCTTCCTTTTATGGGGTAATGCATGCCCTGAGTTCACTTATCAAATATATTAATTATGAAATTTACTTTGATTATAAAATGAGACAATATTATGAAACCCATTTTCTTTTCATTGGTTAATTATTATATTATGTTTTATGATTGACTTCCCTTATGTGGAACACATATATCATGAACATGTTGTGATGGGTGTGACCAGATACAACTCCAATACATTAGCTAAATCTTTAGTCTCGTGAGGCTTAGTGTATAGAATTAGGAAATAAACCTAATCCATTATGGGACTTCATCCACTATCTGATATTATCTAGGTAGTTAGCCTTGACTCATATTTATGTCATGTTTTGTATGGATACCACATTTCCTATTTTACCATGATTTTATGATACCATGTTATTTTTGTTATTATTTTATGTGCTTACTCATGTGACTTCTCTTTTATGATATCATGTTATATCTTTGAATCAAATATTATGTTTCTTTATAATGTTTATTCTCTTACTGGGATTTCTAGCTCACCCCTTTCTTCTATGTATTTCTCAGGTTATCCTATGCAGTTTTAGGAGATCAAATTGATTTAGGAGCTCACTCTAGAAAAGAAAAAAAAATAAGGATTCCATGTTTTAGTTTCCTTTTATGTATTATGAACCTAGTCCTCCATAGACATTATACCTCTCGATCTTTGGGGATGTAATCATTTATGTTCATGTTAAAAATCATGTAATAATATGTTTAGAAGGCATGAGTCACTATAACATGACCAAATGGACCGTAGAAGGTCCCTTGTGTTCCTTAAAGTTGTTAGGTTGTTGAGATGAGTGTAGGGTGAGTATTCCTTCCTCATTAGATATGAGCAGGCCTAGGTGGACAGACCTTGGGCAGAATAGGATCAGGTTGGGTGAGCGGACCGACATAGTGAGACCTTGAACATAGATATGGTTCATGGTATATATTTTAACTACTTACCATATGGAAACCCCCATGTAGCTAGTGAAGTCATGCTACCTAGTGATGATTCTGTGAGACACAATATCCACAAAGTATCAAGAGTTGACCCGAGATTTTTTTTTGGGACTTAGGACACAAGTGATGGTGACTCTAATGTACTGTAACCTTAGGGACCTTTGAGGGTGCCCCATTGACCAACTGAACCTATGATAATATGTATGTCTATGGGTATAGATGATGATGAGTTTCACCTTATAACCCTTGTTATGTTGTGATCCTAGAAGGCTATATTGGCTAAGGATGGTTAGGCATTCGGCTAACACCTTGTTTCTTTTTTACTTGCTCATGTTTGACACCCCAAGCAGGTATTATTTTTGGAATGTTATTATGTTTCACCCAAGTATGAGTATATTATATTTGGTGCCCAACTGTTCCACAAGGACTTGTATATTACCACAGGTTGGCTGAGCTCATGTGCCACTATGTTGGCATAGTTCATGCAATGTGCTCAGAGATATTTTGTCACTGTCTGAAACATGTAGCTTTTATTTACATTTATGTATTTATTTTATTTTTCTTCTTCAACAGTACATATCATGTTCCCATATCATTTCATTTTTGGTTATTATGGGGTCACATTGGTGGCGCCCTACTAACTTTTGTACTCACACTCTACTCGGGTGGCCATGTCACTTATGTACTTGATTAGCTTTCACATGGTTATTGTAGGAACATGTAGGGATGAGGCTCGGAATTAAATTTAGTATAGTTGAGTGGGCAATCTTGGATGATATTAAGAGATCAGGATGTGATATGGATCAAAGTGGAATTAGATCCCTATGATTTATTTACTTTTATTTTAGTTTGTATATATAACTGCCTAGTGGGAATTCATCCATATTTAGGACATGAATTTTTGGGCTTTTATTTAATTTCATTATTATAGACTTGTATTCATCTACTTTCATTTCAAGCGTACTCAAGTTTTTATGATATTTTAATATCTATTTATATTGTTCACTTTGATACATGGGTATAGTCTCCTCGCAGTACCATTATGGACTCCTACGGCAAGTTGGCAGCCTCTAGCGTATAGGGAGGCAAACCAGAGTGTTGGGATATTTTGATTTTGACATTTTACTGATAGAGAGAGAGATAAGGGATAAGAGAGTTTTTAAAATAAGAGTGATATGTGAATGAGAGAGTTTGAAAAAAGAGTTTTTGGAAAAAAATAAAAGATATTTTTTTTGAGAGACCAACGTGTCACGCTTATAAAAAGAATGCACCTGGTTGATTCATAGAGGGAGAGATGATAAGATATGGCCACATTGAGAGGGAACAAAGAGGTTTTCATCTTTGGGATTTCCCAACTGCCGACAAAGGAATACAAAGAGGTTGTTGATTATCGACGATGGCGTGTGAAGAGATTTGTGATGGAGAGCCGTGTATTGAAATTCCTCTGGGTTGCAGAGATCAAGCGGCATGACCCTGTTGTGATAATTGGTGGTATAAAAAAATGGCATGTCCATGTGTGGGTGAAATATGCCTTCATGTGATAGAAATTTTACTCCATGTGTTGAGAGACAAATCCTTCAGGGGAATTGTAAAATTCTATCGGGTGATGTGTATAATTCTTGTGAGTGGAAAAATCATTCGAGTGATTTTTTTGGTGTTTTGAGACTTCTTCTATTGTGATGTCAGGATCCACCGTAACAACTAGTATCATAGGAGGTTCGTAGTTCCAACCAAATAAGATCCAAATTTAATGATGAAGCCACATTGAGGAGTTCATCGAAGATTTACAAAGATGGAACCCGTAATGGGTGTAATGAATCATGCCAGTGTCAACAATATGGATGATCTGATGCAGATGGAGATCTGACTAAGGTGGATTTTATATAAAGAATCTGATCATGGTGGAGTTGATAATGGTGGTGGTGTTGATGATCACAGTGACCCTAATGGTGGAGATGACAGTGGAGTATTCAAATTTTAAATCAAGGTGGTGATTGTTGGGATTTTTTCATTTTCAAATTTAAATGAGATAGAGAGAGACAAAAAATGAACAAGAGAGGTTGAAAAATAAGGGTGATATATGGATGAGAGAATTTGAAAAAAAATATATGAGATTTTTTTTTGAAGGGCCCATGTGTCGCGCTTATAAAAAGGATACACTGGATTGCTCACTAGTAAAAATTTGGCCTTTAAAAATGCTAGTGAAAGGGATTTATCAACGATATAGAAGCATTGATAATGTGAGTGATGTTAAATTATTAGTTTTAATAGTGCCCACAAGAAGAATTGTTAAAGGCCCCCTTTATCATCATTTTTTAACACTATTAAAGGCTGTCTTTATCAACATTAAAAAAAAGTACTATTAAAGGCCTCCTTTATCATTGCTTGTTTTTAAGTGCTGATAAAGGTGGAAATTTTTATTTTTGTTTAAAACTCTCCCCACCCACTATTTATTAGCACTTCCCACCCCCTTTATCAGTGCTTTTCACCCACTAACTTGGGTGGTCCCCCCCTTATCAATGCTTTTTGTAATTTCAGCCTCCTACGCGCACCTAGATTTAATCCTTGTAACTCTCCTTTGTAACTCGAACACTATTACCACTGCATCATATTGTTTTATTTTCCATTTTATGATTTTTATTTTTATTTTTATATATATACATATATATTTTTTATTCATATGTTTATATAATTATTTTTAAACACATCTATAAAATATATGTTTGCGTGTGTGTGTAATATATATACATACTTATATTTATTTAAATATATTATATATTAATATTCATTTACTTATTCTAGAATATAACATAAATATATATTCATTTATTAATACACACATATAAGTATATATATATTCATATATTTTTATAATGTAAAAAAATGGTTAGATATTGTTTTAAATACTTTTTTAGAATTTGTATATATATATATATATATATTGTATATTTAGATATAAAGTTTATACATTAATACATATATATTTACATATTCACATATAATTTTATATTTACATATAAATTGTTTATAATTTATTTATAAATATTTACTATAAAATATTATTATATACTATATTTAATGATAATGATAATGATTTATTTATAAAAATGCATTTATATATGATATATATGAATAATACACACACACACATATTAAAACACACAATTATACATTTATATTTCTCATATACACATACAAATATTTACATAATATGTATTTATTTACATATATTAGAATATACATACAAATATATTTTTTTTATTGACACGCGCATGTTTATATAAAAATATTACTTGTATAAATATAAATATACATATTAATGAATTTTTATAATTTAAATAAAATGGTTAGTTTTTTATTTTAACTAAAATGAATAACAAATATTTATTTTATAAATTTAAAAATAATTTTTTATGTAAATATGTTTTAATATGTATTTATGCAATTGATTTATTATAAGTAAATATAATAAAATATTCATATATTTAATTATAAATAAAACTACATTTTGAAAAATTAAAAAAATTGAAACTATAATATCTATATGAATGTAAGACATGTGAATAAATTTAGTCCCCACTAAAAAAAGACAATAAAACCCCCTTAAATGAGCCTAAAATTCCATCAAATGTTAAAAAATTGGGAAACCCCAACTGTAAATTCAGTTTTGGTGGCCTTCTGGTGATTTTTTGCCTTAGAAAAAGTGATTGAGGTCCCCCCTATCTTTATTAGGACGTAGATCTCTTTGCATGATTTGATTTAATATGTGGTAGATCCCAAATGGATATCTGGATCAAAAGTTATGGTCGTTTGAAGCTGGAGTCATGTTTTCAACTTATCTTACCCCATTCATTAATTCATTTAATTTTTATGTCATCTAATTGTTATTAAATGACCATTACCATATAATAATTAGTAAATTAATAATTAATAATGTTTTTTAATTATTTTATAAGTTATTTTGACTGAATATATCTTATATATTAAGTATGAAAGCGTATTTAGCATAATCTAAATCGTATTTAAAAAATATATATTATATTTATCAATATAAATATATTTATATATCAATATACTATTTTTAATGAATTAATTTTTTTATGAAATATACTCTTTATTAGCGCTAGAAAAAAGCACTGATAAACGACACCCATTATCAACACTTTTTAGAGCTGATAAAGACATTATTTATCAGCATTAAAAACAAAGTGGTGACAAAGACCTCATTTATCAACAGTTTTATTAGTTTTAGCCAGTGCTGATAAAGGGAGTCTTTATTAGCGCTTTTAGCTATCGCTGATAAATCCAAGCACTGGATAAAATGAATTTTGAAGTAGCGGCTTTTTGGAGGGAGGAGTGAAAAGATGTAGGCGCTTTAAGAGAAAACAATGGGGGTGTCGTCTTTGCGGTCATCCAACTGCCAACAAAGGATTTTAAAGTGCGGTGAAGATGATGACGTATGACGATGATAATAAAAATTGTCGACGACGGCGTGCGAATAGATCCATGATGAAGAGTAATGTATCAAAATTTCTCTTAGTTGTGGAGATTAGGTGGTGTGCCTTGGTTGTGATGATCGGTGGTACAACAAAATGGTATGTCAATGTGTTGATGAAAATGTTTTCGGGTGAGAGAAAATTCCTCTAGGAGTTGAGAGAAAAATCCTTTGGATACATTGTAAAATTTCTTTGGATGATGTGTAAAATTGCTTCAGGTGGAATAAAAATCATTCGAGTGAATTTTCTAGTGTTGTGGGACTGCTTTTGTTGTGATGTCGGGCTCCACCCCAACATTGAGGTCACGTGGTGGACCAGTCTGATTATTGTTTGTAGAGCGAGTCGGGCCGAGACATAACAAGTCTCTGGCTTTTATCATCACTTGTAACATCGTTACGGATAATATTCATTTTAAATGGTTTTAAAAACCTAATCTAAAGTTGTGTGTAGAAGAGTGGGGTTGATTTGGTTTAAAATGTTGTGATTTTTAGCATTCATCGTTTCCTAGTGTGGAAAAAACCCCAATTCTAAAAGTGGGTTTGACAACTTTTAAACAGAGGATTACAATGATCATTTGGACACACTAGTTTTTTTATAGTCAATTCATACTCCTTAATATGGAACTCCAAAGTTCATGTAAGGAATCAAAACAAGGACAACCCAAAAATGTTCATCTAACGACCTGTAAAGAAATCACATGCAACTCAAGCACTCTCATTCATAGTCCATGTATAAAATCAAGGCACTACAATTAAAAAAATAGAAACTCATGAAATTACAAGCCAAGATTGTGAAAGGAAAACCAAGATATTACAACTCTTTTCAGGTCCAGAGAATCTGGGAGTTTATGAGGCATGTTTTATTTGGTTTTCATTTCAAAAACAACCACCTATTTTTGTGCATGCCTGAGAATTGTCTTGAGGAGAAAAGTTGAGCCCCAAAAACTATAGATAAAACATGAATTCATCAGCGCTAGTTAAAAAGTGTTGATAAATGTATGTTTTATCAGTGCTAAAACAAAAAATGCAAATAAAACATGCTTTTATCAGTACTTTTTTAACACAAATAAAGGTTTATCTTTATAAGTGCTAAAAATGCGTTCATAAACATATAATGTTAATAATTTATTTATATTATTATATATATATATAATAATATATATAATAAATATATATATATAATAATATATATAATATATATATATATATATATATTTATATATATAATAAATATATTTATATAATAAATATATTTATATAATTATATATATTTATAAAATTATAAATATTATAAACATATTTATTTAATTATATATATTTTTAACATTATAATTCTTATAAATATATTTATTATAATTTTATAATTATTTAATTATATATATATATATATATATTTACAATTATAAGTATAAATAAATAATTATTTATTATTAATTAAAAAATTATAATAAATATATATTTATTTACAGTTATAATTATAAATATATATATATATATATATATGGCAACACATGGGAATTCTCTTTTTTTAAAGATATATATATATATATATATATAATTATAAAATTATGACAAATATATTTATTATATTTATAATTTTATTAATATATATAATTAATATGTTTATTGTAATTTTATAATTATTTAAATATATATGTATTTATTTAAAATTATAAGTATAAATATTTGTATTTATTTATAAATATATTCATTCAATTATATATATTTTAAACATTATAAGAATAATAAATATATTTTTTATAATTTCATAATTATTTAAATAAATTTATATTTATTTATAATTATAACTATAAATAAATAAATATTTATTTGTAATTTAAAAATTATAATAAATATATATTTATTTATAGTTATATTCACAAATATATATATATATGTATATATTAAAATAATTATAAATTTACAAAAAATATATTTATTATATTTATAATTTTAAATATATATATATAATTTTTATAATTTTTATAATTTTTTCATTATTTAAATATTTCTATTTATTTATAATTATAATTATAAATATTTGTATATATTTATAAATATATTTATTTAATTATATATATTTATAACTTTGTAAGTATAATAAATATATTTATTATAATTTTATAATTATTTACACACATATATATATTTATTATAATTTTCTAGCCTAGTGGTAAAAACAACTTTGTAATCCTGCATCACAAAATCTGGGTTCAAATTCAAGCAACAAAAAATTTCAATTGGGGTGGTGGAATGAGCGACAACGAATGGCGACCATGGTGTGGCGGTGGCGCGAGTCAGCGGCGTGACAGCGGGGCAACTCCTCAGGCAGGCTAGCGGTGTCCACAACGGCTAGGGCCACTTAAGATGGTGGATCCACACAGTTATGATTTTCAAGCAAAAAATGATAGTTGTAGGTGCTGAGCACCTAGGCTATAGGCTTTGTAATGGACTTCATATCCACGGGGCCTTTGGGCCATAAAAAATGGGTGGGTTATCCCTTGGGGGGTATGATTTGCCCTTTCAGGCTGTGTGGGTTGCATTTATATGTTTCATTATAATTGTACTCCTAAGTACCTGTAATATATAACTATAAGTAAATATATTTATAAATATTTGTATATAATTATATATATATATATATTTTATAATTATAATTATAAATTTATTTATTTAAAATGTATTGATATATAATTGAAAATTGAAAATTACAAATATAATAAATATATTTATTGTGATTTTATAAGTATTTATGAGAATAGATTCATGGGTATAACATGAATGAATCATATACCTAGTAAAGTATATAGATAATAAAAAATGAGACATCACATATAGACAACATGGATAGTAATAATAATGGTGTAATGTATAATTGAACATTAATTCATTATGAATACATAACATATGCACGTCAATTATACTCACATAACAATATATTTTTTGACCAAATTCATTGGGAACATATATTATCTAGGTAGTTAGCCTTGACTCATATTTATGTCATGTTTTGTATGGCTATCGCATTTCATATTTTACCACAATCTTATGATACCATGTTTTTTATGTTATGATTCTATGTGATTACTTATGTGACTTCTCTTTTATGATATCATGTTATATCTTTGACTCGCATATTATGTTTCATTATCATGTTTATTCTCTTACTGGGCTTTCTATCTCACCCCTTTCTTCTATGTATTGCTTAGGTTATTCTATGCAGTTTTAGGATCTCAAATTGATTTAGGAGCTCACTTTGGAAAAAAAATAAGGATTCCATGTTTTTGTTTCCTTTGATGTATTATGAACTTAGTCCTCCAAAGACATTATACCTCTCGATCTTTGGGGTTGTAATTATAGATGTTCATGTTAAAAATCATATAATAATATGTGTAGGAGGAATGAGTCACTATACCTTGACCGAGTGGACCTTAGAAGGTCCCTTGTGTGCCTTTGAGTTGTTAGGTTTTTGAGACGAGTGTGGGGTGTTTATTCCACCCCCATTGGATATTAGCATGCCTAGGTGGACAAACTTTGGGCAGAATAAGATCAGGTTGGGTGAGGGGACCGACCTACTGAGATGCTGAACATAGAGATAGTTCATGGTATATCTTTTAACTACTTCCCAAGCGGGAACCCCCATGTAGCCAGAGAATTTGTCCTACCCAATGATGATTTTGTGAGACACGACATCCACAAAGCATCAAGAGTTGACCCCAAGACTTTTTTGGGGACTAAGGACACGCATGATGGTGACTCTGATGTACTGTGACCTAAGGGACCTTCGAGGGTGCCATGTTGACCAACTGATCATATGATAATACGTATGGCTATGGGTATATATGATTATTGGTGTCACCTTATAACCCTAGTTACATTGTGAGAATAGAAGGCTATGTTGGCTGAGGATGGTTAGGCATGCAGCTGACACCTTGTTTCTTTATACTTGCTCATGTTTGACACCCCGGATGAGTGTTTTCTTTTGCATGTTATTATGTTTCACCTAAGGATGTGTATATTATCTATGGTGTCCAATTGTTCCCCAAGGATGTGTATATTACCATAGGTTGGTCGAGATCACGTGCCACAATGATGAATATATTACCCCCGATAATCATGTGTTATATGGATGATCTAGGGATGATTATATTTTCCCCAGATGGTATTAATCATGATGTGGTTGATTTTTTCCATGGGGATGGGTATATTACCCCTAGTTGGTTGAGCTCACATGCCACGTGGATGAGTATATTACTACTGGTAGGATCATACTCTATGAATCACCCAAGATTACCTAGGGATGGAGCAGAGTCCATATTGGTAGGCACAATAATCCCGACATGCTTAGAGACACCACAACACTAGCCAAAGAAGGTATGGTCGATCGAGGCCTCAGATCCAAGTATTGACATTGGCCACTATGTTGGCATAGTTGTTGCAATGTGCTCATATGAATTTTGGCACTGGCTAAATCATTTATTTTTTATTTACATTTATACAGTTATTGTATTTTTCTTCTATATCAGTGCATATCATGTTCCCATATCATTTCATTTTCGGTTAGTATGGGGTCGCATTGGTGGCACCCTACTAACTTTCTTACTCACACTCTAATCGAGTGGTCATGTCACATAGGTACCTGAGCAGCTTTCACATGGTTATTGCAGGAACATGTAGGGATGAGGCACGGAATTAAGTTTAGTATAGTCGAGTGGTACATCTTGGATGATATCAAGAGATCGTGATGTGGTATGGATCAAAGTGGAATTAGAGCCCTATGATTTATTTCCTTTTATTCTAGTATGTATATATAACCGGCCTAGTGGGTGGTCAGCCGTATTTATGACATGAGTTTTTGGGCCTTTACTGCATTTATTTATTATATCCTTGTATCCACCTTCTTTCGTTTCAAGGGTACTCAAGTTTTTATGATATTTGATTATCTATTTATATTGTGCACTTGGATATATGGGTATAGTCTCCTCACAGTACCATTATGGACTCTTACGGCTAGTCAGAAGCCTCTGACATATAGGGAGGTTCACCTGAGTGTTGGGATTTTTTGATTTTGGCATTTGAATGAGAGTGAGAGATAAGGTATAAGAGATTTTTAAAAATAAGGGTGATATGTGGTTGAGAGATTTTGAAAAATGAGTTTTTGATAAAAATAGAAGATGTTTCTTTTGAGAGACCAACATGTCATGCTTATAAAAAGAATGCACCTGATTGATTACTAGAGGGAGGGATGAAAAGATGTGTCCACTTTGAGAGGGAACAAAGAGGTTTTTATCTTTGTGATTGCCCAACTGCCAACAAAGGCATACAAAAAGGCTGTTGATTATCGATGATGGCATGCGAATAGATTCATGATGGAGAGCCATGTATTGAATGTCCTATTGGTTGTAAAGATCAAGCGACATGACCTTGTTGTGATAATCAGAGGTATAACAAAATGGTATGTCCATGTGTGGGTGAAATATGCATTTGGGTCAGAGAAAATTTACTCCATGTGTTGAGATAAAAATCCTTCAGGGCATTGTAAAATTCCTTCAGGTGATGTGTAAAATTCCTATGAGTGGAAAAATCCTTCAGGTGAATTTTCTAGTGTTTTCAGACTTCTTTTGTTTTGATGATAGGATCCACCCTAATAACTAGTATCATAGGAGGTTCATAGTTCCAGCCAAAGAAGATCTAGATGTAACGATGAAGCCACATTGAGGAGTTTGTCGAAGATCTACAAAGATGGCACCTTTAATGGGTGTGATGAATCATGCTAGTGTCGAAAATATATATGATCTGATGTACATACAGATCCAACTAAGGTGGAGTTTATATGATGAATCTGATCATGGCAGGGTTGATAATGGTGGTGGTGTTGATGATCAAAGTGACCCTAATGGTGGAGATAATAGTGGAGTATTCAAATTTCAAATCAAGGTGGAGACTATTGGGATTTTTTGATTTTGAAATTTGAATAAGATAAAGAGAGACAACAAAAAATGAATAATAGGGGTTAAAAAATAAGGGTGATATATGGATGAGAGAATTTGAAAAAAAAGAGTTTTTGAAAAAAATATGAGATATTTTTTCTGAAAGGCCCATGTGTCACGCTTATAAAAAGAATACACTAGATTGCTCACTAGTACAAATTGGCGGTTAACAACGCTAGTAAAAGTGTTGATAATGCGAGTGATGTTAAATGCTTGGGTTTAATAGTGCTCGCAAGAACCATTGTTAAAGGCCCCCTTTATTTGCATTTTTTAACACTGTTAAATGGTGTCCTTATCAACGTTAAAAATATTACTATTAAAGGCCTTCTTTAGCAGTGCTTGTTTTTAAGCACTGATAATGGTGAGAATTTTTTTGAGACTCTCCCCACCCACTATTTATTAGTGATTCCCACCCACTTTATCAGCTCTTTTCACCCACTCACCTGGGCACTCCCCACTTATCAACGTTTTATGTAATTTCAGCCTTCTACGCGCACCTAGATTTTATCCTTGTGCCTCTCCTTTGTAACTTGAACACTATTACCACTGCATTATATTTTTTATTGCCCATTTTATGATATTTCTTTTTATTTTTATAAATATACATATATATTTTTTATTCATATGTTTATATAATTATATTTAAATACATCTATAAAATATATATTTGTGTGTGTGTGTGATATATATATAGTTATATTTATTTAAATATATTATATATTAATATTGATTTACTTATACTAGAATATAATATAAATATATATTCATTTATTAATACACACATATAAGCATGTATATGTATATATTTATATAATTTTATAATGTAAAAAATGGTTAGATATTGTTTTAAATACTTTTTTTAGAATTTTTCTATATATATATATATATAGTATATTTAGATATAAATTTTATACATTAATACATATATATTTACATATTCACTTATAATAGTATATTTAAAAATAATTTTTTTATAATTTTTTTATAAATATTTACTCTAAAATACGTTTATATACCATATTTAATGATAACGATAATGATTTATTTATAAAAATACATTTATATATGATATATATGCATAATACACACACACATATTAAAACACACGAGTATACATTTATATTTCTCATAGACACATTCAAATATTTACATAATATGTATTTATTTACATATATTAGAATATACATAAAAATATATATTTGTTTATTGACACACATGTTTATATAAAAATATTACTTGTATAGGTATAAATACACATATTAATGCCTAAAATTTCATCTAATGACCTCTATTTGTATCCTCTATTTCATAGGGTGGAAACTTGAAAAACAAGGCGAATCCAAAAAAGTTCATCTAATGACCTCTAAATAAATCACATGCGATTCAAGCACTCTGATTCATAGTCCATGGATAAAATCAAGGTACTACAATTAAAAAAATAGAAACTCATGAAATTACAAGCCAAGATTGTGAAAATAAAATGAAGATATGACAACTCTTGTGAGGTCCAGAGATTCTGGGATTTTTTAGGCATGTTTTATTGGGTTTTCGTTTCAGGAACAGCCACCTATTTTTGTGCATGCCTGAGAAAAGGATTTTCTTGAGGAAAGCTTCATCTACAAGCTGGGCCCCAATCGCAGCCTCAACAGATTTATGTTTGGCCCATTTTATATTATTAACAGACATCTTTTGTTCAAGAATAAGTCTTCTCCACTCAACTACTTGACAGCCAGCTCTCCAACATCCCTAATCCACAATTAATTATTTCTCGTCAATTTATTTTCCTTCCAAGTTGAGTTGTTGCCTTCCTACTGCTTTATCTTCCCACCAAACAGCCCGAGAGAAACCAAAAAAGACACCCAAATAATGGAGGCCCACTTGCTTTTTGGGCGCCTTTCAAAATACCTTGATAATTGAGTTTGGCTTTAATGGCGGATGATGGGTTTGGCGAGGCGCTGGTAGGTGAAGGAGACTGCAAAATTAGGCATAGATTCAAAAACATACACATCTTTTAGTTTCACTGTATCAAGTCATCCTCTATATGGTCTTCATCAACTCCTCCACTTACTTTTTTTTATTGAAGATGAGGGAGCCATGGAAAAAGCAGTCATGGTGCTACATTTTCTACCGTAGAAATACACAAAAGTTAGCCCTAGAGTACATATAAGTCGTTTATCCCTACTCGTAGCCCTAGAGTCTGTTTTTTTTTGTTGGGCCATGAAAAAGACGTCATACCAGTGGAAGGAGAAAGATAACAGGCAGTGCGTGTGGGGTGGGCATGGCCCCATGGGTAGGTAGGAATGAGTACCGACCCTGCCTGCTTAATAAATTGGTGAAGGCGACGACTTTAATGAAGCCAATCAGGAGAGGGAAGAAGGGGGTGATGCGTTGCTGCACACCTATCAAATCCTATCCTCCCAACAAACTTGTGGAGGACAAGTGGGGACGGATCACATGAAAAGCAAAAAAAAAAAAGGGATCCATTAGATGACAGAAGGATGGAT
The DNA here is from genome assembly GCA_963277665.1 of Viscum album. Classification (NCBI taxonomy): domain Eukaryota; kingdom Viridiplantae; phylum Streptophyta; class Magnoliopsida; order Santalales; family Viscaceae; genus Viscum; species Viscum album. Next base: position 244,133,911 of record OY728129.1, read on the forward strand.
GGAGGCATATGGGTCGTTCCTAATTGTGTGTTGAGATCGTTGGTTGGTCAGTCATGGGCCATGGCAGCAGTATCCTCACCTTCTCAGAGAGGACAAGGTAAACTTAGGGTTTTAGATGGTTATTATAATAGACGACAAGACAGTGGTGGGGAGTTGTTTTATTTTTCAGGACTTTAGTGGGTATTAGTGATATCATGGTAGATTCCATGTTAATGGTAAATCATTGCATTTTTAAATTTAGGTTAATGTTGAACTCATATCATTCAATCTTTAATATTTAGTAGTGCATTATATTTTATCAAAAAATTCCTTGATATGATATATCACAATCCATTTTATATAGATGAAAGATACAATGATTAAGAAGTACATAATAACTCATGACAATGGTATTAGATGGCTATTTTACAAATGTAAATCAATCTAATGATTAGGATGGGGTTTTCTTTGTTAAGGACAACCACATGGATATGCACTCATGCGAATCCAAGATCACATAATGACTATTGAATTCCAGTATGTAAATAGTTCGAGAAACAAAGGATGAACGAATGATGAGAAAATAGGAACCTATATGAGTAATGAAAGAAAGTAAGAAATAGAGGATACAAATATATAATGTGGTTCATATCACTTTGGTACTACTCCATGGTAAGAACATGACTCTTTTCATATTTATCAATAATGCTCAAAATAAACATACAAAAACACCAGAGCAAGCAAGCAAGCCAACAAGAAGGTAATGCCGCAACACTACTACAAGGTGCACGATATTATGCGCTATCCTTTATCAATGCTAACTAAAAACATTGATAAAGAGAGTGTCTTTATTAACATTTGCAAAAACCACTAATAAAATGTACTTTTATCAATGTTAAAAAAAATGATAAAAGCGCTTTTTATCAACACCGATAAACATATCCTTTATTAGTATTGAAAATGAGTTCTTTTCATCAACACTAAAATAGTGTTGATAAAAGCACCCTTTATCAGCGATTGCTAACATTTATAAAATGTCCTTTTATCACCGTTAAAAAAACACTGATAAAACCACCCATTTGTCATCGTTTTTTAGCACTAATAAACATACCATTTATCAGTGCTTTTAGCCAGTGCTGATAAAGAGTGACTTTTATGAGCGCTAAAATAGCACTGATAAAAGTTCATTTTATCCACACTCACTAAAAGTGTTAATAAATGCCCCTTTTATCAGAACTCGTAAAAGCACCCATATGTCATTGTTTTTTTAGCGATGATAAAAATATTATTTATCCATGATTTTAGGTGGTGATTATAAAGAGTAGCCTTTATCATCTCTAAACAGTGTTTATAAATGTACATTTTACCGACGCTAGCTAAAAGCGTTGATAAAATAACATTTTATCAATGCTAAAAAAAGCACCGATAAAAACATTCATTTGTCGATGTTTTATTTAGCATTCATAAAAATACCATTTATTCGCATTTTTAGCTAGCATTGATAAAAGATTATCTTTATCAACGCTAACACAATGCTCATAAAAGGTATATTTCATACAAAAATTATATATATATAAAACACATATTAATATATATATATATATATATATATATATATATATATATATATATATATATATATCTAGGGTTCTTCGCTAATGGAGACTCGATCAAGTCCTTCAGTTGCTGAAATTTTTCTGGGTAAAAAACGCTTCAACTCACATAAGTATCACTATAAAGAAAGGGCAAAGTAGCGGTGAGTTTTTTTTTGATTTGGTGGCGGTTTAAACCGCCACTACATGGTTCTATGACGACTTCAAAAAACCGCAGCTAAATAATGTGTCGACATCCAATATGCGGCGGTTTCTGGTAAGCGTCGTAGAAAGCGTATTTAGTGGTAGTTATTTCCGTTTTTGCAGCGGTTTTTCGGGGGGGGGGATTTAGCAGCGGTTAAAACCACCGCTAAATCCAACCCCCCCCCCCCCCCACAAAACACTGCTAAACTGATTACAACCGCTGCTAAATAATAATGCATCATATTTAGCGGCGGTTTTAACTGCTACAAAAAAAGGAAAATACATCTTATAGTGGTGGTTTTAACCACCGCGAATAAAAATATGCCATATGTAGCGGCGGTTTAAACCGCCGCTAAATGCTGATTTAAAAAAAAGTCAACTGTAGATTCTATATCCCCAGAACTACCCTGAAAAAAAATGCAAACCAAGTGTATTGCCTATCAGTAACACACAAAATCTTTCAAAAGCACATAAAATCACACATATATAATAAATATGGCATCAAAAAACAAGTATATTAGTTCACATACAACCATAAATTGTTTCAGGTCTGTGTCACAAATAATACATCAACAAACCCTCTTATTCCATATTAGTCCTAAACATCAAAAGACCAATAATCACTGCCAGATGAACTCTGCTCGTCACCCTCTCCATCTTCATCTCCATCTTCATCTCCATTTGTACATCCTGCTACCGGAACCTGTAAGACAATTATATTGAAAATTAAACTGTGTTGTATATTTATATTTAAAATTAAAACCAATTAAATTTTGTGAACTAAATGATTTTGAAGTTGTGTGATTTACCTGCTCACCACCAATCATTGATGCAACATCACTGAGGACAGATCTGGCCATCTTCTGATATAAATCAACCAACGCTTTCAATATCCACTTTCGTGCTATAACATCAGCAATGAGAAAGTGAAAAAACAACTGTAGAAAGAGATTCGTTTTGAAAATATTAGAATTTAATAATATAATGTCATTGAATTATACCATAATGTATTAATATTACCATCTTTGAATCAAAAACTTCAATTTTTCAAGATAAATGCATATGTCTCCAATCATCACACGTAATCAGAAGGGTAACCGGCTTCGCTGCCAGCTGGCCTAGAATCTGTCCAAATAATACCGCGACGTCATCTGTAGGGACCCCATAACAGTTAAATGGGACAACTATCTTTAGTCTATTCAGATTCCAGACATCCAAACATTTCATATTTTTCTCCGTAGTAGCATTGTTTCTATATTTTATGAAAAAATAGTTAGTAGTATAAAAAAACTACAATAACTTTATTCATATTAAAATTTTTACCTATAACAGTCACCCTCGAATATCCTCACGAAGAACCCGGAGTGGTCTACTACCTCGTTGCTAAGGTTTGACTGGTATCAATATAACACTTCCTCCTTGGCATTCCTATCATTTAATCAAATAAAAGTAACTTCAGAACATATATTTCAAAAAATTAATGTAGAAAAAAATAGAAATGATAATAGATGCATAGTACTAACAAACAAAATGTATATAACTATGATAATGAACGACTGCACAAATGACATAAGTGGTTGATAAACGAATGGATGACTGCACATACGATAATTTTCTCCTTCAATCATGTCATTCTTCTAATCCATCATTACTTCATCCACCCTTGTAAGACTAATATTTTCAATATCATGATGGACAAATAAGTTCGATTCTTGCTGTTGATGAGATTCAATGTCAGAGGTCAAATCCTCCACTTCATCACCCATATCATTCAAGTCTCTTTGTTTTACGCGAGTAACTACACTCCACCCTTAATTCACAACATCTTCCACATAATATACCATTTTCTATAGCAATGATAAGATATACAGATCATTTAATTCACAGTCACCAACATCTATAAACCGAGAGAAGTTCATATAAGTAAATTGCAAAGAATTACTTTTAAAACCCCTGACACAATCAACCCAATTTCATTTAAATAAACACAATTGAAAATGCCCGTGGTATTTTAATTTGATAATATCAGTCAAATTTATATAGTATCCCACTTCTAAAAATGTAAATATTCCACTATTCTGGGTTTTCAAACCCTCTTACTGATTGACTGTACGAAATTTAAAGCCATTCACATTGTAAGCATTAAACTTTCTAGCATGTATTAGAGGACCTCAAGTAAGAAACTTCAAATCTTCAACAAATCATCTTGAGTATCAGTATTCATGATCTAAAAAAAGTAATATACATTATTAGATTTACAAAATACACACCTCAACCTAATATCTGTATTGATTACAATATTTATGAACTTACACGTTGTGCAAAATATTCTACACACTCATTATTAATAGCTTTTGTTATATATTTCTCATTTCATTTTTGGACTATCATTCGTATCCTTGTTTGTATCCTCAACTCTTCAATAAATGTATCTACAATTTCACTATTCAGCAGCACATATCTATGCGCCTGTGATAATTCCATTTCTGTTAGTGTAACCTTTGAGCTCCTCCCAACTGATCGGCCAATATAAGAGAATATTTTTGATTTCCCATGTAGTTCATATTGAGTCGATGTATCAGCAACACATCCAACTTGATTTAATATTGTCTCAATATCATCAAAGTATCTAGAACAAAAGGTAAGACACTCCTCTACCAAATGACCTTTAGAAATAGAGCCTTCAAGATGAGATTTATTTTTCACATATGATTTAAAATGCCCAATATATATGTGAAATAAAAGAAAAAACATAATTGTGTATTTAATAAAGTTCCAATAATTGTTTACTTAAATAAAAAACATATAAATAAAGTACCTCTCAATTAGATACATCCATCGATAATGTACGGGGCCTCCTAATTTAGCTTCTTTAACCAAATGCACAGTTAAGTGCGTCATGACAGTAAAAACGATGGATAAAATATCATCTCCATTTCACAAAGTGTCCATACAAATCTCTCCTGAAGGTTGTCAAGCTCAAATATTTGTAGAGTTTTCTCACTTAGTTTTCTTAAGAATGTGCAAAATTGAAGTACAATATAATTAACCTTTTCATGAAATAATGTACGAAATGCCTATGGTAGAAACTACTATAAAAAATATGTGAATCGTGACTTTTCAATCCATGTAACCTACGATGATTTAAGTTAACACACCATGAGATGTTACTTGAATACCCATAAGATACATTGACATGTTTTAAAATTCTAAGGAATCTATCTTTATCCCTATTTTTCATTGCAAAAATTGTCGAAGCATACTTTCCATTCTCATCTGTTCAGAGATCACACTCTATGTTCATTGCTTGTAAGTCTTTCCAAGCATTGAGATGATCCTTTGATTTTCCATGCCCATTAAAAAAATGTGATGATCAAATTGTCACAAACATACTTTTCAATATTCATTACATCAAGATTATTCCGCAAAAAAATAATTTCTCAATATGAAAGTTTGAATAATATACTTTGTTTCCATTGTTGCGTTCCGATTTCACTTGACGATGCACTTCGAACTCGTTTCCCACTATCATTCAAATGGCACACCTTCCCAAATTCTATTTCAACATTTCAAATTTGTGAAAATATTTTGTAACCTATCAACAACTATGGAGGCGGTCTATGGTCAATAGAACCATTGAATTTTGACTTGTTCAACCGAAATTTATGAGATGCATCGAGAAATATTCGATGACACAAGAAGCACCATTTTCTACTATGAGGTAGTCGTTCGGGATCAAAATCAAAGTTACAAATAGGATAATCCAAACCCATGTAAGTGTTCCAACTAGCTAAATTCTCTAGTCCAGGGAAGTCACTACTGGTCCACATTAGAGTATCTTTCATTTTGAACATTGTTCTAGAAGATGCATCATATGTCTTAACATCGTTGCTCCATAACTCCTATAATTCTTTAACTGAAGGTTGAAAGTATACGTCAATATCATTTCTAGAAATTTTTTCCAGGAATAATTATCAAAATGATAAAAGACGTTTGTTGCATACACATCAACAGAGGCAGATTTTAAGGGATCAAAACAACCGGCCAAATGCAATAACTGGTGCTCAAAGTCCAAATGGGTTGAATCCATCGACAACCAATCCCAATCGAACATTCCTAGTATCAGATGAGAAATATGGATGTAATGAATCAAATTTCTTCCATGGTTGTGAATCTATTGGACGTCGCATTAACCCATCATTGTTATTATCTACAGAATGCCACTTCATGTGTTTGACGGGTTTTGATGACATGAATAATATTTGCAATAGAGGATTTAAAGAAAAGTAACACAAAACCTTTGCAGTTGTGTTCCTTCTCTTCTTCTTCATAGTAGTGTGTTGATTCAGACTTCCAACATCACTCATTGACTGACATACAGGAGAAGAACATTTTTTGCAATCCTGTATACTTGAATCCTCTCCCAAATAAAGCATATAATCATTAGGACACACATGTATTTTTGTAAAATTCAGACCAATATTGTTAACAAATTTATTCATACAATAAAAAGACTCAGAAATCTTTGTTTCAGGAAATGAATCACGCAACACTTCTAATATCATGGACATCACCTTATTTGTAATTCCACACATGAATTTTATATGGTACAACTTCATAAGAAAAGAATGTTTTGAATATTTCAAACAACCACTATACAACTCTTTATTTCCATTGTCAACCAAACCATGGAACACATCTGTATTCTCAGTGAAGTTTTTTCTTACATTAGTCACCCCAGAATTAAGAGGAGGATCCAATGATATGTTACAATCCTGATCTGGTTGTCCTATAGTCTCAAAAACAACAACAGTCACATTGCTATTTGTAGAACCTTCAACTAGTTGTTCTGATATATTTTGATGTTGATTTTGTTGTATTACCATTCCAAACACATCATTAATAAGGTTTTACATTTCATTGTCCATTGTTGATGAAGTTGGGAGCACATTTTTTCGGTTGCCGTTAGTGCTCAAAGTTTCTGTAATGTTTTATTCTCTGTGCCAAACCCAACACAAATATAGATAATGAAATTTCTTTAATATCAAGTGTTCATAAACTTCATATCTCTTCAACCATCTTCCAAATTTAAATTTAGGACATGGAAATATTATTCTCTTATCAATGGATTGATTAGAAATTATAAAATTTGAAAAACTCCTCCAAACCCTTAGCATACTGAGGTGTGATCCTCAATAATGTGATCCATCTTTTATCCATATATATCACAATGTTCCTACACATTATTAAAAAAATTAAAACACATAACTATTACTAAACAGGAAAAAAGATAAATGGAAGTGAAAAAACCACAACCTAAGTAGTTATAAGAAGAGTCATATAAGAAGATTCATATAAGTACTAAAGAGGATGTCACATAATGATTTACACTATCATTGATAGTGGTCGAAGACCTCATGAATAAATCACTTAATTTTTCTAGTTTAACAACTTACTTTGTGTTAGTCATCATTAAATTTCCTATATATGTAACTATATGTTCTTCTACTAAATTTGTATTATTAAATATTGAAGTTGTCATAATATGATAACTTAATACTTAGAAAATTATGATTTTATTATATTCCATTCTCTAAAAATTACTTCTATCAATGTAACTAGTCCAAGATCATTAATGTAGGTTCAATGATTAAATTGGAATATGTATATAAATTTCTTCTAAACATTCATGCCTAAACCGATTCTAAATATCCTCAATTAACATCTCCATGAGGAAAATAAATTTCAATACTATTTGAGAGAAAATCATATTAAAGAATAATTGTCAATAATTTATCAAGTTGATCAAATAGATTCACCTAAACATACAAAAAAGGGATAAAATGTCTAATGTCTATTTAACGATACTTTATTTTCAGGACGATTGAGTATTCCTTTTCCAAAAATATACATAGTATTATGTGATCCTATTCTAAAACTATACATAGTACTATGTGATCCTATAAATACATATGGTAAATAATGAAGCATTTTAAAAAGGATAATTGAAATCCAAAAAGTTTAGTTGTGAGGAAAATGGTGTTTAAAAGAGCTACATTTTTCATTTAAAAACCATTAAGAAACCCTATTGGAAAAATACATGTTGAAATCCATTTTTAATAAAAATATTCTTTTAATAAATCATTGAAAAAAATATCACAATCCAATGTCAATAATTGACATTGAAGCTATGAGTATGTACCATGTACCTATGAGGAATGAATCATATCAAGGAAGATACATTGGTAAAAAATGTACCTCATAACAATCAAAAAAATATAATAAAGGAGTTCAAATGTGAAAATTTTAGTGCCGAGTAACTATCAAGTGATCAGAGATACATAAAAACCACCAATTCCAAATGTCGAGGTCATATATTATTGTATATTCCTAGGTATATTAGTGATACCATCAAAGAATAAAGAAATATAACAATGACTTTCTAAATTCAATTTTTTTATCTACTATGTACACAAGCTTATCGACTCAGAGCACACCTGCTTCCTCGTTGCATGTCCCTAGAATAAATTCAAATTTCTAGGTAGATTATAATCAGGGTGTGAGTCTGTAAAATCCTAGAATACATACCAATGTTCATATGGATGAGGCTAGTAATCATACCTAGTAAAAAATACAACCAAAATATTACCACACATGCCACTAAGAACAGAACCTCTCATCTCATAGTTCAAAATATAAATAAAACTATAGGAAGAAAATCCAAAACAACATACTAATTTATTTCATCCTACTGGTCAAGTCATCACATACACACAAAATATAAATAAAACTAGGATCATTCCTAACTCTTGATAATAATTTCATCATACTGGTCAAGTCATCACATACACATAAATCTATGGTTCCCTTATCTAGAACAGACCCATGATCGAACCCAAACATTATATAAAATCAAAAAATATATAATAAAAGTGTGAATTGCCTCAAACTAGGGAGTGATAGTGCATCATGGTAGCAACAGGGAAGGGGGTCGATGGAGAGGGGGAGAAGGGGGCCGATGGCGAGAGGGATAAGGGGGCATGAAGTGAGGGGATAAGACTAGTGAGGGGCTACGGTTTGGCGGGATAGGGTTCGATGGGGGTAGGGGCCATCAGTGAGGGGTTAGGGTTCGAAGGGCTTTGGGGCCAGTGATAAGGGGATTGGGTTTGATGGGGTGAGGGGTTTGACAGAGTCTTGGTCCAGTAGTGAGGGGTTCGACGTGGTCGGGGGTCGGCGGTAAGGGGTTTGATGGGTCAGGGGCCGGTGGTGAGGGGTTCAATGAGGTCAGGGGCCTATGGTGAGGGGTTTGACGAGGTTAGAGGAAGAGATGGTGGGGGTGCCGGGCTCAGGGGGTTGGGTGGGGGGGGGAGAAGTGTCGTTCATTTAAAAAAATGTTTTAGTGGTGATTTTCTAAAAACAATTTCTATATTTTGAAAAAAAACTAGAGGTAGTTTAAGAAACCACTGCTAAAGGACCGCCGCTAATTACTAAATTTGGTGTAGTGTATGGCACGCTCGGATTAGAATATTTTAGGGTCACCTAGGGTGAATCTAAAGTGAAGGATTCAACTTTGGTTTTCATGAAAAACAATTATTCCTCTCTCTACAAATATTCTACTTTTGGGGTGATTCTCTAAAAGGGGAACATTTACCATGTCAATGCTGATGATGAAGCAGTCTCGAAATGCCTGAAATTAGGTAATCACTCGATTATTGCAAGATTAATTTTTCCCATGGAATCCCAACCATAGAAAGTAGATGAATTGGTCGTGCGACTATCAACAATGTGGTTTTTTGAAAAATTGAGATGTGTTTCACTGGGTAGATTATTTTTTCATATCCTTTTTCACATAGAGGACCTACAGATGCGAGCATGGGGTATTAGTTCAGTCTCTGTCAATCCCGACGTCATGCACATTCAAGAATGGGATAAAAACTCCAACCCAATAGAGGTATGTAACTCATCCATACAAATGTGTGTTATTTTTTTGGGTCTTAGCTGGTTATTGTGGCACCCAATGATTCTATATGACCTTTTACTTGTAATTGGAGTTCTTATCAAATTAGACAAAGAGACTGATTTGAATCTCTTTGTACATTATGCTCAATTTCTGGTTGAGGTCAACTTGCGTGCCACCATGTTTGAAAAAATATTTCTCTCCACTGAATTTTATGAGTTCGAGAAGAAAGTTGAATATGAGAAGGTCCTGAAGTTCTATTTGGACTATAGGATAATTGGTCATGACTCATTGAGATATAGAAGTTTTGTTTCCTATTTCATCTATTCAGCTCATGTCCATGAGGAAAGTCATTGCAATAGGAAGCCTCAGTATGCAAGGACCTCTGTCCATGATGAAAATGATGTACTGAGTGAAGAAACTTCGTTATGGCAGAACATGTTGGGAAAACCTTCTCTTTTGGGTTCACAACATGGTGATCCCAAGCATCAGGAGGCTTTACTACGGGATAGATCTACGAGTATAGACAAGGGGACCACCTCATATTTGAACTGATTTTCACTAATTGAGTTGGTTGAATTGGATAAAAATATAAGTGACTTACCTGGCATAGGTCATCCACATATGGACTCTACCTTGATCACCTCCACACATTCTGATAATGTTACAAAGGTCACCTCCTCTACCCTAGGAAATAAGTCATGGGTGGACATTGATGCGGCAGAGTAGGTTATTCCATCACTGTAGGCTTATTTAGCTCCTGACTCTGATATTAATGACTAGTCCAAAGTTGATTTTTCTATCCAAAAAGAGGTGGATAAAAAAATGACTACCAAAATTAAAGGAAAAGAAAAAAATGGTTGTGGTATCCTCTCATCCGCCTAATAATCCATTGGCTACTTCTAAGGTGAATTAGACTTATCTTAAGAGCTCTAAATTGGTTGGTAGTGATGGTAGGGGATCTGTATCCCCTGCCACTCAGAACACTCACAAATTATATTTTCATGATGGAAATGAATTTGTTGTAGCTTAAAATAGAAAAACCTTGGCTGAACACCAAGTCATGGATAGTGAGCCTACTGAGGAATTGATGTTTGGTCATTTTAGTGATGATGATGTTAATCAAGAATCAACTGATCAACAAATTGAAGAGGAGAAGATGATTATTTTGAGCACTCATAAAGGGAAAAATTTTGGATGATGAGGGATTCCAAATAGTAATCCCTCAGAAATCCAAATAATTTAACCCACCTGGTAGAAACTCTTTACAGGTTATTCCCCTAGAAGTTAGAACTCTTTACAGGTTATTCCCCTAGAGGTTATCCTTCTAACTGTTGATGAGAATTTAGACTGGTCCTACCCACCTCATTTCAATGATTTAATGAAAAATTCATATTTCTTTTTGTTAAGGAATTAGATCAGGAATGTGATGATGTATGGTAAATGAACTCTAATATCATAACTCACGATGATCTGGAAGATGAAAGACCCATTGAGGGTCTTAGCAAGGAAGCAGAAGCTTGGTATTTCTCACAACTTGAATTTATACATTCTATGATGGAGCTTGATATCTTTTGTTTTAATGATTATTTATCTATCCATAATTTGTTATCAATTAACATTGAGGATGGACTCGAATCTAACCAAAAAAAGGATTTTCAAGATTTGTCTTGGAAATTCAGGAGTTGAGACACTCCTGGGGATTCATATGACTTGTAATTAGGTATAGAAGATGAGGCCCAATAAAGGAAGACATGGAATAGAGGACTACATCCAAAGGGAAGAGGGAAATACCCTAGAAATTTAGGATACGAAGGTAATTGCAATAGCTGATTTACTTCTTTTACATTACTTTTATGTGATGTGGGATCTATGACTTGTATGACTCATCTCTTCTCTGTACTTTTATATTTTCCTAATAAATTTGGAGTAATGGGCTTTCAAACCCATGATGAGCCATTTTGAGTATGATAAGTTGAAAACATGAATTACACTTTAAACAATCATAACTTTTGATCAGAGTGTCCATCTAGGCTCCACCACATATAAAATCAAACCTTGTGAAATAATATATGATTTTACAAACTAATGGGACCATGATTAGTGTTTATATGTGTTAAAAAAGGTCTAAATGTCCTCCAAAATTGAGTTTTCTTGTTAGGGTACCCTAATTTTTGAACATATGATGAAATTTCTCCTCGTTTGAAAGAGACTTGTTGTATTTTTTCAGTGGAGGCTAAATTTATTCCTAGGTCTTACAGTCATATGGATATTATATTGTTTAATTTTTTTTCATATTGTAATGTTATTAATATTTAAATGTATATTTTCATGTATTTACATATAATAAATCAATTGTACAAAAAAAATATTTAAACATATTTACATGAAAATATATTTTTAAATATATAAACCATATGAAAATAAATACCAATCATTCATTTTATTTAAAATAAAATATTATCCATTTTATTTACCTTATAAAAATGCATTAATATATATATAGGCACACATAATTATATAAGTAAGGTTTATATATAAACATGTTTGCGCAAATAAACAAATATATATTTATTTTTATATTCTAATATATGTAAATAAATAAATATATGTAAATATTTTTGTGGGTTTGTATGAAATATAAATGTGTATGTGTATGTAATATGTGTATGTATGTGTGTCAATATCGTGTAGATACATCATATATAAATGTATATTTATAAATATGTCATTAAAATTAAATATAGTATTTAAGCATATTTATCATAAGTATTTATAAATACATTATAAAATATATATATTGAAATATACAATCATATATAAATATGTATAAAATTTGTATCTAAATATACAATATATTGTCATATTTTTAAAATGTATTTAAAAATAATTATACAAATGTATGTGATTATATGAATTAATATTTAAATAAAAATAAATTATATATATATACATATAAATAGATATCACATAAATATTATGAAAATCATGATGGTGTAGTGGAAAGACATTAAGATTTGAAGGCAGAGGCCAAGGTTTCAATTCCTAACACAAGCAAGGTGGAAGGGCATGAAAAGTGTTGATAAAGGGATTGGAAAGTGCTAAAAAAGGGGATGGGATCAAGCAAGGCAGGCAGGGCATGCGGGGGACACATAGCGCTAATAAAGGGGGGTTGGAGAATTAATAAAAGTGATGGGTTGAATGTTTTTTTATTTTTTTTGGATTTTTATCAATGCTAAACAAAAGTGATGATAAAATTCACCTCTATTAGAAAAAAAATCTCATAATGGAACCCTTTATGAGCGCTAAAAAAGCGATAATAAAGACAACCATTATTAGCACTTTTGTTTTAGTGCTGATAAAAGGGTCCTTTATTAATGATTTTGTGATCATTGATAAAGTTTGAAAATTTTAAGAGCTCTTATCATAGAAATGATTTTTTAGCATAGGCGAAGCCCATTTATAGCACTTTTAAAAGCATGATCTATGATAGTGCAATAATTGAAACCCCAAAGAAATACTGACAATGAAAATATTACACTCAAATGAATTCACCAACCAACTATCATACATTTGATCTTTGGGTCACTCCATCAGTGTCAACAATAAGCGAGCACAAACTCCTCATGATAGGAACCTACAAGTCTCCACTAGAACACAACACCGAGGTAAGCTCCAATCTTCAATGGTGAGGGATATGATGATTCAGGTAGTGGACAACACTTCCAACTCTGGTCGACCTCTTATAGCTCATGCTCTATATTGAATACCAGATTTCATCTCTCTCAAAAAGATTTTCAAATGAATTGACCCTCCAATTTGGAGGTGGCTATGGTGGATATAGATCTTGAAAGTTCAAGCTGCCACAATGGCTCAATAGAAAATAGAAAATGAATAGTTGAAAATGAATCATCCCAAACTACTTGGAAACTAGTGGAAACCATGTAAGATTCATTTAAAAATAACTACATAAAGGGACCTGAGAAGTAATAGGGAGATTCATATAAAAGTAATAGAGAAACAACTATATAAAGATCACCAAAATCCACTACATAAGTATAACAAATCTATCACGTAAAGCTCACTTGAATAGTAAATAAGATTTTTATAGACTCTACATAAACATCATTTGAACTATATAGAAGGATAAAATAACACGAGAAGAATAAAAAACAAAAGTATGAAAAACAATTAGAGAATTATAATGAATATCTAAACATGAAAGACATCAAATGACAAAGTAACAAGAGATTAGTTTCATTTGTAAATCAACAAGCATGCTAAACTCAAAAAATCCGAACCATTTAAAAAATAAATTAAAACAAAATAATGGTGATTTCCTTTCACTTAATGTTATTCAAGTGGAACTATGTTCAAAATATCTAAATAATTCTTGAATTTGTATAAAGTCAGAACCTTAGTCAAACTATCAGCGGGATTATCATTGGTTTGCATCTTTTTGACACACACTATTTCATTTCCATTAATTTCACTAATATAATACAAATAAATATCTATATGCTTGGACCTACCATGAAATATGAGGTTCTTAGAGAGATGTATGGTAGATTGTGAATCACACGGAATTGTAGTAAAGAAATTACCTAAAATGAGTTCATAAATCAAACCCCTAAGTCAAATAGATTATGTAATAGTCTTTATTAGTGAAATGTAATCAACCTCAGTGGTTGAGTGTACCACCAACGATTGAATATTTTATTTCTAAGAGATGATTCCCCCACATGTATGTAAAAAAAACCCAGTTAGTGATTTCCTTGTATCAATATTTTCATCATAATTTGCATCAACATAACCAATCACTAAGTTACAAAAACTTAAATTCCTACCATAAGATTTTGAAGGAGATGAAGTAGAAGAAATATATCTGAACAACTACTTAAGAGCATGCCAACATGGCTTGCCTGGATCTCCCATGAACCTTCTTAAAGTATACACAAAGATGGATACATCTAACACTACAAAATATTTTCCTTCTTCCAATAAGAGAATATCTATTGGAAATTGTTTATTTTTTATTGGTAAATACTTTAACAACAAATATGTATTTGTCACTAAATTGTTGGTAACAACTCTATCACTAAATATTATTATGATAGATAAAATAATTGTGTTTCAATTATAATAATACTAATATATAATATATATGTTGGTAAACAATTTTAGTTATAGATTCATATGAAATATTTATCAGTTAATAATATTATAAACATTTATAAAAAATACAAACAATTAATATGTGTTTGAAAAATATATTTTAAATAGAATATTTTTTTGGGTATTCCAATATTTATAACATAAATCTTATATTATATTTATTAATCTTATTATATATACTGTATTTATTATATTTGTTATATACAAATTATAAAATTAGCTTATATGAAACTTTAACAAACTGAGGCCTTTTTTCAAAAAACATGTTCAGACATAATTTAAAAACGTGTTAAAACTACAAGAATAAATATGAACCTCCAATAAACCTATTACAAACATGTTTAAACTTGTTTAAACTCTAAGATACTTTACATGAAACTTTATCAAACTTCATCCACAAATTTTTTCTCTTAGACATCAACTGTCACTATCATGATTCAGACTAGTAATGGGGTTAACACATGTAGTTCAACAACTCAGTCATGACATGTCCATAATAGAAGTGGTCACCTATAGTAGGATCACATTGGTCATACCAATTTTGGAAGCAAGTGGCTGGAAGCAACTGATCATCAACACTCATGTAACAAGGTTCCCTTTCTTTCACTTGTGTATGTAAGTAGTTCATCCCCAATCTCACACTAACAACAAGAAGAAGATGCAAATAAAATAAAATAGTAACAATGTTTATGCCTATAAAATAAAATAGAAATCAAATAAGTGAATTAAATATTAATATCAAACATGTTTATAAATATCATTTATTTTATACCACTTTCATAAAACTTCCATCATACCAAATACATGCATGTTTAACTATTTTGATAGAAGAGTCATTTCAAAGAATGTTTCACTAATCAGTCAACTACACAAAATAATTTGTTCATACCTATTATAAATCTAAAGTAAAACTTTTCATCTTTATGATTTAGTTTGATATGGAAATGGATACCAAAAAATATAAATATTTTGTAGCAAGTAAAAAAATATTTTAAAGGACCAAGATTTTTTATCTTCATTTGACAATAAATTGGTTCATCCTCATTTTATGTGACAATTTTTTTTATCTGAAAATAAATTAGATATGAAAAAATAAAATTTTACAATAAAGTAGTTTAATAATAAACCAAAACTGTTTGCAAATGATGAGATGTTTGACATTATACTAATAATAAACCAATGTGTTTTTTCATCAGTAAATGAGGGAAAACCAATTTTTTATCTTAAATTGACAAAAAAAATAGTTTATTTAAAAAATTAAAGTCCTGTAACCTATAAACTATAAATCATGCAAAATTATAATTATAAATATATAATATGCAAAGATAAAAACCTAGAAACTAACATATCTATAGACCTAAAAACATGAAAAATTGTGAATTAATACCTTAAAACATGCATATGTATTCTCCCATGGGTTTTAAACATACAAATCAATAAATGTACAAACCTGTGAGCATGTAATGACTATTGAAGTACATTTTAATGGATAATAACTCACGACAATGGTATTATAGGGATATTTTACAAATGTAAATCAATCTAATAAGTAGGACAAGGTGTAATTTGTTAAGGAAAACCACACATATACACCCTTATGAAAACCCAGGATCATGCAATGACTATTGAATTCCAATCTATAAAGATTTCGAGAAATGAAGGATAAAAAAACGATGAGAAAATATGAACCAAGACGAACAATGAAAGAAATCAATAAAAAAGGATATGAATATCTAATGTGGTTTATACCACTTTGGTCTTACTCTACGGTAAATACATGAGTCTTTTCCTACCTATTAATAATTCTCAAAATAAATATACAAAAACAAAATTGAACAAGCAAGCAAGCCAAAAATAAGGAAGTGTTGCAAAAATACTAATGTTTGCACAATATTAAGTGATTCCCTTTATCAGTGCTAGATAAAACTGTTTATAAAGGGTATGTCTTTATCATTACTCACAAAAACCGCTAATAAAGGGTAATTTTATTAACACTAAAAAATCACTGATAAAAACACCCTTTTATCAACACTAATAAAAGTCCCCTTTATCAGTGCTTTAAGTTAGCACTGAAAAAGAGTTTCTTTCATCAATTCTAAAATAGCATTGATAATAACACACTTTATCAGTGCTCGCTAGAGTTGATAAAGTGTTCCTTTACTAGCACTAAAAAATTCTCATAAAAGTTCCTCTTTGTTAGCACCTTTTTAGCATTTATAAAAGTACCGTTTATCAATGCTTTTCACCCATGATAATAAAGAGCGACTTTTATTAGCACTAAAATAGTGGTGGTAAAAGTACCCTTTATCAGCACTCGCTAAAAGAATTGATAAATATTCCTTTAATCAGCACTAATAAAAGTGTCTCTCTGTCAGCATTTTTTAGCATTGATAAAAGTATAATTTATTTATGCTTTTATATAGTGATGATAAAGTGTATGATTTATCATCACTAAATAACAGTGATAAAAGCACCATTTATCAATGCTAGATAAAAGAATTTATAATGGATCCTTTTATCAGTTCTAAAAGAAGAATCAATAAAAGAGTCCCTTTGTGTTTTTCTTAGCACTGATAAAATTATACTTTATCTAAATTTTTAGCTTTCACTAATAAAGGGTTGTCTTTATCAGTGCTAAAACAATTCTCATAAAAGGTGAATTTCATATAAAAATTTATATATCATTAAAAATATATATTAATATATAGATATATTTATATTAACTACCACAAATGATTCCTTTAACAAAACACAAAATAGGATCTGATAGTGCTAAGAAAATCATTTTTATCTTAAGCACCATTAGGGGGGCTTTATCATCTCTTTCATTAGCGCTGATAAAGGCCCTACTACTACACTGTGTTGTTTGAATTACATCACACTACAGTACTAGCCTATATATATTAGAAAACTGTATATGAAAAATTCATAATCTAATTGAAATAAAAATTATATAAAAACTACATAAAAAATAACTATATTACAAAAATTTCAAATAATGTTTTGTACAATTAAATTAGAAAGTACTATCACAAAAAATCAAAAACATCTATGTCTCATTTGCTTTAGCACCTGACCTCCTCTAAAAAATTCACAATTATGGTATCAATTTTCAAAATAACTGCCCCAAATCATGCAAAAGAATCCACATGTATAAAAAAATTCTTATGTTTTTAATACTATAAAAAAATAAATTAAACATAAATTTGAAACACTACTTTAATAAAATTTCAAATTTAAACTAAAATCACACAATTTGAGTCATACCGAGTACACTATGTATCTGATTGAGGTATGGTTGATTACTACACATCAAAAATGATTTACGGATCATTTTTATAAGGTATCAAAAGAATATTAATGTGTTTTCTCAGTTTTGATTTGGTCACTATTTTTACTAAAATGTCATTTTAAACTGAAAACACTCACTTTGAGTCATACCAGTCACATCATGTGTTGGTTTGATGTGAGACTTATTCCTACACATCAAAAATGGACTATGAATCATTTTCCTAATTTATAAAGACAATACAAGAAATTTTTCTTGATTTTTATTGAGTGAAACATGTTTTTAACTAAAATGTCAATTTTTTACTGATAACGACCACATTTAGTCATATCGGGCACACCGTGTATCAGATTAAGGTGAGGCTGATTCATCCATATCAAAAATAAATTATGGATCATTATCTTAAAGTATAAAAATAACCTAGATGCAGTTTTTTAGTTTTGAATGTGTCACTTGTCCTTTTTAATAAAATTAATGTCGATTTTAAATAAAAAGACACTCTTAGAGTCATACCAGTAACAACGTTCATCAGATTGAGCTCTGGCTAATTCCTACACATAAAAAATAACTTATGGATCATTTTACTAAAGTATAAAAACCATATAAATGTGTTTTATTGGTTTTGAGTATGTCATTTTTTTACTAAAATGTTGTTTTAAAATGAAAACACACACTTTGATTCATACCGGTCACACTGTGTGTCAGTTTGACATGATACTGATTCCTACTTATCAAAAATGACGTATGAATAATTTTCATAAATTATAGATACAATAATAGCATGTTTTATTGGTTCTTAGTGAGTGACACAAGTTTTGAACTAAAATGTCAATTTTAAACTGATAATGGACACTTTGACTCATACCGGGCACATCATGTATCATATTGAGGTATGTAAAATTTTTATATATCAAAAATAGCTTATAGATCATTTTCCTAAAGTATCAAGATAACATGAATGAATTTGATTGGTTTTGAGTATGTCAGTTGTGTTTTTTTACTGAAATATCAATTTTAAATAAAAAAGACACACTTAGAGTCATATTGGTCACAATGTGTATCAGATTGAAATGAAACTGATTCATACACATTAAAAATGACATATGGATCACTATCCTAAATTTACAAAACAATCTAAATATGTTTTATTGATTTTTAGTATGTCACTTTTTTTACTAAAATTTCATTTTAAACTGAATATGCACATTTTGAGTCATACCGATCACATCATGTGTCATTTTGATTTGAGAATGATTCCTACACAGAGAAAATGACTTATGATTCATTGTTATAAATTATCAAGACAATCAGAGCGTGTTTTCTTGATTTTTAGTGAGTGACACATGTGGGATTGAAGTGGATTTGGATTTGGATTCATCAAACTTTATATAAATAGAGGAACATTATTATTTTGTTGTTTCAGGTCACAAAAAATTATTATGGTAGATTTAAAATATGCACCATTTTGATTTCAAGTTAAGTGTACCCCAACATTTATTTACAGTAGGGGTACGATGGTTTTTCTACCCATTGGTTATTTTCAGTACACTGTTGTTGTTACATAAATAAAAAATTCTTAATCAAAGTGATCAGTACACATATTTTGAAACAATGTATTACAAGCTATAATATACCTAAACTGATGTCTCATCATGATGGATAGTAAACACATCCCATGCTTCTTATCTTATCATGCGTATATACATTTGTGGTGGGTGTGGGTTTATTTTCCCTTCAGTATCTTTGACATGAGAATTCATTAGAATTGTAAAAAAATACTCTGTGAGCCTTTTTAGAAATAATCAATACAATTTTTTTTGGATTCATTTACTATAAATGCACTCTTCAAGGGATAATGAAGAGTAATTTAATGTTTCATTGTTTTGTTTTTCATAAAATAAAGTAAGTATATCATAATGTTACCATAATCTCTTCTAAAATCAGTGTCTTCAGTGTGGGCACAACATGGTGGCAAAAATATATATCAATTATCACAGACTATAGAGTAATGAGCCCAATGAAACTACTGAGCATGTCCTTGTTGGGGTTAATAGTATGGTCACATGTATTCCATCCAACCTTGAATTTGATGCCTTTGTTTTTCACCTTAATAATTATTTCTAACACCAACATTCTATGAAAATACTTTTTTATGGGACATAAAATCTTCACCATATATGATTTCATTGGGTTAAACATCATCAATATGTTGTTCCACTTGATTGGTAACATCGACATGTGAAGAAGGTTGTTTTTCCTCTGCACTAGAAACACCAGCCGGTTGAGAAACCTATTGTTCCTCATGATTGGGAGCATCAACATGTGTAGAAGTCATTATCTATATAAGTGGCTGAAAATTAAATTTAGATTACTTAAATTAAGTAGTGAATAGATAAAAATATGAGGTAAAAAAAAGTATATTACAAAAAAATAACCTGATTATTGAACTTTTTTTAAAAGGATGAAGGGATTTGACCCCTATATTGAGTATCCAAATCCCATCCTTATGGTCTCCTCTAACATAAAAGACCCCATATACATTGGGACTGCTATTAAATGATCATGACATCCAAATGAAAGGATCATTCCTAGTTGAATTTTCATCTGACCCTTCAGCGGTTTTGGTTGATAATAGAAAAGTTAACCACTTTCAGTTTTTGGGATCTAGAACATAAAATACTTGTACTACTTGTGATTCCATTATAAACAGTTCATCTTTGTACCCTTCCTAACTAAAATCCACTTTCACGAATCCCAATTCATCTATTTTAATAGCACTCTTATTATCAACCCACTTTCATTAAAAAACAGGCACTTAGAATGTTGTACAATCAAACTCCCATATTTGTTTGATGATGCCAAAGTATAACATATTCGCATAAATTGGATTTTTTCCTTGGCACTAGATACACGAATGGATCCCACCACAAGTGTAACTCCACTACTTTTCATGGTATTTCATTCATCACGTTCATTTGTATAGAATGTATAACCATTAACAAAATTATCATTATAAGATAATACATGCACACTTGGTCCTATGGATAGCCATCAATTTTTTTTTCTGAAATTGAATCCTTATTTTCATATAACTCTTTAAAAATATGGTCTTGAAACCATCATAGAAACTATTTATTATGTGCATTATATATCCATCTTTCAGCCCTTGATGGATTCAAATGCCTAAGAATTTCTTTTTTGGGTTTCAACATATGGGGAAAATTCTAAACTATTATAAAAAATGTAAAGTTGGAATTGATCCCAATCTCTAATAGCGATTGTGACAATATATATTCCAGTAATTACTTCATCCACAAGCCACCTATTGTGATGATATTTTTTAGAGAAATTCTTTCTACACTGAATATGTAGTCGGTCCATAATTCAACGACTTCCTCAACAATATGTCACTCCACAATACAACCTTCTGGACGAATTCAATTTTTGAAATATTATATATACATTTGAATAAAACATATAATGCCATAAAAGATTTAAAAATTTATTTAATAGTTACATTAAAAAAAATATTATATAACACTTATTTTTATTTTATTCTAGTTGAAATTTCTTATATTTTATTCTTATATTTAATATTATGAAAATCAATTCAATTCATTATTATAAGCATCCAAAATAACCTTCATTTTATAATTTTAGAAAGAGTTTAAAAAATATATTTCAGGAATATATAATTGAAAATTTGAACATAGATAATTAAATTTCTAGTTAAAAATAAATATACATGTAGAAAAAATAAATATATTTTGATACATATATTTTTTTCTCATTTCATTATTTTATATCAAACATATTATATAGGATCAAACTAAACTTCACTTCACTACAATTATTTTATTTCTTTAAAAAATTATGCAGTAGTAAATTCAATTTAATTCATCAGTACTAAAAGTTAACTATAATAATTAAACTCATATGATTAGACAATATCAAATAAGTAATATATATTTAGAAAACTTATACGGGGTTAGGGATGATTGGAATCAGGGAACCGTTGTTAATAACATAGATGAGTTCATAAAGAATATGAGGACCACCAAATACAAGGAATGAGAGGGAGAAGAGGGTTAGTGATGATTTTAAAATACCCTAATGACGATGGGTGGTGAATATACTTGGAGGGTAGGGGTTTTCAAGTAAGGGCAATAGGATGAATCCATGATGGGTGGTGCAATGTGGTGCAGTGGTGCATTATGTTGCTGCATGGTGCATAAAAACATGAGGAAAATCCATCAATGGTTAGGGAATAGATCTAGAGGTGCTAAAAAAATAAATCATCACATACCTCATATTTAGAGAGGATCAATTCATGCAAGAGCAGTGACGATAGAAGTAGGGTTCAACGATAATGGTGATGGAAGTAGAAGGGTTCTGCGGGAGCTTGAAGGCGTGAGAGAGGCAACACTATGAGGGTTCTTTTTATAATATCAGGTAATGATTTTATTAGTTCTTTCAAAAAATCACTTATAAATTGTAGTTTCATCAACGCTAAAATAGTAAGTTATGATAAAGCTACTCTTTATCAGCATTTTTCTAGCACTAATGAAGTTGCATCTTTATCAATGCTAAAAAAGCATTGATAGAACAATTCTTTATCGTTGCTAAAAAAGTTCTGATAAAGATATAATTTTAATAATTTATTTATTTATTTATAATTATAAATATAAATAAATATATTTAATATTATTTCTATATATTTATAAATATTTTTATATATTTAAAATATTGGTATCCATTGTTTGATTCTAACTCATCAAGGAATTCAATAACCCAACTATGGATTAAAATTAGTGGTTTAAAATGGTTCTTCTAGCACCCTCAAATCCTCTAGGATGTGGAATAAATTGTGGGTCTTCTAATAAGATTTGACAAAGAAAAAGAACTTTCACATTATGGTCAGTTTTCTAGAGTTTTGGTGTAGGTTGATTTTTATTACCCTCTTATTGATATTGTATTTTTTATTGATAATTAATTTAATCTTGATTTATCAATTCATTTTTAAAATTTTCTTGACTTCTAGGGAAAATTAAACTACCTTGGCCACTCAATTGAAAGGTTCTGAATAGGTCTAAAATGAACAACCTATAAGAAGTTTGATCATTTGGTGGATAATTGCAAGTTTAAATTCTATGAGGGTGATCTACCTCTTATTTGGAAGGCTAATAATTCCTCATAGGGTGGGGATATTTCAACTGGAAAGGACAAGGAGGTCATGTCCTATAGGGATGCGGTTCAAGGTCTAGAAGTGGAGGATCTTGAATTTGGCACAACATCTAATGAGCATGTTACTAATGATCATACGAAGGATGCACATAGTGGATATTGGTCGGAGGCCCTTAAGGTGAGGGCTCTAAAGGTGATGAAATCACATTTAGAGATGATTATACCTTTCCACATACCGATTCTAAGGGAAAAGACTTATACAGTGAGATAGAAGGGTATGCTGCTACATTATTGGAGGAGAAATTTATTTCAAAAGGGAAGATGGTTGTTGGAAATATTTAACCCAAACTAGATCTTTCCTCTTTAATAAATGAGATAGAAAAATCTATGGGAGATTTTGTTGTTGTGGATATGAATCAGTGTACAGATGTTTTATATTCTTTGATTCCATCAATCACTCTTAAAGGGGAAGTTATAGAGGTGGTTGTTCTGGGTTATGAAGGTCAGACCCATGCTATAGGGGAATCTTCCTCAAAACATAATATGAAAGTTCTTGATGATGTTGGTAATACTATGACTAAAGTGGATGAACATGAGTGTACTTGGAAGACTCCCAGGCAATGGAAGCAAGGCAGGAACCCACGAGGACGAGTTGGAAGGGGTGGTAGATGAATGAGTTCGGATGGTACATAAAATGTGGAATGGTCATACCCATTTCAATTTTTCTATCTCATGAAGACCATTTATGATTATTTTGGAGAATCCTTGGTTAAGGAGTGTGAAGTCGTAAGGGAAAATAATTTGAATACTTCACTAGAGGCTTATCAAGGTGGAAGGACCCTACAAGGTCTTATGGAAGATATATAATATTGGTTTGACTTACAACTATAATTTACTTTTAAAAAAAGGAACCAGATGTATTTGGCTACAAGGATGATCTTATACTCCGAAAGTTGTTATAAAAAATATTGAAGATGGCTTCCACTCTAACCCAGGGCTATATTTTTAAGATCTTTTGTGGAAATAAAAGTTTTACATCATTCCAAATGGCTCTGACGCATCATCAGAATATGATCTTTCACTGTTTCAATGAACTATAACATGGTGGATAGGTCTTCACCAAAATAATAGAGGTTGATACCCCATAAACTTGGGATCTAGAGTATAAGACCCCTAGTTTTTTGATGAGTTACAAATATTTTGTTTTTGTTTTTGGTCACATTATTTTTTTAGTTATATTTTTATCTTAGACCTTGATGTCGATATTGAGGGCTAGTGGGTCTGTTTTATAAGAGAAGAGGCAGGAGGGATGCAGATTGGTTGTAGGCCAATTACATGATGTGTACTCATTACATGACATGTAATATCCTAGGCAAGACAATTCATGACATGTAAAGGGTTTTCCCAAGGGGAAGACCTTGAACTTTAAACAATGTGTAAAGAATTTACATGTTGTGTAAATTCATGAGTTCAATTTTTAAAATAAGTGGAAGGGCCTCATTTTGACAGAATCCCTCACCTCTCCCACATAGGAGAGCCGCTGTGAAGCCCTCTTGAAGCCTAAGCTAGTATTTGGTTCTTTTCTTTGATCTAGACTCAGTTTCTTCCATATTTGGGTTTGTTCGATCTACACCGGTGAGTTATCTATTCATCTTACACCATTTTAATTTTTCTTCTTCTCCTCGATATAGTTATTTTAGTGAGGACTATTATACCCTATTTTCAGGATGTTCGTTTATTCTTCATTTTTCTTCTGATCTGGACCAAATCAGAGGTCGATACTGGCCAAGTGTTCTACCAAAAGTATATTGTAGGTGGTCTATACCTTTCCCTCAAAGTTTGTTGTTTTATAATCATAGTTTCTATTTTTCTACATTCCATAATTTCTGGTAGTGCCCTTTTAATTAATTAAATATTTTAATTGAATGAATTGAAACTTATTAGGTTTCCTTTTGAGTACCATTGTGATGGTTGGAGGTTATTCACCTCAACCTAAGCCACCCATAGGGTGTTCCCTTGTTTCTTCCCTTTATTGTACACCACCCCATTTGGTACGCGTGTGATCTCTAATTTTAGTGGGATCCTTAATGAGAATTTATTGAATTTTTAAAGGTTGTTAACACCTTGTTTTACCAGTTCATTGTGAATGAAAGGAATGAATTGAATTGAATTGATAGGGGAAGGTTGTTGCCTCATTTACATGTTATTCTATATAATTAAAATGGATAAATGGTTTATTTTTAAAGTGTTGAATAAGTTGGAAGAACTCTTTGTTTGTGAATTAATTGTGAATGATAATTAGATTATGAATTGATTATGGAAGTGGATTCCTTATAAGATCTAATTGAATCCTGATTCCATAGGACCCCATGTAAATTTGTACTATATGGGAATTTTTTATGGCAGTGGATGCTTTGTACCAATTTAATCCTTGGAACATAATTCTATAGGATGTCATGGTCCTTTCTACCCCTTAGAAATTGATTTCTTATAATCACATTGAACATGATTTGTTGACATGATCCTTGGACTCCACCCAAGTCTTTACCAAGTTTCCATCGAGATGCTCCTAAGATTTGATGAACATGAATTGTTATTCTATACCTCATATCTTATCCTTCATGGTCTGACACTTGATTACATGGTGTGACCTTTGTGGATGTTATACTGGATTACATGGTGTGGTCTTTGTCGATGTTGACACTAGATTACACAGCATGGCCATTGTAGATATTTCTTCTATGTTTACAGATTGGACCAATATAAGTATTTGACTAACGTGGTTAGACTATAAAGTATTGATATTGCTTTATTTATGATTTACAATATCTGTTATTTATGGGATCTTAACTATTGTTTATAGGGAGCCACATTTGGCTAGACAAGGTTACACTTTACATTCAGTACTGTTATACTTGCGATATAATGCACTGTGCATCTGTTTATATTACACAGACTGGATTTTTTATAGAAATCATTGGTGGTGGCCTACTGAGTGTTATATCACACCCTATTAGAGTCATCATTGGGTACTTGGATAGACTTCATGGATGTAGGTAGGGACTAGGATAAGAACCTACTATATGATTCTTAATTTTATGTTTGATTAGGGTAGGGGACCATGGGACTAAGCTAGGCTTGTGATGCTACCTGAAGATATTCATTTTTTGTATTTTTTTCATTTGATACATGTATAGAATTGGATTCCTATTTCCATGTTTTATGGATTTTTAGGGATATGACATGATCATCATATTTTATATGAGTGATTTTGGAATTATTTATTTATTACAGTCTCCTGGATGTTTATATTTTGTCTGCTGTTCAATTATTTAATTTTCTTCCACTACTTGATGGATGTGGTTATTATCATTGCGTTATACTCTAACATAAGGGAATAGTATTCCCATAGACACACCCTAGTCCCTCGCTTCTATTCATAAATCTTTAGCATATGGGGAGATATTCTTGAGGCCATGCGAACCACCGAGTTGGGGCACCATTTAGTTTCTCTTTGGTCGGGACATTACAAAGTGGTATCATATCATTTTATATTCTATATTTAATATTTTTAGACAATATATAGAATATTTGGAAGGTATTAGAATTTAGTAATAGTTTGTGCCTAGGAGTAGCTAACCCACATATGGGAAAATCCAAATTTCCTGGAATGAAACATGATTTTCTTGATATTTGCTACTACAGTTGATTTGATTTTTTCATTGGGTGACACACTTTAGGTTCAATGTTTATTATGATTATTGATTTTTATACTTTCCCAATGAGATTACAGTATTCCATTTCATGCATCATTTTAAGAACCTTATAGAATTCACATGCCGTGAATTATGCCATGCCATATAGGATGCATTGTTTGAATAAATGACATTATTATGTGTACCTTGAGTGATATACTTATTGTTTGATAATGATTTGTGAAGGGAATTGAGAAACATAGTTGTTACTTAGAGTGTCTTCCAAAACCTAAATATTTTTTCCTACATAGGTTACATTAGACACCTTAAGCAGCCAATTAAGGTATATTTATTCATGGACCATTGGTCACATGGACTAGAATGTGTTATGGTTTGTATTAAGTGGATGTCACAATTTAGTTTATAAGGTGTATGGAATCTTATAGATCTGAAGTGGTGACCCATTTGTTTTAACCATTTAAACAGAATTGTTAAAGAAATATGAATTAAAATGAAATTGAAATTGTGAAATAGAGTACCTAACCTAGAACTGTCTTTAGAGTGGGCAATAAGCAGTGTCGTTGGTGCTTTTTAAAGTTGTTTCTTTTCCTATTCCTAGCTTTAAGAGTAGGTAGATGGGCATGTCTTGTTTATAAGAAGGCTTTGACTTATAATATGATTTTATTCTATGAACTTATTACTACTTGGTTTATTTTTTGAGGTACGTGTTTGGAATTTTAGGGATAGGTCACCATGATGACCTCTGGTCATATTCCCGAAGGTGGAAATGACCATTCTCTAGAGGAGGTGGTCCATGGGATACCAATAGAATTATTCTATAGTTCCCATTGCGGCACCGGTTGTAGTACCATATTTGAGAACTGAGGCAAAATTCCGTAAGAGTTTCATGAGATTTATACATACCATTCAGGGAGCCCCGTATCCTACCTCATCTATTGAAGAGCTCCGCGTGTGTTCTAGTAGAAGCATCTACCTACATTTTCTGGGTACAGAGGTCTAGAGGCTACTGAGCTATGACTCGATACTATATTTTCTATCATCAAGCATCTAGAGACACCTCTTGATATGAGATTAAATCTCATAACATATATGATTTAGGGAGTAATTAAGCACTGATGGGATGCTTTGAACCTGGATCGTATGCTCTGAGATATGGTTTGGAGGTATTTATAATCTAGGTTTTATGGTTACTTTTTTCTTGAGACCATGGGATCTAAAGTGATAGTGATTTTATGAATCTGGAGAAGGGAATTATGACTGCTATGGTGTATTCATCACACTTTACAGATCTTTAGTGTTTTGCACTGATTTATCTTTCTGATGAGCCATCGAGTGTGAGACACTTCAAGGAAGGTCTCAAACATTCCATTCAATCTTAGGCAAATGTGTTTCGTCTGAATATTATTAATGAGATAGTGAATCAGGTAATTATTACTGAACAAAAACTAAGGTAAACTGGGGGTGAATAGAAGGAAAATTTAGCCTCTCAACCTAGTGGTTCAGCTACAGTTAGTAGGAAGAATCATTTTGATAGCTTATCATGATGGGAGAACCATCCATGCTGTTAGTGCTGGCAGTATTATCTTATGTCATCAATGTGGGATATAGGGAAATATAAGGAATCCGTGTTATAAAAACCCAATCGAGTGCCAAGCTTGTAGAAGGATGGGCCATATGCAACATTTTTATAGGACCTTCCCTCCAGAAGTTAGTGGAAGGTGGATGACTTGGACTCTAGGTTTATATATGGGATTCATAGCTCCAGATCAGGTTGGGATATAGAGTAGTGTCGATTGTTTAGGCCAATGTGGTGGTCCTAGCCAAGGTATCCATACACAAGTTGTAACTTGATATAAGAGTGTTCCTACTCTAGGTAGTGAGATTGTATCACATGGCCACTATTTAAGCCATATATATTCTGTACAGCCTACCCCTCAGGGGAAGAGTGTTGGGATGTCTATGGTAAGAGCTACGATATTAGTATCCTATACTCTATTATCTGTTCTTTTTTTATATAGATACTTCTAATAGCTTCGTATTTGTGCCTATTATAGAGATACTTTGGCTCATTTTTTAGTTTTTAGATGGCGTTATGATACTAGATACTCTATTGAGGATTAGAACAGATGGTATACACAAGTGTAGGGAGTTCCCCCTTAATATTGGTTAGTGTCACTTCATATGAGATCTTTTTTTCCTCAAGATAACATGGTTTGGCATCATAATCAGTATGGAATGTCTAGTTTCTTATCAATACCATGTTTATTGCCATCACCAAAGGGTTAACTTTACATCTCTAAAGGGTGGAGTTTTTATTCACAAGGGTGAATAGGATGTCAAGGAGAGTTGAGCTGGACCACAACATCGTGGACTGAGTGGGATGTGTAATGACCCAAACTGTTATGAATAAAATTCCCTTTCTCTTAATTAAATGTCTTATGGATATAGAAAATACATGTTCTCATTTTTTTATATATCTAATAGGATTTAAATGACCATTAATTATCCTTACCATTGATAATATAGTTGTTGAACAGTGATCAGATGACTAGTATAAATATAGGGTTTTAACAAATCCTTTTGATACAGACAAAGGAAGTGATGGACTCAACTAGAAAGATTATACCCTATGAAGCCCATTTATCAGAGATTTCGAGGGAGATAGAATTTTTGGGCTTTGACCTAGACCAAGCCCAATATGATATCCAACAACTTAATCATGAGTGAAACTGTTTAAGGGAGAATTTCAAGCTCATCGAGATCATGACCTAAATGATGTTCACCGAATGACCCCATGAAAGCCCCACCATCGCACACCTTACTCTTAGGAAGTTTGCTGGTGTAATAAAGGGATATGTAATAGTACCCTAGCATTATTATTATGTGAATTATTTTTTTATAGAATAATGAATATACTTTCATTTTAGTATTGTAACTTTGTAAATGATTTTTAAAACACAAATAGTATTTTTGGTTAATATTAAAATTCAATTAATAAATTTATTTTGATGAATTAATAGATTTTTGAATTAAATAATATTTTAATAAAATATTATTATTAAATTAATTTTGTTAAATATAAAAGATCTTATAATTTTTATAAAGTCAATTGTAATTTTTATTAAGGTTTGAATTTTTTTTTATGAAAACCCATCAATTTTCAATAAATGTTGATTTTATTTAAAAGAGAAAATTTAAATATTTAGAAAATTATTTATATAATAATAATATTATTTTTTGAATATGGATTTCTAAATTATCCAATGGTGATTTTTTCATAATTTTTTGAGATAGTCGAATTTTTGGGTTAAAATTAAATAGAGTATAAATATATAATGTGTTTTATGACATCATAATGACCCAATAATGATGTAATAAAATACTATAAAGGGTATGTTTTAAAAAATATATTTTTCCTTTAAAATAATATAATTTTTTGTTTATATGAATTATTTTATAAATCCTTAGTGAATCCTCCAAGACATATAAAATATTTTAAAATTTTAAAATCATTTCCATAAAAGTGTGACTCACCCACACATAATAAAGGGATATTTTTTAATATATTTGGACCTTATTCTTTAAAATAATGTATACCACTTACCTTTTTCAGAAACCATGGGAAAAAACCATGGGATGGTTTGTGGTTTTGAATATTTTAGTGTGTAGTGTCCAAAACCAAAATAATAAAGAATTCCCCAAACTTTCCTATATAAACCCACCCAAGCACCCATTTATATTCACTAAATATTTTTGAATCTCGACCAAACTCTTCCCCCTACTCCCTAGAGTCCTTTTAAGGCACCCTTAAGCTCCCAAAAATCCTCTCCCAAGCATTTTGAATCACACATCCAAGTAAGGTATATCCCTCTCTCAATTTTCATCAAGAACCTCTTTTATGTCATGCCTTTTAATTTCCATTTTATTGATTTGGGATATGTTATTCCATACCTCCTTACTATCCATTTGATTTATACATGATGGGATATTCCTTTAACTCCCATTAAACCCCCCTATGATCCTTTAAACCCACTCGTTACTATGCCAAAATTTTGTAATAGATTTCTCGCTTCTCATTTCCATTCAAACATTTTATTTTATATTATTCATCTAAATTCCATTTCACATGTTCGGATATTATTATCTATGATCCCGTTACTATACATCACATTTGTAAATTATTATAGACCCCCTATTTCTCTCATCAACCCAATTTATGAATTTCTGCATGACGTCGTTATGCTGCCAAAATTGCACTGCGATTTTCCATGCCAAAATAATCATGTAGTAAATACCATACCCATTCCTTTATCAAGGTTATTCACCTTTATGAATACATACTTATCAAATGGTGAATTACATGTATGAATTTTATATTCCTCTATCAGGGAATAAAATATTATGTTGAATGAATCCATGTTATATGATCTATGTGGCACACTTAAGTATGATATTGAAATGATTATGAAGGGTACATCCTGATAGAGATCTAATGAATTGGGTAATGTTTAGTAGTGTGATAAGTCATGTTGGGATAATGATTTACCTGATTCCTTTATAGGACTTTTGTCTATCATGTTGGGACAGGGGTTTACTTGATTCCTTTATGTTAATGATGCGGTGTTTTAAGTTGTTTCCACATTTCAATGTTATGATAATCATGCTATATCATGCCTTTATGTTCATGTTTCTCTTATACTCCATTAATATGTATATTGCCTAACATGTATTTTATTCTTCTTATTATGCCTTGTTTACTCCCTTACTAGGCTTTATATCTCACCCTTTTCTGATGTATGTCCTTAGGTTATCCCATGCAATGATAAGTACGAAGGAATGTTGTGGTCATGTAAAAGAAGTTTTCAATAAAGATGTGTATTTCATGTTTTAAGTTGTTATGTAATGTTATTATTCCCCAAATAAACTAGACCTCTCGATATTTTTGAGTTTTATTAAGTTCAATTTTATGTAATAAATCATGTAAAAATGTGAAATAAAGAGAAGGTTTGTTATAGTTGGTATCATAGGATAGGTTTATTTATTTTTGGGATTAGGATTAGTGGAAGCCTTAGGGATAAGACTAAGTATAAGAAAAGAATATTTAATTTTGGTGAGTATAGAGTATGTGGTTTATCAAGAAGAAACATCCCTGTATGGATACAGACAAGTAGAAGTGGTTCTAGAACAAATGTATCTATGGATAAAACCCAAAAACACTGATTTGAGCTAGACTCGAATGGGAACTGGTTCACAACAATGGGCATTTCTGCAATTTTGGTTCGACACTATCAGAGGATATGATTTGATAAATTCATAAGCTTAGTATGAACCATTATTAAGGGAACAAAAAAATTTCCCCTAAGAATATATATTAGAAAGTATATATTGGATAACTTAGATCAAATCATAGAAATTCATAAGTTAAGAAAATAAATGTAATTTATAATTTATCTTTTTTTTCCATTGGATTACCCTTTACGTGTTTAATAGTTTAAAATATTTTCCTTTTATTCTAGCCAATGGTCTGTAATAAGATGAATCAGGCTAACAACTGATGTGAAGATCAATGTGATAACTGATCTAATGAGATTCCCAATATTATGGGAGCGGGAGTCACAAAATTTGTCATGATACTCTTTTATTTAACTCAAGTTTTTAATAGAAAACTGGATCAATAATAACGTCCACCCCCCATAAAGAACAAGTTGAAATCGAGATCTTCATGAGACAAAGGCCTCCTAATTTCAATGGATCATCTGATCCCTCAATCGTCGAATAATGGATCAACTCCACCGAGAAGATGTTCTCCATCTTTAAATGTTCCAAAAAAGAGAAATTTATTTGGGATGATTATTATATGGATGGTGAATATGATCAATGGTGGACATTGATCAAAAAATATGAATCCTGAGAAAGATATTGTGGTGATTAGATAGAAGGGATTTCGAAAAATATTTTTCGATAAATATTTTCCTCAAACCCTCCATCTTAAGATGGAAAGATATTTCCTTTCAATTAAAAAAAGGATGACAAATCTGTTGAGGCGTATGGGGAAAACTTCACTAGACTTGCATAATACGCCTATGGTTTTGTCATTACCCCTGAATACAAGGTTGACCGCTTCTTTAGTGGGCTAAAACCTAACATACGGAAATCCTTGGAAATTCATGACTTTGACAGCTATGAGGATATTGTCCAATGTGCCCTCAAAGTCGAGATTGAGATTGGTTAATCTCAGGGGTATCATTGGGATAAGAAGCAGAAAGTGGACTTCAATTCTAGTGATCCAATAGATAAATCTAAAGTGCTAAAAAAATTCCAACACCCTGCTTGTCAAAAGTGAGGAAAGACGTATCCTAGATATTGATTGAAGGGGGTGAGAAAATGATTTAGGTCCTGGAAGGATGGGCACCTAGCCAGTTATTATCGTAATAAAAAACCCACTACTCTAATATAGGAAAGGAATTATCCGTTGATCCTCAGCGCATTGTTCATTGCTACAACTACAAAGAACCAAGACACTTTGAGAACCAATGTCCTAGGCCATGGGTTTTCAGAGGCAACCAAAAACCTCCAAGGTAACAAGGGTGAGCTTTTTCCATCACTACCACCGAAGTGAATCCTGAAAATGAAGTAGTGACAGGTATGCTAGTTATTCATTCAAGAATAGAAAACATACTCTTTGATTATAGTTATATGCATTCTTTTATATCCCAAAAGTTTAATAGAACAATCTAAACATTACTACAATGAATGGAAGTAGACATTTCGGTTAAAATAGAAAAAAGAGAAATTATTGCATCCCATAAATATAACTCTTCTACTATCACAATTTTTGTATTGAACTTCCTGAAAAACCTCATCATACTTTCCTTGTTGGAATTTGATTCAATTCTTGGCATGGATTGTATTTCCCTATATAGAACCAACATAAAGTATTGTGAGAGGGAAATAAATCTCTATATGGTGAATCGACCCCCCGATTCAATACATAGTGCAAGGAGGAGGATGAATCTTCTTAAGCACCATCATCTCAAGAATGGATACTAATTCTCAATGATCACACATATCTTTATCAGATGATTTAGTCTAAGGAAGAAACCATCCTCAAAGACATGCCTATTGTGAGAGAATTTGATGATGTGTTTCCCGAGGAATTACATGGGCTTCCTCATAGAATAGATGTTGAATTCTCAATTGATCTTATACTTGGGGTGTTTCAAATATCCAAAACTTCATATAGAATGACTATTGTGGAGCTTGAGGATATAAAGAAACAACTACAGGAGAATCTAAATAAAGGGTTTATACAACCAAGTGATTCACAATGGGGTGCACTAGTTCTCTTCATCAAGAAGAAATATGGGCCAATGCGCCTTTACATTGATTATTGTGAGCTCAAAAAAATCACGATAAAGAAAAAGTATCCATTTCCATGAATTGATTACTTGTTAGATCAACTATGTGGAGAAAAATACTTCTCTAAGGTGGATCTGTGGTCAGGATATTAGAAAGTAAGGGTGAAGAAGGAGGATATCCCCAAGACTACTTTTCGTACAAGGTACAGACACTATGAATTCATAATAATGCCTTTTGGACTCACTAATGCTCTAGATATCTTCATAGACATGATGAATAGAGTATTTATAGATTACCTCAAAAAAGTTATGGTATTATTTATAGACAATATTGTAAAATAATCCAAAACAAAGGAGAAGCATCTAAGCACTGTACTATAGACCTTACGAAAAGGGAAGGTCTATGAAAAGTACAACAAGTGTAAGTTCTGGTTGAAGTAAGTCTCATTCTTGGTGAATATCATCATAAAGAATGGGATATCTGTGGATCCTTCCAAAAAAAATCTATTGAGGGATGGCTGATGCCAATATCTATGGCAGATATCCATAGATTCCTAGGGTTAGCTGGATGTTATCGCTAATTTGTGAGAAATTTCTCATGACTGTCAAACCCTCTTACAAATATTACTCTTAAGGGATTCAAGTTTTCTTGGAATGAAGAATGTGAAGAAAGCTTCATGGAGTTGAATAAAAGGCTTATCATTTTCCCTTTTCCCACACTACCCACAAGTGGAGAGCTTTTCATAATCTTCATCGATGCTTTATAGAAGGGCTTGGGCCGTGTGTTGGTGAAAAATGACAAAGTAATTTCCTATGACTCATGGAAATTGAAAATTAATGAGAAAAACTATCCCACACATGATCTAGAATTGGCAGCGGTGATCTTTGTGTTGAAAATATGGTGGAATTATCTCTTTTTGGAGATGTGTGAAATATATATGGATAAAAAAGTATCAAATATATATTCACATAGAGAGAGATGAATATATGGAAATGAATATGATTATATCTCATCAAGGATTACTACTTCTCAATCTATTTCCACCTTGGGAAAGCGAACAAGGTTGAATAAACTCTAATTAGAAAGGACCCAACAATTATATCATTGATTAGAATTGAAAAGGATCAAATCTTCTTAGATTTGATGAATATGGACATGAGAATCATAAATGAGGTAATACAATCAATCCTTTCACAAATGATTGCTCAACCATATCTTTTGAAAAGGTTAACGGATGCTCAAAAATATGATGAGGGAATTTAGAAGAAAGTGGAAACTATTAGAAAAGGGAAATACTAGGAGTTCAATATTAATGAATAAGGAATTGTGAGATTTGGTTGAAGACTATGTGTTCCATACAATCTATATTTAAGGAAAGAAATTTTGGATGATGCACATTGTTCAAATTTCTCCATTCACCCAGGAAACATGAAGATATATCGGGATCTTTGGGAGCACTATTGGTAGGATACCATGAAGAATGAGATCTTTAAATATACATCAAAGTTACTAGTATTTCAACAAGTGAAGGCTGGGAGGAGAAAGTTTAAGAGGATGATGCAACCATTACCCATACCAATATGAAAATGGGAAAACATCACCATGGACTTTGTCACCGGAATTTTGAATACATCCAAAGGAAACAATGCTATTTGGGTTGTTGTGGATCATCTTACAAAGACTACACATTTAATTCCAATTCGAGAGGATTTCTGATTGGATAACTTGGAATGGATATACATCAGAGAAGTGGTAAGGATTCATTGAGTATCACTATCAATTGTGTCCGATCAAGATCCAAGATTCACCTCTAAGTTCTAGTATAGTATCCAATATGATCTAAACATTGAGTTGAACTTTACAACGACCTATCACCCTGAAACTGATGGCTAATCTGATTGGATTATCTAGACACTTGAGGACATGTTGAGAGCTTGCTCAATGGACTTCAAAGGTGGATGAGACCAATGTCTTTCTTTGGTAGAGTTATATTACAAAAACAGTTTCCACTCAAGCATCCAAATGGATCCTTATGAAGACCTTTATGGGAATAGGTGCAGAACATTGACATGTTGGGATGAATTTGGGGAGCATAAACTTCTAGGTCCGGAAAAG
This sequence comes from Viscum album, assembly GCA_963277665.1. Taxonomy (NCBI): domain Eukaryota; kingdom Viridiplantae; phylum Streptophyta; class Magnoliopsida; order Santalales; family Viscaceae; genus Viscum; species Viscum album. Next base: position 244,170,481 of record OY728129.1, read on the forward strand.
GTCTAAGAAATGGCGGATAAGGTTAAGACCATCTAGCGGCACATCAAAGTTTCTTAGAGTCGACAAAGGTGATATGCTAATAATCATCGATGATACCTAGAGTTTGATGTTAGAGACATGTTATTCCTCCGAATATCTCCATGGAAGAGATTTATGAGATTTTGGAAGAAGGGAAAGCTTAGTCAAAGGTACAATGACCCTTTTGAAATCCTTGATCACATCAAAGAATTGGCCAATTGACTAACACTCCCACCGAACCTATCTCAAGTACATGATGTATTACATGTATCACTCTTAAGTAAGTGCATAATAGACCCATCACATGTACTCAATCCAGAGGTGGTACCATTAGATAATGACCTCTCCTACAAAGAGAAGACGGTGAAGATCTTAGATCATAGAGAAAAAGTTCTACAAAATAAGACAACTCCTCTCATCAAAGTGTTGTGGAGAAACCAAAATTTTGAAGACGCAGTGTGGGAACATGAAGAAGTGATGAAACCGAGTTACCCTCATCTATTTTAGTTTGGAAAAATAAAATTTCAAGAGAGAAATTTCTTAAGTGGGAAAGGTTGTAACTAACCAAACTAATATGAATAAAATTCCCTTTCTCTTAATTAAATGTTTTATGGATATAGAAAACACATGAACTCCTTTTTTTATATACAATTGTATTTAAATGAGTTCTAATCATCCTTACCATTGATAATAAATCCATTTAATAGTGATCACATGACTAGTATAAATATAGAGTTTTAGTAAATCCTTTTGACACAGAAAAAAGAAGTGATAACCGAAACTAGTAGGATCGTACCCTATGAAGCCCATTTACTAGAGCTTCTGAGGGAGATTTAATTTATGAGATTTTCCCTAGACCAATACCAAGCCGATATACAACAAATAAAGCATGAGTGAAACCGTTTATTGGATAATTTCAATCTCATCCGGATCACGACCCAAATCGTGTTCACCGAACATCCCCATGAAAGCCCCACCATCGCACACCTTACTCTTAGGGTGTATGCTGGTGTAATAAAGGGATATTTAATAATAACCTAACATTATGATAATGTTCATTATTTTTATAGAACAATAAATATAATTTCATTTTAGTATTGTTACTTTTTAAATGATTTTTAAAGCACAAAAATTATTTTTGGTTAATATTAAAATTCAATTAAGAAATATATTTTTATGAATTAATGAATTTTTAATTAAATAATATTTTAATAAAATATTATTAATTAACTAATTTTATTAAAAATAAATTATCGTATAATTTTTAGGAAGTCAATTGTAATTTTTAGTAAGGTTTGTAACTGTTTTTTTTCTAAACCCAACAATTTTCAATAAATGTAGGTTTTTATTTTAAAATTTTAAATTAAAATATTTATAAAATTATTTTGATAAAATGTATATTTTTTTGGAATTAGGATGTCAAAATTATCCAGCGGTGAATTTTTCATAATTTTCTGAGACAGTCAAATTTTTGGGTAAAAATTAAATACTGTATAAATATATAATGTGTATTATGACATCATAATGACCAAATAGTGATTTAATAAAATACTATAAATGGTATATTCATAAAAATATATTTTTTCCTTTAAAATATTTTAAATTTAGGCTTATTTGATTTATTTTATAAATTCTTTGTCAATCCTCCAAGACATATAAAATATTTTAAGATTTTAAAATCATTTACTTGAAAGTGTAACTCAAATCTACATAATAAAGGGAAATATTTTAATATATCAGTCCCTTATACTCTTAAAATAAATTTATACCAATCCTTTTTTTAGAAACCATGGGAAAAAACAATGGTATGGTTTTTGGTTTTGAATATTTATTGTGTAGGGTCCAAAACCAAAATAATAAAGAATTCCTCCACCTTTCCTATATAAAACCACCCAATCACCCATTCCTACTAACTCAATCTCTTTTAAGATCGACCAAAATTTTACCCCTAATACCTAGAGTTATCCCAAGGTTCCCCTAAGCCCCAAATAATCCTCTCTCAAGCCTTTGGAATCACACATCAATGTAAGGGATCTCCCTCTCTCCTTTTTCATCAAGCACCTCTTTTATGTCATGCCTTTTAATTTCCATTTGCTTTATTTGGGATATGTTCTTACTTATCTACTTACTTTCCTTTTTATGTATACATTATGGGATGTTCCTTTAACTCCCATTAGTCCCCCTATGATCCTTTAAACCCAACTGTTATTATGCATAAATTTCATAAGGGATTTCTCTCTTCTCATTTCCATTCAAGAATTTTCTTTTATATTATGCATCTAAATTCCATTTCAAATGTTGGGATATTATGTTCCATGATCCCCTTACTTTCCATCACATGTATAAATGATTAGATACCCCTTTCTCTCTCATCAATAGAATTTATTAATTTCTATATAATGTTGTTATGCTTCCAAAATTGCACCATGATTTTCCATGCCAAAATCATTGTGTAGTGAATACCTCACCCATTCCTATATCAAGGGTATTCACCTTTATGAACAAATACTTATCAAATGGTGACTTACAGGTATTAATTCTACATTACTTTATCATGTAATAAATGATTATTTTGAATGAATCCATGTTATATGATCTATGTGGCACACCTAAGCATGGGATTGAAATGATTATGAAGGGTGCACCCTAATAGCGCTCCAATGCATTGGGTAATGTTTAGTATCATGATATGTCATGTTGGGACATGGATTTACCTGATTCCATTATAGTACTTTTTTCCATCATGTTGGGATAGGATTTTACCTGATTCCTTTATATTAATGATCCAGTGTTTTAAGTTGTTTCTACATTTCAATGTTATAATAATCATGCTATATCATGCCTTTATGTTCATGTTTCTCTTATGCTCTATTGATATGTCTATTTCCTAATATGTAATGTATTATTCATGTTATGCCTTTTTTACTCCATTAATGGGATTTATTTCTCACCATTTTCTTATGCATGTCCTCAGGTTATCCCATGCAATGCTAAGTATAAATAATGTTGTGGTCATGTAAAATAAGTTTTCCATAAACATTTGTATTTCATGTTTCAAGTTGTTAAGTAATGTTCCTAAGCCCCAAAGACACTATACCTCTTGATCTCCAGAGTTGTATTAAGTGTGATTTTATGTAATAAATCATGTTTGGATATGAAATAAAGATCAGGGTCATTATAAGATGAAAGCCTAGATAAATAGTTTTTATCTTGATGATTAGGGAACACATTAGGAGGGTTTTCCTCCAATGATTGATCATTTCAGGGATGTTTTCCAAGAATTTTTTTTGGTTTACCTCTGAAGAGAGAGGTGGAGTTCTATATCGATCTATTTTTAGAAGCTACACTTATATCCATTCCTCCTTATAGGATAAATACTATGGTGTTGAAATAGATCAAGAGACAGTTAGAGGACATAGAGGAAAAGGGACTAATATCCCGTTCTATAGACAGTTAGGTTGTGTTTGGATTAAAAAAATTGAACTAGTTGATGGTTAAGAACTGATATCCCGTTCTATAGATAGATGATCTCTTCTACCAACTCTGAGGATTTCAAGTTTTCTTGAAGATTGATTTGAGGTCAAGTTGTCACTAGGTAAGTGTTCAACCTATAGACATAACTTGCACAAATTTTTATAGCTGGTATAGTCTATAAGAGTATATAGTTATGTTTTTTGATCTCATATCATGCTAGAAGTTTTCATGTTGCTGATGAACCAAGTTTTCATCCTTATCTAGATTCATTTGTGGTGATATTCTTGGATGATATCTCAGTGTATTCTCAAAATCAACACAGCTATACCAAACATATTTATATTGTTTTGGATACATCGAGAGAGCATCAATTATATTCCAAGATCACAAAGTTACACTTTTCGATGGATAATATTCACTTCAAAGGTCATATTATCTCAGAGATAAGAGTACCAGTTGACATAGAGAAGATGAGAGATGTAGTTTCCTGGAAGAATCCCAAGAATTTCCTTGAAATATATATTTTATTAGGGATAACTGGATCTTAAAATAATTTCATATAGGACTTATCACACTTAGAATAAACTATGAATGGATTTAATAAGAAGTTTGTGAATTTTATATGGTTAGATACCTACAAGATAGCCTTTTAGGAGTTTAAGGGGAGACTAACTCCAATGCCAGTCCTGATTTTTCCAGAGCTAGGTAAAAGCTATATGGTGTATTATGATGCATCTAGTATTGGGATAAGAGAAATTATAATACAATAGGAGTGAGTTTTGGTGTATGAGTCTCGTTAGTTGAGGCCACATGATAGGAACTACCCAACACATGATCTCGAGCAAGACGTTGTTGTATTTGGCTTGTGTTACTAGAGGCATTATCTATTGGGAGATCATTTTGGGGTATAAACAGACCACAAAATCCACAAGTATATATTTACATAGTGTGACTTGAATCTTAGGAAATGAAGGTGGGTAGAATACCTATAATATTTTTACTTTGTTCTTACTTACATGCCCGGGAAAGGAAATGCAGTTGTCGATGCACTGAGCAAGGAGACTCAGATATAGGTAGTTCATGAGGCCAGTAACAAGTGGTATCTTATTGATTTATTGAAAACATATACTTGGTGGGGTAGGATGGACATGGATAGAATTTTCTCTCATCCTTGGTATTGACATATACTCTTCTAAATAGAGTGAGGATGATACAGTTATCAGATGTTGAGGGTCTAGTCCTATGGGAGAGTGTGGCAGGTGAGGACCCACCTCCTAGTTGTATTGTGGGTGAGGATGAAATTATGTGTATTCATGGTTTTTTTTGGGTTATAGTAGAAATTTTTAAGGAGATTATGTGAGATTTTTATTCCTCATATTGTTAATTACATCCTTGTGTTATGAAAATCTATCGTGATTTAAGTCGCTAATATTAGTGGTCGAGGATGAAATAAGAGGTAGCTGGTTTTACTACGAGGTGTTCCACATATCAGTAGGTGAAGGAAAAACACCAGCGACCATTTGGGATTTTATAGCAATTACCAATCCCGGAGTGTAAATGGGAATATGTTGTGATTGATTTCATGACTATGTTACTGACGTCGCCTTGAGGTATTGATGCAGTATGGGTTGTTGTTAACCGGATCACAAAGGTCTCTCATTTCCTACCGACCAAGGATATCTTTTCAATTGATGATATTGGGATATTATATATACATGAGATAGTGAAACTTTACAGGGTTCCTGAGACCATTGTATTAGATAGGTATTCCTAGTTTACATTTTGATTTGGGAACAATTTATAGAGTAATTCAGATACATAGGTGATTTTGAGCACAACATACCACCCTTATACTGATAGAAAGTTAGAGTGCATAATTGAGGTGCTGGAGGACATGCTATGAGAATGAGTCCTTAAATTAGAGGGATCTTGGGAGAGGCATATAACCCTAGTTTATTTTTCCTACAATAATAGCTATCAGGTGACCATAAAGATGGAACCTTATGATTTTTTGTATGGTAGGCCATGCCAATAACCCTTTTGTTGGTTAGAGATAGAAGAGGCATCACTTCTTGGAGCACATATCATGCAGGAGACTTTAGAGTAGGTCCAATTGATTCAGAAATAGATGGCTACCATATAGTTGATTCTTGAATATTATGTCGATCACCGTTGATAACCCCTATAGTTCAAGATCAGGGATTGAGTATTTTTACGTATCTCATCAATGCTAGGAAACAAATATATTAGGATATAGGGTATGTTTTCACCATTTTTTCAGGTTGTTTGAGATTATAGAGAGAGTCGGGTCACTAGCCTATTGGTTTCATTTACCTCATAGGTACTGAGCCATGTATGACATATTCCTTGTATCTCAGTTATGCAATTATCACTCAGACCCATATCACAATCTTTATTCGAATGAGGTTGACTATAGGTAGATGAATCCTTTAAAGAGAATCTTATTTGTTTTGTTGAAAGGATAAAAATTTTTATCTAAGGCCGGTCAGTTCCTCTAGTATGGTAGCCATAGAAGTACGACCATTTACATGATGAGACTTGGGAACGAGAGGCCAACATATGTGATCAGTGGAAAAAATTATTCTCAGACAATGTTTGACCACCATTGGAAAGGAAATTTATATAATAATTGATTTAAGGGGAAAATATTATAATATCCTAGGTTTTTTGACGAGGTACAAATATTTTATTTATTTCGGGTTACACTCTTGTTTTAGTTCAATTTTTGGCTTAGACCTTGAAGCTTAGACTAAGAGCCGTTTGGTTTGTTTTTGGAAGGTAAGAGATATGGGTTTTGTAGATTGGATACATTCCAATTACATGATGTGTAACTGGAGTACATAGTGTATACTCATTACATAATGTGTAATTTTTTGGGTAGGTCAATTCATGACATGTAAAGGGTTTTCTGTAGGGGGAAGACCCAGAGATTTACATGAAATGTAAAGCATTTACATTCCATGTAAATGAACAAGTTATGTTTTTAAAATAAGATTTAGGGCCTAATTTTGATAGAATCCCTCACCTCTCTCACATAAGAGAACCAACATGAAGCCCAGTTGAATCCTAAACAAGGATTTGGTGCCATTATCCAATCCAAACTCCGTTTTTTCCACTATTGGTTTTATTGGATCTGTGTCTGTGAGTTCTATATTCCAATTACACCTTTATAATTTTCACTTATTCTCAATGTATTTATTTTGGATAGGGATATTATAACATATTTTAAGTCTTTCATATGTTCTTTATTTTTCTTTCGATCTATACTAAATTAGAGGTTGATACCGGATGAGTGTTCTACCACGGTTCTACGGTAGGTGGTTTATACCTCTCCCTCAAGTGTTGGTTTTTTATAAGAATAGTTTTCAATATTCCACATGTCGGAATTTTTGGAAATTCTACTTGTGATGTACCGAATTTGGATCCCACTCAGAAGTTCTCCGAGCCTAGTTGGCCACATAACCTCAAGCGCATTTCCCCGAATTCCAGATATTGCCGACTAGCAATGAATTTCTAGGGTGTTTTTATGTGAATAATATGCTCTCATTAACATAGTGCATCAAAAAAAATGAATTAAAAGGTAAATAACAGAAGTAGTATAATATAATCAGATAGAAAAGTAGAAGCATAGAAGAATAAAAATAACTGATGTAACTGATAATCATATATAAAAGATGATGATGATATTCCATGTATATAATAAGTTGGAAAACATGGATACAAGGTAGAAGACAATACATGCTATACAAAAGTAACAAAAAGGAATCCAAAAAACTATCCCCAACACCCCAAGCTCCTACTCGGTCATCCGCTACCAGCTCCATCCTAAATAAACAATCAATCAAGTTTCTGAAGCTGTACAGTTCCCTTTGTCAACACCTGCATACATATAGTCTACCCAGGTGACAAAAGCATCCCAGATAGGGTGTGAGATAAATCTCAAAAGGCCACCACCAATGGCATCTATAACATATAGTCCGTGTGATATAAACTGAAAAAGTAAGAAATCAGGCATATATAAAAATAAAACAGTATAGTAATTTAGATACCCAAGTACCTGTTTCATCTATTAGCTGGTGTATAAACATATAAACAATTCATTAGTTAATTAAGTTCAATTTATATAATAATTCATGTGAGGTGAATCCATAATTGACATCACGACATGGTAATATTGTTAAGGGATCCAATACATAGCAAGGCTTCTTGTAATGATAATTGTAACAACCCGATATTTTATGATAAGTATTGTTTTTAATTTATATTATGTCATGTGTTTTATGCTATAAAAAGATTATCTTGTGCTATATGCCACACTTTATTATCTTGAAGTATATGCAACACTATTCTTAGATTGTGTTACACACAATTTCAAGTTCGTTTTATAATAGTCATTCTACGCAACATTGAGTGTATATATATATATTCAATGTATAAATGAAATATGGTTGGATTCTGTTATACGAAATAATAAATGATTCTTGAACAACACGCAACCCTGACTTGGCTTACATTAAATGCAATCACGACCTTCCTCGATAGAGTGTGTTGTAAGCAATACCAGGTTTTACTAAACAACGATATATTATTATAATATTATTATGAACTAGCAGTTATGAATAGTATTAACTAAATTTTGAATTTTATAACATTATTATTCATCTTACAAATTTTCTAGGACATGGTATAAGAACAAAATATATTTTTCGGGTTAAATAACTATTTTTCAAAAAATGGAGTTTTGCCGCCTTTTGATGGCGCACCCACTTTAAATATAGTTTTTGACATGTTTATAAGTTCAATTTTACAAAATAAAATTATTATTTGGAATCAGGATATAAAATTTTACCTTGGATACTTTTTTCATATTATTCTGATAACTTTCATATTTTAATGAATAGTAAAAACACGCTATATTTTAATTAAAAGCAAATTTTTTCATCGTAATAACTTATGTGGTTAAATTATAATATTTAATGGTTTTAAAGTATAAATAGAATATATTTTTACCAATTAATATAATTTATGTCATTAGACTTGATTTTACATTGAATTCGTAGGTTAAATAAATTCAATCTTTTGCAATGTTTTAAACAAAAACCCGTTTTCTTTCAACAACGGGATTAATTTTAATTTAATTTCTGCAACTTCTGTGTATTGAATTTGGAAAAATGGATTCCATATTTGGAATCAGTGGGTCCAAATTATATTAATAGACTACTTTTTATTTTTGGGCTTTATAAATAGTTACAACGGTAAATTTTATTTACCATTGTAAAAGGTAAATTGGGTAATTAAGGGTAAATATAATATTATAAAATTATCCTAATACTTGTCTCAATACAATTGGATGATTATAATTCGACCTAAGTCATATTTGGATCAAAATGGAATCCATTAGAACCCACATGGAGGTGATTAATACCTTTAGTTTATTTTATTTAAAGGAAAGTGAAATATGTCTCACTCAACTTTAATAATTAAAGTATTTTTAATATATGTTTATACAGAATATAAATTCTGTTATAAATTCTCATTTGAAAGATAAAATGTTTTTCCTTGTCGTGGTAAATTATTTGTAATTTTTAAGAGTTATTTAATTACCTTATTATCTTATACATTAATGATGCAGAAATTATTTATTTAGTGAAAAATCAATAATATAGTTTTTATTGAAATAGTAATACATATAAAAAGGCCCAAAAATATACAAAAAACTTATTATTAGTGTATATATACACCCTAATCATCCACTGGACGAATTTTGGATCATTTGGATCCTTATTAAGGCGATTATGACACTTATATTATTTAATTTAAAATGATGCCAAAGTTGTCACCTTCATAATTTAATAAATATAACAATTTAAATATTGTTATTTTAAGATGATATATTTGAGTAAAAGTATTATTGTGAAAGTTAATAGATTTATATTCATCATAGGTTTTTATTTTTAATTTTTATGCCACAAATAAGTATATTAAATAATTATACAAAAATGTTGTAGTGATTATTTTATTAAGAGATAAACCAAATAAATGGTTTTAAAAATAATAAAATAAATATTATATGAACTATTTAATGTGATCCACTAATTTTTTAGATACATATGACCTTTTATGAATCTATTAAAGCTTCTATTTAGAACATATCTTCTGTATATAGTTTATTTAAATTCAAATAAATGAATAGTGTCAAAATTGACACTATTGTTATTTTATAAAAATAACATATTATAAAATTGTTTAAAAATCACAATAATATTTAAAAATTATAAATTTAAATTTATATCGTTTAAAATGTTATAAATTATCCAATTATGGACAATTCACAACAAATAAGTAATTATGTGTTATAATTTAAAATTTAGAATGTTATTACCACAAATAAAATTAAATTGATTAAATAAGGATAAATCAAGTTGACAATGTTTAAAATAAATTACTAACATGTCTAAATTTTATTGGTTGATGAGATTAAAACCCTATCGCATCTAATCTTCAGATATGAGTCATTTGTGAAGTTTTTAAGTGGGTTTGGGATTTAATATAAACTAATATTTCTTATATTTTCAAAGGTGCCCCTCTCCTCCCTTATAAAAGGGCACCTCCTCCCTCTCCTCCTCACACCAATTTGAGCCTTCCATATCGGCCAAACCATGCCCATTTCACTTCCCCACTTCCCTAGAAACATCCTATATGTCCCGGTATTCTTCAAAGACCAATTTTAGTTCCCTAAGAGGAGGTCTCAAAGAGGTACTTCAAAGAAGAGGTAATGTCCGTTACCGATTCTTTCAACTTTATTTCTTCTTCTACTTCTTCTTCTTTAGTTGTTTCATTATGAAGTAATGACATCAGTATCACTCATATACTGATATGTTATTATAAGTATGAAACAACCCTATTTCACCATCTATCCATCCTACGGAAAATGAAATCACCGCGCGTGCGTACGTACGGAATACCGTCTCCACGCCGTGGTGTAATCTATTTTCTACCACCACCTTACTTAGATGGGTATAATGGTGTAAATAATGACTATATATGATTATTTTATAGTGATACTAATTCTGAAATAGTATACATACACTCCAATACAATTCCATAGGAACGATATCATCGCTCGTGCGTACGTACAGATTACCGTCTCCACGGCGCGATGAGATTCATTTTCCATGTTAAAAATTCAAGAATGATTATAAAGTATATATAATATGTAATAATGAAATATATGAAATAATAATGCTACTGGATTTATGTACATATATATGTATGTCATATACTTAATTCCATTCAATTCAATAAGGAAATGAAAACAGCGTTCATGCGTACGTACGACCTACCGTCTCCATGAACGGTGTATTTCTTTCCATTTATCGATCTATTATATATATTTATATTCTGAATATATATTATATATAAATCATGTTTTACATTATGAATTTAAGTAATCATGATCTAAGTAATCATATGAATAATTACAAGTTAAAACACGAATAGCAAATGAAACGATTTTACCCAAAATGCTATTTTAACATGAATTTACAGAAGAACAGGTAATATAATGTCATAAGTGAACCATATATGATATAATAACAATGAATATGATTCTATAATAAGTCAATGACATTATTTAAATCATTATACAGGAGGTTTGGATACGTACGAAGCATATCAGACCTAAGATAAGGGATAATTTTGCAAATCTCATTTTTATCCGATATTGTTTATTCGTAAGTATTTACTGGGGTTATTGCTATCATCCTTGTCCATGTTTTATAAAAGTGTATTCATGTATGTTTAAAGTCCTTTTTACCCATTTTGACTTTTACCCCATGGTATAGAAGGAATATTTCTTTTATTTACCCTACATGGTACTTTTTGACTTTTCCGACAAAAGTACGAGAAGAATGTTTTTTTAACGTATATGGCATGAAAGGATTTTTACGGTTTCATAAAGCCTTATTTTCATGAAGCTTCCCCCAAAATATTTCATGACTATTTTTAACAAAATCCTTTTCTTTTAAAATTGCATGACATTTTATGAAAAGAAATTGATTTTGAAGAAGAAAGGATATTTTCCTCAAGAATTCATTTCAAGTGTTTTATCAAAACCATTTTCCATATAAGATGACATTATTTCATATGTGTGTGTTTCAAGAATAAAGTCTCTATGATTTACATGGTTTCAGTTTTCTTATTATGAAATGATATCCATTTCTTTTATATGATGATGGGATGATGTTTATGAAACCCATTTTACTTGTTGGGTTATTTTGAATGATGTATGTGTATTTTGTGGCACAAGAAAGAATGATTTCAATATAAGATGGGTGGGACCTATATCTCCCTCCAATTAATTGGGTAAATATTTATATCTCATGAGATAGACATGGCTGGAACGGTAAGTTAATCCGGTTCAGTGTTACAGGACTGAAACGGGGAGTGAACTCAATTCAGAAAGGGACTTTGTCCACTAAGATGGTCTTGGAAGCAATGCCTTGGATACTATGGAAATCATGACATGTGCTGAATGGTTTCCATAATTACATGTTTTATTCCCATTATATTTTATCATGATTGATGTTCTATTATGATATATGCCTTACTTACTTCCACGATTTATGTCTTTGCTCAAGGTTTTAATGTTTAGATTTCATGTTCAATTTTTTTTCAAATGTTTATGGATTGTTTTATGTTCTCTATGTTTTCCCTTACTGAGCATTTAAGCTCACCCTTTTTATGTTTTATTTTCCCTAGGAAATAAAGAAAGGTTTTAGGTAAGGCAACTAACAGGGGAAGATCATTATGGGATATGTTTAAGATCATTCAACTTGATTAGATGTTTATATTCCGAGTTTCCAAATACACTAAACTATTACGATCCTTGTGTGTCTTTTTTTGTTATGTATTAAGTATTACGCAAAAGTAATGTAATGTCCATGTACGTCAAGCTTCGGGTATCTACATTTGGTATCAGAGGAAAGGTTTAGTTAACCTTTGGAAACTAGGATGCGAAAACGTTAGTGAGATCCCTAGAGATATTTCTAAGGTATGTCTAGGGATGTCCCTAAGGATAAGTATACGTATAGGATATAGTCCTAGAACTACGGTAACGATCTTAGAGTTTAACCGAAGATGTTAGTTATTGAGGGTACTCCCCCTTTACTATGTTGTTTTCCCTAGCATGATTTTTGTCTCTCACACTATTCTTTTTGGGTTTTAGAAAATGGCTGGAAACAGGAAGATTCATGATAATGGAGGATATGACGGATAATGGAATGATATTCTTCATGAGCAACCAAATGAAACAGGATTTGGAAGTCCAAACATCGTTATTATGCCTAATCAGAAATCTCATAATATGATCAATAATCTCAACTTTGGTAAGTTTCCTGACTCGGATAATAATAGAAAGATGGAGTTTCATGATGATCATAGAGGAAAGAAAGTTCAATTTCCCTCATGTAAATCATGTGGGAAGAGGCATCAAGGAGAATGTTTCAAAGGAACTGTAATATGATTTGGGTGTAGAGAAGAAGGACACAAAGATAATAAGTGCAAAGGAAAAGGTTCAGTTAACACCATGGACAAGGATAATGGTATTGCTATGACATCAACAATGATTAGATATTTTAAATGTGGAATGTATGGGCATTATGCAAACCAATTCCCTAAGGGAAAATCTCATGAAGAGAATCAGCATGGTCATATGAGTAGTATTTATGTAGATGATGATGAAGAGACTACAAATGAAATATGAGATGAAAGAAATGATTAAGCTCAGTCAGTGGTTTAAGAAGTTAGTGGAATGATTGTATGTTTATAAAGAATAATGTATGGTACTATGGAATAAAGAATCATCTAAGGATTGTTAAAATATTGTTTTTCCTAAAGTATTTGAAAGTATATGTTGAATGATAATGGTAACTATGAATGGTTATTCAGATATTTTTGGAAAGTAGATGATATGCACATAACGAAAGGATAAGAAGATAATGAGATGTTTGATTGTATTCATGAGATCATGACTGATATAAGGACTAAGTGATATTATGGTTTGAGTATATAGTATTTTTGGGATTTTTCTACGTAGAAATTGTTAAAATTTAACAACATTCATGTTTTCACTAAGGTTCAATGGGTGTTCATTCTTCAAGAGAATACATGATTAAGGTATTCACATGTTTATAATTTGACTAACAAGATATATCTTATGATATATTAGGGGATAAATAATGGAATTCATGTGATTATTATGTGACATTTCAAGTAATCATTTTCTTTATACTATGATCTTGGACCGAAGCATTTTAGATAAGCCTAAAGATTGGAATGGATTATGTTGGACATAAGTTAGTATTGTTTAAGGATATAACTTTTTTCGATATTATTGATGGGATGTTATAGTAATGTAGTTTTAGAAAAAGGACAACCTCCAGGACGGGCGACAACCCATCACGTCAGACAAGGCCGTGGGAATCGAACCCACAACTAAAGTGCGACTGGCCTTTATCGCATACCACTAGCCTACAGGAAGTCCCTAGTTAGTAGAAACTAGTTTTATTTTATTAAGCGGTATGATATATGAAGTATAAGTTCATTTTTGGAATCGTATATGATTAACCTCACCATAGATGGACTTATGTATATTTGATAACTTTTTCTAGCCTTTTGTTTGAAATAGATGGAATGACCCATCATTCTATCACATGATCTGTTAACACTTCACGAATAACAAATTCAACTTAATTTCTTTAAGAGATGAAATGGAAAATTGTTCAAAGCACGAACAATAGTGACCTTGTACCAAAATCAAGCAAGTATTTGTTCAAATTCAAAATTTTCAACTTTAGGGAAATAATATTGAAAAACAAAATTTTTTTTCTAGTGATCTTATATCCGATAAATCAGATGGTACCTTAGATCATAAAAAATTTATGGCTTTGTGATTTTTGGCTTTTTCATAGCCATGTCCTCTACCACTCTCCATCAGAACATGATGGTTAGAATTTTCTTCAATATCCATATTTTCACCTATGTTCTCTTATGTGGAAACCCAGTGATTAGTTAATTTGGGTAACTGTTACGTTTCATACTTTAGTTTTTAATGTTAAGTTTTGGTATTTCATTTTACGATGTGTGTTGCAATTAAAGAAAATTTCAAGTAGAAAACCATGTATAACCCCGACGAATTTCAAGGGCGAAATTCATTTTAAGGGGGGTAAAATGTAACAACCCGATATTTTATCATAAGTATTCTTTTTAATTTATTTGATGTCATGTGTTTTATGCTACAAAAAGATTATCTTGTGCTATATGCCACACTGTATTAGCTTGAAGTATACACAACACTATTCTTAGATTGTGTTACACACAATTTCAAGTTCGTTTTATAATAGTCATTCTACGCAACATTGAGTGTCTATATATATATATATATTCAATGTATATATGAAATATGGTTGGATTCTGTTATACGAAATAATAATGGATTCTTACACAATACGCAACCCTGACTTGGCTTACATTACACGCAATCACGACCTTCCTCGATAGCGTGTGTTGTACGCAATACCGGGTTTTACTAAACAATGATATATTTTTATAATATTATTATGAACTAGCCGTTATGAATAGTATTAACTAAATTTTGAATTATATAACATTATTATTCATCTTACAAATTTTCTAGCACATGGTATAAGAACAAAATAAATTTTTCGGGTAAAATAAGTATTTTTAAAAAAATACAGTTTTGCCGCCTTTTGATGGTGCACCCACTTTAAATCTAGTTTTTGACATGTTTATAAGTTAAATTTTACAAAATAAAATTATTATTTGGAATCAGGATATAAAATTTTACCTTGGATAATTTTTTCATATTATTCTGATAACTTTCATATTTTAATGAATAGTAAAAACAAGCTATATTTTAATTAAAAACAACTTTTTTCATCGTAATAAATTATGTGGTTAAATTATAATATTTAATGGTTTTAAATTATAATTAGAATATATTTTTAACAATTAATATAATGTATGTCATTAGCCTTGTTTTTATATTGAATTCGTAGGTTAAATAAATTCAATCTTTTGCAATGTTTTATACAAAAACCCGTTTTCTTTTGACAACGAGATTAATTTAAATTTAATTTATGAAACTTCTGTGTATTTAATTTGAAAAAATGGATTCCATATTTGGAATCAGTGGGTCCAAATTATATTAATAGACTAATTTTTATTTTTGGGCTTTATAAATAGTAACAACGGTAAATTTTATTTACCATAGTAAAATGTAAATTGGGTAATTAAGGGCAAATATAATATTATAAAATTATCCTAATACTTTCATCAATACAATTGGATGATTATAATTTGTCCTAATTCATATTTGGGTCGAAATAGAATCCATTAGAACCCACATGGAGGTGATTAAGACCTTTAGTTTATTTTTTTTAAAGGAAAGTGAAATATGTCTCACTCAACTTTAATAATTAAAGTATTTTTAATATAAGTTTATACAGAATATAAATTCTGTTATAAATACTCATTTGAAAGATAAAATGCTTTTCTTTGTCATGGTAATTTATTTGTAATTTTTAAGAGTTATTTAATTACCTTATTATCTAATACATTAATGATGCATAAATTATTTATTTAGTGAAAAATCAATAATATAGTTTTTATTGAAATAGTAATACATATCAAAAGCCCAAAAATCTACAAAAAACTTATTATTAGTGTATATATAAACCCTAATCATCCACTGGCCGAATTTTTGATCATTTAGATCCTTATTAAGGCGATTATGGAACTTATATTATTTAATTTAAAATGATGCCAAAGTTGTCACCTTCATAATTTAATAAATATAACAATTTAAATATTGTGATTTTAAGATGATAAATTCGAGTAAAAGTATTATTGTGAAATTTAATATATTTATATTCATCATAGGATTTTATTTTTAATTTTTATGCAACAAATAAGTATATTAAATAATTATACAAAAATGTTGTAGTAATTATTTTATTAAGAGATAAACCAAATAAATGGTTTTAAAAATAATAAAATAAATATTATATGAACTATTTAATGTGATCCACTAATTTTCTAGATACATATGACCTTTTATGAATCTATTAAATCTTTTATTTTGAACATATATTCTGTATATATTTTATTTAAATTCAAATCAATGAGTAGTGTAAAAAATGACACTATTGTTATTTTATAAAAATAACATATTATAAAATTGTTTAAAAATCACAAAAATATTTAAAAATTATAAATTTAAATTTATATAGTCTAAAATTTTATAAAGTATCCAATTATGGAAAATTCACAACAAATAAGTAATTATTTGTTATAATTTAAAATTTATAATGTTATTACCACAAATAAAATTAAATTGATTAAATAAGGATAAATCAAGTTGATAATGTTTAAAATAAATTTATAACATGTATAAATTTTATTGGTTGATGAGATTACAACCCTATATCATCTAATATTAGTATATGAGTCATTTTGGAAGTTTTAAGTGGGTTTGGGATTTAATATAAACTAATATTTCTTATATTTCCAAAGGTGCCCCTCTCCTCCCTTATAAAAGGGCACCTCCTCCCTCTCCTCCTCACACCAATTTGAGCCTTCCAGCTCAGCCAAACCCTTCCCATTTAACTTCCCCACTTCCCCAGAAACATCCTAGAGGTCCAGGTCTTCTTCAAAGACCAAATTTAGTTCCCTAAGAGGAGGTCTCAAAGAGCTGCTTCAAAGAAGAGGTAATGTCCGTTACCGATTCTTTCAACTTTATTTCTTCTTCTACTTCGTCTTCTTTAGTTGTTTAATTATGAAGTAATAACAACAGTATCACTCATATACTGATATGTTATTATAAGTATGAAACAACCCTATTTCACCATCTATCCATCATACGGAAAATGAAATCACCGCGCGTGCGTACGTACAGAATACCATCTCCACGCCGTGGTGTAATCTATTTTCTACCACCACCTTACTTGGATGGGTATAATGGTGTAAATAATGAATATATATGATTATTGTATAGTGATATTGATTCTGAAATAGTATACTTACACTCCAATACAATTCCATAGGAACGATATCATCGCTCGTGCGTACGTACAGATTACCGTCTTCACGACGCGATGAGATTCATTTTCCATGTTAAAAATTAAAGAATGATTATAAAGTATATATAATATGTAATAATGAAATATATGAAATAATAATGCTACTGGATTTATGTACATATATATGTATGTCATATACTTAATTCCATTCAATTCAACAAGGAAACGAAAACAGCGTTCATGCGTACGTACGACCTACCATCTCCATGAACAGTGTATTTCTTTCCATTTATCGATATATTATATATATGTATATTATGAATATATATTATATATAAATCATGTTTTACATTATGAATGTAAGTAATCATGATCTAAGTAATCATATGAATAATTACAAGTTAAAACACGAACGACAAATGAAATGATTTCACCCAAAATGCTACTTTAACATGAATTTACAAAAGAACGACTAATATAATGTCATAAGTGAACCATATATGATATAATAACAACGAATATGATTATGTAATAAGTCAATGGAATTATTTAAATCATTATAAATGAGGTTTGTATACGTATGAAGCATATCAGACCTAAGGTAAGGGATAATTTTGCAAATCTCATTTTTATCTGAGATTGCTTATTCGTAAGTATTTACTGGGGTTATTGCTATCATACATGTCCATGTTTTATAAAGGTTTATTCATGTATGTTTAAAGTAATTTTTACCCATTTTTACTTTTACCCCATGGTATGGAAGGAATCTTTCTTTTATTTACCCTACAAGGTACTTTTTGACTTTTCCGACAAAAGTACGAGAAGAATTTTTTTAACGTATACGGCATGAAAGGATTTTTACGGTTTTATAAAGCCTTATTTTCATGAAGCTTCCTCCAAAAGATTTCATGAATATTTTCAACAAAATACTTTTCTTTTAAAATTGCATGACGTTTTGTGAAAAGAAATTGATTTTGAAGAAGAAAGGATATTTTCCTCAAGAATTCATTTCAAGTGTTTTATCAAAACCATTTTCCATATAAGATGACATTATTTCATATGTGTGTGTTTCAAGTATAAAGTATCTCTGATTTACATGGTTTCACTTATCTTATTATGAAATGATATCCATTTCATTTAAATGATGATGGGATGATGTTTATGAAACCCATTTTATTTGTTGGGTTATTTTGTTTGATGTATGTGTATTTTGTAGCACAAGAAATAATGATTTCAATATGAGATGGGTGGGTCCTATATCTCCCTCCAATGCATTGGGTAAAGATTTATATCTCATGAGATAGACATGGCTGGAATGTTAAGTTAATCCGGTTCAGTGTTACAGGACTGAAACGAGGAGTGAACTCGATTCAGAAAGGGACTTTGTCCACTAAGAATGTCTTGGTAGCAATGCCTTGGCTACTATGGAAATCATGACATGTGCTGAATGGTTGTGTAACACCCGAGACTTTTATGTGAAATATTTTGTTTTTATAAATCATCATAGGAATCTTTTACTACACACAACACTAGCTTGGCTTTCTTTACACGCAATCACGACCTTCATCGATAGCTTGCATCGTACGCAATACTGAGTTTCACTAAACAACGATATACTATTAAAATATTATTAAAACTAGCCGTTATGAACAGTAATAAACACTTTTTGAAATTTTATAATTTTTATTTTTCAAATGGACTTTATTTTTGGATTCGGAATGTCGAAATTAGCCTAGGGTGAAATTTTGGTATTTTTCTGAAAACTTTCAATTTTTGATGAATAGTGAAACCACTAAGTGGTAGTTAAAAAAACTGAATTTTTCATAAAACTTAATTTTACCGCTTATGTGAGTGGAATTTTGAAAATCCGAGAGACACGGTTAATATCAAGGACTAAAATATGGTTCAATGAGATGAAAATAATTTTTGGTGAATAGTAACTTTTTACTTTTATTTACCATAGTTAAAAGTAAATAGGGTAATTAAATGCAAAAATGATATTATTATTACCCTAACACATGTCCTAATTCTATTGGACAAGTGTAATTCGACCAAAAAAAACTTAGTAATAAAATATGACCATTTAGGCCCACATGGATTAGATTAGGACATTTATTATTAATTTATTTAAAGAAGGGTTAAATAGTTAAAAATCAAAGTTTAATAAGTAAATCATTTTTAATATGGGGTTATACATAAGATAAATTCGACTATAGATATTCATTATAAAGATAAAAATATTTCCTAAATAATGGTATTTTATTTGTAATTTTTAGAAATTAAATAATTTAATTTATTTATGACACAACGATGATGCAGTAATTATCTTATTAATGAAATATTGACATAATTGATGTTATAAATACCCAAATAAATGTAATTTGAGACTTTTTATGAATTAAACTAATTTTCTAGGTTAATATGACATGTTATTATTGATTTAATTAACTTGGTTCGAACTAATCATTCTTTTATGATTTTTAAAAAAATCAATTACTAAATAGTGTCAAAATTGACATAAAATAGTTTTTAAAACAAATATTATATTATTAATTGTTATTTTATTCATAAAAATTTAATATTCTGCCAAATTACTTAGATAAGGTTATATATATTAATAATAAACAACTTGGGGTTCGTTTGTCTTGATATAGTAAGTTTTTTAACCTTATAGTATAAGAAAAGAAGAAGACATGGTAAAAGTTGAATTATCTAACTTAAAGTAAATATAAATGATAAGGTTAAAATTGATACCTAAACTTGTCTAAATTATATTGGATGAGAGGATTTAGACCCATCCCCACCTTAGCTTCGAAATAAATCAATTTGGATCTATTTAAAACCGAACTTGACTTTATAATAAAATAATAGTTTTAGTTATTCCAAAGGTGCCCCTCTCCTCCCTTATAAAAGGGCACCTCCTCCCTCTCCTCCTCACACCAATTTGAGCATTCAAGCTCGGAAAACCCCTGCCAAAATCTCTTCTCCACTTCCCTAGTATCATACTAGAGGTACTGGTCTTCTTCAAAGACCATCCTTAGTTCTTTAAGTGGAGGTTAAGAAAAGGCGCGTCAAAAAGAGGTAATATCCATTACCGATCTTTTTCAATTTCTTTCTTCTTCAACTTCTTCTTCTTTAGTTGTTTCATGATAAAGTAATAACATCAGTATTTCTTATATACTGATATGTTATTATAAATATGAAACAACTCTAATTAACCTTCTATCCACCCTACGGAAAAAGGAAATCACCGCGCGTGCGTACGTACGGAATACCGTCTCCACGCCGTGGTGTAATCTATTTTCCACCACCACCTTACTTGGATGGGTATAATGGTGTAAATAATGACTATATATGACTATTATAAAGTTCTTAAATAGTATACATACACTCCAATACAATTCCATGATCATAGGAACGATATCATCACTCATGCGTATGTACAGAATACCGTCTCCACGATGTGATGCGACTCGTTCTACATGATTTTCATTTCATAATGATTATATAAATGAATTGAATGAATGAATATGATATATATTAAACTAATACCATTCTGAAAATGAGGTATCTATAACCTAAAGAGAATAATAAGAATTTATTCGACAAAACACGCATAAGAACAAAAAGTTATAAACACCCGAATAACAAGTAGCAATGAAATATTACTACTAAGAAGCTAAGAATATGACCATATATGATATCATAAAAATATGTATGATTCTGTAATAAGTCAATAACATTATTTAAATCATTATACAGGAGGTTCGGACACGTACAAAGCATATCGGACCTAAGGTAAGGGAAATATCACAATCTCATTTTTATCCGAGATTGTTTATACTTTGAAATTTACTGGGGTGTATTTTATCATCCACATCCACGTTTCCTCAATATGTAATATAATTTCCATCCACCTACAATTGTTTAAATCCATTTTTACCCTTTGGTGAGTTTATAGTAAAAGATATGAAAGGAATCTTTTGTCGTTTTTCGTACGAGGTACTTTTTTTACTTTTCCGAAAAAAGTACGAGAAGAATGTTTTTTTAACTTATACGGAATGAATGGATTTTTAAAACATTATTTCCAAGAAGATTCCTTTAAAAGTTATCAAGTTTATTTTTAGTCAACTTCTTTTAGTTTATAATTGTATGACATGTTAAGAAAGGAAAAGTGTTTTTTTGAAGTAGGAAGGATATTTTCCTCAAGAATGGAGTTCACGAGTTTTATCAAAATTATTTTCCATCTAAGATAATATAGGGTTATATTTATATCCCTATTATTAAATGGATTTTATTATGTTGTGATGGAAATATTTTTATGAATTCCTTTATCTTATATGAATTATTTTATGATGTCACGATGTTTAAGATTCCCATTTTTATTACATGGGTTATGAAATGATGTATGATTTATGATTTTGTGGCACACATAAGAATGATATCATTATGATATGGGTGGGACATATATCTCCCTCCAATGCATTGGGTACAGATTTTATATCTCATGAGATAGACATG
The DNA here is from genome assembly GCA_963277665.1 of Viscum album. Classification (NCBI taxonomy): domain Eukaryota; kingdom Viridiplantae; phylum Streptophyta; class Magnoliopsida; order Santalales; family Viscaceae; genus Viscum; species Viscum album. The sequence goes on from OY728129.1 coordinate 244,192,614, forward strand.
GCTGGAACGGTAGGTTATACTGGTTCGGTGAAACAGGACTGAAACGAGGAGTGAACTCGGTTCAGAAAGGGACTTTGTCCACTAAGATAGTCTTGGCAATGAGTCTTGACTAATAAGAAATGATTCGATATGATTATGTGTATATTCCACAAAGTTTCATGTTTTAAGTCATGATTATTGGGATTACATTTCACTACTATGATTTATCCCATGTTATGATATTATGATCTCTTTTGCAGGTTAATATTTCCAAAATGTTATGTTCTTATGAATATGATGTGATTGATATTTCTTTTGTTTACCCTTACTAAGCATTTGAGCTCACCCTTTTGTATGTTTTCTTTCCCCAGGTCAGGAAGAAGGTTATTAAGTAAGATATTCCAAAAGGGACTATAGATATGATGAAATAAATGGGAGACAGTCTAGACGCTTTATAAGCCAGTTGTTTATGTTTCCCAGTTTCTAAAGACACTATACCTATACGGTCCTTTCGTGGTTTTGTTATATGATGTAATAAGTACGCTTCAATTTTGAATTATTAACAATGTATGTAAAGTATGGGTCTTTATAGTTGGTATCAGAGGAAAGGTATAGTCAACCTTTGGAAACTAGGATGCTAAAGCCTTAGTAAGAACCCTAAGGATAAGTCTAAGCATAGAACACAATCTTTGTGTTTTAGAAATGGCCATGAATAACCTAGGATAAGACCTTAAGTGTGAAATTTTATTCTTGATTATGTGGTTTTCCTATTATAATTAGTGTTTCTCACACTATTGTTCTTGGTTTTAGTCAATGGATGGAACCCGAAGGAACCGTGTTAATACGGAATGTGACGGGCAAAGCAATGATTGTCCCCCTGAGCAACCAAACATTATGGGAGATGGAATGAAAAATCTTGTAGCCATGCTCACACAACTTTCTCAAGCTATGAATCATGCAGGACTTCCAAACGAGCAAAGGAAGGAGCAACATTTTGTTGAATCCTTCATGAGCCAACGTCCACCTACATTCAGCGGGTCTACTGATCCATTAGTTGCTGAAAAATGGATTAGTACTACTGAAAAGATATTTTCAGTTCTTAAATGTTCTGAGCATGATAAATTCATCTTAGCAGTGTATCGTTTGGAAGGTGATGCTGATCAATGGTGGAATCTTATTAAGAATACGAGGAAAAGGGATGAAATTGAGTCCATGGAATGGGACGAGTTCAAGAACTTATTTTTCAATAAGTACTTCCCTCGTATTCTCCGAACAAAGATGGAGAAAGAGTTTCTTGAACTGAAGCAAAAGGATGATGAATATGTTGGTACCTATGAAGCAAATTTTACAAGACTTGCAAGGTATGCTTCTGGTATTATTATCCAACCTGAGAGTAAGATCGATCGATTCTTTAGTGGATTAAAACCAAGTCTTAAAAGGGCCTTAGCCATAAGGGACTTCAATAGCTATGAGGAAATCGTTCGATGTGCTCTCAAAGTTGAGATGGAGATTGAAGTAACCCATCAGTCATATGGGTTTGATAAGAAGAGGAAAATGGAATTCAAAGGAAAATATAAAGAGCACATTGAAAAGAAGATGAGCTTTCCCTTATGCTCAAAGTGTGGAAAGAAAGATGGAGGGAGTTGTCTTAAAGGGACAAGTAAATGTTTCAAATGTGGAAGGAAGGTCATCGGGCATTTGAATGCCGCGATGATGGGAATAAGATGTCTAGTGATGCAAACAAAGGAAGGGATACACAGAATGAACCAACTACACTTAAATGTTTCAAGTGCAAGGAGATGGGACATTATGCCAATAAATTCCCTAATCCAAGGGTTGATGATGATTGTCGACGTCAACAAACTCGTAAGGCTAAAGACAAAGGAAAGTCTCATGCAATTTTTATCAGCGATGTGGAGTACGATAACGATGTGGTGAAAGGTACACTTACCATCCACTCTAAAGTAGCAAATGTTTTATTTGATTCTGGATACACCCACTCTTTTATTTCTGAAGAATTTTCTAAGGGTATCACCATATTACCTCAACAATTAGATGTTGAGTTAGTTGTCACAACACCTAATGGAACAATAGTCACATCAAAAGTTTATAATTCTTCTCCGATTGAAGTTTGTGGGAAAGTGCTTCCTGCAAATCTTGTGATCCTTCCTATAGTGGAATTTGATGTGATTCTTGGCATGGATTGGATTTCTTTATATGGAGCTCATATCAATTTCCAAAGAAGGGAAGTCACATTTCATATTCCAGATCAATCTATGATCGTCTATCGATGCAAGGATGAACATAACCTTCCAGTGGAAATTTCTTCCATTTTATGGGTCTTGATTCCACTAAATGAAGGTTATTTATCTCAAATGGTTGGTGAGAAACTCATGATTAAGAATATGACCATTGTACGGGAGTTTGATGATGTATTTCCGGAGGAATTACCGGGTCTTCCACCGAATCGTGAAATTGAGTTTTCAATAGAACTCGTACCGGGTGCTTTTCCTATTTCAAAGACACCTTATAGAATGGCCCCAATTGAGTTGCAGGAATTGAAGAAGCAACTCCAAGAGAATCTTGATAAGGGATTCATACGCCCTAGTGCGTCACCTTGGGGAGCACCTGTTCTATTTGTTAAGAAGAAAGATGGATCAATGAGACTCTGCATTGATTATCAAGAACTTAACAAGATCACTATCAAGAACAAATATCCTCTCCCACGCATTGATGACTTATTTGACCAACTACGCGGAGCTCAATACTTTTCCAAGATTGATCTTCGTTCAGGGTATCTTCAATTAAGGGTCAAAAGGGAGGATATACCAAAGATGGCTTTCCGTACAAGGTATGGACACTATGAATTTATAGTGATGCCATTTGGTCTTACTAATGCCCTTGCTATCTTCATGGATCTGATGAATAGAGTCTTTAGAGAATATCTTGATCAGTTTGTGGTAGTATTTATAGACGATATTCTTATATATTCAAAGATCAAGGAAGAACATGAAGATCACTTGAGAATTATATTGAAGACCCTGAGAAAGGATAAGCTTTATGCCAAATTTACCAAGTGTGAATTTTGGCTTCAAAAAGTTTCATTTTTAGGTCACATAATCTCAAAAGAGGGGATATCTGTGGATCCAGCAAAAACAGATGTTATCGAAAGATGGTCGAGAACAACAATAGTAACTGAGATCCGAAGTTTTCTTGGTTTGGATGGATATTATTGAAGTTTTGTGAAAGATTTTTCACGATTATCTAATCCACTCACCAAGTTGACTCGGAAAGGAGTTAAGTTTGTCTGGACGGAAGAATGTGAAGAGAATTTCAAGGAGTTGAAAAGAAGGTTATCCAGTGCACCTGTGCTCACACTGCCTTGTAGTGGAAAAAGGTTTGTGATCTACAGTGATGAATCCAAGAAGGGATTGGGGTGTGTTCTTATGCAAAATGATATGGTGATAGCTTATGCCTCACGATAGTTGAAAATACATGAGCAAAATTACCCAACACATGATTTGGAGTTAACTGCGGTAATCTTTGCATTAAAGATTTGGAGGAATTATCTTTATGGAGAAAGGTGTGACATTTATACTGATCATAAAAGTTTAAAGTATATTTTCACACAAAAGGAGCAGAATATGCATCAAAGAAGATGGTTGGAGCTGATTAAGGATTATGACTGCTCAATCCATTACCATCCTGGTAAAGAAAACAAGGTGGCAGATGCATTAAGTCGACAAGACCATGCTAGTTTATACATGATGAGGATCACAAAAGATCCAATATTTATGGATTTACAAAGGATGGATCTTGGAATTATAATGGAAGGGGAAAAATCATATCTTTCTCAAATGAATGTTCAACCATCTATACATGTGAAGATTAAAGAGGCACAGAAAGAAGATGTCGATTTACAAACGAAGGTGAGAAATGTTCCTGAATTCAACCTTGTTTGTGATGGGATAATAAAGTTCAAGAATTAGGTTTGTGTCCCTCCCATCCCCGAATTAAAGAAGGAGCTGCTGGATGAGGCTCATAGTTCTTCATTCTCTATTCATCCTGGAAGCACGAAGATGTATAGGGACCTGAAAGAGTACTTCTGGTGGGATGGAATGAAAAGAGATGTTGCTGAATATGTCTCTCGATGCTTGGTTTGTCAGCAAGTTAAAGCTGAGAGACAAAAGTCTAAGGGGATGTTACAACCATTACCCATACCCGAATGGAAATGGGAAAACATCATTATGGACTTTGTCACAGGACTTCCTAAAACATACAAAGGCAATAATGCTATCTGGGTCATAGTTGATCGTCTTACAAATTCTGCACACTTCATTGCTATTAGAGAGGATTTCTCTCTAGATCAGCTTGCTTGGATATATGTAATGGAAGTGGTAAGATTGCATGGAGTACCACTTTCTATTATATCTGATCGGGATCCTAGATTTACCTCGAAGTTCTGGCGAAGTCTTTAGCATACTCTGGATACAGAGTTGAGTTTCAACACTGCTTATCATCCTTAGACAGACGGTCAGTCTGAGAGAAAAATTCAAACTCTAGAAGATATGTTGAGAGCTTGCTCTATGGATTTCAAAGGTGGTTGGGATCAACACCTACCTTTGGTAGAATTTTCTTATAATAATAGCTTTCACTCCAGTATTCAGATGGCTCCTTATGAAGCTCTCTATAGAAAGAAATGCAGGACTCCAACTTGCTGGGATGAAGTTGGGGAAAGAAAGCTATTAGGACCTGATCTCGTTGATGAAATGGCAGAAAAGGTCAGATCTATTTAACAACACATAAGAGCAGCTCAGAGTCGACAAAAAAGTTATGCCGTCAACCAAAGAAAAGACTTAGAGTTTTAAGTGGGTGATAAAGTGTTCTTACGAATATGTACCTGGAAGAGGGTCATGAGATTTGGAAAGAAGGGGAAGTTAAGCCCTAGATATATCGGTCCATTCAAAATACTAGATCGTGTTGGGAAGGTAGCTTACCTTTTGGCGCTTCCACCGAATCTCTCTCAAGTTCACGATGTGTTCCATGTATCTCTCCTGAGAAAGTACATACCTGATCCTTCACATGTAGTTAGCTCAGAAGTTTTACCGCTAGAGCAAGATCTTTCTTATGAAGAACAACCGATAAAGATTCTGGATCGTAGCGAAAAAGTCCTACAAAACAAGACCACTCGATTGGTGAAAGTTTTATGGAGGAACCACCAATTAGAATAAGCTACATGGGAGCTTGAGGATATGATGAGGGAGAGGTATCCTCATCTGTTTGTTACAAAGTGACGAATTTTGAGGGCGAAATTCATTTTAAGGGGGGTAGAATGTAACACCCGAGACTTTTATGTGAAATATTTTGTTTTTATAAATCATCAAAGGAATCTTTTACTACACACAACACTAGCTTGGCTTTCTTTACACGCAATCGTGACCTTCCTCGATAGCTTGCGTCGTACGCAATACCGAGTTTCACTAAACAACGATATACTATTAACATATTATTAAAACTAGCTGTTATGAATAGTAATAACCACATTTTGAAATTTTATAATTTTTATTTTTCAAATGGACTTCATTTTTGGATTCGGAATGTCTAAGTTAGCCTAGGGTGAAATGTTGGTATTTTTCTGAAAACTTTCAATTTTTGATGAATAGTGAAATCACTAAGTGGTAGTTAAAAAAACTGAATTTTTCATAAAATATAATTTTACCGCTTCTGTGAGTGGAATTTTGAAAATCTGAGAGACACGGTTAATATCAAGGACTAAAATTTGGTTCAATGAGATGAAAATAATTTTTGGTGAATAGTAACTTTTTACTTTTATTTACCACGGTTAAAAGTAAATAGGGTAATTAAGGGTAAAAATGATATTATTATTACCCTAACACATGTCCTAATTCTATTGGACAAGTGTAATTCGACCAAAAACAACCTTAGGAATAAAATATGACCATTTAGGCCCCCTTGGATTAGATTAGGACATTTATTATTAATTTATTTAAAGAAGGGTTAAATAGTTAAAAATCAAAGTTTAATAAGTAAATCATTTTTAATATGGGGTTATACATAAGATAAATTCGACTATATATATTAATTAGAAAGCTAAAAATATTTCCTACATAATGGTATTTTATTTGTAATTTTTAGAAATTAAATAATTTAATTTATTTATGACACAACGATGATGCAGTAATTATCTTATTAATGAAATATTGACATAATTGATGTTATAAATACCCAAATAAATGTAATTTGAGACTTTTTATGAATTAAACTAATTTTCTAGGTTAATATGACATATTATTATTGATTTAATTAACTTGGTTCGAACTAATCATTCTTTTATGATTTTTAAAAAAATCAATTACTAAATAGTGTCAAAATTGACATAAAATAGTTTTTAAAACAAATATTATATTATTAATTGTTATTTTATTCATAAAAATTTAATATTCTGCCAAATTACTTAGATAAGGTTATATATATTAATAATAAACAACTTGGGGTTCGTTTGTCTTGATATAGTAAGTTTTTTAACCTTATAGTATAAGAAAAGAAGAAGACATGGTAAAAGTTGAATTATCTAACTTAAAGTAAATATAAATGATAAGGTTAAAATTGATACCTAAACTTGTCTAAATTATATTGGATGAGAGGATTTCGACCCATCCCCACCTTAGCCTCGAAATAAATCAATTTGGAGCTATTTAAAACCGAACTTGACTTTATAATAAAATAATATTTTTTGTTATTCCAAAGGTGCCTCTCTCCTCCCTTATAAAAGGGCACCTCCTCCCTCTCCTCCTCACACCAATTTGAGCATTCAAGCTCGTCCAAACCCTGAAAAAATATCTTCTCCACTTCCCTAGTATCATCCTAGAGGTCCTGGTCTTCTTCAAAGACCATCCTTAGTTCTTTAAGTGGAGGTTAAGAAAAGGCGCGTCAAAAAGAGGTAATATCCATTACCGATCTTTTTCAATTTCTTTCTTCTTCAACTTCTTCTTCTTTAGTTGTTTCATGATAAAGTAATAACATAAGTATTTATTATATACTGATATGTTATTATAAATATGAAACAACTCTAATTAACCTTCTATCCATCCTACGGAAAAAGGAAATCACCGCGCGTGCGTACGTACAGAATACCATCTCCACGCCGTGGTGTAATCTATTTTCCACCACCACCTTACTTTGATGGGTATAATGGTGTAAATAATGACTATATATTACTATTATAAAGTTATGAAATAGTATACATACACTCCAATACAATTCCATGATCATAGGAATGATATCATCACTCGTGCGTACGTACAGAATACCGTCTCCACGATGTGATGCGACTCGTTCTACATGATCTTCATTTCATAATTATTATATAAATGAATTTAATGAATTGAATGAATTAATATGATATATATTACACTAATAACATTCTGGAAATGAGGTATCTATAACCTAAAGATAAGAATAATAATTTATTCGACAAAACACGCATAAGAACAAAAAGTTATAAACACCCGAATAACAAGTACCAATGAAATATTACTACTAAGAAGCTAAGAATATGACCATATGTGATATCATAAAAATAAGTATTATTATGTAATAAGTAAATAACATTATTTAAATCATTATACAGGAGGCTCGTATACGTACAAAGCATATCGGACCTAAGGTTGGGAAATATCACAATCTCATTTTTATCTGAGATTTTTTATACTTTGAAATTTACTGGGGTGTATTTTATCATCCACATCCATGTTTACTCAATATGTAATATTATTTCCATCCACCTACAATTGTTTAAATCCATTTTTACCCTTTGGTGAGTTCATAGTAAAAGATATGAAAGGAATCTTTTGTCATTTTTCGTACGAGGTACTTTTTTGACTTTTCTGACAAAAGTACGAGAAAAATGTTTTTTTAAACTTATACGGAATGAATGGATTTTTAAAAAATTATTTCCAAGAAGCTTCCTTTACAAGTTATCAGGTTTATTTTTAGTCAACTTATTTTAGTTTATAATTTTATGACATGTTAAGAAAGGAAAAGTGTTTTTTTGAAGTAGGAAGGATATTTTCCTCAAGAATGTTGTTCAAGAGTTTTATCAAAATTATTTTCCATCTAAGATAATATAGGGTCATATTTCTATCCCTATTATTACATGGATTTTATTATGTTGTGATGGAAATTTTTTTATGAATTCCTTTATCTTATATGAATTGTTTTATGATGTCACGATGTTTAAGATTCCCATTTTTATTACATGGGTTATGAAATGATGTATGATTTATGATTTTGTGGAACACATAAGAATGGTATCATTATGAGATGGGGGGGACCTATATCTCCCTCCAATGCATTGGGTAAAGATTTTATATCTCATGAGATAGACATGGCTGGAACAGTAGGTTATACCGGTTCAATGAAACAGGACTGAAACGAGGAGTGAACTCGGTTCAGAAAGAGACTTTGTCCACTAAGATAGTCTTGGAAATGAGTCTTGACTAATAAGAAATGATTCGATATGATTATGTGTGTATGCAATAAAGTTTCATGTTTTAAGTTATGATTATTGGGATTACATTTCACTACTATGATTTATCCCATGTTATGATATTATGATCTCTTTTGCAGGTTAAGATTTCCAAAATGTTATGTTCTTATGAATATGATGTGATTGATATTTCTTTTGTTTACCCTTACTGAGCATTTGAGCTCACCCTTTTGTATGTTTTCTTTCCCCAGGTCAGGAACAAGGTTATTAAGTAAGATATTCCAAAAGGGACTATAGATATGATGAAATAAATGGGAGACAGTCTAGACGCTTTATGAACCAGTTGTTTATGTTTCCCAGTTTCTAAAGACACTATACCTATACGGTCCTTTCGTGGTTTTGTTATATGATGTAATAAGTATGATTCAATTTTGAAGTATTAACAATGTATTTAAAGTATGGGTCGTTATAGGTTTCCACAATTACATGTTTTATTCCCATTATATTTTATCATGATTTATGTTCCATTATGATATATGCCTTACGTACTTCCACGATTTATGTCTTTTCTCAAGGTTTTAATGTTTATATTTCATGTTTAAGTTTTTTTTTCAAATGTTTATGGATTGTTTTATGTTCTCTATGTTTTCCCTTACTGAGCATTTAAACTCACCCTTTTTATGTTTTATTTTCCCCAGGAAATAATTAAAGGTTTTAGGTATGGAAAAAAGGGGAATATCGTTATGGGAGATGTTGAAGATCTTTCAACATGATTATATTTTTATATTCAGAGTTTCCATAGACACTATACTATTACAATCCGTGTGCGTCTGTTTTTGTTATGTATTAAGTATTCTGAAAAAGTAATGTAATGTCCATGTAGGTCAGGCTTTGGGTCTCTACAATAATAGTATTGCAATAGTTCCAAGGTATTAACTAAGGAAATGTTCACCTCAAGGGTCTCCAACTCGGTAGTAATTGTAGCCTAGATATAGGGGTAAGAGTGTAATCCAATGAGTGTAATCAAAGGAATTACACAATGGTGTAATTCTAACTATGTCCAAGGAATATATCCAAGGTAAAACAAGATAAATATTGACTAGGACTAAGGGAGTATTTGAGGTGACTCATGTACATAGAAATTATGATGTATACAAGGAGTGTATCTAAGCAATCCTATAAAATTATCAGAGGAGGGATACTATGGTGTCATACTGGGAATCCACAAGTAGACAAATATCAGGTTCCAAGGTGGGTATCACCCCTAGCAACCAGAATCTTTGAATTAGAATAACACCCATGAGCACTCAAAGCATTCCCTCAGGAATCCAAGGTGAGATCAAGTCTGACCACTATTATTATAATTAATAGGTTACTATATAATAAATTCATTTAATTAAATAGGCCATGTAATAATCAAGCCTCTTGATAATTAATTTGGTCTAATCCATTGCCTTTAATTGGCGTGATAAGGCTAATTGAAAATGAAACCATTCAATTAATTCCTTTATTTCATAATAATTTAATAAGATTCACTTCGATACCTTCCATTAGACATGGAAAGGGGTGCTAAAAATATAAAACCAAGCCGTTAAATTAAAATCCATTAGGCCAATCCATATATATACATTATACTTTCCATTTCCATTTATGATTGGTTTAACAAATTAGAGTTCTTACCTTAAAAGGTTTAAGTGGGAAGAAAACATGTAACTATCCATTATAAATTTTCCATCCATCTAATTAATGGGGCTTACCAATAGAAGGGTCACGCCACACACCCGAATGGTGGAACAGATAAACATGCCAAAACACTAGAATCCTAATTATGGAAATCACCCTACATGGAGTGGTCAACATTGTGGATGTAAAGGATACTCCTAGGTTGGATAAATCTATGAATGATTCTTTTACTCTGGGATCGGACCTAGTTCAACATGTGAAGGATAAACCAAATTTAAAGGTTATAATTCATAATTACTTTTAAATTCTTGCTTTAGGAAGTAGCGAGGAAGATGGTCAAAATTATATTTGGGTTTCTGTAATAGAATAAATGCTGAAAACTATTGATGTCGAGCTTCTAAATGATGGATGTGGGCCATGGATGCATGTCAAAACATAGAGAAAGGGATGTCATCCTAATGGACGAGGCATGAGAACCTCACACCGTAGCATGATTACTCGATCATGAGTTGCTTAATTGTTTTTTTTGAACTTTTCATGCTTATCATGTTCCTTCCACTGTACCTATTTTTAATTTAAAAAAATATATTCTTGAATTTTCATGTTCAGATTGTTTTTGCACCTTATGGTTCTCTACTCTAGAGTCATTGGTTTCATTTGGAGCCCACAACTACTTTGACCTCGAGTTACCCATCATCTCTCCCTGTCGGACCTGGTGTAATGGAAAATCTGTGGTTTTGGGATGTGTGGTTTGGTGGTCATCAGTGCTCCAGGTGAGTCTTGAATTCGGTTTATCCTATGAATATGGTAAAGGGTTTGTTAAATGTACTCAGTCTTTCTTCCTCAAATGCATCAATGAATGTTTTTTATTTTTTTCTATGAGCAATGAATTTGTTTGATCCTTATTTGGTGATGAAGTCTTTTTATGTTTTTGGATTCATTTTAGTGGTGGAAACTGTGTTGAGATGATCTCTGGTGTGGTACTCACCGGTGAAGTGGTGACATCAGGGGGAGTATCTCTAGGTAGCTCTCAAATCAAGTTAACATGAACTGAGGATGGGATAAAAGAATCTTTTCTTTTTGAATTTAAAACTAGGATATGTATTTTTGCCAGATGATGACTCTAGATAGGTGGTTTTTGTGATATTTTTCCTTTTCATATTTTTTGAATTATGTATTCTGGGTAGGGGTTTAGTATAAATCTCGTTGCTTGTAAGGTTTACAGTTATCCATAATGTGTATTTTTAAAAATAAAAAAATGGATTAGGATATTTGGAGAGGTGCCCATTATGAGCGATAAAAAAGAACCGATAAAGAATACCATTATTAGCTCTTTTGTTTTAGTGATAATAAAAGGCCCCTATATCAATTATTTCGTTAGTTATGATAAAGAACACAACTTTTAAGAGAAATTAGCATGGTGACACTTTTTTTATCACAAATAAAGCCCATTTATAGTTCGTTTAAAAGAACCATCTATGATTGTGAAACAATTGAAACCCCAAATAAATAGTGAGAATGAAAATATTACACCCAGTTGGATTCACCAATAATATATCATATATAGGGTCTTTGGGTATCTATATTAGCATAAAAAACAAGTTACCATAGACTATTATATCTCCCAAAAAACACCATCGAATAAATTGAACCTCTAATTTGGAGATAGCTATGGAAGGTATAGAACTCAAATTTTTATGAAATTTCAATGGATTAATAGAAAATAGAAAATGAATAGTTGAAAATGAATCATATCTAATTGATCAAAAACTAGTGGAAACCATATAGTAGTCATTTAAAAATAACTACATAAAGGGATCTAATAAATAACTAGGATATTCATATAAAAGTAATAGAGAAGCAACTGTATAAATATCATAAAAATCCACTGCATAAGTATAATGAAGATGTCACATAAAGGTCATATGAACAGTACATAAGCATCATCCAAACTCTATATAAACATCATTTTACCTCTATGTAAGGATAGAAGAAGATGGGAATAATAAAAAAATGTATTAAAAATAGTTAGATAATGATAATGAACATCTAAACATGCAAACTTCAAACAAAAATCTAATAAGGGATTTGATTCATTTGTAAATAAGTAATCATGATGAAATAAAAAAATCACTATCATTTAAAAAATAAAATAAAATAAAATAATGGTGATTTAATTTAACCTAATGTTATTAAAGTGTAAGTATGTCAATAATATCTAAAAACATCTTGAATTTAGATAAATTTATAACCTTAATCAAATTATCAGTTGGATTATCATTAGTGTGTATCTTTTTGACACATACTATTTAATTTTCATTAATTTTCACTAATAAAATGCTTCCAAATACCTATATTGTTGGACTTACCATGATATATAGGGTTCTTAGAGAGATTTAAGGTATATTGTGAATCATAATAAACTCTAGTAACAAAATTACATAAACTGATTTCAAAAATCAAACATTTCAGACCAATGGCTTATGTAATAGTCTCTGTTAGTGAAATGTAATCAAACTCAATTGTTTAGAGTTCCAACACCAATTTCATATTTTATTCCCAATATATTATTCCCCCACATGTAGGGAAAACAAACCTAGTCAATGATTTCCTTTTATCAATATTGTCAGTATAATCATCATCACCTCTACCAGCCATTAAGTCACAAAAACTTAAATTGCTACTATAACATATTGAATGCAATGATACTAACCCCAAAAACCTAGATATCATGTCTTACTATATTAAATTATCATAATATACAATTAAATGCCTCCAAAAGGACCGAATAGTTTATTAGTCTTGGTAAACTAGATACATACATGAGTCTTATATTACATTTTTATACAAAAAATTAGAACATACTTTTTTTGAGAATAACTTTATTCCATATAGAATATCTATGTATATCAGTCATAATAACTTCATGTAATCCTAGGGAAAGGAAACAAAATAATGGTGATCTAAAATTCCCAGTAAGGGTTAAGTATAGTGGAATCTATCATGAATCAATATGTGTAATCAATATACAAAGGGAAATAACATAGCACACATTCCATTTTTATAACTTGAATATCATAGTAAGATAAAGTATAATCAATATATAAAGGTAAATAACTGATAACACATTCCATTTAATCAACAATATAATAATGAAATTAATCCACAGATTATAACCTAGAGAAAATCCCATGGATAATAATAACTTAACTCTTACTAAAGTAAATGATTAATTATAGGACATCGTGTTTCCTAGGAACATAACGCCTTTACCATCATGATAAATCCTCAATATAGTTTAAAACATACTGTGTAAAACCCATATGATTCATGTCAAGACCTTTCAAAAGACACTTATTTTCAAGATCTATCCTCTAGACAGTTTCAAAATGCTTTGTTACAACCACGAGGGGTTTATGGCCAGCTAATTTTATCACAAGAGACTACTGATGCATCGAGGTGATTACTTTGAATGGTACCTAAAACATCTCATACCTTTCCAAATCATTCCTCATATATTGAATAATTTATTTAATTTATAAACAAAGCACCTTATCAAAAATCCATATAGAGTGAAAAATATAGATTTATCAATATTTCTCTAGTTAATAAAATAACATTCATAGTAAATAGTATATGTAAATTGATATACAGTTCATGAAGTAATAATATACATCACACAAGAATATGGATATTTAATAGAAATTTAATGTCTAATAATCATTGGATAGCGACTATTTCAAGGGAAAGTTATTGACTACAAAAATGAATCAAGGAAGTGGATATTAATACTTCTTTAGTCAAAATGACCGTAAACCATCCATTGTAAGATTAAAGATGGTATCATTACAATATATGTCCATTAGAGTAATAATAATAGGTTTTTTTCATTAATGAATAGAAATACCATACAAAATATCTTTAAAAACATTCTTAAGGAAAATATACTTTTTCATTTCAAAAACATTTTGAAAATCCTTTTCTTTCAAAATCACATTTAAATACTGAAATTTTAGAAAACATTTTAAAAATGATTTACCTTGAAAAATACCCTTTAAAATTATACAATAATTTTGAAAACATTTTATTCATCATGAAATATAGAAATTTCATTCTTGCTGTACATGTTAAAACAAAGTTTCCTTTCACTTTTTAAGTAAAATCAAAACATGAATTGTTTTGAAAATGAAATAAATATTCCATAAAAAAACATTTTTAAAAGAGTAAAAATGGGTGAAAATGACTTTAATAAATCATTTTAAAACTGTTAAAATATTTTTGATTTTTTTTATAAAACATGGTTCTGGAAGAAAACATATTTATGATCAAAGAGAGAAATGAAGTCAAGTTTTCTTGAAAACATTTTATAAAACCTTTTAAGTATAAAAGAGTGAAAAAATGGTAATATTAATTGAAATAGTTCATTAATAACTAGAGGATAAAAAATGGAAGGATTTATTAAGAAATGGTCACGTAATTTTCTTTAAAAAATATTCAAGAGTAATCAATCTTGATTCGAATGAGATCGTGAAATAAGACCTTAAAATGATTATAACGTTGAGGTAATGTTGGGAAAAAATCCCACAAGGTAAATTTGCAACATTTTTGGGTTGTTTGTGTTTGTTGAAAAAGCAGGTTTCCATAGAGAATTGTCGAGTTCTAGAGAAGTTGTTGGAAGTCCATGTTGACAAAGAATGATGACAAAGGAAAGGATGGTCTAGAGGCGGTAAAAAAATAGTAGTACAAGGTGGCACCGTTTCCCAGTGTTTGCCAAATTTTTGGGGTCCAAAATTTGGAGGTTGGTGAGCATCGTGAAAAGAGGATATCGTTGAAGATCATATTTAAATATGGCAAAGACATGAATTTGGTGAATATAGGCTTCGTGGATTAGATTTCATGAAGAAAAGAAAAATGTTGACGGTGATTCTTCGCATTTACAACGAGCTTCACGAACGACAGTGTTGAAAGGAAACACAAGGGATCTTCACAATGGCGGCACGAGGTAATTGACGGAATGCTCCGTGATTACGACGAGCTTTGTGATCTGAGAATTGTCGAGGTGCTTCGAGATTTTGAGAGAATTCTGGCAAAAATTTCAGAGCTTTGCGATTAGAGATGACATGGTGCTGACTTCGCGTGGAAGGGTCGAAGGTCAGTGGAATTGCCTATAAATACATGTCGACCCCCTCGAGAGAAGTAGAGAGTTTTTGGAGAAAATATTTTTATCTCGGTTCGCGAAGGTGGTTCATGAAGTAAGTGTTCTTCGCGAAATAGAGGTTCTTCTCGGTAGCTAATCTAGATCCATTAAAGGAAGTGTGCTTTGCGAGGCCGCATTCTCAAAGGAGTGTGCTTCGTGAAGAGGCAGGAGCTCCGCGACGACCTAAGCATTGCGAAGGCTTGAGCTTCACGAGAGTGCTTCACGAAAAGGTAGAAGCTTCACGAAGTCTTGTTTGTGCTTCGCGAAATTGGGAGCCTCATGAAGTAGGATGCTTTGCGAAGGTATTTTCCAAAGGAATTTCTCAGTGTTCGGGGAAAAGGGGTATTTATCAGTGGATGAACTTTGAACTTTAATAGAGAATCTATCAACAGTTGAGGATGCGTCCTTTCATGAAAATAAAGAGACCTACAGGTCTATAAACTGTGAGTGGATCTTCTGAAGAAGACATGAGCTCACTTTAGTTGAGAGAGGAGTGAGTTCTCAAATTGTGAGTGGTTGTAAACCAGGAGGGACAGTGAGTCCACTTTGAACTTGTAAACAACAGTGCGCTTATAGTGGAATTGGTACATCGGCACACTGTCAGTGTATGCTCCTTGGACGTATCCCAATGAGGGTGAACCAAGTAAAAATCGCTGTTTCCTATGCATGCTTTAAGGTTTGTTCATACTCTGCATCGGGAAGAAGAGGGAAGAGGGTTTTGTCTAACGGAAAAACAAGATCAAAAGGGGCAGTCGTTTTAATCTGTCAAACCCTGATTCACCCCCCTCTCAGGGTATCTAGCCTAATGGACCTAATAGGTAAGAATTAATAAATGAATAAATTATTCTTATCCATTGTAAATACACATAAAACTAGTCGAAATAAAATAAAATTTAATAATAATCCATTACACACATAATATTATAATGATATAATCAACAAAGTAGAAGTTTAACCCAATGAGTGGAAATTGAGTTAAGAAATCTATTACCTTATGCTTCATTTTGGTTGAATGCTATTTAACCTCATATATAATTATTTTAATCATGTTATTAAATTATAAAATAACCATATTAATATTTATAATTTCATATATTATCCTATTATAATATCTTATCACTCGTTTATAAATAATGTTTCATTATTTTCATTGTTTCGGGTGTTAATTTCCTCGTTTTCTCATTCGTTATTTGTCACGAATGTTCTGGTTCTTGTGAATATTATATAGTTGTATAATATACAAAATAATATTCATGATATAAATATCATATATAATCAGTAAATTTTAATTAATAATCATCCATAAAATTTAGTGATGAAAAATGAAATACACCATTCCTGGAGACGGTAGGTTGTACGTATGCATGAATGTTGTTTCAATTTTCTTATCGAATTGAAGGAAAGTAAATTAAATGATATATATATATATTGATATATAATATTATCATTCCAATATAATTTTTATGTTTTTTATGTCACATATGTTTATTAAAACCATCTTTAATACATTCCATATTAAGCGTGAATGAATCACATCGCTTTGCAAGGCGATATTCCGCTATACACATGAACAACATTATCGTATTCCCATAAAATGAAAATCACGAAGGTATGTATGATATAATAATTTTATAAGTATAATAATATCATAAATATTATAAATATCATATATAAACAATATGAGAGCACCATTTTGGGATATTCCTAACACTGAGAGGGGGGGGGGGTGAATCAATGTTGGGGAATTTTTTAATCTAATTAAACTTTTTATCCCTTTATCTATTTAAAACATTAGGATCTCGATTCTCTTATTATCTTATCCCTAGAACATGAAAGAATATTAAAGCAGTAAATATAAGCACACAACGTTTTTATAAGGTTCACTACTCAATAAGGGTAGCTAGTCCTTGGCATGGTCGAAAATAATCTTGACAACACAATCCACTAGAAAACATTCCTCTTGTGTGGATTAAAATGATTAGGATATTCCCTTATAATCATGCAGCTCTATGTAAACAATCCAATAGTGCATTTGTATGCCACTTTGAAAAAAATCCAATAGTTCGTGTTTTACAGCACTTGGATAGATCTTTATATTTCCTCCCAAGACAATATTCTTCTTATTGATGAGGGTTTGTAACACCAAGAAATTCCTCCACTAGTTGAGTATTGTGTGATTTCATAGTTCTCCTTTGTTCTTACATAGCCTTCTTCTTCACTTTGTTACTTGGACAACATCATGCAAGAAAATCCTCTTATATCTTCCCAGCAGTAAACTTGATAGCTGTACAATATTATTCTTATATTCGTCATAATAATATGAAGGTGTTGTGGAATGATGAAAACTATATTTTATTTGACCCAAATCATAACCAATAGATATCAATTTGGTTACCAAATATTCTTCTCTTATTTTCTCTTTCTTCTTCAGTGCAAGACAAACTACACTGAGATCACTTCTTCTTATTCTTCTTATTATTAGAATCAAAAACTACCTTTATGATTATCAAATCAATAAATATCAGCTCAACTTAGCATCATCACATTTAATATACCCTGAATAATAATTAATATTTAAGTGGGAACACTTTATTCTTCCTAGACACACAATAATGTGAAATTCTGTAGCAACTATCTTATTCTCTTTCCTAGACATTTAATACCAACACATGAGTGTATCAGTTTACTTCTCTTCTTCCTTATATAAATATTAACTTAGGTGCATGTTTGGTTCTTTTTCACTCAAAAAAACTATATAGGTTTTTCATCTTTGTCTATTGTGTATCAACTGGGTATATAAACAGTTTAAATTTGTGAAACACAGTGGGGGTATTATACCCAAGAACTAGTTCACAAAACCATTCTTTGATAATCACTATGAGAATGTGAGTTTAACATGTGTCGAGTGTCCATAGATCATCTTCTTCAGAAATCATGATGGGGGTGTAACCAACATATATCTCTTTTGTGGAATGTTCTATATACTCCACAAAATTCCTTGAACCACAGGATGTGTTGCACCATGTGGAATGAGTGATTCAATATTTTTCTTCTGTATACTTCCCCTTACTTCACAAATGACTGATTCTTCATGACCTGCTTATGCTCTGTGGACTTCCTTCCCTTCATGGACTAGCATTTCTTCTGTAGACCGCCTATGCTTTGCGGATGGCTTATGCCTCCAAAAACAACTAGTGATTCACAACCCCTTTTTTTGGTCAATCAAACCCCGCAAAAACCCTTCTACAAATTTTCTTTGAATAATTTTCCCCTTTGTGTAAATGATCCCTAAAAATTCTTTTCTTTCATATAATTCTCTCTCACAAACTTCTTCTCCTTCATAGAACCCCCCCTCGCAAACTCTTTCAGACTTAGCTAAATTCTTTTAGTAGAAAACATATTCTCTAATAAATTTTTCTCTCACATAATGATCTTATTAGGTGTAATTAGATAGGAAAATAGATCAGAAAAACCCACTAATCTAAATTGCCCAAAATTATGATGCCATACAACCTTCACCGTGTACTGTGCTATGCAGTCTGCATAACACCTTTCTTCTTTGTAGTAGTCATTATATTATGCACACCAAAACCCTTTGCAGAAGCCTAAATCACCACCTATCAAACACAAATAACATAATTCCCATCAAATAAAATCTTTCATGAACTGCATGCCTCCCACGAATTATTTTCCATACTCGCTCTGCGTAGCGTGCTTTATCTTCCATGTAATGCACTTCGCAAAAATTATTTCATTGCTATTTTATTTTCTTCGCGTTCCTCATTCATCCTTTGTGGTCCACAAACTATTCTTCATGGTCCATGAACTGTATTCCACAAACTACTTTACATAAAACCCTTTTTCCATAAAATAAACTCCCAATTTTGAGGCCTAAAAATTTAGAAAACACTGGGAAATGGCGCCACCTTAGAATCTTCTTCAGAAAAATGAACCGTATTGATTTATGGTCATCTACTTTTATCATGAACCATATATTTCATGATTTTCAAACTTTGATCGATCATAATTAGAATCTTCATATTTTCCAAGGAAAGTATTGTAACTTCCCTATCTTTCAGCAATATATTTCTTCCAATAAAACCTAAATATGATTGGAAACATCTATGATACCCATTTATTTCATAAGTCTTTCATCATAAGTTCTCTAAAAATCTTATGATATTTTTAAAATAAAAAACCGCAAAGAATCATCATATTCAACAAGGATAATTATTCAAAAATTAAATCCAATTTCATCTAATGAATCCCTTACTGTTCTCCATGAATCACTTTGAAACTCAAAGTATTAAAAAGATATTTCTTGAATTATCAAGACATAAGGACATTGTTAAAGCTCCATTAACTTTTTAACCACTTCATCATATTGAATAAAATGATATATTATTATCTTATTGATCACCATTGATAACAAATGACAATCATTTGACAATAAATACAATCCAAACACAAAGTGGACTCTTCAATCTCCCCATTTGTATTTGTTGGAAATACATTCAAAGTTATTTCCCAATGAATGTGTCAATATATAGATTATTATATTCTCTTTTTCCTTTACTTTTCAAACTTTCATTTCACTTTATCACCCCCTATCGACAAAAAATACAAAAGTGCATGGAAAAAATGGTATTAGTCCAAACTTAATCATTGAGCCAGCCATCATTTCACTCTAAGTCTGCTTGAGCTGTGCTTGGTGTAGAACCAAAGAGGATTTGATTTAGAAAACAAAATATCCATTACCAACTAATCATGATACCTTAAAAAATAAGAACTCATATACTTGTCTTCAATAATTATTCACCTTCCTTACAAACTGATATTATTAAACATGAGATGAATCTTTTTAAGAACAATTAACCTAAAACTCATGTACTCACTTAAACAAATAAATAAAAAACATTCAATTGAAATATAAAGGATATGTGACCTTTGGGAACTTCCATTATTCTTATGTAACCAAATAATTAAATTATACTCCCTTTTTAAAATTTTTATCATTCATTTTTATAACCGAGGATGTGAGATTAAGAGTGACATAACTTTTATAATGACATGATCTTCGAGAAATTTCCAGAATAATTAGATTTGATACTAATTGAAATAAAAATTCTAGCAGGTTCTTCATTTGTCCCCCCCCTCAAGGAAGACACTCTTCATCATCTTCATAATGGTGGATCTCATTAGGAATGGATATCAAGAAATTCTAGTATAGAGAATACATCAGAATGGGTTTTCATCGTGTGATAATCCATATTGGAAAACTTTCACAACTTCATCAAGGACGATCTTCTAGAACATTTGTTATTAAAAATTCAATGAAATATGATTTAAATAAGATCAAAATAAGATGAAATCTTATTTATCCTAGATTTCCATAATAGAACATCACATTCTTAATCATCATTAAATATTATCCTTCATCATATTAATATTTGAATATAAATTGAGGAATCATTCAAGGATGGTAACTTCTTCATATTTGCTATCATGAATTGACATCACTCACTACTTCTCAGGTTTTCCCCTGAGAACTTGATTCACCTTCAATTCCCTATATTATAAACATAAATTCAATACAAACAGATTTAAGGGAATAATGTGGATCCTCCATGCTTCATTAATATGAACAACATGGTCGTTATTTGTTTCAACTAAGTTGATCCACTTGATCCAGTCTTCATGCTTTCACATATGAACTTCTATTTTGATTTATGTTGAGTTATTATGGATCTCTTCACATCTTTTTATGATTTGTGTGGGGAAATTTTCTTCTTAACTATCTTCATAGATTATATATCATTTTTTATTTTAGGACTTCTTCTTGTTCTGGTAATAAGGTTAAACAAACTTTTTGAATGGGACCATATTTCTTGCTTCTCTCACATAGAACTTATTTAACACAAGATTTTTTTTTCAACCTTTAATTAAATTTTTATTCATCATGTGGAATCTTTTCATTTCCTCTTAAAATAGCCTTAGCTTGTGCATCTTCAAGTTTCCTCATTTTTCCAAGTCTTTAAGCTAAATAACTAACATGTCATTAAGAACTATGGATGAAATTTTGGATCCTGCACAAGGGTTATTTTGAGTTTTATCCATCTTGGTAGTTATTTTGGATCCACCACCCTTCAACTTATTGGATTTAGAATCAAACGTCATCTCAATATCCTTACTTGAAATCATCTTGGGAGAATTTGCGTTAATAAAATTCCTCAGATTTCTTCCCATGGTTTATTCTTTATTCCTAGCCAGATTTTATGATCTTCTTTTCTTATCAACTTTTGATACATGTTGAGATGAGAATGTAACAACCTTGTGACCACCTCCATTTCATACATCACAGATGTTATCAATCATTCCAAATATATTTATAGTATACATATGCTTATGAAAATTTGGATGTTTCTTTTTTTACTTTATGAATTTACCCCCTTGAGATAGGCTTCCTTTGTGATTTTATATTTTGAGGATTGTACCAAAAATTTAATGCAAGATTCCCAAATCAATTGCAGTACCAACATTGACCCACAAATATTGATTCCATGATATCTTATATATAAGGTTGTTGGGTCTTCATGAAATGTTTTGTTTTATATGGGGAACTATCTTCCACACTATTTTTTCTATTCACTCTAGTAATGGTGGCAGGGTTATTATCACCATTATTTATCCATACTTATTTGGATTGTTTTTTATAACCTGCACTGTTCATGATAATGGATTTAGAGTCATTGGTACAAGATGGTATGGATGGTACATGTATCTTCTTAGATTCTTGAGATAGATCATAAAAACATGTCATGGTCTTATTATCATTTGTTAGAGGTATTTAAACCATATAAATATCTAATGAAAATTTAGTACTATTAGAAACTATCTCCTTATTTTGTGAAGTTTCAATAGGTGTCTTCTCAAGATTGGACAACAAAGCTTCCAATTATAGAAATTTCATATTGAGGATGATTTTATGATCTTAAATCATAATCATCTTCCCTTTACAACCCTTCTTCATTCTTTAAACTTCATCTTCATGCAGATTAAATTTATTTTGTAATAGAGAGTCGTGATCTTTGATCTTCTTGAAATTTTCTTCCAAATGTAAACCCTGGACTTTAGTGATCTTCTTCATCTTATCTTCAAGTTCATGGATTCTTATTTCAGAGCCTTCTTAACTCACTCTTTCTCTTAAAATTCATTGACACATATTGAGGAACTCATATCAAGTTCCCTATTTATTTCTTCAAAGGTTTCAACTTGTCCGAAGAGATTTAAACATTAAATTTTTCTTACTTACAACACCTTATCCAAAACATAAGTTTCTTATTCTAGTTGGGTGATATCTTCCTACATACATTTAAAGATTACACAAACAAGGAATTATATTTCTTTAGGAATACCATACAAGATAACTCTTAATCTATCAATTGATAATTTTTAATAATTTATAGATTGATCATCATCAATTTTGATATCATTTCATCTTGAGAAATGTTTTCAAATGTATTAACACAGACCTCCTGACTAATAGATGAAGGATGGTTATCCATATTCTTGGTGGAAATATGACCCACCTTCTTATTAGTTTCCAATACTGATATATATTTATTGTAAGCATGGCATAGAGAAACAGATACTTCCTCTTCTTTAGACAAGAGGATATTATTCTTCAAATTTATCTTCTCTTTATTTTTCTTATTCATCATGGTCTTGGTAGATATAAACTTCTACTCATAGGTAACTGTATCTTCAACAAAACTACACTTCATTTTCAACTTAGTAACGAAACTCAAGTCTTCAAAAGAGAATAGCTTCATCGTAGAGAATCTAACAGAGGTGAACCTACCTCTGATACCAATTTTGAGGACCAGGTTGGTATATTCCTAACACTAGGGGGGTGAATTAGTGTTGGGGAATTTTAATCCAATTAAAAATTTTATCCCTATACCTCTTTAACATATTAGGATCTAAATTATTTTATTCTCTTCTTTCTATCACATGAAATAATATTAAAGTAGTAAAGACAAGTACACAATGGTTTACAAGGTTCAATACTAAATAAGAGTAGATAGTCTCTAGCATGGTCAGAAATAATCCTGACCATATAATCCACTAGAAAAAAAATTCCTTTTGTATGAATTTCAATGATTAGGATATTCCCTTACACTCATGTAGTATTATGTAAAAAATATAACAATGCATTCATATAGAAATTTTAAAACAATCTAATAATGCATGTTTTACAGCATATAGATGGATCTTTATACTACCTTCTAAGACAATCTTCTCTTTATTGATGAGGGTTTGTAACACCTAGAAAGTCATCTACCAGTTGAGTCCTATCTAATGTCACAGTTCTTCTTTGTTCCTCCAAAGCCTTATTCTCCACTTTGTTAATTGCACATCAACATGAAAGAAACTCCTCTTATATCTTCCTAGAAAAAAACTTGATAGACTCAAAATATTCTTCCTATATTAGTCATAATAATATAAATGTGTTGTGGAATTATAAACACTAGATATTCTATAACCCAAATTATAATCAAATGATATCAACTTGGTCACCGAATCCTCTTCTCTTCTTTTCTATTTCTTCTTTGGTGCAAGAGAAACTGTAATGAGATATCTTCTTCTTCTTCTTACTGTAATAAAAAAAATCTTTTGTGATTATTAAACCAATAAATATCAGATCAACTTAGCATCATAACAATTAATATTCCTTGAATAATAATCAATCTTTTAGTGGGAACACTCTATTATTCCCATACACACAATAATGTGAAATTGTGTAGAAAGTGTCTTATTCTCTTTCTTAGACACTCAATACCGATACATGAGTGTATCAGTTTACTCATCTTCTTACTTGTGAAAATATGAACTTAGGTGAACATATGATTCTTCTTTACACTGAAAAACTATGTATTTTTTATCTTATCTACCCATTGCATATCAATTGGGTACACACACGGTTTAACTTTGTGAAACATAGTGTAGGTATTATACCCAATCACTAGTTCATAGAACCATTCTTTGAGAATCACTTTGATCATATGAGTTTGACAGATATCGAGTGTCTATAGATCATCTTTTTCACAAATCATGATGAGGGTGTAAACAACATATTTATCCTTTGTGAAATGTTCTGTATACTCTATAAATTTCCTTGAACCACATGATGCGTTGCACCGAATGATGTGAGTGCTTTGTGTTTGTTCTTCCATGGAATGCCCTTGCTTCGCAGATGGATGATGCCTCGGGAACTGCTTATGGTCTGCAGACTACATTCCCTTCGTGGACTACTTTTGCTTCCATGGACCGCCTCTGCTTTGCAGATGACTGATGCCTACATAAACAACTAATGCTTCATGGAACATTTTATTTGAGGTAAATTGAACCCCACAAACACCTTCTACACACTATCTTTTTGGAAATTTCTCCTTCACGGAAATGATCCCCATTAAGTCTTCTGTTTCAAATAATTTTCCCTAATGAATTTCTTCTCCTTTGTGGAATTCTCCCTCATGAACTCTTTCAGACTTAGCCAAATTCTTCTAGCAGTGATGATATTCTATAATAAAATTCATTCTCACCTAATGATATAATTAGGGGTCTTTATATAGGAAAATAGATCTGAAAAACCCACTAATCCAAATTACCCAAACATCCAATGCGGTACAATCTTCACCATGTACTGTGTTATGCGGTCCGCAAAGCAGCTTTTTCCTTTATGACATCCATTGTCTTCTGAAACACAACACCCTTTGAAGAAACTTGAATCACCACATATGAACCACAAATTATGTTCTTACTGAGAACTAAAATCTTCCATGAACTACACACCTCCCACAAACTGTTTTCCCTACGTGGTCTGCGTAGCATGCTTCGTGGTCCATAGAACATTTCTATACAATGATCATTCCTTTTCCTATTTCTTTTCTTCGTCATTTAGTATTCTTCCTTTTCATTTTTCAAGCTGTTCTTCATGGTATAAAAACTACACTATGATAATTCATTTATATAAAAAACTTCCTTTTCCATAAAACAAACTCCCAATTTTAAGGCCTAAATTTTTTTCTAACACTGGGAAACTGCACCACCTTAAAATCTACTTCAAAACACCAACCATATTGATTTTCATTCATCTACTTTTATCATGAAATTTATCATTCATGGTTTTGATCAATCAATTTTAATATTATTAAATTTTACAAGTAATGTATTGTAACTGAAATACCTTCCTGTGAAATCTTTCTTTCTAATAAAACCTAAATATTATCATCATCACCTCTTATCCCCCTTTACTTTATAAGGATTTAATCACAATTTCTCCAAACATCTTATGATATTTTTGAAATAAAAAACTAGAAATAATCATCATATTTAACTGGCATAATTTTTCAACCTTGAAATCCAATGTCATCTAAAGAATCCATAAAAACTTTCTAGGGATAAACCTGAAACTCAATATCTTCAAAATAAATTTCATGAATTATCAAGACTTGAGGACATTGTTCAAGCTACATTAACATTATAATTACTTCATCATATTGAACACAATGAGATATTCTTATCTCATTGATCACCATTAAAAAAAATAAAAACCAGTTGAAAAAAACACAATCCAAACAAAAAGTGTACTCTTCATAATATGTTCATAATTATTCCTAACTTTGAAATATAGTAATTGAATGGTGAACACCATTGGTTCGCGAGGCGGTAGTACTTTTTACACATGAATGATGATTTAATAACCCATTTGATGGAAGTGTGTGAGGTTGTAGGTCATAAACTTAACATAACAACATCTCAATATATGGATTACACTGATGCTATTATATAATCATGGTATAATAGTAATTTTTGTATGTAGAGAAGGAAATAAAATAAAAATTCTTTTAGAAGAACATTAACTCTTTTTCAGGTATCCTCATTAGGTTTGCACTAAAGCCTTATAAGTTTTTATTTATACCAACAATAAGGCTTATAGGATTAGGGAAGAGAAGTTGGGAATTGATTTTGGTAGAGTTTGGTTGATCAAAATGTATTGATATGTGCGACGAAGTGATGAGGGTTAGTGTCCTTTTATAGTTGAGGAGGAGTGTCATTCTTGTAAATACTCAAAAGAATTCACTATTGGGAAGTAAATATTATCTAAAGTGTCTCTAGTATTGATAATTAATTGGTTATAGGGATTATATGGTTGAAAACAATCTCTAAAACACGATACAACACATTTTTTAAACTTTTTTTTTCCTTAACTTCTAAGTTTCTTTATTTTACCATTTTGGTTTTTTATTATGGTAATTAGTTTTCTAACCTATGTAATTTTTACATTAAGACTAATTTAATGTGATTATTGTTAGATAATTTTTACCCACTGATTATAAATATGATATCTAATTTATAAAATAAAAATAATATGTTTTTTTAAAATTAATTTTGACACTAGTGCATGTAACGTGCAAAAACACTACTTTAACTGTAACCGTGCTAACATATTTATTATTATTTAATAGTAAATATAGTAATTATAATAGGAAAATTATCCCTTGAATAGACCATATATGATATCTATTAACATTTAAAAATCACTTTGTATCATATTTTATTTTTAGTAATTTTAAGTCATTTAATAAAATATCATTTATTATAAAATAACATTAATGCCAATATTAATATTATTCAATTAATTTGAATTTACAAATATGAAGAAAATGATGGAATTGAAATATATTAAGTTTAAATATATTTAAAATAATATATTAGTCTAAAAAATTAATGGAAGATAATAATTCAATCAATTTACTTCACATTTTATATTTTTAGTATCATTTATTTTTGTTAATTATTAACTAAATAATTACTGCGTTTGTGTTTCTTAAGTATTTGAAGCAATTAATTCATATATATAAACTTAAAATAAATTATCATGATAGAAAAAAGATCATTTATATTTCAAAAGGATATACATAACCAAACATATGTTATTTTTACCCTATTTTAAAGATTTATAGAAATTAAAAGTAAGAAGAGAATCTTTTTTGTATTTTTCATTACTTTACTTATTATATGGGTCAATTTCATGGAAACATTTCCAAAAAACTCATAATATTAGATAATAGATTCATAATAGTATAAATATATCCATAAAATGGGTTTTGTAGAAATTGGTAGGTTATTGTAACCCTTATCTTCTTAGTTTAACCCCATGGTCAATCCATTTTTACATTAACCGTAATAATTGATTTTTACTGTGTTCAATATTCATTTGGGAAAAAAATAAATTTTACCTTATTAGAAATTATAAATTATGATAATTACAAATAATTAATCTATTTTTACTAATTAAATTCATATTAGTGGAAAATTTTAATTTAAAATTAGTCCCACCGACACGACTAGAATGTGGGGTTTTAAAGTGAAAATGTTCAAAAGTTTGAAATATTTTTTTTGTAAGATAAATATGAAAATGATTGAAATTACATAAAATGGTTAAATTTATATATAATTGATCTAATTTTACTTTAAACCCAATTCAAAATATAATTTAACATTATAAATTATTTAAACGAAAAGATGATTTTCATTTAAAATGTAGTATTTTTCACCATCCATTAAAAAAATGAAACGTCTCTAAAAAATACCAAACAACTCACCCTAAGATAATTTTGATATTAATATTTTAAAAATTAAGTTTATTTTATCATATAAAATTTCTAAATGTGTTAAAAATTAATTTTAAATTATGTGCACCAAGGACGATTAAACCATCTTTTAGAAAAACTATAATATTTTAGAAAACATTTATTTTTCCTTCAAATGATTCTTATTTTATTACTGATAGAGTTAATATTTTCATTATTATTTATATGTTTTTAAATGATTTAATCCCTCCCAATTATTCAATAATTGTGTATTTTCAACATTTATGTGTTTTTGGTGTATTTTGGGCTTAAATGTGAAAATGGGGTAATTCTGTAAAATTGGCAGTTTTATATAGCTTCTGTTTTTCAGGCATAACTTTTATAATATGGATCCAATTGAAGTGAATCCTTTTTTTAGAATTCATATGCTTGTGGAATTAAAATGTTCCTTCTGTACCAAGACCCAATTCGAAACCCAATGGTACAGAAAATTCAATCAAGTGGAGAAATCAGTTTGGAAGGCAGAATGGACCCCACTTCATTAAATATGAAATATCTCCTTCAGAAGACCTTAGAATGAGGTGATTCTAGATGGTGTCGACATAGGACTTCAAAAGGACGGCTCACATTAAATTTCATAAATTATTGAGCTCATTAATGCATCCTCTTGTCACGTCCAAGTGGAGTGCGTGAAATAGTGTTTGGAGGCCAGAAAAGTAATGGTAATTGATTCGGCCATATCTTTCTTTAAACCTGTCCAATGGCTCTAAACCTTTTAGGGTAAATAGAAAACTGCATTTCCAACATTCTATAAGAAGGGACCTCAGTGTGTTTCGACCGGCTGGTGGGAATAACAAAGGCAAACTTCTGGAGTACAGATTCTGGAGCATCAAATTTTCTGTTCTTTGTTTTCTCTCTTTTGTTCTTCTTAGTTTTGTAATGAATTATTCTTTCCCCTTAGTCACAATTACCCTTACTATGGTGGGGTAAACTTCTGTGTGATTGGGGAAGGAGAGGTTTTCCATATTGTATTTCATGAGTTCCTTCTATTAATGTTTTAAAATCCTCTTTTCTCTTCTGCGAATCTGTTTCAATTTCTTATAACAGTTTTTATTATCATGTATGATTGTATCTGATTTTAGATTCTGTTGTTCATTTATATTTGGTCAATTATCAATATCTCCCTCCACTAGGTTCTGGTTTATAAACAATGGAATAGACCGGGATTTAGTGGTGTAGTACTCGGTGATCACTGGTACGTGTGTGAGGAGTAGTGAATGTTCTTGATTACTTGGGATAAACAAGACCCGATTGGGAATTGCCTAAGATAACTGGGGGTATTTTCTATAACTCTATTACACATTGGAAGGAGAGTAGACCAACCTAATATTTTAGTAAGGTTTATTCTCACATTTTTAATTGACCAATGGAGTGATAACAAACGATTGTGGATTCTCACTCTTAACGATTTAGCAGAGGAGAATTGGGTAAAATGAACAATGATAGAATTACAATTGGAAAACCGAACCTAACCTGATCACCATTTTATATCGCTGATTTTAATCACATAATTTTTGAATTTGTTTCAAAGCTTTCACTTAATTACTTTACTTTATTTAGTTTCTTTCTTGTATTTTCTAAATCAAACAATTTCTAAAAACAACCTCACTTCTTTCTATTTTAAGGTGACAGCTTAATTGTTGTGCACTCCTCTCTGGAGACAACCTAGGTAATCCACTATAATACATTTTAACATAGGTTATATTTGTTTTTTCCACACCCCACGATAGGCACGTGTCAAAACTTGGCGCCGTTTCCGGGGAGGTAGTGCCAACATTTATTTTCTTTTCTTTTCTCTCTTCTCATCTTTTCTCTTCAAAATTGCATGACTAGAACCTCAAAAATTGAACCTTTACCCATAGATCCTGAAATTTAAAGAACCTTGTTGAATAGACTTAGAAACATTAATTTAGAATCTGAATTTGAGGAAGTTCCCCTTGCAGACTCAAGTGAAACTTCAAGTGTTCACTCTGAGCCTGTCATCATGGATGAAAATCAAAACCAAACACTTAGAGACCTCTGTGCACCACAATTCCTAAATCAAAACAATCAACTTGCCATGCCAGTGTTACAAAATGATTTTGAAATGAAAACTAACATGATTCCTTTGCTTCCAAAGTTTCATGGTTTGGCTGGTGAAGATCCAAAAAAACACATTAAAGAGTTCACACATGTTTTCTCAACTTTCAGACCCCGTGGAATTACCGAGGAGCAGGTAAAATGGAAGGCATTTCCATTTTCATTGGATGGAGCTGCTAAAGAATGGTTGTACGGCCTAAAACTAAGAGATGTACATGACTGGAATGACCTGGTAAGACGTTTTATGCAAAGATTCTTCCCCACCTCTAGAAGCACAACCATTCGGAAGAAAATCTACGCCATATGACAATCATCTGGAGAAACCCTTTACGAGTACTGGGAGAGATTTAAGATGCTATGTGCCAGCTGTCCACATCAAGCCATTGAGGAACACCACTTTCTTGTCTTATTCTATCAAGGACTACTGGACAATGATAGAAACCTTCTTGATGCATCATCTGGAGGTGCCTTGATTGACAAGTCACCAGAATAAGCCAAGGGCTTGATTGAGAAGATTTCCCAAAACTCGCAGCAATTTGGAACAAGAGGTATTGGAACAAGAGGTATTCATGAGGTACTCACTTCTCATCCATCACCCTTATTAGAAACTAATATTGAAGAGCTTACTAGTTTGGTGAGGCAGATGACCTTGAAGCAAGTTAGTGACCAACAAGCACCAGCTAAGGTATGTGGTTTATGCTCATCTCCTGATCATTTCACTGACCAGTGTGCTGAAATATAGGGAATGGAAAGTTGTGCAGCAGCCTTTCAACCAAGGAAGTTCCAGCAAAATCAAGGATGGAGAGAGCCTAACCAAGTCCAATATGGATTTGGAAATCAACATAATCATGCTAGGCCCCCGTACCAAAATTAGTTTCAAAACCAACCCCCATTCCAGAATCAATTCCAGAACCCTCCACCATTTCAACAAAAGCAGTCTTATAATCAGCCTTCATACCAAAAACCAACCAATATCCAAAGACCCTATGAGAAACCATCCACTAGTGCCCAACCTC
The DNA here is from genome assembly GCA_963277665.1 of Viscum album. Lineage (NCBI taxonomy): Eukaryota > Viridiplantae > Streptophyta > Magnoliopsida > Santalales > Viscaceae > Viscum > Viscum album. Next base: position 244,223,796 of record OY728129.1, read on the forward strand.
CAATTCAAAACTAACAAAAATATGAGCTTGAAGGACTGAAAGACACTGTTAAAGATTTGTCCAATAAGTTTGAGAGTCTCATGGACTTTCTGACCAAAAATCCAGGTAAACTCCCTTCCAAAACAATCCCAAACCCAAAAGAGAATGTTAGTATTATAACTACAAGAAGTGGAAAATAGCTCCGACCACCATCCACCATTGAACCTGAAACAAGAAAAACTAATATGGGTGAGAATGAAGTTAGAAATGATGAAAGTTATATGAAAATGCATCGAGAAGAAGATAAGAAAGAGGAGGATGAAAATGATAGGCCAAGAAGGAAGAAACAAGAAACACCATTTCAAAGGCATCAAAGGGAGAAGAAAGATATACCACCACCATTTCCATCAAGGATGATTGAATCAAAGAGGTTACAAGAAGAAGAACTGCAAAAAGAAATTATGGACACCATTCAGAAAGTGGAAATCAACATACCTCTGCTTGAAGCACTCAAAAAAATTCCAAAGTATGCTAAGTTTTTGAAGGATCTTTTCACCAAGAAAAGGAGACTTCAAGGGAATGAGAGGATCAATTTGGGAAGAAGCGTCTTAGCCCTTATCACACCACAATTGCCAACCAAATGTCAAGATCCAAGGACATTTTCTATTCCATGCATCATTGGTTCATTAAATTTCCCTAATGATTTGTGCGATTTAGGTGCATCAATTAATGTATTTCCTCACTCAGTATATACTTCTTTGCATATGGGAGACTTAAATCCCACAAGAGTGGTGGTCCAGCTTGCAAATAGATCCACAGTATTCCCAGCAGGAGTTCTGGAGGATGTCCTGGTAAAAGTCAAAGATCTTTTATTCCCTACTGACTTTTATGTGTTGAATATGGAAGATGATAGGATCCCATCACACTCACCCATCATTTTGGGGAGACCTTTCTTGAAGACAGCCAAAACCATTATCAATGTCCATGAAGGGACACTTACCATGGAGTTTGGAGATAGCACCGTCCACTTCAATATTTTTGAATCCATGAGGCACCCATCAGATGATCATTCACTCTTCGCACTCTCCCATGAAGATGGCATAGAACCAATTGAAGAATCAGGTATGTTTCATGAATTTTTATCATTAGGAGAGAATTTTTCCATTAAAGATATCACTGAACATATGGATTCCCAAACTCTTGGAGGTTCTGATTTCCTGTTGGAAGAAGAGGTAAAATCTGATTTCTTTGATAATTTGTTAAATGATGATAAAGATGATATGATTTCTTGTGTTCAGGATGTCAAACCATTGGAAGTCGAGAACTTCAATTTAGTTTCATCTCTTGAGCATCCTCCTGATCTAGAATTAAAACCACTCCCCACAGATTTAAAATATGTTTACCTTATGGAGGGAGAGAAATTACCAGTAATAATTGCTAATAATCTATCTAAAACTCAAGAAAAATCATTGATTGATCTTTTGAGAGAGAATGTCCAAGAAATAGGGTGGAGCTTAGGTGATATCCCAGGAATAAACCCAAAAATTTGCTCACATAGAATTTTTCTTGAGGGAGATTCCAAACCTGTCAGACAACCCCAAAGGAGGCTGAACCCTACCCTGATGGAGGTTGTGAAAAAAGATATTGAGAAGTTATTAGAAGCCGGGATCATCTATCCTATATCAGATTCACAATGGGTTAGCCCCATACATGTAGTCCCAAAGAAAACTGTCCTAACCATTGTGAGGAATGAAAAGAATGAATTAGTCCCTGTGAGAATTCAGAATAGCTGGAGAGTATGCATCAATTTTAGGAAGCTGAATCAGGTCACTCGAAAAGATCATTTCCCTATCCCGTTCATTGACCAGATGTTAGAGATATTGGTAGGTAGAACTCATTATTGCTTTTCAGATGGATTTTCAGGTTATTTTCAGGTACCCATTGCTCATGAAGATCAAGAGAAGACTACCTTTACTTGTCCTTTCGGAAATTTTGCATACAAAAGGATGCCATTTGGATTGTGTAATGCTCTAGGTACATTTCAGAGGTGTATGGTAAGTACATTTTCTGATCACATTGAAGATTTCTTGGAGGTTTTCTTGGATGACTTCACAGTTTTTGGAAATTCATTTGACCATTGTTTGAAAAATCTGGAAAAAGTTTTGAAAACTTGCATTGAAAAGAACCTTGTTTTGAATTTTGAAAAGTGTCATTTTATGGTTGAGAGAGGAATTGTCCTTGGGCATGTCATTTCACAGAAAGGCATTGAGGTTGATAAATCAAAAATTGAAGTGATAAATTCTTTGCCTTACCCAACTTGTGTGAAACATATTAGATCATTTTTAGGACATGCAGGATTCTACAGGAGGTTTATAAAAGATTTTAGTAAGATTTATCTCCCTCTCTCTAGATTACTTTTGAAAGATTTTGATTTTGATTTCAACGGTTCATGTAGGGAAGCATTTGATGAGTTGAAGAAGAAATTGATTACACCACCAGTGATGAAACCACCAAATTGGGAAGAACCATTTGAGATACTTTGTGATGCTTCAAACCAAGGAGTTGGAGCTGTCCTTTCTCAGCGAATTGAGGGCAGGCCACAAGTCATTGCATATTCCTCGAAAACCTTAGATGCGGCCCAATTCAACTACACAACAACAAAAAAAGAGTTTTTAGCAGTTGTTTTTTGTTTAGAAAGATTTAGATCGTATCTGCTTGGAACTAAAGTCATTGTGTTTTCTGATCATGCAGCTCTTAGGTACTTGATGAAGAAGGCTGAAGCAAAACCAAGGCTAGTGAGATGGATACTACTACTACAGGAGTTTAACATAGAAATCAATGATAAGAAGGGATCTGAGAACCAAGTGGCTGATCACTTAAGTAGACTACCCAACACCGCTGAAGTTGAGATTCCAGACACTGAACCACTAAATGATCGCCTTCCAGGAGAGCAATTGTACTTGATTGAAGGAGAAGTACCTTGGTATGCTGACATGGTCAATTATCTAGTAACATCTCAGGTCCCATCTCATTTAAATTCTCACCAAATTCACAAATTGAAATCTGAATCTAAATATTACATCTGGGATGATCCATTTCTTTGGAAGATTTGCAGTGACCAAATGATCAGAAGATGTTTGCCTAAAAATGAAATTGAATCAGTCTTTAGGTTTTGTCACACATTAGCTTGTGGAGGCCACTTTGGACCTCAAAGGACTTCAAGAAAGGTTTTAGAATCTGGACTTTATTGGCCAACACTTTTCAAAGATTCTCATGAATTTTGTAAACGGTGTGAAAAATGTCAGTTTACAGGAAATATTTCAAAGAGACAAGAAATTCCCCAAAATCCACTTAGTTTTAGTGAAATATTTGAAGTTTGGGGGATAGATTTTATGGGACCTTTCCCAATGTCATTTGGAAATTATTATATTCTTCTTGCTGTTGATTATGTTTCCAAATGGGTGGAAGCAAAAGCCGCCAGAACTGACGATGCTAAAGTTGTTTGTGATTTTGTCAGGGCTAACATATTTTGTAGGTTTGGAGTTCCTAGAGCCATCATTAGTGATCAAGGGACTCACTTTTGTAATTGGAGAATGGCGGATTTGTTGAAAAAGTATAGGGTGCATCATAAAACATCAGCTCCCTATCATCCACAGACTAATGGGCAAGCTGAAGTGTCCAATAGGGAAATCAAAGGAATTTTGGAAAAGACTGTTAATCCAAATAGGAAGAATTGGAGCCAAAGGTTAGAAGAAACATTATGGGCTTATAGGACAGCCTACAAAACCCCAATTGGAATGAGTCCATATAGGCTGATTTATGGGAAAAGTTGTCACCTACTTGTGGAATTGGAACATAAGGCATACTGGGCTGTGAGGAAGATGAATCTGGATCTTGAAAGTGCTGGGAAAGAGAGAAGATTGCAATTACAGGAGATGGAAGAAATTATAAGGGAATCATTTGAAAATTCTAGGATTTACAAAGAGAGAACAAGAGTTGCTCATGACAAACTAATCCAACCAAGGGACTTCCATCCAGGAGACAAAGTGTTATTATTCAATTCAAGACTCAAGCTGATGCCAGGTAAACTTCGTTCCAGGTGGGAAGGTCCATTTATAGTTACTCATGTATATCCTTTTGGTGCTGTGCAGATTGTGAAGGATAAAGTGAAGGATCCATTCACTGTTAATGGGAACAGATTGAAGAAATTCCTTGGGACCATTCCATCAGAGCCAATGGAGGAGATCACACTCCTCCAACCTATTTATCAATAAACTTCATCAGGTCGTACCTCTCCTTTATATTTTCATGATTGTTGTGATTCAATTTCCAATATTCTTACATGTTAAATACATTTGAATGCATTGTGGACACTGCATCATTTAAGTGTGGGGGAGGGAACCTTTGTAGTGTAGGATTTTTATGTGTTGTTTGTTTTCCTATTTGTTTAAAAAAAACATGTGAGTGTTTAAAATTTTGTGTGTTTATTTTTCAATTTTTGCGTGTTTTTGAAACTTTTGAGCTGAAATTATTATCATTGATATTTTTGAAATCCATCTCCATGAGTGAAATAATTTATTCCTTGAAACTGAGCTTAAATGAATGCTGAAAATGACATTGTTTCAAGTTCAATTCTTTGGGAATTTCATGAAAAAATACTCTGTTTTTTGAATCCCATGCCATATATCACTGTCTTTATATTTTAAATCACATTCCCGTGAGGCTTATAAACCTATTATTTTCATATTATTTACATTCATCTCACTTCTTGAGAGAACCAAATCATTCTTGATTTAACCAGAATTTGATTTATTCCTGTCAAAACTTGAGGGTTTGAGGAACTTGTGTTTTAAATTATTGAGGCATTTCTTTGGTTTGAAAGCCCCCTTTTCAAGATAATCCCTTTAATAATGGCCTACCTTGAACATTTAATCCTTGTAGCCCATAGAAGCCATGAACAGCCTGTTAGTTTAGCCACATTACAAGCCAATTTTCCCTATCCAACCTGCTCTTGAAGTGAAATTGCATGATCTATTTGAACATAAGTGTGGGGGGAAGATGTCTTGTATTGTACTACCTTATTTGGGGATACTTTGATTTTTTTTGAAGAGATGTTATTGCTGCAAAAAAAAAATTATTCTGCTGAAAGCTGTGCCTTTTCTGGAGCTTTCATGATTAGAGAAGTTGTGCCTTTCTGGAGATTCTAATGTAAAAAGGAAGCTGTGCCTTTTCTGTAGCTTTCAAGAAATATTATATTTGAGTATATTGAAATGTTTACTGCTGAAATGATGAACTATGGGAACATTTCTTGATATTCCATGGAGAAGGAGTTTATTTTCTACTAAGGGGAGTGAAGAGAACACCATACTTTTGTGAAAATTAGAGTAATGCAATTTTGCTTCAAAAAGAGCCAAGCCCTCTTCATTCAGCCTCAAGAATTTTCACATATAAATCCTACCAACCTAAAGCCACAAAACAAATTTAACTAGTCCTCATGATAAACATATGTCTTTAACTCACATCGGGTGGAGATGTAGGAATTTATCAAGCCTATGGTGACCCTTGTATGAGTTTGGATGAGAAAGACATTGCTAAAAAATTGAAATTTGTGTAATGAGAGATAATGAAAGTTAGGTAAGTGTTTTGTGTGCATGGGAAGAGAAATGAAGAGTAAATTTATTGAATGATCCTAAATTAAGAACATGAAATAATAGAGTTTGAGGAGGCATGATATATTTTGTTTCGTGTTTTCAAATTTGTGGATCTCATGGATATGTGTTTTGAATTTACTTTGAATTTATTTTGATTCTGACTTGTCCAGGAGTCCAAGTGATAAGTGTGGGGGAATTGATAGAGTTAATATTTTCATTATTATTTATATGTTTTTCAATGATTTAATTCCTCCCAATTATTCAATAATATTGTATTTGCAACATTTATGTGTTTTTGGTGTATTTTGGGCTTAAATGTGAAAATGAGGTAATTCTGTAAAATTGGCAGTTTTATATAGCTTCTGTTTTTCGGGTATAACTTTTATAATATGGATCCAATTGAAGTTAATACTTTTTTGTAGGATTCATATTTTTGTGGGCTTAAAATGGTCCTTCTGGACCAAGACCCAATTCGAAACCCAATGGTACAGAAAATTCAATCAAGTGGAGAAATCAGTTTGGAAGGCAGAATGGACCCTACTTCATTAAATATGAAATATCTCCTTCATCCGACCTTAGAATGAAGTGATTCCAGCTGGTGTCGACAGAGGACTTCAAAAATACGGCTCACATTAATGTTAATAAATTATTGAGCTCATTAATGCATCCTTTTGGCGCGTCCAAGTGGAGTGGGTGAAATAGTGTTTGGCGTCCAGAAAAGTAATGGTCATTGATTCGGCCATATCTTTCTTTAAACCTGTCCAATGGCTCTCAAATTTTGAGGGTCGATATAAAACTTAATTTATAACATTATTTAACAAGGGACCTCAGTGTGTTTCGACCTGATGGTGGGAATAACAGAGGAAAAATTCTGGAGTACAGATTCTGGAGCATCAAATTTTCTGTTCTTTGTTTTCTATCTTTTGTTCTTCTTAGTTTTGTAATGAATTATTCTTTCCCCTTAGTCACAATTAACCTTACCATGGTGGGGTAAACTTCTGTGTGATTGGGGAAGGAGAGGTTTTCTATATTGTATTTCATGAGTTCCTTATATTAATGTTTTAAAATCCTCTTTTCTCTTCTGCGAATCTGTTTCAATTTCTTATAACAGTTTTTATTATCATGTACGATTGTATCTGATTTTAGATTCTATTGTTCATTTATATTTGGTCAATGATCAATATCTCCCTCCACTAGGTTCTGGTTTATAAACAATGGAATAGACCAGGATTTAGTGGTGTAGTACTCGGTGATCACCGGTACGTGTGTGCGGAGTAGTGAATGTTCTTGATTACTCGGGATAAACAAGACCCGATTGGGAATTGCCTAAGATAACTGGGGGTATTTTCTACAACTCTATTACACATTGGAAGGAGAGTAGACCAACCTAATATTTTATTAAGGTTTATTCTCACATTTTTAATTGACCAAGGGAGTGACAATAAACGATTGTGGATTCTCACTCTTAACGATTTAGCAGAGGAGAATTGGGTAAAATGAACAATGCTAGAATTACAATTGGAAAACCGAACCTAACATAATCACCATTTCATATCGCTGATTTTAATCAAATAATTTGTCAATTTGTTTCCAAACTTTCACTCAATTACTTTACTTTATTTAGTTTCTTTCTTGTATTTTATAAATCAAATAATTTCTAAAAACAACATCACTTCTTTCTATTTTAAGGTGAAAGCTTAATTGTTGTGCACTCCTCTCTGGAGACAACCTAGGTAATCCACTATAATACATTTTAACATAGGTTATATTTGTTTTTTCCACACCCCACGACAGGCACGTGTCAATTACTAATAAATATATAAATAATAAAAATGTGAAATATATATTTTAATAATTTATTTAATACTATTCATACCCACCATTCCAATATCCAGGTGATAACTATCATATTAAATTACAATATTAATAGTATAATGTTGTTCGGTAAAGCTCGATCTTCCATGTAGTGAAAGTTATCAAAGAAATTAGTTGTAGAATGAAATGAAAACTAAACTAGTATTTTTTGTAACTTATGATATGCAATAAAATTTTATTATTTTATAATTTTTTGTATTTTACATTCTCCCCACCTAAAATAAATCATTTGCTCATAATTTAAACTTGATATCGGTATTCAAGGGTTTGATATTTGAAAATTATTTTGTTAGAAAACTCACATCATAAATGGGTTAATAAAATATTTTCATAATAAGAGAGAAAGGTAAGTAAGAAATTCATATGTAATAATCTCATAAATAGGTTTATGAGTAGAATAATGTAGGTAGGAAATAAAAACATGGACATGAATGTGAAAAATAACACCCAAATATTGATGGAGAGTAATAAAGAACATTGATCAAAAGAAAGTGGGTGATCCAGAGAAGGTTAACGACCAACAAATCAGAAGAAAACTAGGTTTTAAAAGGTTTATTGATATCATTTTAAATTATTTTAATATGATAAAATTTTATTTCAATATCCATTTCCTAAATTCAATAAAATTTATTGAGAAGGTATGCTTACTTTATTTCATTACATTTCATAAGAACTATCTCATCCATTTATTGGTCCTTGAACAATTTGTAATTCATCTCTTACTCCAAGAAATGAATATCCCAAAATGAATTTTATATGTTTTAATAATTGAAATTCACCTTTAACAGATCATAAGACCTATAAAAGAGTGAAAAATCATCCCATCAGTCTATAAATATTTTAAAAAACTTATATGGTTATATTGTTTTTGTGAATTAATATCTAGAACTCAAAAGTAATACTTTTTGTTCATCGTTAATATTTATTTTTCAAACCAATTAACAAATGACATATTAACTAGGATATCGCGTAGGCCAGTGGTAGGTGATAAACCTTTATCTCCCTTCAGTTATGGGTTAAAACCCCACCGCCTTGGAGGAATTGATGGGATGTCAACTCTCATGCATTTTTTTCTTTTTATAAAACTATATTAATATAATTCCTATAACATTCCTAAGAAAATATAGACAACCTTGAAATAAAAGTAATTATTAAATAATTTTTTATTAGGGTTTTCAACATGATTCATTTTTTTACAAAATATAATAATCTTATTTGGATACTATTACAATGTCATTTAAGATCATATTAACCCTAATGGTTATCAATACCTTTAAAATTTGGTCTATAAAATGTAAAGTAATTATTCCTCAAATAAATATTACACTAAAACATGTTCTAAACTAATGGGTTATATTGCCATACATTTCTTCCAAAATATACTTAATCTTGGTAGAATAGCATCACATACTTACTAAAAAGAAGTTTTTAAGACTTAAAACATATTGTAAACCTTAATATCATAATACTACGATGGTATACGAAACTCTTAAGTTAATTAGACAAATGTGCTCCTAAAATTTAATAAAATATTTAAATTTTTCATGATTCCTATAACCAAAATACCATTGATAAAAATACTTCCAAAATTTAATTCTTGAATCCTAATAAAAAAATACCTCATCCATTTTATTTTCACATAGTTACTTCCTTGTTATAGGGTTTAATCAAGTCTATTAATTTTATTTATCAATTTAAATCCTTCATAATGGTCTATAAATAAAATGTGAATTATCCTAAGCATATATCTCAGGAGTGTCAGACTAGGTGCGCAGTGAGGTTCATTTTCATATACCAGGTTATGCTTGAGTCATGTCCATTGTGACCTTTTTAGAGTTACTACATGTAGATACCTGAATCTTGACGTACATGGACATTACATTACTTTTTCGGAATACTTAGTACATAACAAAAACAGATACACAAGGACCGTAATAGTTTAGTGTCTTTGGAAACTCGGAATAAAATCTTCTAATCGTGGTGAAAGATCTTCAACATCTCCCAATAAAGATCTTCCGCTTTTTTTTCTTACCTAAAACCTTTCTTTATATCCTGGGGAAAAGAAAACATAAAAGGGGTGAGCTCAAATTCTCAGTAAGGGTAAACATAGAGAACATAAATCAATCTATAAACATTTGAATGCAAAGATTTGAACCTAAAATCTAAACATCAAAATCTTGAGCAAAGACATGAATCTTGGATGTACTTAAGGCATATATCATAAGGGAACATAAATCATGATAAAATAGCATGAAAATAAAACATGTAATTTTGGAATCCATTAAGAACATGTAATGATTTCCATAGTAGCCAAGGCATTACTGCCAAGACCATCTTAGTGGACAAAGTCCCTTTCTGAATCGAGTTCACTCCTTGTTTCAGTCCTCTAACACTGAACCCGATTAACTTACCATTCCAGCCATGTCTATCTCATGAGATATAAATCTTTACCCAATACATTGGAGGGAGATATAGGTCCCACCCATCTCATAATGAAATCATTCTTACTTGTGCCACAAAATAAACTTAAAACATTCATCACAACACAAAGAATAAAATGGGTTTCATAAACATCCTACCATCATCACACAATCCATATAAAATAAATGGATATCATTTCATAATAAGAAAAGTGAAACCATGAAAATCATAGATACATTATACTTGAAACATACACATATGAAATAATGTCATCTTAGATGAAAAACGGTTTTGATAAAACACTTGAAATGAATTCTTGAGGAAAATATCCTTTCTTCTTCAAAATCATTTTCTTTTCACAAAATGTCATGCAATTTAAAAAAAAGGATTTTTTAGAAAATAGTCATGAAATATTTTGGAGGAAGATTCATGAATATAAGGCTTTATAAAACCGTAAAAATCCTTTCATGCCGTATAAGTTAAAAAAAACATTCTTCTCGTACTTTTGCTGGAAAAGTCAAAAAGTACCTCGTAACGTAAACAAAAGAAAGATTCATTACATACCATGTAGTAAAATTCAAGAATGGGTAAAAAGGACTTTAAAAATAAAATAATACACTTTTATAAAACATGGACATGGATTATAGCAATAACCCCAGTAAATACTTACGAATAAGCAATCTCGAATAAAAATGAGATTTGCAAAATTATCCTTTACCTTAGGTCCGATATGCTTCGTACGTATCCGAATCTCCTGTATAATGATTTAAATAATGTAATTGACTTATTAAATAATCATATTCATTGTTATGATATCATATATGGTTCACTTATGACATTATATTACCCGTTCTTTTGTAAATTCCATGTTAAAGAGCATTTTGGGTAAAATCGTTTCATTTGTCGTCCGTGTTTTGACTTGTAATTATTCATATTATTACTTAGATAATGATTAATTAATTAAAGAATATAAAAAATTATTTATATATAATATATATTCATAATATACATATATATAATAGATCGATAAATTGAAAGAAATACACCGTTCATGGAGATGGTAGGCCGTACATACGCATGAACGTCGTTTTTGTTTCCTCATTGAATTGAATGGAATTAATTGGATGACATAAATATATATATATATATATATATACATAAATCCAGTATCATTATTATGTCATATATTTCATTATTACTTATTATATATACTTTATAATCATTCATGAATGGTTAATCATTGAGAATGAATCTCATCGCGTCGTGGAGACGGTATTCCGTACGTACACACGAGCGATGATATTGTTCCCATGATCGTGGAATTTTATTGGAGTGTATGTATACTATTATATAATCAATATAACTTTACAATAATCATATATAGTTATTATTTAAACCATTATACCCATCCAAGTAAGGTGGTGGTGGAAAATAGATTACACCACGACGTGGAGACGGTATTCCGTAAGTACGCACACGCTGTGATTTCGTTTTCCATAGGATGGATAGATGGTGAAATAGGGTTGCTTCATACTTATAATAACATATCAGTATATGATAGATACTGATGTTATTAATTAATAATTAAACAACTAAAAAAGAAGAATTGGTAGAAGAAATAAAGTTGAAAGAATCAGTAACGTACATTACCTCTTCTTTGAAGCGCCTCTTTGAGACCACCTCTTAGGGAATTAAAATTGGTCTTTGAAGAAGAACAGGACCTCTAGGATGTTTCTAGGGAAGTTTCAAAGATAATTTGTCAGGGGTTGGCGGAGCTTGAAGGCTCAAAGTGGTGTTAGGAAGAGAGGGAATAGGTTCCCTTTTATAAGGTAGGAGAGGGGCACCTTTGAAAAAACTAAAAATATTATTTTATTATAAAGTCATATTCGGTTTTTAATAGACAAAAATTAATTTATTTCAAATCTAAGGTGGGGATGGTTGGAAATACTATCATACAATAGAATTTAGACAAGTTTAGGTCATTATATTAACCTTATCGTTTAGTTTTAACTCTTATTTAATTAGATTGACATTTACCATGTCACTTTGTATTTTTATATTACATTGTTAATAAACTTACCATATACATCCAAGAGACCCCCAAGTTGTCCTTTAATGATACACCTATCATGATATACGTATCTTTCCCGAAACTTAGATTTTTAGGAATATAATAACAATTAATAATATAATATTTATTTTAAAAACTATTTTATGTCAATTTTGACACTATTTGGTAATTGATTTTTGTTAAAATCATAAAAGAGTGATTAGTTCGAAAAAAGTTAATTAAATAAATACTAACATGTCATATTAACATATAAATTTTTTGTAATTCATAAAACGTCTCAAATTACATTTATTTGGGTATGTATAACATCAATTATGTCAATATTTCATTAATAAGATAATTACAACATCATCATTGTATCATAAATAAATTAAATTATATTAAGTATAAAAATTACAAATAAAATACCATTATGTAGGAAATATTTTTATCTTTCTAAATAATATTTATAGTCTAATTTGTCTTATTTATAACTCTATATTAAAAATGATTTAGTTATTAAACTTTGATTTTAACTATTTTAACCCTTCTTTAAATAAATTAATAATAAATGTCCTAATCTAATCCAAGTGGGCCTAAATGGTCATATGTTATTCTTAAGGTTATTTTTGTTCGAATTAAACTTGTCCAATTGAATTAGGATATGTTTTAGGGTAATAATAATATCATTTTTACCCTTAATTACCCTATTTACTTTTAACCGTGGTAAAAAAAAGTAAACAGTTACTATTCACCAAAAATTATTTTCATCTCATTGAACCACATATTAGTCCTTGATATTAACTGTGTCTCTCGTATTTTCGAAATTCCACTCACAGAAGCAGTAAAATTAAGTTTTATGAAAAATTTAGTTTTTTAACTACCACTTAGTGGTTTCACTATTCATCAAAAAATGAAAGTTTCCAGAAAAATACGAAAAATTAGGCCTAAGATATATTTGATATTATCAATTCAAAAATGATGTCTATTTTACCAAATTAAAAAAATATCATTTACATTAACTAATTTAAAAATTAATTCCCGTCGTCAAAACAAATAGCGTGTTTTTAAGAGATAATAACTATCAAAAGATTGACACTTGTTTATGTCTGGTTTAAATGTGAAATTACATCCAATGACCAACATTGTATTAAATGGTAAAAATATATTCTAAATATACTTTAAAAACACTCAAATTAATAATTTATCTCTATTAATTATTGCGATTAAAAAAGTTGTTTTTAATTAAAATTTAGTAATTTTCACTATTCATCAGAATATGAAAGTTATCCGAAATGTACCAAAATTTCAGCCTAAGCTAATTTTGATATTCCGAATCCAAAAATGAAGTCCATTTTGAACGATAAAATTTATAAAATTTCAAAAAGTGGGTATTACTATTCATAACAGCTATTTCATAATAATATTATAATAATATATCATTTAGTGAAACTCGGTATTGCGTACTACACACGCTATCGAGGAAGGTATTTATTGCGTGTAATGAAATCCAAGTCAGGGATGCGTTTTGTTCAAGATACTTTTGGTGTAGAGTACAACACAAGACATTAATGAAATTAAAAATAATATTTTTCATAAAATCTCTGTGTGTTACATTCTACCCCCGTAAAAATGAATTTCGCCCTCGAAATTCGTCGGGGTTATAAATCATTTAGTATTCATAGAAACCCACATCATAAAAAGGAATACTAAAACCTAATTTTAAAAACTGAAGTATGAAATGTAACGATTACCCAAAGAAACTCATCACTGGGTTTCCATATAGGAGAACATAGGTGAAAATATGGATATGGAAGAAAAATCTAACCATCAAGTTCTGATGGAGATTGGTAGAGAACATGGCAATGAAAAAGCCATCAATCACAAAGCCATAGATTTTTGATGATCTAAGGTACCATCTGATTTATCGGATATAAGGGCATTAGGACAACATTTTTGGTTTTCAAGATCATTTCCCTAAAGTTGATGAAATTGGAATTAGAAGAAATACTTTCGTGATTTTGGTATAGTCTCACCGTTGGTCGTTATTTGGAAAATTTCCACTTCATATCTTAAATAAATGAAGTTGAATTTGTCATTCGTGAAGTGTTAGCAGATCATGTGATAGAATGATGGGTCATTCCATCTGTCTCAAACAAAAGGTTATAAAAGTTATCAAAAATACATAAGTCCATCTATAGTGAGATTAATCATATATGGTTCTTAAAATGGACTTATACTTCATATATCATAATTCTTAATATAATAAAACTAGTTTCTACTAAACAGGGACTTCCTGTAGGCCAGTGGTAGGCGATAAAGGCCACTCGTACTTCGGTTGTGGGTTCGATTCCCACAGCCTTGTCCGACGCGATGAGCTGTCACCCATCCTGCAGGTTGTCCTTTTTCAAAAACTACATTACTATAACATCCGGTCAATAATATTGAAAAAAGTTCTATCCTTAAACAATACTAACTTATGTCCAACATAATCCATTCCAATATTTAGGTTTATCTACAATACTTCGGTCTAAGCTCATAATATAAAGAAAATGATTAGTTGAAATATCATCAACCAAGCATGTGAATACCATCATTTATCCCCCATATATCTTGTTGGTCACATTCCAATCACGTGAATACCTTAATCATGTATTCTCTTGAAAAATGAATTCCCATTAAACCTTAGTGAAAACATGAATGCTGTCAAAAGTTAACTCTTTCCACATACCAAAATCCAAAAATTCTATATACTCAAACCATGATATAACCTTCTCCTTATATCAGTCATGAGCTCATGAATACTATCAAACATTTAATTTTCTCCTTATCCCTTCATTATGCGCATATCATATACTTTCCAAAAATATCTGAATAACCTTTCATGGTTACTGGTACCATTAATCATACACTTTCAAAACTTAAGGAAAGACAATAGTGTAACAATCCTTAGATGTCTCTTTATTCGATAGTACCATGAGATTACTTATACAACATTACACTTGATAAACATGTAATCATTCCACTACCTTCTTAAACCATTGACCGAACTTCAACAATTCTTTCATCTCACATATCATTTGTAGTCTCTTCATCATCATCAACATAAATACTACCCATACGACCGTACTGATTCTCTTCATGAGACTTTCCCTTAGGGAATTGGTTTGCATAATGCCCGTACATTCCACATTTAAAACATTTAACCATTGTTGATGTCGTAGCAATACCATTATCCTCATCCATGGTGTTAACTGAACCTTTCCCTTTGCACTTACTGGATTTGTGTCCTTCTTTTCCACACCCAAAGCATCTTCCAGTTCCTTTGAAACATTCTCCTTGATGCCTCTTCCCAAATGATTTACATAGGGGAAATTGACCTTTCTTTCCTCTATGATCATCATGAAACTCCATCTTTCTCTTATTATCTGAGTCGGGAAACTTACCAAAGTTGAGATTATTGATCATATTATGAGATTGATGATTAGGGATAATAATGATGTTTGGACTTCCAAATCCCGTTTCATTTGGTTTCTCATGAAGAATATCATTCCATTGTCCGTCATATCCTCCATTATCATGAATCTTCTTGTTTCCAGCCATTTTCTAAAACCCAAAAAGAATAGTGTGAGAGGAAAAAATCATGCTAGGGAAAATAACATAGTAAAGGGGAAGCACCCTTAATATCTAACATCTTAGGTTAAATTATAAGATCGTTACCGTATTTCTAGGACTATATCCTATATGTATACTTAACCTTAGGGACATCCCTAGACATACCTTAGAAATATCTCTAGGGATATCACTAACTTTTTCACATCCTAGTTTCCAAAGGTTGACTAAATCTTTCCTCTGATACCAACTGTAGAGACCCGAAGCCTGAAGTACGTGGACATTACATTACTTTTGCGGAATACTTAGTACATAACAAAAACAGACACACAAGGACCGTAATAGTTTAGTGTCTTTGGAAACTCGGAATAAAATCTTCTTATCATGGTGAAAGATCTTAAAAATCTCCCAATAAATATCTTCCCCTTTTTTTGCTTACCTAAAAAATTTATTTATATCCTGGGTAAAAGAAAACATAAAAGGGGTGAGCTCAAATTCCCAGTAAGGGTAAACATAGAGAACATAAATCAATCCATAAAAATTTGAATGCAAAAACTTGAACATAAAATCTAAACATCAAAATCTTGAGCAAAGACATGAATCTTGGAATTACGTAAGGCATATATCATAAGGTAACATAAATCATGATAAAATAGAATGGGAATAAAACATGTAATTGTGGAATCCATTAATCACATGTAATGATTTCCATAGTAGCCAAGGCATTGCTTCTAATACCATCTTAGTGGAAAAAGTCCCTTTTTGAATTGAGTTCACTCCTCGTTTCAGTCCTGTCACACTGAACCAGATTAACTTACCGTTCCATCCATGTCTATCTCATGAGATATAAATCTTTACCCAATTCATTGGAGGGAGATATAGGTCCCACCCATCTCATAATGAAATCATTCTTACTTGTGCCACAAAATAAACTTAAAACATTCATCCTAACCCAAAGAATAAAATGGGTTTCATAAACATCATCCCATCATCACATAATCCATATAAAATAAATGGATATAATTTCATAATAAGAAAAGTGAGACCATGTAAATCATAGAGACATTATACTTGAAACATACACATATGAAATAATGTCATCTTAGATGAAAAATGGTTTTGATAAAACACTTGAAATGAATTCTTGAAGAAAATATCCTTTCTTCTTCAAAATCATTTTCTTTTCACAAAATTCCATGAAATTTTAAAAAAGGATTTTCTTGAAAATAGTCATGAAATATTTTGGAGGAAGCTTCATGAAAATAAGGCTTTATAAAACCGTAAAAATACTTTCATGCCGTATAAGTTAAAAAAAACATTCTTCTCGTACTTTTGCTGGAAAAGTCAAAAAGTACCTCGTAACGAAAAAAAATAAAGATTACTTACATACCATGTAGTAAAAGTCAATAATGGGTAAAAAGGACTTTAAACATACATTAATACACTTTTATAAAACATGGAAATAGATTATAGCAATAACCCCAGTAAATACTTACGAATAAGCAATCTCAGATAAAAATGAGATTTACAAAATTATCCCTTACCTTAGGTCCGATATGCTTCGTAAGTATCCGAATATCATGTATAATGATTTAAATATTGTCATTGACTTATTAAAGAATCATATTCCTTGTTATGATATCATATATGGTTCACTTATGACTTTATATTACCCATTCTTTTGTAAATTCCGTGTTAAAGAGCGTTTTGGGTAAAATCGTTTCATTTGTCGTCCGTGTTTTGACTTGTAGTTATTCATGTGATTACTTAGATCATGATTAATTAATTCCAGAATATAATACATTATTTATATATAATATATATTCAGAATATACATATATATAATAGACCGATAAATGGAAAGAAATACACCATTCATGGAGACGGTAGGCCGTACAAACGCATGAATGTTGTTTTCGTTTCCTCATTGAATTGAATGGAATTAATTGGATGACATAAATATATATATACATAAATCCAGTATCATTATTATGTAATATATTTTATGATTACTTATTATATATACTTTATAATCATTCATGAATGGTTAATCATTGCGAATGAATCTCATCGCGTCGTGGAGACAGTATTCCGTACGTACACACGAGCGATGATATTGTTCCAATGATCGTGGAATTTTATTGGAGTGTATGTATACTATTATGGAATAAATATTAATTTACAATAATAATATTTAGTTATTATTTACACCATTATACCCATCCAAGTAAGGTGGTGGTGGAAAATAGATTACACCACGGCGTGGAGACGGTATTCCGTACGTACGCACGCGCGGTGATTTCGTTTTCCGTAGGATGGATAGATGGTGAAATAGGGTTGTTTCATAATTATAATAACATATCAATATATGAGAGATACTTATGTTATTACATAATAATGAAACAACTAAAAAATAAGAAGTGTAATAAGAAATAAAGTTGAAATAATCGGTAACGGACATTACCTCTTCTTTGAAGCACCTCTTTGAGACCACCTCTTAGGGCACTAAAATTGGTCTTTGAAGAATACCAGGACCTATATGACGTTTCTAGGGAAGTGGATAAGTAAATTTGTCAGGGTTTGGCCGATCTTGAAGGCTCAAAGTTGTGTGAGGAAGAGAGGGAGGAGGTTCCCTTCTATAAGGGAGGAGAGGGGCACCTTTGGAAAAACTAAAATTATTATTTTATTATAAAGTCATATTGGGTTTTTAATAGATCCAAATTGATTTATTTTGAAGCTAAGGTGGGGATGGTTATAAATACTCTCATCCAATATAATTTAGACAAGTTTAGGTCATTATATTAACCTTATCGTTTAGTTTTAACTCTTAATTAGATTGACATTTACCATGTCACTTTTTATTTTTATATTATATAGTTAATAAACATACCATATACATCCAAGAGACTCCCAAGTGGTAAATTAATGACACAAATATCATGATATAAGTATCTTGGCCGAACCTTAGTTTTTTAGGAATATAATAACAATTAATAATATAATATTTGTTTTAAAAACTATTTTATGTCAATTTTGACACTATTTGGAAATTGATTTTTGTAAAAATAATAACAGAATTATTAGTTCTAAAGAAGTTAATTAAATAATTAATAACATTTCATATTAACACATAAAATTATTTAAATTCATAAAACGTCTCAAAGTACATTTATTTGGGTATTTGTAACATCAATTATGTCAATGTTTCATTAATAAGACAATTACTGCATCATCATTGTGTCACAATTAAATTAAATTATTTTAAGTCTAAAAATTACAAATAAAATATCATTATGTAGTAAATACTGTTATCTTTCTAATGAATATTTATAGTCGCATTTATATTATGTATAACTCTATATTAAAAATGATTTAGTTATTAAACTTTGATTTTAACTATTTTAACCCTTCTTTAAATAAATTAATAATAAGTGTCCTAATCTAATCCAAGTGGGCCTAAATGGTCATATTTTATTCTTAAGGTTGTTTTTTGTCGAATTAAACTTGTCCAATAGAATTAGGACATGTTTTTGGGTAATAATAATAGCATTTATACCCTTAATTACCCTATTTACTTTTAACCGTGGTAAAAAAAGTAAAAAGTTACTATTCACCAAAAATTATTTTCATCTCATTGAACCACATTTTATTCCTTGATATTAACCGTTTCTCTCAGATTTTCGAAATTCCACTCACAGAAGCGTTAAATTAAGTTTTATGAAAAATTCAGTTTTTTAACTACCAATTAGTGGTTTCACTATTCATCAAAAAATGAAAGTTTCCAGAAAAATACCAAAAATTAGGCCTAAGATATATTTGATATTATGAATTCAAAAATGATGTCTAATTTACCAAATTCAAAACATATCAGTTACATTAACTAATTTAAAAATTAATTCCCGTCTTCAAAACAAATAGCGTGTTTTAAAGAGATAATAACTATCAAAAGATTGACACTTGTTTATGTCTGGTTTAAATCTGAAATTAAATCCAATGACCAACATTGTATTAAATGGTAAAAATATATTCTAAATATACTTTAAAAACACTCAAATTAATAATTTATCACTATTAATTATTTCTATTAAAAATGTTGTTTTTAATTAAAATTTAGTAATTTTCACTATTCATCAGAATATGAAAGTTATCCGGAAAGTACCAAAATTTCACCCGAAGCTAATTTCAATATTCCGAATCCAAAAATGAAGTCCATTTTGAATGATAAAATTTATAAAATTTTAAAAAGTGGGTATTACTATTCATAACGGCTAGTTCATAATAATATTATAATAATATCTCGTTTATTTAACTCGGTATTGCGTACTACACACGCTATCGAGGAAGGTCTTTATTGCGTGTAATGCAAGCCAAGTCCGGGATGCGTGTTGTGAAAGCTCCATTTGGTGTAGCATACAACAAAATACATTAATGAAATTTAAAAGAATATTTTTCACAAAATATCGGGGTGTTACATTCTACCCCCCTTAAAATGAATTTCGCCCTCAAAATTCATCGGGGTTATAAATCATTTACTATTCATTGAAACCCACATCGTAAAAAGGAATACTAAAACTTAATTTTAAAAACTAATGTATGAAATGTGACGATTACCCAAAGAAACTCATCACTGGGTTTCCATATAGGAAAACATATGTGAAAATATGTATATGGAAGAAAAATCTAACCATCAAGTTCTGATGGAGAGTGGAAGAGAACATGGCTATTAAAAATCCATCAATCACAAAGCCATATATTTGTGATGATCTAAGGTACCATCTGATTTATTGGATATAAGGGCACTTGGACAACATTTTTGGTTTTCAAGATCATTTCCCTAAAGTTGATGAAATTGGAATTAGAAGAAATACTTTCGTGATTTTGGTACAGTCTCACCGTTGGTCGTTCTTTGGAAAATTTCCACTTCATATATTAAAGAAATGAAGTTGAATTTGTCATTCGTGAAGTGTTAGCATATCATGTGATAGAATGATGGGTCATTCCATCTGTCTCAAACAAAAGGTTATAAAAGTTATCAAAAATAGATAAGTCCATATATAGTGAGATTAATCATATACCTTCCTAAAATGGACTTATACTTCATATATCATACTTATTAATATAATAATACTAGTTTCTACTAAATAGGGACTTCCTGTAGGCTAGTGGTAGGCGATAAAGGCCAGTCGCACTTCTGTTGTGGGTTCGATTCCCACATCCTTGTCTGACGCGATGGGCTGTTGCCCGTCCTGCAGGTTGTCCTTTTTCTAAAACTACATTACTATAACATCTGATCAATAATATCGAAAAAAGTTCCATCCTTAAACAATACTAACTTATGTCCAACATAATCCATTCCAATCTTTAGGCTTATCTACAATACTTCGGTCCAAGCACATAGTATAAAGAAAACGATTACTTGAAATGTCATCAACCAAGCATGTGAATACCATCATTTATCCCCCATATATCTTGTTGGTCACATTCCAATAATGTTAATACCTAAATCATTTATTCTCTTGATAAATGAATACCCATTAAACCTTACTGAAAAAATGAATGCTGTCAAAAGTTAAATCTTTCCACATACCAAAATCCAAAAATTCTATATACTCAAACCATGATATAACCTTATCCTTATATCAGTCATGAGCTCATGAATACTATCAAACATTTAATTTTCTCCTTATCCATTCATTATGCACATATCATATACTTTCCAAAAATATCTGAATAACCTTTCATGGTTACTGGTACCATTAATCATACACTTTCAAAACTTAATGAAAGACAACAGTGTAACAATCCTTAGATGTCTCTTTATTCCATAGTACCATGAGATTACTTATATAACATTACACTTGATAAACATGTAATCATTCCACTACCTTCCTAAACCATTGACCAAACATCAACAATTCTTTCATCTCACATATCATTTGTAGTCTCTTCATCATCATCAACATAAATACTACCCATATGACCGTACTGATTCTCTTCATGAGACTTTCCCTTAGGGAATTGGTTTGCATAATTCCCATACATTCCAAATTTAAAACATTTAACCATTTTTGATGTCGTAGATTTACCATTACCCTCATCCATGGTGTTAACTGAACCTTTTACTTTTCACATACTGGCTTTGTTTCCTTCTTTTCGACACCCAAAAAATCTTCCAGTTCCTTTGAAACATTCTCCTTGATGCCTCATCCCACATGATTTACATAGGGGAAATTGAACTTTCTTTCCTCTATGATCATCATGAAACTCCATCTTTCTCTTATTATCTGAGTCGGGAAACTTACCAAAGTTGAGATTATTGGTCATATTATGAGATTGCTGATTAGGCATAATAACGATGTTTGGACTTCCAAATCCCATTTCATTTGGTTTCTCAGGAAGAATATCATTCCATTGTCCTTCATATCCTCCATTATCATGAATCTTCATGTTTCCATCCATTTTCTAAAACCCAAAAAGAATAGTGTGAGAGGAAAAAATGATGCTAGGGAAAATAACATAGTAAAGGAGAATCACCCTCAATATCTAACGTCTTAGGTTAAATTATAAGATCGTTACCGTAGTTCTAGGACTATATCCTATACATATAATTATCCTTAGGGACATCCCTAGACATACCTTAGAAATATCTTTAGGGATCTCACTAACGTTTTCGCATCCTAGTTTCCAAAGGTTGACTAAACCTTTCCTCTGATACCAACTTTAGAGACCCGAAGCTTGACGTACATGGACATTACATTACTTTTTCGGAATACTTAGTACATAACAAAAACAGACACACAATGACCGTAATAGTTTAGTGTCTTTGGAAACTCAGAATAAAATCTTCTTATCGTGGTGAAAGATCTTCAACATATCCCAATAAAGATCTTCCCCTTTTTTTTCTTACCTAAAACCATTCTTTATATCCTGGGGAAAAGAAAACATAAAAGGGGTGAGCTCAAATGACCAGTAAGGGTAAACATAGAGAAAATAAATCAATCCATAAACATTTGAATGCAAAAACTTGAACATAAAATCTAAACATCGAAATCTTGAACAAAGACATGAATTTGGGAAGTACGTAAGGCATATATCATAAGGGAACATCAATCATGATAAAATAAAATGTGAATAAAACATGTAATTGTGGAATCCATTAAGCACATGTAATTATTTCCATAGTATCCAAGGCATTGCTTCCAAGACCATCTTAGTGGAAAAAGTCCCATTCTGAATCGAGTTCTATCCTAGTTTGAGTCCTATAACACTGAACCGGATTAACTTACCATTCCAGCCATGTATATCTCGTGAGATATAAATCTTTACCCCATACATTGGATGGAGATATATGTCCCACCCATCTCATAATGAAATCATTCTTACTTTTTCCACAAAATAAACTTAAAACATTCATCATAACCCAAATAATAAAATGGGTTTCATAAACATCATCCCATCATCACATAATCCATATAAATTAAATGGATATTATTTGATAATAAGAAAAGTGAAACCATGTAAATCATAGAGACATTATACTTGAAACATACACATATGAAATAATGTCATCTTAGATGAAAAATGGTTTTGATAAAACACTTGAAATGAATTCTTGAGGAAAATATCCTTTCTTCTACAAAATCATTTTCTTTTCACAAAATGTCATGCAATTTAAAAAAAAGATTTTTTTTGAAAATAGTAATGAAATATTTTGGAGTAAGCTTCATGAAAATAAGTCTTTATAAAACTTTAAAAATCCTTTCATTCCGTATAAGTTAAAAATAACATTCTTCTCGTACTTTTGCTGGAAAAGTCAAAAAGTACCTCGTAACATAAACAAAAGAAAGATTCCTTACATACCATGTAGTAAAAGTCAAGAATGGGTAAAAAGGACTTTAAAAATACATTAATACACTTCTATAAAACATGGACATGTATTATAGGAATAACCCCAGTAAATACTTACGAATAAGCAATCTCGGATAAAAATGAGATTTGCAAAATTATCCCTTACCTTAGGTCCGATATACATTGTACGTATCCGAATCTCCTGTATAATGATTTAAATAATTTCATTGACTTATTACATAATCATATTCATTGTTATGATATCATATATGGTTCACTTATGACTTTATATTACCTGTTCTTTTGTAAATTCCATGTTAAAGAGCGTTTTGGTTAAAATCGTTTCATTTGTCGTCCGTGTTTTGACTTGTAATTATTCATATGATTACTTAGATCATGATTACTTAATTCCAGAATATAAAACATTATTTATATATAATATATATTTATAATATACATATATATAATAGATTTATAAATGGAAATAAATACACCGTTCATGGAGACGGTAGGCCGTACGTATGCATGAACGTTGTTTTCGTTTCCTCATTGAATTGAATGGAATTAATTGGATGACATACATATATACATATACATAAATCCAGTATCATTATTATGTCATATATTTCATGATTACTTATTATATATACTTTATAATCATTCATGAATGGTTAATCATTGAGAATGAATCTCATCGCGTCGTGGAGACGGTATTCCGTACGTACACACGAGTGATGATATTGTTCCCATGATCGTGGAATTTTATTGGAGTGTATGTATACTATTAAAGAATCAATATCACTTTAAAATAATCATATATAGTTATTATTTGCACCATTATACCCATCAAAGTAAGGTGGTGGTGGAAAATAGATTACACCACGGAGTGGAGACGGTATTCCGTACGTACGCACACACGGTGATTTTGTTTTCCGTAGGATGGATAGATGGTTAAATAGGGTTGTTTCATACTTATAATAACATATCATTATATGAGAGATATTGATGTTATTACTTCATAATGAAACAACTAAAAAAGAAGAAGTTGAAGAAGAAATAAATTTGAAATAATCGGTAACGAACATTACCTCTTCCTTGAAGCGCCTCTTTGAGACCAACTTTTAGGGCACTAAAATTGGTCTTTGAAGAAGACAAGGACATCTAAGATGTTTCTAGGGAAGTGGAGAAGAGAATTTTTCAGGGGTTGGCCAAGCTTAAAGGCTAAAAGTGGTGTGAGGAAGAGAGGGAGGAGGTTCCCTTTTATAAGGGAGGAGAGGGGAACCTTTGGAAAAACTAAAAATATTATTTTATTATAAAGTCATATTCTGTTTTTATAGCTCCAAATTGATTTATTTCGATAATAAGGTGGGTATGGTTCTAAATACTCTCATTAAATATAATTTAGACAAGTTTAGGTCATTATATTAACCTTATCTTTTAGTTTTAACTCTTAGTTAATTAGATTGACATTTACCATGTCACTTTGTATTTTTATATTATATAGTTAATAAACTTACCATATACATCCAAGAGACCCCCAAAGTAGTCTATTAATGATACACATATCATGATATAAGTATCTTGGATTAACCTTAGATTTTTAGGAATATAATAACAATTAATAATATAATATTTGTTTTAAAAACTATTTTATGTCAATTTTGACACTATTTGGTAATTGATTTTTGTGAAAATCATAACAGAATTATTAGTTCAAAAAAAGTTTATTAAATCAATAATAACATGTCATATTAACATATAAAATTATTTTAATTCATAAAAAGTCTCAAATTACATTTATTTGTGTATTTATAACAACAATTATGTCAATATTTCATTAATAAGATAATTACTGCATCATCATTGTGTCATAAATAAATTAAATTATTTTAAGTATAAAAATTAAAAATAAAATACCATTATGTAGGAAATCTTTTTATCTTTATAATGAATATTTATAGTCTAATTTATCGTATGTATAACGGTATATTAAAAATGATTTAGTTATTAAACATTGATTTTAACTATTTTAACACTTCTTTAAATAAATTAATAATAAATGTCCTAATCTAATCCAAGTGGGCCTAAATGGTCATATTTTATTCCTAAGGTTGTTTTTGGTCTAATTACACTTGTCCAATAGAATTAGGACATGTGTTAGTGTAATAATAATATCATTTTTACCCTTAATTACCCTATTTACTTTTAACCGTGGTAAAAAAAAGTAAAAAGTTACTATTCACCAAAAGTTATTTTCATCTCATTGAACCAAATTTTAGTCCTTGATATTAACCGTATCTCTCGGATTTTCGAAATTCCACTCACAGAAGTGGTAAAATTATGTTTTATGAAAAAATCAGTTTTTTAACTACCACTTAGTGGTTTCACTATTCATCAAAAAATGAAAGTTTCCAGAAAAATAAATAAAAATTAGGCCTAAGCTATATTTGATATTATGAATTCAAAAATGATGTCTATTTTACCAAATTCAAAACATATCATTTACATTAACTAATTTAAAAATTAATTCCCGTCGTCAAAACAAATTGCGTGTTTTTAAGAGATAATAATTATCAAAAGATTAACACTTGTTTATGTCTGGTTTAAATGTGAAATTATATCCAATGACCAACATTGTATTAAATGGTAAAAATATATTCAAAATATATTTTAAAAGACTCAAATTAATAATTTATCACTATTAATTATTTCGATTAAAAAAGTTTTTTTAATTAAAATTTAGTAATTTTCACTATTCATCAGAATATGAAACTTATCCGAAAAGTACCAAAATTTCACCCTAAGCTAATTTTGATATTCCGAATCCAAATATGAAGTCCATTTTGAACGATTAAATTTATAAAATTTCAAAAAGTGGGTATTACTATTCATAACGGCTAGTTCATAATAATATTATAATAATATCTCGTTTAGTGAAACTCGGTATTGCGTACTACACACGCTATCGAGGAAGGTCTTTATTGCGTGTATTTCAAGCCAAGTCAGGGATGCGTGTTTTGAAATCTCCTTTTGGTGTAGCGTACAACACAAGACATTAATGAAATTAAAAAGAATACTTTTCATAAAATCTCGGGGTGTTAGACTACACCTAGGTACATCTATTCCTTAACAACATCCTCTTTTATTATCTATACAGGGATACATTTCTAGAAAAACCACATAATCTCTACCTCACAGAAAATTTAGAAAGTTCTTCTATACTTATCTTCAAATTATATCATAGGGTTATGTTCCCTAATCTATATTTTCCTTAATCTATTTCCCATGGTTTCTACTAAACTTCATATTATACCAATTTTAGTGAAACTAACCCTAGAAACCCAGTGACGGTGTCTTACCACATTACATTGGCATAATATATAAGGAAAAACATCTCGAAGGGATGAATAGTATAGTAGTCTTGGTAAAATAGTTACATACAAGAGTATTACATTAAATTTTGATGTGAAAAATAATTTTTTTAAAGAATAAATTTATTCCATCTAGAATATCCCTATATATCAATCATAATAAACATAATGTAATCTTGGGTAAAATAAACAAAATATGGGTGAGATCAAATTCCCATTAAGGGTTATGTACATCAGAATCTATCATGAATAAATAAGAATAATCAACATATAATGGTAAATAAACGAGCACACATTAAATTTAAATAACTCAAATATAATTTTAATGTAAGGAATAATTAATAGGGTCATGTAAATAACTGAGAACACATGACATTTAATTAATAAGCTGATAATGAAATGCATCCATAGATTATAACATAGAGAAAATCTCATGGATCATTGATCACAAATCGATATAACATGTATTATCAATATTGTAATTGTACATTACATTGTTTATGGGTTTCAATTTCCCATTATTAAAGCCTTTTCCACTTTTTATTTATTTTTAATTCATTTATTTTAAACTTGCTTAAAAAGATGCAATTGCACAATGGCCTAATTTGACAGCAGTTCACTATGTCAATCATAACATTCAATGCACTGACTCAAATGTTAAAATTAATTTTTTAGGATTTTAAGGTCATTTTAATTAAATTTCTATAACTAGACCAAAGTCTGAATGTGAGAAAAAGGGGAGAAAAAGAGGCCCACAAGTGAAGACATTTTGGGTGGGACAAATTGGACCACCCTTGTGTATTTGGGCCCTAACTCGGGCCTTAGACTACCGATTGAACTGATTCCAACTGAATTGGATATATAACTCAATGAACAAACTCTAAAAAAAATATGAAGAAATTTTTACATGATTTTTTAGTCAAAAATTTGGATACATAAAGAGGAAAAGGCCTTT
Source organism: Viscum album (assembly GCA_963277665.1). Taxonomy (NCBI): domain Eukaryota; kingdom Viridiplantae; phylum Streptophyta; class Magnoliopsida; order Santalales; family Viscaceae; genus Viscum; species Viscum album. The sequence continues at coordinate 244,251,558 of OY728129.1, forward strand.
TATGAATAGTCACCTAGCCCCTTAGATACTTGACTACTTTTTGGGAAAATTTTGATATAATTGTCCATAAAATCACCCCTCCACTAATTATAATGAGTTTATAGACTATAGGGTATTATGGGAGCTCTTGGAATTATATTCTTAATATCTATGTATTCCTCCCCATATATGGAGTTCTAAACTCATTGTGATCACCCAGGGAGGAACACGATACAAATCCCAAGCTTCATGTTTGTATTATTTTGAATGATATTTTTAATTATAGGTTTTTGTGTTATTTTTATTCATATTACATTATTATTTAATTGATTTATGTACTTTTATATGATAATCAACTCATATGATCATGTTTGGGGGTACCCATTCATGCGATGTTTCACACACCATTGACCACTACTTCTTCCCCCTTTTAATTGTAGTGTTTTTGTAGTTCATATTGTTCAATTGAACTATCATAAATACATACATGGAAATTTAATTTAATATCATGGTAACACATTTAAATAATGTACAAAACTATGAAATACACCGAGTTCTTTGTGTGTTTCCTTGGCGAGTTTCAGTTATAAAGTCGAACACAATTCACCCGATCATCAACGATAATCGGTGAATCACTTTGTGTTTTTGAGTGAAACCTTGGATGTATCCTAGTATAAAATCAGTAAAATTATTATTATAGGTGTTAAAAAACAAGTATTAAAATATCTAAATTCTATCTCATGAAGCGATGGAGGATGAGAATCACGAGATTTCATCGGGTTGTTCACACTTAATCAAATCTGTAAATTTCCATTTTATTTTATTGCTCACCTTTATATATTGGATTAATAAATAAAAAACCCTTTTTTTTAACATCCCATTCCCATTTTTCATAATCAAAACCTTAATTTTAAATTAATTATCTAAGGCTCCGTTGAGAGAGGATTTAGGGTTCCTGCTATACTGTAGAAATTATTATAAAAAACCAAACAACTAATTTGACGAACTTGACAATGAAATCATATTTTGGGGCCATTTACGAGGAGCCAAGATAATTTTATTTATTTATTTCCTTTTATTTAATTATTTTATTTTTTATTATTTACTCATTTCAATATCCCCCTTCCCTTTTGATTGTTTTTTTTGTTATTTTTGTTTGTTATTTTTGTTTGTTTTTTTATGTTTCTTATTCTCTATCTTTCTCTCTCTCTCTCTATCTTTAGCTATATATCTATCTATATAATTATATTGTGTAACATTATATTTTATTTTCTACTTTAATTATTATTAATTGATTTGATTTTATTTATATTTAATTATAAAAATAAGAAAAAATGAACAAACCTCACAAATTTGTTGCATAAAAAGATCTGACAGAGAAAATTGCTTCTAGTTGACCCAAAAATTGATAATACACTTCACTAAAAAATTAGTTCATCTAGATTAGGAAAATAAATTAACACTAAGGAACCCATTTTTTAACATCAATTGGTCCCAAACCAATCAAAAATTGAACCAAATCAAACCCAAGAAATCATGGATGCAAATAATCAAACCTTAAAAGAACCGACCACCTCAGATGTGGAGTACCAACCCATATGCATCCAATATCCCGAGGAAACATCCAACTTTGAGATGATATTAAGCTTCATACAACTACTTCCAAAATTACAAGGTCTTCCTATAGAGGAACCTCACAAACATCTTAGGGAGTTTCACATAGTGTTATCCACCATGAAACCCCAAATTTTGAATAAGGACCTTATAAAGTTTAGGGCCTTCCCTTTCTACCTTAATGGTTACCCAAAGACTGGATATACTACATAACTACCAAAATTGGGTGTTATGATAACCTTAAATGTTCCTTTCTAGATAATGTTTTTCCTACCTCTTGAACTATATTAATTAAAAAATAAATCTAGGAAATTTTTCAGTCATAAGGGGATACCCTTCATGAATATTGAGAGAGATTAAAAAGCCTTTGTTCAAGTTATCCCACCACCAAATTAATGAAAAATTTGTAATTAAATAATTCTATGAGGGACTTTTCCCTATGGATCATGGTATGATAGATGATGCAGGGGGTGTTTCCCTTATTGATAAAACTCTTACTACCTCTTGTGACTTAATAGCCAACATGGATCAAAATGCCCAACAATTTGGTACACGAGTAATTGAACTCACCCGAGGAGTTCATGAGGTAAGTCATTCATCACTAGAATAAAAGGTAGATAATAAACCTGATGAGATTAATACCCTTATAATAAAAATCACTCAAGCTCAAGGTAATTCACACTCTCCACCTATTCCATTGCTTTTTGGTATTTGTTATGATAACATTAATTTTTATGATTAGTTCTCGCAACTTCAGGATTCCTTTATGTCGTTCGAAGTAGTATTTCCTAGGAATCCTTTTTAGTAAGCACCACCCTTCATGAAAGTACCATTCAGACCAAATCCAAACCTTGAGTGGAAAGTACAACCACATTACTAACAAGTAGGTAACTCGAGCTACCCTAAATTGAACTGGTATAAACATGGCCAATATATACAACCTTATTATCCTTCAACATCTCAAAAAAACAATCCTCCTCTCAAATATGAACCAATCCTTGAGGAAAATGTGAAGAAAATGGAAACCCAGAACCTCCAGTACCAATATACCACCCAATTAGTAATTCAAGACCTACGAACTCAAGTGGGATAATTGGAAAAAATCATCGGTGAGATAAAGATGCAAGGTTTTGGGAAACTACCATCCAAACCATTTATAATCCAAAGGACATAGGTAATGTTTTTGAAATTTTACTTTTTAGTGGAAAAAAAGTTTCTTATTAAAATTATTATACATAACTAGTAAGTTCCCCACTTGAAAAATCAGTTTCCCTACCCTCAAAAGATTCAAGTAAAGAAAAAAAGGAAAAAAGGGTAAACAAATTATCATTGATGATTCCTCTGAACAATCCATTGTTCTTATTTTCCCCCGAAGACTCTATAAATATAAGAAGTTTTTTATAATAAGATTTATAATGAAATAATGGATAAATTTAATATGGTACAAGTTAATATTACTTTATTGGATACAGTTAAAAAAATACCTTACTATGCCAAACTTATTAAAGAGATTTACACCGATAGACGAAGAATGGAGGGGAATGAGAGAGTCAAACTAGGAATAAATGTATCATCTTTGATACAACCAATAATTTCAACCAAATATAAGGATCTGAGCACTTTTACGAATCCTTACACCAGAAGGGAAACATTATTTTTTGATACAATGCTATATTTGGGTGATTCAATTAATGTGATGCCTTAATCTGTGTACACTTCTATGCAGGTTTTAGAGCTTTAACCAATGAGCATCATCATGCAACTTTCCAACTGAAGAAAAACACACCCATCCAGAGTGATTGAGAATGTACTCAAAAGAATGAACAATATCATCTTCCTTGCAAACTTCCACATTATTAAGATATAAGATACCCGAACCCAAGGACATGCCTCTCTAATAATTGGGAGGCCATTCCTTATTACAGAAAAGACGATCATCAACATTCTCAATAGTATGATGTCCATGGAGTTCAGTGGAGAAAAGGTACGTTTTAATATACTTGATTCCATGAAACACCCTATTGATGAGCACTCCACTCATCATGTTTATTCTATTGAATTACTCTATAATGACTCACACACACAAAATTATCTCATAGAACTATAATCCAATGCATTTTCCACTAATTCAATCTTGGATTATTTGAGTTTTGATACACATTTTGAGTGTAGTGTGGGTTTAGAAAAGTGTAATTTTTTTTCTTTAATTGACGTGTGTGTTCATTATGAGGTACCCATGACCTTCTATGATTATGAAAATCTCATTTTCATAGATTTTCTTTCCTTAAATAATAAATATTTGTAGACAGACAGTTTCATAGACCTCACCCCCTAAATCCCCTCCCAAAATCTAAAAACCACCACTGTTGGAATTAAAACCACTTCTATATAATATAAAATATTCTTATCTAGAGGGTATTGACCAATTTCCATCATTAATTCCAATAGCCTCTCTCCTTATAAAGAATCAAAACTGCTTTACATTTTGAGAGATTATAAAAAGAATATAGGATGGACAATAGAAGATATTATCAAGATTATCCCATATATTTGTATGCACCATATACTTTTAGATGATGATTATAAACCCATAAGGAAAGATCAACACTAGTTGAATCCCACTCTCCATGAAGTAGTAAAATTAGATGTCAGTAAATTACTTATTGTTTAGATCATCTATCCTATATCTAATAATAAATGGGTTATCCTAGTGCAAATTGTGCCTCAAAAAACTATAATAATGGTTATGTCAAATGATGATAATGAATTTGTTCCAACACATGTGCAAAAATATTGGTGAGTATGTATTGAATACCATAAACTAAATCAAGATATGTGAAAGGACTACTTTACTCTAACTTTAATTGGCCAAATATTAGAAAGGTTGGATGGTAAGTCCCATTATTTTTTCCTTGATATCTATTCAGGTTATTTTCAAATCCATATCACCCTTTAGGATCAAGAAAAGACAACATTTACCTATCCATTAGAAAAATTTACATACAAAAGGATGCCTTTTAGTCAATGTAATTATCCTAGTACTTTTTTGTGATGTATGTTGAGTATTTTTTCTAAGTACCTTGAGAATTGTATGGAAGTTTGTATGGATAATTTCATAGTTTATAGATCATCCTTTGATGACTTTTTGAAACACATAGATTTTTTCTTCCACTGTTGCGCTGAAAAATATCTCATATTAAATTATGAGAAATTCATTTTATTGGTTGAGAAGGGTATAGTCCCTGGGAATGTTATTTCAAATGAGGGAATTCAAGTAGATAAATGAAAAACTGAATTAATTTCATCCCTTACATATCAAAAATGTGTTCATGAGGTGCGATCTTTCTTGGGTCATACAGGTTTTTACCAACTATTAATTAAATAATTTAGTATGAATGTACTTCCCTTATCTTGACTATTGAAAAAGAATTATTAATTTATTTTTGATAAAAGATACAAGGATGCTTTCAATTCAATAAAAAGTATTATCACATCACCCCCATTATCCAACCACAAATGTGGGGTCTCCCCTTCGAACTTATGTGTGACGCCTCTAAATTTGCAGTTGGGGAAGTTTTATCACAAAGTGTTAAGAAGGATCATAATGTCACTATATATAAAAAACACACCCTTGACCCTACCTAGGAAAACAACACAACCAATGAAAAATATCTTATTTCTATTGCGTTTAACTTGGAAAAATTCCATTCATATCTTATTGAGTAGAAAATCATCATCTTTTCTAATCATGTTGACCTTTGTTTTATCCTAAAGAATCCTAAACCCAAGACCCACCTCATATGGTAGATTCTCCTCCTCCAAGAGATTGACCATTAGATTCGAGATAAGAGGGGATTGGAAATTTTTTTAGATGACCATGTTAGAAGGATTTCGTTATCATTATACCACCTTGTTTACTCCTCCCTCCCCATTGGATAATTATTTCCTCATGAAAAGCTTTGTGATGTGGTAGACCTTACCCCCTAGTATGCATAAATTGTGAATTTTCTAGCAGAATCTATGGTCCCCACTAATTTTATCACCTCACAATCTCAGAGATATAAGCCTGATTCATGATGGTACATTTTGGGTGACACATACTTGTGGAGAATTTTTAGTGAACAAGTTGTTTGTAAGTTTGACTCTAACCATGATTTCATCTTAATTTTATGCTTATACCACACTTTGGATTATGGGGGAACTTTGGCTCTCAATATATCGACCCTAGACATTTAAATATATCATCACATGATTTTGAGCATGATTAACCATCATAATACATGCAAAGGATCATAAAGTCTAGTGTCTTGGAAGAGAAGGTATATAAAACTAAAAATATGGGGCTAAAAAAACATTTCATTATTTAATCTTCATAAACCTATCCATTATCCCATTGATCCCTTACATCTACATAGAATAACCTGGGGATAACATGAACAAAGGGATGAGCTAAGATCCCATTAAGGGAATAAGCATAATAATAAATCTTTAGCACATGGGTTAGAAGGAATGGCATAATGATATAAAAAGACATAGAGATTATGGAATCTTAACATATAAGGATGGAATCATATTAAAATGGAGTCATAGTTTTGTGGAAGTAACATAAAACATGAATTTATCATTAGTCAAGGCTCATTTCACATAGAGGGTAACCAGTCAAGGTTAACCACCAAGACCATTGCACATGGTAGCACGAGTTAAGGCTAACCGCCAATACCGTTGCACATAACGTCTCATGAGACTAAAATTTACCCAATGCATTGGAGTGCTATTTGGGTTCACCCATCCTAACTTTTTCATGAATATTCTTTCCAAATAAAAGATCATACATGATCAATTATACATAAATATAAGGGTACCCATGGAAAGAAATGAGTATCACAATAATGTCATAAAGCATAATGAATGGGTGTATCATACAAGTGTCCATGAAAGAAAGGAATTAAAAAATAAAAAAAATTAATAAATTAAAAAAAATATCATGGTAAGTGATGTTAAACATAATTTACAACATTTAATAACAGTATTTAATAAATTTTATCCTTAAAACATTTTAGCGCGGTTTTAAGGAAAACACTAAAGAGAATTTAATATAGAAAATGGAATAATATTATATATAAATACAGAAGTGAACAAAAAAGGTTTTAATAATAAATATACTGATTTTATAAAAACAATGGTTTCTTAAAATACATGATAGTGTGCACTTGAAATCGGGTTTGAATTCGGTAAGTTCTCTTAAAACGGCTTGCTTATCGGGAAGTATTGAGGAGGGGATCAATTAACAACATGTATATCCTTGAAAGAAAAAGAATAATGATTATTGGTACATGAGTTTCTGTAATATAAACATAATTTATAATATGTGCATAAAAAATAATATAGAACATCATTTGGTTAAAAAGAAAGATAGATCAACCTGAAGGAATAATGGAGGTTAAGGAAGAATCCCTTAAGAAATCTTGTCATGGTAACAGATGTACTTAGAAGGGATTAATGAGAGATAAAGGAATCAATGATAATTTATATATCTGGAGGGAATTATGAGGGAGGTGAGAAAACATACCCCATCATTAGTAATTACAAATAAAAGGGGTATAACATAGAAGAGATTCTTGAATAAAACTGAGAAAGAGAGGATCCCTTTACTTAAGTCCATAGGTGTTCTCCACTTAATATTAATGACCTGAAAAAATAAATTAGGTTCACTAATTAATAATTACAAAACAAATTTTATATGTAATTAATTTATTATAACCTTTTTAAGTTCATTCATGACCTTTTTTATGGGTTAAGAGGTTCAATTTCATTGTTCGAGTCTGTTTGTTTCATGATTGGTTTACTTATATACATGAACGAATAATCATGTGAAATAAAGATGGTAGTATATAATTAGAGTTATATTTTATTATTGAACATATATATTTATACATGTATTTAAATTTCATTTGTTTACATGGAGTATAGTTGAATCATTATATAAAATGTTAGTGATAACCTTTTGGGTTAATGAGCGGCTTTTTGATCACAATGAACACATTTTGTTTTATAAATAGAAACCATGTGTAAAAAAATATTCCAGAACCATATATGAGATATAATAAATATATTATGGACTGTTTCAAACATAATAATAGTTTCATGACCAGAATTGAAGACGGTAAGAGAAATTGTAAACCCATCATCCTTGAATGTGGTAAATTAACAAATCTTGGAGGACGGTTTTACTACTAGTATAAAAGAAGGGTAAATTAGAGATGATAATAACTTATTTCATTATTATAAAAACATTAAATTAAATATAAGGTACTATATTTTTCATACAATTTAGATGAGTATAGGTAAGGATATAAAATAAAACAAAGGAACCTGAAAAGAAACTAAAAGAAATGAAAAGATGAATTTACCTCTTGAATTAATCTTCCTTGAGAGCCTCTTATGGGAGAGGATTTGGTTCATTAAGGAAAAAAAGGGATTATAGACATGGGGTAGGAGATTGGGGGGGGGGGGGTTATTTGAGCAGAATTTAGACAAATCACAAGGATTTATAGGAGTGAAGAGAAGAGGGGAGCATTAGTAGTTTTTAAAGTGGAATGGAGGAGGGTTTTATTAATATTTTAATCATTAGTTTATTATTTTTCCACAAGACAATAAATTGTGATGATTCCATGAAACAAATAGTAATAAGTTCATTTTAGTTCACACCAATGGTACTTAAATCAGAAAAACATCACCCATGACTCAATAATTAATGTATTTAGCTTATTTTGTAAATTATCGTATTTCATTATTCATAAAAAATTCATGTATTTCAGAAAAATCCAACAAATTCACCCTAAACATTTTTTTATGTGTAGAATCCAAAAATGAAATCCATTTTTCAAAAAATAATTTTATAAATATGATTAATTTAATTTTAAATTAAAATAATTTTTTTTAAAAAAATATAGATTTTAAAACTATAACAGAGTTTATATTGCCATAAGGTCTTATAAAATCATCTAAAAACCATAAGTCATAAAATTGTTAATTTAGGAACACCTTATAGAAAAATACAATTTATTTTTAATTAATTAATTAATTGTAATTAATTATTTATGTCTTACAAAATACCAATACTTGTACTATGGTCATATTATCACTTATAAGATGCCTAAATTTTATTTATACATTCATGGGTGAACACTTGTTGATATGACCCATATAGAAGGAATAAAGGGGATAGAAATTTGGAAGGGATAAAATTTATTAGGTGTTGAGTGATTACATTAATTTTGAACACTTGTTGATTTTTGACATGTTTGGTACTTAAGATATTAAACACTCCACTTATGAATAATTTTTTTAAACATTAAATCCTACCAACCATTGAGCCTCAGAACAACCTATTGGAAGTCCTCTTGAGTAGAACACTAGTTTCTACTAGTAGAGGACTTATAATCTCAATAATCATATGGTAATATAATATGAAATCTATTAATACATCATAATTCCACTTTCATATATTCCTTGAGTGAAGAGGAAAAATTTCTAGGTGAGGTAGGTTGCGACATGTTTCATGGGTGTACAAATAAATCTGTAAAAATTTGAATGTGAGAGAAGAAAAATTATAGTAAAATTAATATCATAAATGATTCATGATGAATTTCATTTAAAAATAAGCATGGATGTTTTATCACCTTTGATTTATGAATGGGACTTGATTAATATATAAGACTTTTCCTAGGAGTACAAATGTTTAACTATGGGAGTGTGATCGCACAGTTATATAACATGTATTATCACGCTTATACTTTTTTATTACACTGTTCCTGGATTTTAGTTTCCCATTCTTAATTCCTTTTCCACTCATTATTTATTTTTAATTCATTTCATGGAAACCTACATTAAAATATGCAATTAAATAATGGGCCAATTTGACAACAGTTTAATTTTTCTTTCATAACATTCAATACACTAACCCAAATGTTAAAATTTATTTTTTAGGATACTGTAGTCATTGGTATTAAATTCATATAACTAGACCAAAGGCTGCATGTGAGAAAAAGGGGCCCAAAAGAGGCCCACAAGTGAAGACATTCTGAGTGGTCCAAATTGGACCACCCTTATGTATTTGAGCCATAACCATGGACTATGACCTTCAATTGGGATGATTCTACCTCCATTGTATAGTTAAATCAACCTCCCATCTCTCTATATAATTTGAATACGTTTTCATGTGTATTGGTCAGTCAACCATCTAGATGAATAAAGAGGAAAAAATATTCAATGAATAGTAACTTATCCCCTTAGATACTTGACTAATTTTTGTGGGAATTTTGATGTAATTATCCATAAATAACCCCTATTTATCATGAGTTTCTATAACATTGGGTAGTATGGGATATCTTGGTATGATCTCTTCCCATCTATGTATTCATCCCATTTTATAGAGTTCTAAACTCTTTATAATCACTCGGGGAGGAATGTGTTATAAATCCAAAGCTTTATATTTGTATTTTTTCAAATGATATTTTTAATTACAAGTTTTTGAGTTTCTTTTATTCATATTATCTTATTATATAATTTATTTATGTACTGATATGTCTTAGTCAACAGATATGATCATGTTTGGGGTACCCATTCATGTGATGTTTCACACTCTGTTCACCACTTCTTCTTTCCCCTTTCTATTGCGGTGTTTGTGTAGTTCATATTGTTCAATTGAACTCTCATAAACACTACCATGACCATGTATTTTCATGTCATTGTAAAACATTTAAATAATATACAAACTTGGATAGTTAATTATGTTCTTAATGTGTTTTCTTGGTGAGTTTCAGTTATGAAGTCGAACACAATTCACTTGATCATCGACGGTAACCAGTGAATCATTTTTTTCCAACTGAACCCTAGGAGGTATCGTAGTTTAAAATCAGTAATATTCTGGTTCCAGGTGTTAAAAAACAATGTTTAAAATATATAAAACCTATATATTGATAAGATAAAGGGTGATAATTGTGGTATTTTCCTAGGTTGATCACGCTTAATCAAATCTATTAATTTTCATTTTGTTTTATTGCTTATGTTTATATATTAGTTTCTTAAATCCACAATTTTTTTCTAAAATACCATTCAACTTTTTTCGTAATCAAAACCTTTATTTTAAATTAATGATACGAGTCTCTATTGAGATATGATCTCTAGTTCTTGCTATACTATATAAATTATAGTAAAAAGTAAACAACTAATTTGACATGCTCAACAACATGATCAATAATAAAAAATTAATTCTAAATAAATGAAATACTTAATTATTGGACATAATGTTTCCCAGAATATGATACCTTTACCATAAAGATCTCTCCTCAATAGGTTTTAAACATTTTGGGTAAAAACCCATATGATTTGTGTTAAGACCTTTCACAAGACTCTTTGGGTCAAGATCTCTCTTCTTGATAATTTAAAATTGCTTGGTTACAAAATCAAAGGGTTTGTGGACAACCGATCTTATCTCATGAGACTACCAATGCATCAAGGGGTTTACTTTAAATGGAGCCTAATACATTTCATTCATGTCTGAAACATTCCTTATATATCTAATAATCGATTAAATTTATAAACAATGTTCCTTATCAAATATCCTTATTGAGTGAAGAATAAAAAATTATCCATATTTCCCTAGTTAATCAAATAACATTAAAATTAAACACAATATTTAAAAACAACATATGGTTTAGGAAATAATAATATCCATCACATACTAATATTGATATTTAAGTTAAAATTAATGTATAATGATCACAAGATAGTGAATATTTCATGGGAAAGTTATTGACTACAAAAAATGAATCAAAGAAGTGAGTATTAGTACTTTCCTTAGTCAAAATGATCATAAACCATCCAGAGGAATATTAAGGATGGTATCAATAAAATATATACCCATTAGAGTTAAAATAATAGGTTTATTTCATTAATTAATAGAAATTACAATAAAATATATTTAAAAACATTATTTAAGAAAATATCCTTTATATTTTGAAAAACATTTTTAAAATATTTTTCTTTGAAAATAACTTGTAAAAACTAAAATTTCATGATTTTTTTGAAGTTATTTTATTTTAAAATAACCTCTAAAACTTATATAATAAGCTTGAAAACATTTTAGTGGTCACGATGGATGTACATTTCATTCATTCTGTACACATTAAAACAAAGTTTCCTTCCACTTTTTCTGTAAAAGCTAAATTGGAATTGTTTTAAAAATGACGTAAATATTCATTTGATTATTTTGAAGGGTAAAAATGGGTGATTTTTTTAATAAATCATCTTGATAAGGTTAAAACGTTTTTTGAAAATATTTTTTATAAAACATGGTTCTAGAAGAAAAAATATATCCAACGGAAGAGAGAAATGGAGTCAGATTTTCTTGAAAACATTTTATAAAACATTTTAAGTACCAAAGAGTGAAACATATTAATATTAATTGAAAAATTGTATTAATAAAAATATTATGAAAAATTAGAAGGTTTTATTATGAAATGGTCAAATAATTTACTTCAACTGTTATTCAAGAATAAACAATCTTAATTAGAATGAGATTGTGAATTAAACCCTTAAATTGATCATAACATTAAGTTGATAATTTATAAATGAATTGATTATGTGTATCCACTGTAAATCTATATGAAAAAAATTTAAATATAACTTAAAATAATAAAAATTAATTAGATACATATTTTTATCATGAAATAATTAACGAAGTATAAGTTGAACCCAATGAGTGGAAATTGAATTAATAAATCCATTAACTTACGCTTCCTTTTGGTTTAATGCTATTTAAAATCCCGTATAATGGTTTTAATAATGTCATTAACTAATAAAATAACCATATTTGTATTTATAATATCATATATTATTCTCTTATAACAACTTATCACCCGTTTGTTAATAATATTTCATTATTTTGGTTGTTTCTCGTGTTAATTTCCTTATTTTCTTATTGTTCTTTGTCATGAATGTTCCAATTATTGTGAATATTATACAGTTATGAAATAATTTGAATAATATTCATGATATAAATATCATATATAAATATTATATATATATATATATATTTAGAGTAATCCATAAAATTTATTGATGGAAAATGAAATACATCATTCATGGAGACGACATGTCATACGTACACATGAACCATGTTTCCATTTTCTTGTTGTATTGAAAGAAAGGAAATTAAATGATATATATATATATATATAATATTATTCCAGTATCTTTTTTATGTCATATATATCACATATTTTTATTAAATCCACCCTTAATAAATTCTAAGTAAAGCGTGAATGAATCACATTGCTTTATGAGGCGGTAGTCCTCCGTACACATGGACGACATTATCATATTCTAAAAAATGGAAATCATGAATATATGTATGATATAATAATAATATAATAAATACCATAAAAATAATATGTACACAATATTTCTATCATTATTATTATTATAATTTAATGGTGGTAATGAAAAAATGAATGACATCAGTTCACGAGGCGGTATTATGTCGTGCAAACGAATGATGATTTTACAACCCTTTTTATGAAAGTGTGTGTGGTTGTAGGTCATAAACTTAACATAATTTTTTTTAGTATATGTAAGATACTGAGGTTATTATATAATCATGGTATCATAGGAATTAAAGGAGTTGAATAAGAAATTAAAATAAAAACTCGTTTAGAAGAACATTATCTCTTATTTGGGTATCCTTCTTAGGTGTAACACCCCAAGATTTCATAGTACGTTATTTATTCAAAGTAATTCAATAACTTTTACTACACACAACACCGAGTTCAAGCACACCACGACTTACCAAACTAGCCGTTCAAAAGAAGCTATGAATAGTATTAACTAAATTTTGAACTTTATATAATCCTTATAATTTTAGAATCCATATTATGAGTTTCTTAGACATAATGTAAGAATGAATTCGTTTTTCTAGATAAAGGAAGTATTTTTCAAAAAATGAAATTTTTCCGCCTTTCGAGGGAGAACCCTTTTTAGAACCAATATTTGACACTTTTATATATTCAATTTGACAAAATAACCATCTTATTTAGAATCAGGAGATAAAAATTTAGGTTTCATAAATTTTTGGTATTTTTCTGATAACTTTCATATTTTGGTGAATAGTGAAAAATACTAAATTTTAATTAAAAACAAATTTTTTAAATGAAATAATTTATAGTGTTAAATTATACAAATTAATTGTTTGGAAGTATAAATAGATTATATTTTTACCATTTAATCTAATGTTGGTCATTGTATGTAATTTCACTTTGAAATTGGACATAAACAAGTGTCAATCTTTTGATAGTTATTATTTCTTAAAAATACGTCTTTTGGTTTTGACAAAGGGGATTAATTTTAAATTAATAAATTCAACTTATATGATTTGAATTTGGTAAAATAGACTTAATTTTTGAATTCAGAATATCTAAATTAGCTTTGGGGGAATTTTCGGTATTTTTCTGAAAACTGTCAATTTTTGATGAATAGTGAAAAACACTGAGTTATTGTTTAAAACATACTTTTTATTTAAATAATTATTTATTTTATTTAAATTTATTTTAGGTCAAAATAGATACATAATACCTATATATTTTCAATGTAATTCATTGGAGTCATTTTGTAATAATATTAGATATATAATATTTTATTGAACTTTTCACCGTCTTTTACCCACATCCTAGGAGAATTTTCAAATTCACATAAAACTTAATTTTACCGCTTCTTTGAGTTGAATTTAGAAAATAAGAGAGACACGGTTAATATCAAAGAGTAAAATGTGGTTTAATAAGAGAAAAATATTTTTTGGTGAATAATAACTTTTGACTTTTATTTACCGCGGTTAAAGGTAAATAGGGTAATTCAAGGTAAAAAGAATATTGTAATAATTCCAAATTAACCTTAACACATGTCCTAACCTTATTGTATGAGTAATGTCCGACCATGGTCATCCTTTTGTCGATTTTGGGACCCCATGAAGCCACTTATGAATGATAATGACACATTAGATTAAATAATTTAAAGTAAAGAAAAAATTGACATAAACAAAAATCTTTTAGTAATTAATTTTTATATAGTGTCATACAAGTAATCCTTTAGACTATAAATATTCATTGGAAAGATAAAACGTTTTCCTGCATCATGGTATTTTTTTTATAATTTTTAAACATTGAATAAATTAAATTATTTAGGACACAATAATGATGCAGTATTTACCTCATTAATAAATGATTTAAATAAATTAGACTATAAATATTAAAATAATATCCAAAACATGTCCAATTCTTATTGTATGATTTTATTTCGACCATGAGTCATCTTAGCTCTGACCGTAATGATTTTTGGACCTTTAGAAACTGGATATCATTATATAATAAAATAATATTTTCACACTTTCCTAAAGAGCCCCTCCTCCCCCTAATAAAAGGAGACCACTTCTAACCAACTCCTCACACCTATAAAGCCTTTAGGCTCGTCCAAACTCTACAAAATTAAGATCCCTAAATAAATATCCTCCTTCTAGAAGCCTTCTATTAGGCATAAGGCACTTCAATAAATCCTTTTGGTTCAAACCAAATGAAGTTACCCAAATTAAAGGTAAAAGTTTCTCTTAACTTATTTTATTTTATTTTACTTCTTCAACCCATAAATTTTTTAATTCCTTTATTTTATAACAAAAAAAGTATCCTCAATAAACTAGGATATTGTTATTAGAAGTATTTAAACTAAACTTACACACACCTCCATCTAATGGGTGAAGAACATAATGTTTCTGTGGATGGTAAACTAACATCTCACGAAATGATGATTGTTCAATTACCTTCTACCGCCTCTCACGGTGGCCATTATGATGGAACTATATTTATATATATGATATATATTATGTTTATGTTTTCTTTATGCTTCTGTATTTCTCTTTTATAATATACCTTAATGGTTTCTATTATGGGTAAACGTGATAATTTCATTTGAGGAAGTGCGGACTACCGCCTCTCAAATTGATATGACTCATTAATACCATATGTGGGACGTATAAAGGATGGAGTTAATGATATTATATATGATATTATACTGGAATTATAATATACATATGTATCATTATGTTTTAATTATATTAAGATAATAAATAGAAATGAAAGTAGCGTTCATGCGTACGTACGACTTACCGTCTCCATGAACGGTGCATTTCATTTCTTACCCCAAAATGATATGTACTATTATAAATACATGTATATATTAGATATATATGATATATATAATATCTAAATCATGAATATCATTTTTAATATAATGAACGTTTGACCATGTGAACAACTTGTAACTATAAAGTGTTCTTTTTGACTCAAGTGCCAAATATCAACAAAACGAACGTTATTAACTTAAATGACTACATAATGTTTATAACATGATAATAAGTTATATAAAAGGAATAATAAACTTTAAAATGGTTCTTAAGAAAGTAGAAATTAACTTTAGTTTATTGTTCAGGATATTAAAGAACGAACAGGTCAAGTCGGACACGAGGTAAGGGATTTCTTATCTCACTTTTAATTTAGTGAGATTTCCATTGTCCACCACTTATTTATTTCATGTGGTGTATTTTGTACTTCCATTTGATATATATTATCATTATTATCTTTATATTCATGATATTATGTGATTCATTTGGTGCTTATTGACTAGTGTTCATACGACTTGATTGATTACAATGAGGTAAGGGTTTATTTCACAATTTCTTCATTATCCGAGGTTGTTTATATGTAATTATCTACTGAGACCTCTTTATCATCCACATCCATGTTTCATAAAAGAGTTTTCAAAGGGATTATTTTTAAGGAATTTTTTACTAAAACTTCATTTTAAATGTTTTAAATATTTATTTTTCTAAATTATTCTCATTAATGTCCATGTTTTCCAGATGTTTTTAAGGATTTATTTATGTGGATATGAATGTTTTTTTAAAATGGTAATTACTTTGAAAAGTTCAAAGTGGTATGGGACACTTTGATTCAAAAATATCTTTAAATGTCTTCCTGTTTAAATTGTGTTAATTTTAATTTTTTTATGAAAAAGAGATATTTCTCTCAAAGAGTATTACAAATCATTTTCATCTATGTCAACATCCTTTGATGGATTTTAAACCTGTTTGGAGTTGATTTGTTATGATACAAATATTCCATATTTTATTGAAGGTTTTGTGATATGTTTGACTGTGGATGTGCTATTTTTATACCATTCATGGTTTATGGTTAAAGTATTGACATTTCTTAAGCTAGTTTTAATACGAATGTTTATGTTATATTACAACCTTTTCAGATGAGGAATGTATTGGACTTAGTAAGTGACGGCTGGAGCCTGCTATAGATCCTCGATGCATCGGTAGGTCTCATGAGACAACTAGACATGGAATTGGTCGAGGCCTTTCCCAATTTGATATATAGTTTTGGCCGAGGCCTTAATCATTTTTAGACGTCTTGGCCGAGGACTTGACAAAATGTTTCTGAATGTCCGACATTATACATTCCCTCATTATGAAAATAATATTGATGGTTCATGTGGTCATTCGACTAGTAGAATACCCATGATTATGTTTTTTTATGGAATTATTTACTCAACTCATATTCCTTCCATAAAAGTATTCATGTTTATTATTGGTAAAGGCATGCAGTTTCAATTACTCACCATGCTTAATATTTATGTTATATTCCGCTGTATTGCTTAAACTTACTGAGCATTTGAGCTCACCCCTCTCTATGTTTTATTTTTCCCAGGATTCCAAGAAGTGTATTGTGATTAATATGTGGGGTTAAGCTAACATAATAATGGCATTCATGAAGGATTATTTATGTTGTGTTGTATGTTATAAAGTTTAATGTAACATTCATATATGTAATCTATTTTCCAAGACTGCTAAACTGATTGGTCCTTCGGGAATTCATTCTTTGTAATCATGCCAATGTACTAAAATAATGCACCGACTCTGGGTAACTAGGGTTGGGGTGTTACAGTTGGTATCAGAGGAAGTTTAGAAATAACCTTGGAAACTAGATTTAGATAAACTCTGATTAGAGCACATTACCCTAAGGCAAACTTTGATGATTTGTATAGAAGAACTTCTTAGAATTTTGGTACTGTAGAGATTTTGTGAGTTTTCCAAGAAATACATCCCTGCCTGGATACGACCAAGTAGAGGTGGATCTTGCACAGATGTACCTAGGGGTAATACCTGAAAACACTGCTTTGATCTAGACTTGAACGAGAACTGGTGCACGACAACGGGCTTTGCTGCACTCTTGGTTACGACACTCATGGGGGATATGATTAGGATAAATCTCATTTTCTTTACAAATCATTATGAAGGGTTTATGAGTATATACTTTCTCAAAGAAAACATTTTTATGATCATGGATTATATCCATAAACTATTCAATTTATGTTAAGTGTTTTATAAGTTTGGAATTATGTATTTAGATTCATACACTAATCTAGTTTATGTCATTTTATAGAAATGGTGCCCAGTAGAAGAAATGTGAACTCCAGCAATACGTATGATCCAAAGCATAAGAAGGATCATATCTTTCACAGTATTAAGTCAACATTTGGAATGGAAATAGTCTCCCATGTATTCTCAACATATGAAAAAATAGTATCATGTGTTAATAAGATAAGTAAATAATTATTTGAGTCTTATGGATTTGAAGGGAAGCAAGAGAAGAAAAGGATGGAAGAGAGAAAGATGGTTAAACAGAAGAGGGAAAAGAAGGATTTTCCCATATGTGATAACTGTAGAAAGAATCACCTTGGTAAACTCTTGAAGGGAATGGGAGTTTGTTATAAGTGTGGATAAAATGGACACCAAGTACGTGATTTCAAGGGTAAGAAAAAAGTTTCCAATGTACAATGCTTCATCTTCAAGGAGTTGGGACACTGCGCGAATCAATGTCCAAATCACCAGAGTATACCCCAAATGATGCTATTGGATAATAGTAAAGTTATGATACTACCGATGATGAAGAGGAATGATTAGATTTCTTAAGTTGTTATTAAAGTATTGTGTCATTTGAGTATTTTATTAATGATGTACATGTTATAAGAATTTTATAGTATATAAGGATTATAATGCATTACTATTTCATTAAAGACTTGAGATTGTGTGGAACCAAGAAAAGTGACTCAATTGAAGATTAAATTTTTGGAAAATATATGGTTGAGAGAAAGATAAACCATGATATGGTTCTGATACCGAGGTAGTGATTTTGGAAAATTAAATGGTTGATTTGGATAAATCATATTGGATATTATTGACTTCCTTGGAACTGATTAATAGTTTTTTTATTTCATCATTGTAGGAATATTCAATATTTTTGGATATAAGGAATATATCCAGTATTATATAAAGGATAAAGGAGCATGAATGCAATCAATAAGGTTTTATGGTAATTTGGGGTGTTACCAAGTTTTAAAATAATAAATGATGAAGGTGTTCACATGTTTTTACGTGAACAAAAGGATCTTCATTGTGTTTAACTTATAAATTTTTGACCGTCAGTTTGGATAGATTTATTTAGGATAAGTGTAAAGGTTGTAATGGATTAAGATACTATTGTTAAGGTTATTTTTTTATTTTTATAGAAAGGACAACACGCAGACCGTGTGACAACCCGTCGCGTCGGAAAAAGCTGTGGGAATGGAACCCACAACCATAGTGCGATTGGGATTTATTGCCTACCACTGGACTACATGAAGTCCCTGGATTGTATAATTTAGTTTCTTTTTTTGAAAGGGTCTGATAGGTGAATTATAAATTCATTTTTTATGTAACCCTATATGAATATTATAAATAGATTTTTTTTTAATTTCTATCATCTTTTAGAGTGAAAGATGAGTTTTTGGTAGAAATTAGTTAAAGGATGAAACTCTACTTGTCAAGTATATTTTTTTTTCTTTCATCTCTTATTATATGAATAAATTAATTCGTAATCTTTAGGGAAGGGATCTTAAACTAAAAATGTGTTATCCTAATACCTTAGGTTTTGTTGAACCGATGATAATTTAATTCATCAAAGATTGATGGATTTGAGGCCCTCAATTCTACAATTGTTTGTGATTGATGACCTCAATCACTCCCTATAAATATTTATGTTTTTCCACCAATTATGTGTCTCTAATTTCCACCAATGTTCTTCTAATTGAGATCATAATTTGGTGGTGACTTTTTCATTCCCCCTTTCCTCTTATTAAGACTAAATTTTATAAACCCAATTTCCGATGTGGGTTTTACCACAAAGGTATTTTCTATTTTCAACCATTTATTTTTGAAGAAAAATTTCAAATTGCGAGGATGAAATTTATTAAAGTAGGGAAGAATGTAACACCCCAAGATTTCATAGTACGTTATTTCTTCAAAGTAATTCAATAACTTGCACTACACGCAACACTCAGTTCAAGCGCACCACGACTTACCAAACTTGCCGTTCAAAAGAGGTTATGAATAGTATTAACTGAATTTTGAACTTTATATAATCCTTATAATTTTAGAATCCATATTATGAGTTTATTAGGCAAAATGTAACAACGAATTCATTTTTCTATATAAAGGAAGTATTTTTCAGAAAATGAAATTTTACCGCCTTTTGAGGGCGGACCCTTTTTAAACCCAATATTTGACACTTTTATATATTCAATTTGACAAAATATACTTCTTATTTAGAATTTGGAGATAAAAATTTATTTTTGATAAATTTTTGGTATTTTTCTGATAACTTTCATATTTTGGTGAATAGTGAAAAATACTAAATTTTAATTAATTTTTTTTTAAATGAAAAAATTTATAGTGTTAAATGATACATTTTAATGGTTTTGAAGTATAAATATATTATATTTTTACCATTTAATCTAATTTTGGTCATTGTAAGTAATTTCAAATTGAAATTGGACATAAACAAGTGTCAATCTTTTGATTGTTATTATTTCTTAAAAATACGCCTTTTGGTTTTGACAACAAGAATTAATTTTAAATTAATAAATGAAACTTATATGTTTTGAATTTGGTAAAATAGACTTTACTTTTGAATTCATAATATCTAAATTAGCTTAGGATGATTTTTTGGTATTTTTCTGAAAACTTTCAATTTTTGATGAATAGTGAAAAACACTAAGTTATTGTTTAAAACAAACTTTTTATTTAAATAATTATTTATTTTATTTAAATTTATTTTAGGTAAAAATATATACATAATACCTATATATGTTCAATTTAATTAATTGGAGTCATTTTTTTATAATATTAGATATATAAAATTTTATTGAACTTTTCACCGTCTTTTACCCACCTCCTAGGAGAATTTGCAAATTCACATAAAACTTAATTTTACCGCTTCTATGAGTTGAATTTAGAAAATCTGAAGACATGGTTAATATCAAGGAGTAAAATTTGGTTCAATAAGATAAAAATAATTTTTGGTGAATAGTAACTTTTGACTTTTATTTACCGCGGTTAAAGGTAAATAGGGTAATTTAAGGTAAAAAGAATATTGTAATAATTCAAAATTACCTTAACACGTGTCCAAACCTTATTTTATGAGTAATGTCTGACCATGGTCATCCTTGGGTCAATTGTGGGACCCCATGAATCCACTTATGAATGATAATGACACTTTATATTAATTAATTTAAAGTAAAGACAAAATTGACATAAAAAAAATATTTTAGTAATTAATTTTTATATGCTGTTATATAAGTAATATTTTTGAATATAAATATTCATTGGAAAGCTAAAAATATTTACTACATCATGGTTATTTTTTTTATAATTTTTAGACATCTAATAAATTAAATTATTTATGACACAATAATGATGCAGTATTTACCACATTAATAATTGATTTAAATAAATTAGATTATAAATATTAAAATAATATCCAAAACACGTCCAATTATTATTGGATGATTTTATTTCGACCAAGAGTCATATTTTCTTCGACCCTAATGATTTTTGGACCTTTAGAAACCAAATATCATAATATAATAAAATAATATTTTCACACTTTCCTAAAGAGCCCCTCCTCCCCCTTATAAAAGGAGACCACTTATAACCAATTCCTCACACCTCTCAAGCCTTTAGAATCATCCAAACTATAAAAAATTAAGCTCCCTAAATCCATATCCTCCTCCTAGAATCCTTAATTTAGGCATAAGGCACTTCAAGAAGTCCTTTTGGTTCAAACCAAAGGAAGTTACCCAAATTAAAGGTAACAGTTTCTCTTAACTTCTTTTATTTTATTTTACTTCTCCAACCCCAAAACTATTTTTATTCATTTATTTTATAAAAAAATAGTATCCTAAATATATTAGGATGTTGTTATGAAAATTAGTCTAATTACACTTACACACACCTCCATCTAATGAGTGAAAAAAATAATGTTTCTGTGGATGGAAAACTATAACGCCTCAAGAAACGATGATTGTTCAATTACCTCCTACCGCCTCTCATGGTGGCCATTATGATGGAAATATATTTATATATGATAGATATTATGTTTATGTTTTCTTCATGATTATGTATTTCTCTTTTATATCATACCTTAATGGTTTCTATTATGGGTAAACGCGATAATTGTATTTGAGGAAGTGCGGACTACCGCCCCCTCAAAGTGATATGAATCGTTAATACCATATGTGGGATGTATAAAGGATGGAGTTAATGATATTATATATGATATTATACTGGAATTATAATATACGTATGTATCACTATGTTTTAATTCTATTAATATAAGAAATAAAAATGAAAATAGCGTTCATGCGTACGTACGGCTTACCGTCTCCATGAACGATGCATTTCATTTCTTTCCCAAAAATGATATGTACTGTTATAAATATATGTATATAATGGATATATATGATATATATAATATCTAAATCCTGAATATAATTCTTAATATAATGAAATTTTGACCATGTGAACAACTTGTAACTATAAAGTGTTCATTTTTGACTAAAGTGCCAAATATCGACAAAATGAATGTCATTAACTTAAATGATTAAATAATGTTTATAACATGTTAATAAGTAATATAAAAGGAATAATGAACTTGAAAGAGGTTCTTAAGGAAGTATAAATTAACTTTAGTTTATTATTTAGGATATTAAAGAACTAACGGGTCAAGTCGGACACGAGGTAAGGGGTTTCTTATCTCACTTTTAATTCCGTGAGATTTCCATTGTCCACCACTTATTTATTGCATGTGGAGTATTGTGTACTTCCATTTGATATATATTATCATGATTATCTTTATATTAATGATATTCTGTGATTCATTTGGTGGTTATTGACTATTTTTCATATGAATTGATTAATTACAACGAGGTGAGGGTTTATTTCACAATCTCTTCATTATTGGAGGTTGTTTATACGTAATTATATACTAAGACCTCTTTATCATCCACAACCATGTTTCATAAAATATTTTTCAAAGGGATTCTTTTTAAGGGAATTTTTACTAAAACATCATTTTAAATGTTTTAAATATTTATTCTTATAAATCATTCTCATTAATGTCTATGTTTTCAAAATGGTTTTTAAGGATTTATTTATGTAGACATGAATGTTTTTTTTTAAATTGTAATTCCTTTGAAAAGTTTCAAAGTGGTATGGGAAACTTTGACTCAAAAATGTCTTTAAATGTCTTCTTGTTTAAATTGTGTGACTTTTAAATGTTTTCATGAAAAAGAGATATTTCTCTCAAAGAGTATTAAAAATCATTTTCATCTATTTCAACATCATTTGATGGATTTTAAACTTTTTTGAAGTTGATTTATTATGATACAAATCTTCCATATTGTATTGAAGGTTTTTTGGTATGTTTGACTATGGACGTGCTATTTTTATACCATTCATGTTTTATGGTTAGAGTATTGAAATTTCGTATGCTAGTTTTAATACGAATGTTTATGTTATATTACAACCTTTTCATATGAGGAATGTATCAGACTTAGTAAGTGACAGGTGGAGCCTGCTATAGCTCCTCAATGCATCAGTAGGTCTCATGAGACAAATAGATGTGGAATTTGCCAAGGCCTTTCCAAATTTGATATATGGTTTTGACCGAGGCCTTAATCATTTTTAGACGTCTTGGCCGAGACCTTGACAAAATGTTTCAGAATGTCCAGCATTATACATTCCCTCATTATGAAAATAATATTGATGGTTCATGTGGTCATTCGACTAGTAGAATACCCATGATTATGTTTTCTTATGACATTATTTACTCATCTCATATTCCTTCCATAAAATTATTCATGTTTATTATTGTTAAAGGAATGTGGTTTCAATTATTCACCATGCTTAATATTTATGTTATCTTCCGCTGTATTGGTTACCCTTACTGAGCGTTTGAGCTCACCCCTTTCTATGTTTTATTTTTCCAGGATTCCAAGAAGTGTATTGTGATTGATATGAAGGGTTAAGATAAGGGAATAATGGAATTCATAAAGGATTATTTATGTTGTGTTGTATGTTATAAAGTGTAATGTAACATTCATGTATGTAATATATTTTCCAAGACTACTAAACTGATCGGTCCTTCAGAAATTGATTCCTTGTAATCTTGCCAATGTATTAAAATAATGCACCGGCTCTGCATAACTAGGTCCAGATAGTTACATTAGGTTTTCACGAAAAACTTCTATGGTTTTATTTATGGCCAAACTAAGGCTTCTAGGATGAGTAAAGGTATTTTTTTACGTAAGTTTTTTAGATTTTGGTTGAGTCAAATTTCTTGAGATTTGTGAAGAAGTGAGGGGAGCGAGTGGTAGATGTCATTGGGCTTCTTGGAACAAGCTTGCTAAGTCCCCCTCCAATGGCGACATTAATGCAAGGAATGTTGTGGAAATAATGACATGTTTACAAGGTAAAATGCTGTGGGAAGTGATTGAAGGCCACTCCCTTTGGGCCAGATTTATCATCAACAAGTATGGAAAAGACCTGAACTCACCTAAAGGAAAACTATCTCCTCTTTGGAAGAACCTTAAAATGAACTTCATGGCTCTTGAGAATAATTCTCACTGGATTGTTGGGAGGGGGATATCAACTTCTGGAACCACAATTGGGTGGGTTCAATGTTGGGATATCCGGGCTGTCCTGCTCCGAAGATGTCCTTCCGGAAAGGTAGATGCTACCCATCCTTCATTCAGGTTGTGTTAGACTGCAACCAAAAAATGATTTTTGATAGAATTACCATGGAGGACACAGAATAATTATGAATTTTCTCAGGCTCCTCTCAGGTCACCTTTTCTGTAAAGGCTTACAGGCGATCACTCTATGCTTCCTCCAACAATGATCTATGGGGAGATATTCTTTGGTGCAAATAACTCCCTACCAAATATAGATTCCTGCTCTGGCACATCCGCAAGTTTTCCATCTCTACTGATTCAGCGATGAAAGGTAAGGGGGTTTGTCTTGTTTCCAGGTGATCTTACTGCCAGGATCACAAGGAAGAATCCACCATGCATTTGTTCTTTCAAAGCGACTAGGCGATCATATTATGGAAGATTTTAGGGTAATTCTATGGTTTCTCCTCACTTGTGAACAACATCGACAAGTTTATGATCCTATGGTTCAAAGGAGTAGGTTACAACTCGACTGAATGGAAGGAGCATTCTCTCCTCCTTGCAGTGGGTTGCTAGTGTATTTGGGATGCGCGCAATTGGGATCATCATAATAACTTCCATTCCTCAGGTTTGGCCTTGATCGTCAGGTCCAAATGCCTTGCCTCCGAGCTCTCGGTCTTATTGAAACGCTGGTACGAGGCTCCTTATCTGAATAATATTGTGTTGAATAAGAAGTCAATTCCCTCAGACAGTCCCCATGGCCACTAGATTCATTGGATTCCCCCGCGCTACGACCTTAGACTCAATACGAATAGCTCATGTGGTGGAAACATCATGCGGGGTAGAGGTGTTGTCCGTGATCTTAATGGCTCTGTGCATATTGCTTCCATATCTTACTATATCCAAGGCGATTCATTGGGTGCTGAGGGTAATTCTATCTTCAATGGTCTTGCCCTATGTCATTCTAAAGGCATCAACTTAATAGGAGATGAATCAGATTCCAAAATTATCTACGACTCTCTCAAGGGCCTCTCTCCCACTTTGTGGAAGAATTCTTATGTGATCTGTAATTTCAAGGATTTCATCCGTAGCAGGATGGTTATTACTCACACTTGGCATGAAGGGAATAGTGTAGACGACTTCCTCGCCTCAAAGGCTCCCTCCGAATCTTCTCTAACGGTGTACACCAGAACTGGCTCCCTCCCATCAGGATGTGCTTATTATGTAATTGGGGACTCCCTTTGTCTGCATCATTTTAGGCCCCCTTAAAAATTTTCCTCTTCTTTCCACCTTCAATAAAACAAATAATGAGTTGAGTTGGGGAGAAAGTTCCCTTTTAAAGTTGAGAAGGAGTGCAATTCTTGTAATTAATCAAAATTATTCACTATTAAGAGGTCAATATTACCTAAAGTGGATAAACATTGATTATTAATGGGTTTTAGGGATGATAAGGTCTATCCAAATCTCCACCACATAATAAAACACATTTTTTAACATTTCATTCCTAAACTCCTAAGATTATTTATTTTACCATTTTGGGTTTTCAATATGGTAACTAGTTTTCTAACCTAAGTATTTCTTCCTTTAATAATAATTTAATGTGATAATTTTAATATTATTTGTACCCAATAATTATAAATATTATATATAATTTATAAAAAACTCATGTGTGTGTTGGATGTTAATTTTAACACAAGAACAAGTAACATGCAAAAAAACTGCTTTAACCATAACTGTGCTAACAAGATCCTTACTAATGGAACATAATTGATATTTATTAACATTTAAAAATAAATTTGTATAATATAATATTTTTAGTAACTTTAAATCATTTAATTAAATATAATTTACTATCAAATAACATTAATGTCAATTTGGACATTATTCAATTAATTTGAATTTAGAAATATCAATATAATGATGGAATTAAAATATATTAATTTCACAGCTATATAGAAAGATATATCCATCTAAAAAATTAATGGAATAAAATAATTAATTCAATTTAATTCACATTTTATATTTTTATTATCATTAATTTTAGTTAATTATTAACTAAATAATTAATGTGTTGGTGTTTCTTAATAAATTAAAGTAATTAATTCATCTATAAAAAATTAAATAAATTATCATGATAAAAAAACTCATTTATATTTCAAATGGATATAAATTACCAGAAATATATTATTTTTTCCCTATCCCAATGTTTTATATAAATTAAAATTAAGAAAAGAATATCATTTTCCTTTTCTTTAATTAACTTATTATATGAATCACTTTCAAGGAAAAGTTTCTTAAAAAGTCATAAAATTTGATTATAAAGCCATAAGATTTTAAATATGGACAAAAAATGGGTGTTGGAAAAATTGGTAGGTTATTTTAACCCTTACCTTCTCAGTATAACCCCACGTTAAATCCATTTTTACCTTAATCATGATAATTAATTTTTATTACATTCGTTATTCATTTGGTAAAATATACATTTGACCTTATTAAAATTTTTAAATTTTGAAGATTTCAAATACTTAATCCATTTAAAAAAATTAAATTCATATAAATTTGATATTTTAATTTAGAATTAATCCCAAAAGCATGATGAGAAACTAGGTTTTCAATGTTAAAATGTTCAAGAGTTTGAAATATTTTTATATCTAAGGTATATATGAAAATAATTATAATGGAATAAATTAGTTAAATTAATTTTTAAATTAACTAATATTAATTTAAATATAATTCAAAATATAAATTAACATTATAAATTATTTAAAAGAAAAGGTAGTTCTCAATTAAAATTCCGCATTTTTTACTATTCGTCAAAAAATAAAACTTCTCAGAAAAATACAAAAAATTCACTCTAAGATAATATAAATATTCAAATTTCAAAAATTAAGTTTATTTTATCATATAATATTTTAAAATTGCTAAAAATTAATTTTAAATTTTGTGCACCAAGCATAATTAAAATTTCTTTTATTAATAATACATTTTTTTAGAAAACATTTATTTTTATTTAATATTATTTTTATTTTATTACTAATAAATATATAAATAATAAAAATTTGAAATATATATATTTTCATAATTTAGTTAATCCTATTCATACCCACCATTCCAACAACTAGATGACAACTATCATATTAAATAATAATATTAATAGTATATTATTGTTCAGTAAAACTCAATCTTGCATGTAATATAAGCTATTTAAAAAATTAATTGTCATGTGAAATGAAAGGTAACTCAGTATTGTGTGTAACATATTCTATCCAATAAAATTTCATTCTTTTAGAATTTTTAGGGTGTTACATTAAAGGAGATAAAGCATAAGAAATATACCTCAACAACTACTTAAGAGCATACCCACATGGTTTACCTAGATCTCCCATGAACCTATTAAAAGTATACATAAAAATGGATACATCTGGAACTACAAATAATTTATATTTTTCCAACAAGGGAATATATGTTGGTAAATGTACATTTTTTGGTAAAAGATTTTACTAATAAATATACACCTATCACTAAATTGTTGGTAGATTTTCTATCACTAAATGTTATTATTAGAGATAAAATAAGTATGTTTCAGTTATAATAATACCAATATATAATATATATGGGTAAAAAAAATTAGATATATATTCTTATGAAAAATTTATCTGTTAATTATATTTTCAAAATTTATAAAAAATACAAACAAATAAGATCTATTTATAAATTATATTTTAAATAAAACATTGTGTTTGACTATTCCAATATTTTTAACTTAAATTTTATATTATATTTATTAATCAAATTAAATATAAAATATTTTTTATATTTTTTATATAAAAATTATAAAATTAGCTTATATGAAACTCTAACAAACTGGGGCTTTTTTAGAAAACATGTTCAAAGAAAATTTTAAAACATGTTCAAACTAAAATAATAAATATGAATCCCCAAGAAACATGTTACAAACATGTTTAAATTATTAAAACTCTAAGATATTTTACATGAAACTTTATAAAAATTCTTCCACAATATATTTATCTTACATAACAACTCTCACAATCATGGTTCTTACGAGCGGTGGGGTTCACCATGTAGTTCACCCACTCAGTCATGACATATAAACAATGTCATTGATCACCTACAGTAAGATCAAAATGGTCATCCCAATTTCAAACAGAGGTGGTTGGAATAAAATGATCAACCACACTCTTATAAGTAGGTATCCTTTTTTTTTGTAAAAGTGGATAGAATTACCTCTTCCCTAATATCACACTAACAACAAGAATATAATAAATATAAAATAAAACAGTTACAAAGTTGATTCCTATAAAACAAAATAACACATCAAATAAATGAATTAGATATTCAAGTCAAATTAGTTTAAGAATCTCATTTATTTTTTTACTACTTTCATAAAACTTCCATCATAGAAAAATAGATGCATGTTTAACTATTTTCCAAGAAGTTTCATTTTCAAGTATGTTTCACTAATCAATCAATTACACCTAATAATATATTTATCCCTATTATCAAGATAAATTAAAAAATTTCATCTTTAGGATTTATTTAGAGATAAAAATGGATACCAAAAAAGTTAAATATTTTTTATCAAGTGAAAAAATATGTTCAAGGATGTAGTAAAAACCAAGATTTTTTTTATTCAACAATAAATTGGATAGTTCTTGTTTCATACAAATAATTTTTTATCTGCAAGTAATTTGGATATACAAAAATATATTTTGAAAATAAATTATTTTAATAATAAACCAAAACTAGTTTTAAATAATGGGAGGTTTTACAGTATACTGGCACTAAACCAATGAGTTTTTTGATTAACAAATGATGAAAATACTATTTTTATCTTTATTGGACAAAAAATAGTTTATTTTAAAACATAATGTCCTATAACCTATAAACCATCCAACATGTGAACTATGAACTGCAATAATATAATATGAAGAGAGAAATATCAAGAAACCAGTGTACCCATAGACCTAAAAACTTAAAAACTTCTAACTTAATATGTCACAAACTGGCCTAGGTACCATGGTAACCCGATAATCAATCCAGAGATGACATATCCTAAAGGGTTTTCCCATTCCCCATGGTTCGACGAGTAGCACTGGGAATCATACAACATATAAGTTGGAACTATTTTTTCCACACGAAGGAAGAAAAAAATAAACAAGACAGTATGAATAACAAAAGGAAGATCCACTAAGAGTAATGTACCATAATAAAATAAGCTATACAAAATCTGAAAGTACCACAACCCAAGTACTAAAATGGAAAACATCCCGAAGGTCCATAAGGACACAACTCCCCAAGTCCAAAGATCAAAAACTGGATCTAACTCTAAGGGATCCCTTCTCATTGCTTGAACCTGGAAGAAGAAAGTCTAAAAAATTATGAAGAGAAAATTAGGGTACGAGCCTAATCCCAATAGTATACCACCAAAGATTCCATAAAATATTCCATATATATATATATTATCTAAATAAAAGAATTCAATTTTCAAATTAAACAAGTTTTGAAATTCAAAATAATATTTAAACAAATCATGCTATATAGTTCAAATGATGGATATATAATTTATCCAAAGGCTTTACAATGATGGAATATTTATAAAAAAATGGATTAAATAAAACATTTACATAAAATAGTTAATATAAATTCAGCAGGCATGCGAATCAGTTCAAAAGCATTAGAATACAATTATATCTCAAATATAAATCACAAGAGACCAATATGGTGATCTTACAAATATGTACGATAGTATATTAGGTTATAGGACTCCACACTCTCTAAGTGAACTCAACAGAATTTGTATACACATGTCCCTATGATATTGGCCAAAGGCAACTCGTCATCAACCGGTCAGGGATGTGACCTGCTACATGTATGTTAGAATGTTGTAATGGTATAGAGTGTGTCTAAATAACACACCAACTACATAAGGCTTGAATTTACTCTTACACGATGGGTAATTTATTTTAATTATTCTTGAAATACAATTAATTCCCATTCTCCTAGATTAAATGCTAATGTTCTATTTAAAAACCAAAATGGGTTTTTAATAAAAAACACACCTCTATCTTAAGATAAAACCACTGGGTTTCTATCAAAACATTTTAATCCATTTTCATAAGTTTGAAGTCCATTCAAAACCAATTATATAATTTCACAATTCATTTAAAAAATTAAATTCAATAATTTAATTGAAATCATTTCCATCAAAATATTGAATTTAAATTATCCATTCACTATAAAACACACCCCAATTCAATGGAATTGAGGGTTTTCCAAATTTCCATTCCAAAACCGTTTCAAATCTCCCAATTCACTGGAATTGTGTTTTATCAATTCAATTAAAATAATGTTAAGAAATTTAATTTAAATAAACAATTGAAACAAACCAAGAAGTTCAAAATTAACTAATTTGGCTCATCAAAATATAACCACCTACCTCTTTCCCAGAGAATGACACCCGTAACCACACACTTCAATGAGAACAAAGGCGATAAAGATCTCAAAACCCAACCTAGAAGAAAGATCCAACACCATAAGGAATAGATCCATCAGATTTATGATGATCTATTGAGAACCCATGGGAAGAGAAAGAGATAACTTCATGAAAAAGTGGAAACATTTACCTAGAAAACACATCGTAAGAGAAACTATAATCGAACATCCAAGGAATAGATCTAGAGGGGTTGTAAGGCTTTAAGGATGCCTAGGAAGAGCCTTAGGTCAAGGGATAATGAAATGGAGAGGATTCAAAAGGAATTAACTAGCCTCACTACTTGTTTTAAAAATGCAGTCGGGGTATTACATGATGTATAATACTGATACACATCGTGAAATG
The DNA here is from genome assembly GCA_963277665.1 of Viscum album. Lineage (NCBI taxonomy): Eukaryota > Viridiplantae > Streptophyta > Magnoliopsida > Santalales > Viscaceae > Viscum > Viscum album. The sequence goes on from OY728129.1 coordinate 244,283,164, forward strand.
CTTAAGTTTTATAACCATAAAAACACGAACCGTTTTTCATTAAGACCTGAAGATTTGAGTTTAAAAATCGAACCTTAATTCATAACAACGTGTAACGATTACTCATGATGTATACCCATCACAACGTGAAGCAATTCAAGACTTGCATGAAAGGTTGTTACATGATGTATTGTACTGTTACATGGTGTGTAATGCTTTGGAAGTCTATAGAAAATGTTTGTTAAGGATGAAAAACCAAAAAACCTTTAACTTCACCATTATAGACATCCTACCAATTCAAAATCAACCCTGACCCAAAAAAATGAAATGGAAAACTGAGACAAGGTTTAATACATACCTATATGAGTAGTAATGGGATGTTACTACCTCCCCCCATAGAATAATTCAATCCTGAGAAAGCCTAAGAAGAAGATTCCATTCCAAAGAGACGAGGACACTGATCCCTTATCAGTGCCTCACATTCCCAAATCTCATGACTATCAAAAACATGATATCATTGCATAGGAACTAAAGGTATCGTCCTCCCACAAAGTACATTGGTCTCAAAATCTACTATCTTGCCCAGTCAATGATAAATCAGGTTTAATATCAATACCACTCCTTAAAATATGAGATAGATCAGAGGGATATTTTCTTAGTTATGATACATGAAACATGTTTTGTATCAACATTAGATGTGGTAGAAATGCTAAATGATATGAAACTTTACCTACCTTGTCAAGAACCTTAAAGGGTCCCACAAAATGAGGATCAAGTTTCCATTGCCTCTAATGTCGTTGATGACCCAACTTGGGTGAAACTTTCAAGAACACCTGATAACCAACTGAAAACTCAAAGGTTCTATGATGTCGATCAGCATAAGACTTATATCGGCTCCGTACTGTCAAAATTATCTGAAAAATCAGCTAAATCATAGCTATCGTCTCCTGCACCAAGCTTTTTCCAACCAAGCAACATTCACCAAATTCCGAATAGCACAATGGATATTTACAAGGACAGCCATACAAGGCCTAAAAAGGATCCATCGTAATCACGTACTAGTAAGTATTGTTATAATAGATCTAAACCAGTCCCAATTGATCATCCTAATCCCCACTATAGTCTAGAATACATGAGCGAAGCATATACTCAAGAGTTTGTATTGATCTCCTTGTTTGGCCATCTGACCATGTATGATAGGCCGTGATCAAATTGACCTAAGGTCCTAATGCCTCCTGAAGTCCTCTCCAAAAGTAGGAGGTAAACCAAGGATCCCTATAAGAGACTATAACAGATGTAACTCCATGAAAATGAAAAATCTCTTTCACATAGAGACTTCATAACTCCTCAACCTTAGTTGTATCACGAATGGGTATAAAGTGAGATAACTTGGTCAGCATGTCGATCACAACACATATCACATTATTATTTCTCTAGGTATGAGGAAACCCCACTATAAATTCCATAGATATGTCATCCCACTTCTAGGTAGGGACTGTAAGTGGTTTAAGAAAACCCAAAGGTTTCTGGTGCTCAGCCTTAACCTACTAGCACATATAACAATGGGAGACAAAATTAACAATGTATCACTTCATCCTTGGCCACTAGAACTGCTGATTCATATCATAGAACATTTTATTAGTTCTGGGGATCACTACCCACTGAGAATTATGACAATACCCCCATCACATCATTCATTACTGCTAAAGGAACAACAAAGAATTTTTGATAGCATATAAAACCCTATTTTGAGAACGATCACTAGGAAACTGTATCCCCACCATAAAAAGAGTCACTAATGATACAAAATTCATCATCAAGATATTGATCTTGAAGAATCATCTCAAAAATAGCAGATAATAACTGAATGTTGGCTAAAGAAACATCAGACCCTTTTTCCTAAACTCCAATATGAAACTGTGGAAAAAGAGCCGTCAAGTTCCACTCTTCTGAAGATTCCTTCACCATATGGGTTGAAAGTTTCCTACTTAAATCATCTACAACGAAATTCCATTTCTCTGAGGTATAGGTGATGTCAAGGTCAAAAGACTGAAGGTACTTAACCCAATGTCTCTGGCAATGATTCAAATCTTTTTGAGAGAATATATAACTCAAGCTTTTGTGGTCTCAAAACATGATAAAAAATTATTCATAATGGTAATACTAGAAAATCTTAAGTGAGTGCATTAAAATGAAAGTTCAAGATCATGGGTAGGAAAATTATTCTCATGTGGCCTATGTTAAAGAGATCTATAAGAAACAACATGATTAACTTGTACAAGAACACAACCCAAACATGAACTCGATGCATCAAAAAGACCATATAGCCTTGTACGACCTCTGGATGAGTCAACACCAGTGTAGTAGTCCGAATAAGTTTCATATCAACTAAATAACTCTGATGTTTATCATCCCAAACAAACTTCACCCCTTCCATGTTAAAGTAGTCATCAAAGAATCAAACTTTGACAATTTATCAGGAACATGTGGTAGTATTTGGATAAGACCAAGAAGATCCGAATCTCAAAGAAATTATTCGGTCTCCCCCAAGTCATAACAGGATTAAAATTCTCAGGTTCAAATGATATACCCTATACAGAAACCAAATGTCCCAAGAATTTCACTTCTAGAATCCAGAAATTTCATTTTGATAGCTTGGAATAGAGTTGGTGACTTATCAATAGACTCAAAACTATCCTCATACGATGCATATGCTCATTCTCAGATTTAAAGTAAACAATGTTTTCATCTAAAAATACCACTATAAAAGTATCCAGATACTCATAGAAGATCTTGATCATCAATGAAATGAAATATTCATGGGAATTTGTCAGACTAAAGGGCATAATAAGGTACTAATAATGGTTGTACTTACTCTGAAAGGCAATTTTATGAATGTCATATTCTTTTATCCTCAACTGATAGTAACCAGACCAAAGATCAATCACTGAAAAACACTTTTCCCCTTTCAACTGATCAAACAGATAATCAATCCATGTAAATGGATACTTGTTCTTTACTATAACTTGATTGAGTTTATGATAATAAACACATAGGAAAAGAGATCCATCAGACTTATTAGGAAAGAGAACTGGCACTGCCCAAGGTGACACACTCTAGCGTATAAATCCTTTCTCAAGAAGATCGTCCAACTGGGACTTCAACTCTTTCAGTTCTGCTGGTGCCATGCAGTAGGAGGGAATTGACACTAGTTGAGAATTGGGCATTAAGTCAACGGGGAACTCAACTTTCCTTATGAGTGGTAGAATAGACAAATCTAAAGGAAACATGTAAAGAAACTTAGCGATGACTAGAGGGAGATAATTTCTCAAAGATTCCTAGTCCAGATCAAAAGAAACCCTGATATCACTTTACCCAACTATGGATAAGAAGGTCCGGCTCTACTCGAAATCAGGCCCCAATATCCTTGAAAGATAATAGATTTAATACTAGTTGTAGCAAAGTAGACCCGTTGAAGATTAAAATAAACCTGGGTTTTATTAGTAATGATCCAATCCATCCTGAATATGACGTTAAGAGATTTCATGTCAAGAACCAGAAAAATGCAAGCAAGCTCAACATCTGAAGGAGAGAAGACACAAGAGGGACTATAAAAACCCTTCTCTCTCTTCATACCAAGAGGTGTAGTAATATCCATTGCACAAGATAGTTCCTCTATAGGAAGATTAATAAGATTAACAATACGGGATGAAATAAATGAATGAGATGAACCAATATCAAATAGATCAGTCACTAATAATGATGCAATAGTTGTGGTACCTCTCACGGTCACTGGACCTGTGTCTTCTTACTCTAGAGACTCTTAAACTATGTGAATAAGCTTCATTCTGGATGCCTGTGGATGGAACTATTTTGTACATGAAGCATATAGTTTCCCCATAGTTTTCGGAAGAGTTGATGATCCTGTTCTACTATACGGAGTAGAGAAATGATGGAAGAATCTCTATAAGTGACCTGGACATCCATAGAAGGTAAAATTATTGGGTGATTTAGTGAAAACCCTCTTAGAATTTCCTGGTTTTACACACTGATATCAAGTCAAATAACTCTCCTGGTGCTGTAGAAGTAATGAATCTTTCATCAAGAACTACTATGAGAATAATCACATTTTCATTTTCCTTTGAAGGAACAAAATCTTCCACTGGGAGGAAAAGAAACTCATGATAATCCTGCCTTTCCATCCAGGTTTATCTCAATCATTATCTCCCTATCCAACACATTAGCATAAGTGGGAAGATTTATTAAGAAAAACTAAGAATGGATATCTGATCAAAGTCCCAACTCAAACCATCGAGCCTTTATCCTCACGTAAGATATGATCTTAGGAGAAAAATACACCATCTCATTAAATAGATTTTAATACTCATTCATGGTTATGTCGGCATGCTCAAGCTTGAAAAAATCCAAATACTTAGCTAACACCGTTGAATCTGTATATAACTTGCTGGTGAAAATAACCTTGAAGTCCTTCCACTCTAAGCCCTCATGATTACCTGCTATCACCATCATGTCCCACCATCTCCTACTTGGTCCTTCAAGAACAAAGGTGGAATAATTTACATTGATCATGTCTGGTGTTTCCAAGAACTCAAACAGAAGTAATATCTTACTCAACCATTCCTCAACATGTTGAGGGTCTGTGGAGACTTTGAAAACTTGTGTCTTTTGGTGAAGGAACTCTTGAGAATTATTATGAATAACATCCCCCTAAGGATCCATAGTTGGATCTTGAGTGGAAAGTAGAGGTGGTTCCTGTACTAGAGCTTGGATAGTGTACATAATCACCTCAACTAGATTCATATCTATAATAGGATTTTCTTGATGAGGTTTAGTAGAAACCTCATCCTATATCTAATTTAAATGTCTTTTTAGATGCCTAATGCTTCAAAACATTATAAGACAAAAGGAATACATTAGGTTAACTCTCAAACAGAGAAACAAGTTAAAAAAATTATTTCCAATAGATGGAAAACCAGATTTTGATTCTACTATAAACAAACCAAAATAGGGAAAGGACTAGAACTAATCCTTAAGAATTATTTCTCTAATACCCTTGGTGACTTAATGTTCATTTTGGAAAGTGAAATCCATGCACTCAATCGCAAATATCTCATAATTCCCAAAAATATTTCAAAAATGTATACTTACTTCTAGACAAAACCTAAATAGCTCTATCTGATATCAATTTATCACAAACTGACCCATAAACCTTGGTAACCCGATAACTGAGCCGGAGCTGACATATCACAAAGGGAATTCTTGATTCCCATGGGTTTGTGACTACAACCAGGAATCTTACAACATAAAAGATGGAATGATTTTTTCCACAAGAATGCAGAACCAAAGAACCAAGCTAGTATTCATAAAAAAGGAAGCTCCACTATGAGTAAAGTACCAAAATATAATAATGCATAAAAAATCCCAATGTACTAAAACCCATGTAAAAAAATAGGAAAATATCCCCAATGTCCCTAAGGATAAAACTCACCAAGTCCAAATCTCAACAGCTCGATCCACCTCCAAGAGATACCTTTACTTTGCTCAAACCTGGAAGAAGAAAGTCTCCAAAAACCTGAAGGAAAAAGTAGGGTGTGAGCCTAAGACCTTTAGGATACCACCAAATATTCCATAACATATTCCAAATATATATTATCCAAAGAAAATATTTCAATTTTTTAAATAAACAAGTTCTGAAATTCAAAAGCATATTTATACAAATCATGATATACAGTTCAAATGATGGAAATATACTTTAGGAAAACTCTATACAATGATGGAATTTTTATTAAAAAAATGGATTAAATAAATCAGTTACAAAAAATAGTTTATCTAAATTCTAAAGGCATGTGAATCAATTCAAAAGCATTGGCATAAATTTATATCTCAAATATTAATAACATGCGAGCTACATGGTCATCTTCCAAATAGGTAAGATAGTATATTAGTCTATAGAACTCCTCACTCTCAAAGTGAACTTAGAAAAATGTGTATAAACACATCCCTATGACACTAGCCATAGGAAACTCATCATCAACCCTTCGGGGATGTGACCCTATGCATGCATGTTTTAGAATTTTGTAATAGCATAGAGTGTGTCCAAATAACTCACCAACTACCAAATTCTTAAATGTGCTCTTACATGATGGGAAATTTATTTTAAGAATAATTAAAATAAAATAAATTCCTATTCTCCTTGATTAAATTCCAATTTTCCATTTAAAAACCAAAATGGGGTTTTAATAGGAAATATGCCTCTTTCACAAGATAAACCCACTGGTTTCTATCAAAACATTTTTGTGCCATTTTCACAAGTTTGAAATCCATTCAAAACCAATTCCATAATTTCACAATTAATTTAAAAAATTAAATTAAACAATTTAATTGAAATCACTTCCATCAAAACCCATAATTTAAATTCAACAATTTAAATTATCCATTCTCTATAAAACACACCTCAATTCAATTGAATTGGGGGTTTTCTAAATTTCCCAGCAAAAAATGTTTCAAATCTCCCAATTCAATGGAATTGGGTTTTATAAAATGAATTGAAATCAAGTTAAGAAATTAAATTTAAGTCAACAATTGAAATAAACCAAGTAGTTCAAAGTTAATAAATTTAGCTAATCGAAACAGAACCATCTACCTCTTTACAAAGAATAACACCTGCAATGACACCCATCAATGATAGCGAAGGTGAATAAGCTCTTTAAATCCATTCTAGAATAAAGATACAACACAAAAGGGAATATATCCATCAAATCCATGATGGTATATTGAAAACCCATGGGAGGAAAAAGAGAGAACTTCAAGAATGAGTGGAAACACTTACCCAGAAAATACACTACGAGAGAAACTACGATCCAATGTTAAAGGAATGGATTTTAAAGGGTTGGAAGGATTCAAGGGTGTCTGGGAAGAGGCTTAGGTCGAGGTAGAAAGAACTTGAGATGATACAAAAGTAATTAACCAGGTGCACTTCCTGTTTTAAAAAAAGCATTCGGGGTATTACACGACATGTATTACCAATACACGTTATGAAATGATTATGTTTTGTAACTATCGAAATGAGATCCATTTTACATTAAAAAAACTCTCCAAGTTAAAAAAATGACCATTAATTCATCAAGACATGTAATGATAAGTCACGAAATATACCCATCATAGCGTGAAGCAGTTCAAAACATGAATGCATATCTATTACACAATGTGTAGTACTTTTACATGGAATGTAATTCTCTGGTAGTCTGAAGAAAAGCTTTGTTAAGGGTGAAATACCAAAAAATCTATGACTTCACCATTATGGGTATCCCCCCAATTCAAACTCAAACCTTACCCAAAAAAATGAAAAGGAAAACCGAGACAACGGTTAGTACGTACCTGTCAGAGTGGTAATGAGATGTTACATAATAACTTAAAATATTCATATGTCTTCTCTCATGGGGTTTTAAACATACAAATAAGAAAATGTAAAATCCTGTGAGCATGTGTTATAAAAAATTATAGACATAAAAACTTGTAAAATACTTCTTAAAAACTAAAACCTGTTCCGATAAACTATAAAACCTTCAAATATAAAGACTTATAAGTTTGTAAACCCATTAAATGAAAATAGGAATCTCTATATCAATGTCTTAAAACCCAAGACGTCTAATATTTTAAAATTAAGATCCAAAACCTATAACCTCTAAACTCACAGATCTGGAAAATATATTATTTAATATTTAAAAATGAACCATGTAAAAAAAATCAAAACATGAAAACAAAAAACCATTAACATGAAAATATGTAACCAACATCATGTAACCTAGATACCTAGGAACCTGAATCCTATAACTATGAAATCCTTAGTATGAAACCTATAAACACACAACCCATTATATTTGTAAACCCATAACCTTCAAACCTTTATAGATCTAACATATAACTAGAAATTTATCAAAACAAAAAATGCACAAACTAATAATCCACTAAACTAAAAGCATGAATAATTAGAGACTAACAAACTATTGACCTATATACTACTAATTGAAACTTGTGACCTATACCAATAATTCTTAAAACCAGTAAACCGGTAAACATAAAATCCTTTAATATAAAAATATTGATCCTATTCACCAACCATTAGTAAATATGAAAATTATAAACCTGATAATTTATAACCTATAATATCCACACATGTATCATGAAAACATGCATGGTATGCAATAACATGACTGGGAAAATATAAATTTCATAAGAACAAACTTAAGAACTAATAACCTAAAACACGCTAACATGAAAAGTTATATCATGTATTATTGAAAACTTAAAACCTATAACCTTATATATATAAACATTCAAACCTACAAACCTTGAAACTGTGAACCTTTATATTTCAAGATGAAACCATGTCTTTTATAATCCTAAAAATTTGGGAAAATTAATTAGAAAACCTGTATAACTATAAAAATGTATAAATGAAACTATAAAACCTATAAAAATGCAAACCACTATTTAAGAATATTCATACCCAAAAACATGAAAACAAATAATCATGTAACCAGTAAACATTTAATATAAATACCTATACAACTACAACCTACAAACATGTAAATTTTAACTAGATATAATTCAAACCATGAAACCTATATTTGTTTAATGAATAACATGAAAAAACATAATAAAAAAACATATAATACTTCAAACCTATTTTTGAAAACTAGAAACTATTCAACACAAAAACATGAAATCCTGTAAACCCACAACCATTAATTTGTAAACTTGTCACCTGAAGCCTTAAAACTAGTATCCTAAAATAGTAAAACAATCAATCCCAAAACCTATAATCTTAAAACATAAAATAATGAAATAAATAAACATGGAAACATTTTAATCTCCATAATTCATACCAAAAAATGAAATTCCCATATGATAATCTATATAAGTCTTCCACAACATGTATGTGTTTTATTCTTCCCGTACCAAGATGTCCTGATAAATACTAAGGGATGAAATCATATCAAAGGATGTATGTAAGAGTTAAAAACCAAAATCCCTTTTTGTATAATGATAACTAAATAATTCAATAACACATGATTACAAAACAAAACATATACTGATTTCACTCATGGTGGAATATAGTTTATTGATAACTTTTACTTGTACATGGTTAAGTTTTGAGACCCATTTATGAAAAAAACATGGTTTTTATAGTCATTTGATTATATTGAATTAGTCTACACATTGATTATTATTTTGGTAGTCATTTTAAATTGGATGTTATGTTAATGTAGGATCATTTTTTTATAATTTCAATAGTGATGATCGATGTGAAGCTCTATTAGTAGTTACATCTACAACATTGTTGGGGGTAAGGTGGAGTTGGATACTAGGATGGAAATGATAGTTTGTACAATTAATTTTTAAACTAGATTGTGAGAATGAGTGTATAAAATTACATGGTGGAATGTGATCCTATTCATTGTGAATTTTAAACTTTTTATATAGAAAAAATAGATCATGAAATTAGAAAAAATAGAAAACAAAATGAAAATTCTAAATTTATATTATTTTCATATAAATAAATGAATTTGGTTTAATAGAATTATAGTATAACACATTGATCATTATAACTTTTGATTTTGGAATAAAAATTAAATAACATATAAGATAATGATGGTCAACGATTTGGATAAACCCTTAAAATAAGTGTTAATGGTGAATTTTGTCTTAATTTTTTTTTTTCTATTTTCATTTTACTAATTGTATTTTAAAATTTTTTAGATTGTTTAAATAATTATAATTTTTAATAAAATGAAATACAAAATACAAAATGTTTTATATCACCAAACATACCCCAAATAACAATATTTATAATTATTGTGTGAAATACTTACTGAGAAGGTGGAGGAAATAGAGAAGCTAGAAACCAAAAAAGAATACATCTAAAGAGTTTCAATGGTTATTAGATTAACCAAAAAACAAAGATAAATATTCATAACATGAACATTTAAATCTATACATTCAAAAACACTACGGATTAAGAGCATACTAGAATCATTTTCAAAACCAAGGAAAAAAAACTATATTATGGAATTATTTAACAAAAATTATTTGAAAATTGTTTATGAAACTTAAAAATTATTATAAAAATGTAAAACAATTAATAAGTGTCTGTTATATTTTTTTAAAAAACATTTACACTTATATTCCATAATAAGGACACTAAAATAAATGGCACAAGAAAATTTTCATTAATAAATCTTGAAACACATATATAAAATTTATTTCTTTAGATAATTAGTTTTATGATCATTTCAAAATTAATGGTGTTTGAAAAAACTTATTTGAAAATTCATATAAAAAATAACTAATAAAATGTAATAATTATTAATAGTATTTCTCAATTAGTGGTGTTCAATAACTCTTATATTATAACCAAGAGAAATTATCTATAATATTTCTATGTTTTAAAAAACTTATTTGGAAACACATATAAAAAATCACTTTTCTTGAGTAATATGTGTTATCAGAATTTTTCAATTAGTAGTGTTTGAAAAAATAATTTTTTAGAACCAAGGGTAACAAGATATAATATGGATATATTTGAAAAATATTTTTTATAAACTATATTATGGATCTGTTTGAAAACGCTTATCTATAAAATCATATATAAAATCACTTTTAACAAGTAATAAGTGTTTTAATCATTTCTCATTTAGTGGTTTTTGATTTTTTTTATTTGGAAACGAATATAAAAATTCACTTATCATAAGTAATAAGTGATATGAAAATTTCTCAACTAGTTTTATTGGGAATCATATAAACCATTTAAAACCATTTATTATAAAAAAATAATAATAATACACTAAAAACATGTGGCTTACTCATTATAAATAATAAATAAAACATTAATTCTTGAATATTGTTTAAATAATAATGGAGATATAAAAAACAATAGGATTTATATCTATAAGAATCCATAAAAACTATAATGATTCAAAAAAACTAAATTTGGGAGGTACTTTTTTATTTTCTTTTGTTTCACTTATTTATACATGTGAATAGTTAAAATAATTCTTTAATATGTAAAAAAATGCACAAAATATAAAATTACATGATGATCTATATAATTTATAGATTTTTTAGGATTTAAATTTCATTCATAATGAAATGAATTTTATATATGGGAATCTATTCTTATAAAAAAGAGAAAAATATAATTCCAATATTAAAGGAGAATTAAACACAGTAATCCAAATATGGATAAATTGTTTTAGGATCTTTTTAATAATAGTTATAAAAATTCCTCCTAATATCTCACTTATACTTGACAATGATCATTAATATGTGATTATATATAAAGTACTCGAGGTTTCTTATTGATGAAGTGTTTTATGGAACTTATTTAAGTTATTTTATTTAAAAATTTAAGTGCAGGTAGTTTTTTAGGAACAAAAAACTCCACGTATTATTTCAAGATATTTTTTCATAAGTGCTGAGGGCTATAAATTGTTTAGTAAGTGATATCAAACGTAAAATCATAGAATGTTTTTTCTGAATGTGTTAAAAATTTTCATATTAAAAAAACATTTAAGAACACATTATTTTATTTAGAAATATAAAAGTAATTATTTTATAAATAATGGAACATTTTTTTTTTGAAATAGTTACTAAAGTGATTAGTGTTACAAACACTTAGATAATCATTACTAAGCACATCCTCAGTCTATCATATGTTTGATAATAATTCATAGAGGGAGACCTGAATAAAAATATTCATTCTATTTTTCAAATTAATATAATGAATAACAATATTAAAATCTATAGAAATAGAAATATTATTTAAATGGTTAAACATAAATAAATTTTAAAGGAGGTATGATACTATTATCCAAAGTTGAAGTACTCAAACAACCCCTAATTTTATATACTATTAAATTTAATAATATATAATAGTATATTTAACCTCAAATAGATGCAAGTGTTAACAATATTTTAAATTTATTCATAATGATTCTACACAAAAAACTGGAGAAAACAACAAAAGAATTAAATTAGAAAAAAAAAATCATGGAAAAAGAGAATAGATAAATTGGCTAAGGGTCAAAAAATGTGACCCCAATGTTTAGACCCCGAATTCTCATCCATGAAAAAGTAGTTCCAAACTCCCTAATGAAGCTTTACTTAACCATGGTAAAAATAACCTTTTAAATAAGAAATTTGGTAAAAACATGTACATAATCACTTATCATAAGTGAAAAGTGCTATAATTAGTTTTAAATATTATTTTTAAATGGATACTTTTTAGAAACAAAATGGATTAAAAAAAGTAAATTAAAAATGATAATTTATAATAGAGCATATGTTAAAGAAAAGACAATCCCCAACAAATATAGATTTCATACGAGGAAGAAAAACATAAATAAATTGTAGATACCAAAAATGGTATTAATATAAGCATGCAATTATTTTTTAGGGGCCTGCAATTAATTTTTAAACTGATTTAATAAAAATATTTAAAATAAATTATAATCTATGTCCAATTTAAAAAATTGAAGGAATTTGAACATTTCGTTGACACACAGTTAGTTTCCCTTATCAATGAATGTTTGAGATTATCCCAAATTATTTTTCACTATATTTAAGATCCACCAAGTCACTCTATGATGAAACATGGATTTAAATATGGATTTAAGACCCGAGGACTAAATAATAAAAATTTTCTTATAAAAAATAACTTGTACCAAAGGAAGCTAATTGATGAAAATAATGATTACCTACCAAAGGTGACAAATTATTAAAGGAAGGTATAGGAGAGGATAAGTGGGGGATTCTCAAGAAGAGTAGGAATAGAAGACGAAGAAGGGGTGATGAAAATAGGAAAATATAAACTATGAGGATTTGAAATGGTTTATTTTATTTTTTATGGAGAATGGTGAGCGGAATCATGGAGCTGAATTTCACTGATTTTTTAGGGTTTTCAAGGTACTGAATTAGAGGGTAGGTGTTTGTGTGGAAGGTTCCCTTAGGGAGGGTGGTTTTCTACCTTTTACTAGGAATAAAATATTTACTATATATTTAATAAATATAAAAAATAAATATTATTAATAAAATTTTTATATTACTAACAACTATACATTTCATGAAGCCATTGTGTTATCACTTAACTATATTTTATAGACATTAGAGGTATTGATTGAACTATGTTCTGTTATCAATAATTTTGTACTATATATTATATATATTTATATATTATTTAATGAAACCATATAAAATTATAATTATTTTAATTGAATATATAATCATATTTTTTTTATAAATTATTTATTAGTAAAAAATAATGAATACCTATATATATATATATTTATTCAATTATTTATTTTTTTCATTGAATTATTTATTAAAATGATTTTTTATAATCGTATGAGGTTTTTAGTATTGTTAACTAATAATAATAGAATCATTTGTTGTTAAAAAAGTTTTATTATTATTATGATATAGCAATTGATTTTGTTGTTGATATGAGATATGTAGGTATAAAAAACTTTTTCCTTTTGAAAGGGAATCCCTGAGTGTGGCCTTTTCAAACCCTCCACACTCGAGACCCCCCTTCCCACAAAGTGGTCATCCGAAGAATCCCCTGCCGGGTAGGTGCCGTTGCCAGCCGAGATGACAGTGGATCCCACAGGGTAACATGTGGATCAGTGATGGTTCGACATAGAAATCCATCATCTTGGTGAAGTGCGCCCATTCTGCCCACTCGGTGAGACACCGGGTGACCCATCAAGACGAGCGGTACATGAGAGGCAAAAATTCCCCCAAGAGCGGGCTCCCAGGAATTGAACCCCAAACCTCACCGAATGCCGTTGATTTTGACCCTCGATGTACATTATTATGATATATATATTTTTTGTTATTGATAACTGTCGATGTACATTGTTAATAATAAGAAAACTTAATATATATTGGAATTTATCATTTTTACGAACAATTATATTATATGTTACTATATTTTAGTTTCTATAGGTCATTTTTTTGCTATGAGAACTTGTACAAATCATAACATACGTAATGATTCTCATAATATTAACACATGGAATTATACTCATATATTCAGTATCATTAGTTTTAGTAGGAGAATGAGACAATTATAGTTTAAAATGAAAGGAAAATGGAAGACTATCAAGTTCCAATGCATTAAAAAGATATTCTCTTAAGAAATAAAAGTAAATTGATATGTTTTAAAATGTAAATAAAAATATGATTTATATCCCTATTGATTTCCATACCCAAAATATTCTTTGCACAGAATATATCATTCTTAATTTTATTTTAATATTGGTGATTAATATCATATTACTACTTATAAGCAGTATATCATCAACATGTAGAAGAAAATAAACCATAAATGTTTTAATAAATTTAAAATCAATACATTCATCAAACATAATCCATTGAACAACATTTTTTAACATGAATGAATAAAATTTTCTATACCACTTTTGGAAGCTTGTTTTAATCTATAAAGATATTTATTTAAAAAATAGACTTCATTATATTTAAATTATTGATCAAAATTAGCCTAAGGGTTCATGTATAAATTTTCCTCTAAATCACTATATAAGAAGTAATTTGACATCAATATATTCTATATGTAAATCAAAATAATTAGGAAAGGAAATAATGATTCTTATAGAATAATGCTTACATATAAAAGAAGAAATATCATAATAATCCAGCCCTCTCATCAAAGGAAACCTTTTTCCACTAATATACAATTATATTTAATCTTATTACCTATAATATTATATTCCTTCCTATTATAGTTATATTTATATCCAATAACCTTGGAAGTAGGTGGTTTATTTACTATAAACTAGGTATGGTTCTTTTTAAGGAATTATATCTCATCTTCTATGGTAGAAATCCAGTTCTTAGAATTGTTTCCATTAATAACCTATTTGTAGATTTGGGGACCATCACTATTAAGATCTTGGAAAAATGGAGAGTAAAAGATTCTATATCAGCATGGTTATACCTAGAAGGATGTATAATCATCCTCCTTTTTTATCCATTATGATATTATAATTTATAATATAAAAAAGAGTTCTCTTATTCAAACCACTATAAGATTCAGATCCATGTTATGGTTCAGGATAAGAGATAGGAGGAGAAGTTTTTAAATGAGAGTCACTATAAATTATAGGATGAACTTTAACATACCCCTTTTGGGAAGTTTCACCATTTTCATTATTGAGAGGTGTGGTTATAGTAATAAAAGACTCATGAAACGAGACATCCTTAATAACAATACATTTTTATAAAACCAGGTCTATCTACCCAAAGTTTGTATCCTTTCACCCCTCTAGGTAACCTTTAAAGACACATCTAATGAATTTATGATAGGACTTGAATATTGTGACATAAGAATAAAAAGTACACCCAAACACTCTAATATGACAAAAATACAGGGGATGGTTTCTCTAAATTTCCTAAAAAGTCTTAAAATCCTTAGTAAATGAAGGACACTTATTCATCAAATAAATTTTCATGGTGTTATAATTATCTTAAAATTAATTAGGTAATACCAAGCCTTAAAGAATATAATAAACCAACTCAATAATGGCAAGGTTCATACATCCAAAAACCATTTTGTTTTATGAACGAGTCGTAGTATGGTGCCTCATAATTCCCTTATCATCACAAAGAAAAATAAACTCAGTGGTATGGTATTCAAGTCCATTATATATTCTCAAAGAGTTTAATTTCCCCTAGAATTATTTTTTCAAAGAGTATTTTTAAGTCTTAAACACCATAAAGATAAAATATTTATTTCAAAATATATAAAACCAGACTATCCTTGAGAAATAATCTATGAAAATCACAAAATATGATCCTTCACCAAGGGATGTGATCCTACTAAGTCCCCACAAATCAAAGTGAACATACTTGAGTGGGTGATTTTCTTTAAAACTAGATATGAAAAAATATACTCATTTAGACTTACTAAAAACATGATATTCACAAATGGGTAAGTTATGTGGTGTAACTTGTTTATGCATCCATTTATTTCTTAACTCCTCTAATCCTTTAACACTCATATTCCTTAACCTTCTATGCCAAAGCTTAGTTCTATCACTATTTTTGATATAAGTGTTTCCCAGAGTCCTAACCTGTGAATTTCCATTAAAAACACACATCCCTCCAAATCCATTTTTTTTCCATTTCCTAAAAAATCGTTTTAAGGGTTAGCGGTAACCTAACATTTCAAAAGGGAAGAACAAAAATATCATGTCTCCCGCATTCAAGATTCAAAATTAAGAGTCTTCATCACCCATCTCGGTTCGCAAAACATCTCGAGACATGTGCCATCCTTGAGTCACACACCCATCGCATCAAACTCCTTGTACTTTCACATCCCCATCATCACAACACTAACAAGGCCTACCAGAATCCACCATCACTGGTCATTTTTTCTACTATCTCATATGGTTTGGTGTCTTCATCGTCACTACTATTTTCACCAATCTATTTCCACCATCATCGTCATCATCTAAACACTATACCATCCCACTAGAGAACTTCACAGTCCATCGAGCAACCATCATTAAATATAGATCATGGTCTATATACCTTATGAACAAACCACATAAAGAAATAGGGTATCATAATTTTGACCACTGACATATGCCAAGGAAAACCAAATCCATTATTAAAGGAAAAAACTGAAAGAATATAGAAATAAGAGAAATCCCCCACATGTCGCACTACCCTAGAACTATTAGTGCTCCTTGGACATATCCCAAAACTCCCTTGGAATCCGATACACCAAATCAAATTGGAAGGGAGTAGGGGATGGGGAAGCCAATGTATGAAGAAGTGACAAATATAGAGAAAGGATGAACATAAACCACCATAGAATGAAATATAGAAACATGGGGATGGAAACCCTAATGGGAAATAGAGAAAGATATATATACCTAGAAGAAACAAGAATGAGGAAGTGGGAATCAGAATTGATACCCTAATGAGAAACCAGGTCTGAAACCCTAATGAGAAACGCCAGAAAAATCAAGAGAAACTGAAGGAATAATCCATCGAAATGGAGAAACCTTCATTTCCCTTACTTTCACCACCATAGTACCAAACCCATCTGAAAAACCGACACACCCAACCAAGATGGGGTTGTGTGGGTCGGACCAGATCGGTAGAGAAGCGATGAAAGAGGAAAAAATGGGACAACTCTAAATAAATCAAAGATAATGAACATGAAAATTGTAGGCCCAAAGATGTTGGAGAAGGAGAAAGAACCCATCTCCAATAAGGAGAACTATTGTCTGGTCACATTAAGATAGAACACACTATGTATGAAACCCACTTGGATAGAATCATGTATTGGGAAATTATGAAAACATAATATATTTGATATCCTTTATCAACAGAGATAAAATTATGATATAACTCCTTATAAGGCTCACAAGACTTCAACATGGACCAATTGGTTCTTACATGACTATTTTTCCTACAATGATAGTAGGTAGCCTCTTTATGTTTTTATTTAGACTAACTCTCCCTACAATGGATGTTGTTCCTGACACCCTTTATACACATTCATTTATACTTTCCCCAAATCTCAAAATGAAATCTAACAATCAATCCTTCATCTTCAGACTTACCCTTAGGCTATCTATGAAACTCACGAGACAGAAAGACATATTTTTATTCCTCTAAAGAAAAGAAGTCTTTTCCATACATCATGAAATACAAAATATGATCATATCGACTAACAAAGCATATTAAAATTATAATGGATTTGTCCTACACTTTTATATTTACATTGATGTTAGAAAAATAAAACATAATTTTATCAAACACATCAATATGTTCCTGAGTGGATGTTCTAGGATGTATCCTAAATGTGTATAATTTATGCTTTTTATACAGATGAAATAACAACAAAGTTTTCACTTATAAGTTTTCTAACATTGACCAAATTATAGATATAGTGCTTTCGTATGCTACCCATCTAATCACCTTATTAGGAAAGTATAATGTTAAGGAACTATGTGTTTTACTTAAAATGTCAAGGGGGACATCAAAGTAAGTGGCCACAATATGTCAATGAGTATATTGACTTAAATAAGGTTTTATGGGTCCATGAAGCATATCTCATAGCCCTTTTTAAACAATAAGTGATCTAATATTTAGTATCTATAAACTAAATTCATTGTCACCCTCAAATTTATCAATCCTATACTTACTGGATTCCATTATTCATGAGGTCTTAATCACAACTGTTAAGGAAAACAACATATATACGACCTCAAGAAAACCTTATATCATGCAATGACTACCAAAATCTTTTCTGTAAAGAGTTTCAGAAACATAGGATAAATATATAAAGATAAAGTGGGTACTAATATTAATGATGAAATAAATAAAGAAAAAACATAAAAAAATATACAACATGGTTCAGACCATTTTGTTCCTACTCCATGTCAAGAACACCACCATATTCTTACATTTTATTAATGCTCAGAAAATAAACATACAAGAAAACAATAGGACAAGAAAAAAATTCAATAACAATACAATTTTGAAACAATTTAATCCTCAAAGAAATAGAAAGAATGGAAATATTATGCCTAGCCAGATTCACTAACCGACTATCATATGTGGGTTCTTTACGCATCTCCAGTAATGTTGAAAAAATTTGAGCACATGCTTCTCATGATTGATAGGTGCAAGTATCCACCATAACATAACACTAAGGAAATATCTAATATTCAATAGTGAGGGTAAAAAATATTCTAGTAGTGGACAACACCTCTAGCTCAGATCAACCTCCCTTAGCTCCAGATCTTACTCACTCTTCCTTGAATAGAAGTGTTTGCCTCTCTCAAAAACAACTTCAAATCGATCGGCCCTCCAATATGGATATGGATAAGAAAGATATACATATTGAGAGTTGAAGATGTTATAATATCTCAATATAAAATATAAAATGAACTTCTAAAAATATATCATCCCTAACAACTGAAAAACTAACCGAAACCACCTAAGAGTAATTTGAAAATAACATCATAAATGGATATGAGAAATAGTTGGTTGATTAAAATAAAGGGATCTTCGAAAAAAATGAACAAAGATCATAAAAATATACTATGTAATTCCATCCAAAAACTATTTAATCATAATATATATTTTATGTATGGATTTTTCATGTAAGGTTTAGGTGACCTATATGTAAAAATTTTAGGATTGATATATAGATGTAGATGCTCAATTATAAGAGGGGGTTAATTGTAATTTTAAAAACATTTATTTTTAACCTTAAGAAAAATCTAAGTTTAAAAATGTTAAACAAGGTAAATTCACAAACCAACTTTGGTTCTAACTCAAATGGTTAATTGTAAGGGCCCAGGTCCAATTGTAAGAAACCTAAATTTAAACAAGTTAAACTTAAGGAAAACATAAGAATGTTTTTCTTAGAGAACGATTCTACCTTAAAGAATATTGATTCTTATTTATTAGAGTTAGTATAAGTAAAAAAAATTATAAGAATGTTATACTTTATTTCATTAACAAAATACAATGCAAATAAAAATTATAACAAGAACAAGTAAACAAGTGAGAATTCATTTAACCTAAACACAAGGGTATCCAACAACCTTTGGTAAAGGTCCCATGATTTAAACTTTCAAAAAAGTTTGTCTTACCCACACCAAGGTAATCCCTTGATAAGAATATCAGAGTCTATCTTGCTATCTATGCAATCCCTCAAACTTTAATGTAGTCTAAACCTCTTTATTCATATCCCCGAAACTCCTCAAACATTAAGGTAGTCGACACCTATATCTTCCAATCTTAGAAATCCCTTGATTGTACTCAGAAAAAATCAGGGTCACACTAAGAATGTTTGAACAAGTTGTTCATGGTTGAACAAGATGTTCACAGATCACACAAGGCATGATATTTTCTCTCTCTAAAAACCAGTTCACAACATCACATCAGGTAATCTCTTGATTGATATTGAGTTCATTAAAATGAGATCATATTTATAGAAAAAACATCAATGGTCGAATCCATTCTCCAATGGTCATATTTTTACTTGATTTTTGGAGGGACCTGTACACATGTCATTCATCCAACAATTAGTTAAAAATAGATTGTACGATATCGTTTCATGTAAGAAACACTTGGGAAACATTATCATGCTTAAGAAAAAATAATATGTATAGAAAAACAATATCTTGTTTAAGAAACTAGGATCCAATAAAATTGAATCAATATGTTAGTAAGGTGAAGTAACTTTAAAAAATATGAATAATCCAAATCTAGGAAATTTAGAAATCAGAGTCTAAAAATATGAGCAATCAGATTTTATAAAAATGGATATTCAGAGTCTGAATTCTTAAAAACTTAGAGTTTGAATTATGATGAATTCAGAGTCTAAATTCTAAGGAATTGGGAGTTTGAATTCTGAGGAATTTAGAGTCTGAATTTTGACAAATTTAGATTCTGAATTATGAGGAATTATAAGTCTTAATTATAAGGAATTCAGAGTACGAATTTTGAAGAATTCGAAGTCTAAAATTCTGAAGAATTTGAAATCTGAATTCTGAGGAATTCAGAATTCGAATTCTGAGGAATTCAAAGTCCTAATTTTAGAGAATCTAGAGTCTGAATTTCAGATAATTTGGATTCTGCATTTTAGATATTTCAAAGTCTTAATTTCAGAGAATTTAGAGTCTGAAAATAGATTAATTTGAGTCTGAATTTCAAAAAATTCAGACTTTGAATTTCAAAGAATCTGGAGTATGAAAACCAAAAAATTCAGAGTCTAAATTTTAGAGAATTCAGGTTCTAATTTCAAAGATTTCAGAGTCTAAAAATAGTAATACATGGTATCTATGAATATGTAAGATTCTGAGGTTTTAGATAAGGATCCGAGTTTTTGACTTAAGAAAAAAGGGTTAATCTTGGTTTAAGAAAACACTAGATAATAAAATAAAAAACATAGGAATAGATAAACATTTTCTTAGAGAAAGATAATTTTCCTTAAGAAAATAATTCTTAGAGAAGGGTAAATTTCCTTAAAAAAATGTGTTTGTGATTTTAAAAACATAAAGGAATGGAAAATTAATAAGGAAACTTATTTACTTAACAATTTCCCCCTTTTTAGAAATCACAATTTTTTTTTGAAAAAGAATATAAGGAATAAGGTTTTTGATTTTTTTAACTTTAAAAGAAATACTTAACTCATTTTAATTTTGACCCATAATCAATATAAATAACTCCCCCTTATGTTTTGAAATCCCTAAGGGTCGTATTATTATCTTTCTTAGAGAAGTTGCTTCTTTTTTTAAGAATATAACCTTTAAGTAATCTCCACCTTACATAGGGAATTCTTTTCTTTTGGCTTAATTTTATTTTGATTATTCTTTTCCCCCTTTTTTATTTTCAAAAAGGAATGGAGGAGAAAAAATACCTCAAAGGTTAGAAATTTACAAGATAAAACAATGGAAAGATAAAAAAATTTCATTCTGATAGAAAATATTTGTTGCAAGGGAAAAGATACAAGAAAATATCGGATTTTAAGGAATCATTCATCCTTATTTTCCTTCAGCATCAACTTTCTCAAGGTTTCCTTCAACTTCTTGAGCTCTTTATGGCCATCTTAAAATTTCTTGATCAACTGATCCAAATCCAGATTTTTCTTCTTGAGAACTTTGATTCTTTATTCTTGGGATTTCAGAAATTTGGATTGATAATTTATGAACTCTTCTTACTATTTGGATTTTTCTTCCAAATCTTCCCTGAGTTATCTTTCCCTTTTCAAATTTAGAAAATCTAAATTGATATTTCCATTCAGATCTCTATCCACTTAAATATGAGAAACTTTTTCGAGATTCAGTTTCTCTAAAAAGCATATTGTGATTTTCTTGATCATGTAATATGATTTATTAAAATCATCATTTACTAAATCTTTGAATTCATCCATTATTTTCATATCATCAATCATTATCTTAGACCATTTAGTTATTTCCTTTCATGATCTATTATGAGAATCATAACCAATATGAAAAGATTTGAATTCCGATTTAAGTTTGATAAACTTTTCCATAAGCATGATTATTGAATCTGAATTATGATTGATATAATGTTGAAGAAACTGAAATATCGAATCAATACTTGGAAATAAGGGTATTGTATTCAGTAGCTTCCTCAAATACTGGACAAAAAAATCTTGTCCCATTAAAGATGATGATTCAGAGGTAGATTTATCTACTGGTAAGGGATTATTTTTCTCTTCACCTTCCTTTTCTATGTTCCATCAACAACTTTCTTACATTTCACAACCACAAATTTTCTAGGTGAATCATCGACCACCTTTTTTACTTTTTCATCTCTATAGATTTCCTTCTTGACTTTAGGAGTCTCATGCTCACTATCATATACTAGGATTATCTTATCATCATCAACATCATATTTATCAGCACCTTCTTTAACATCTTCCAGACGAATAAAATCATGATTGTTTCTTTCATCATTATTAGGTTTATCAACTTCATCCTATGCATCATCATCTTTTCCTTCTGAGATTATTTTGGTTAATTCAACTTGGGAAGTTCTAATTGAAAAAATTTCTGAAGGACATTCCTTTTTATGGTATTATTCCACCTATTTGATCACATCTTCACTTAATTATTCTTATTATTCTTCTTGATGAACTACCTATTCTTCCACAAAGGGTTCTAGACTTGAAATTTTCTTTCCTAGAGTTTCTATTGGAACTGATTTTCGCAAGTATTCTGGTACCTGGACCTGTTTAGATACCTTATCTATATCTTTAATCAAGTCTTGGACCATTTTGGATTTTGAAATCTTCTTCTTCATCTTTTTATCATTATCTTGATTTTCAAGATCTTATACTATCTAAATCTTTAAGGCCTTATCCTCAGTAGGGTCTAATCCAAAAACAAGAATCTCCTTCCTTCTTCCTTTTCTTTTACTCTATCCACTTTTATAACACTTCATTAGAGTAGGTCTTTTTCTTTTATGCGTTCGGTGGATTTGACTGGGTTTCTGAAATGGGAGATTTTTATTTTGGTTCTGATTCTTTATGTTTATTCTTCTTCAGTGTTTTCTTGGAGGATTCAACAACTTATCCTTTCTTGGTAGTAAATTGAATTTCACTTTTAGGAAGATCATAGAAATATACTATCTTAATATTGAAACCAATTTTAATCCTACTTAGAGTTTCATCACTCAAAAATATTATCTTAAAGGTTCTGGATTTTTAATTGCAAGTAATTTTGAAGGATTCTAAACAAAGAACAATGAACTTCAACAAGATCGTTGGATACATGATAATCTGAGACGTAAGGGTACCGTTCTTGATATTTCTGATGGTTAGGAGAATATACTTGATAAGGTAAACCTTTCTATGATTCACTAGGAAATCCATCATAAAAATATCAAACTTCTTGAGAGAATCCTTATCTCCCTTTCTTGTAATGAGAAAAACTTGCATCAACAAAGCTAACAATATGTAGTTTGTTTTAAGATGATTGATCTTGGGTGACTTAACTCCTTTAAGTCCTAATCACTCAATTGCTTTAACCTTCTCAAAACATCCTTCCTTGTCCAGAAACTTGTTAGAGGAAAATATTGCTTCACCTTCATAAGGAATATCCAAAATACTAGCTGCTCTATTGAGGGATAAGGAATAGGTCTTACCATATATTTTTAGAGAAAACACATCTCTTCCTCCTTGTTCATAAAAACAGACTACATCATAAAACTCTGTAAGAAGGTCAAGATAAACTGGATCCTGATTCTTCATCTTGGTTACACAAAGTCTTTCCCAACTATTCTTCTTTATAACTTTAGAAATCAGGGAATCATACTTTAGAAATAAATTTGGTTCGACCAAACTTTCTCTATAAATTTTCCAATATTTGAGTTCCTTTTTAGATTCCATCTGATTTTATGTGGAAACTTCAAGAGATATTTTGAATTTAAGGAAACTGGGAAATTTGAATGGCTGATTTGAAGGGAGGTAGAGCTTCGATGAAAAATCACTTGAAAAACTGTTGTGGGAGACAAATAAGGGGGCACTTTATATAGGCTTTACATTGACGGTTCTAATTCCCTATTCAATCCAACAATTGATATAATCTTGGTCTAATCTGATGGGTGATATCAATGCCAAAGAAGAATTTAAAGGTTCTTGATCCTGTGAGGTTTTATGGAAAAATTGGATTTAAGGAAAGTGAATATGATAAGGTTTTCTTAAAACAAGATAGAAATACCAACAAGTAAAAAATTACAAATATTTAAGGAAACATACATTCCAGATTTTTTATAAAGAAGTTTCAGTATTGATAAGGTTATTCTTAAAAAAATTAGTTTCTGGAAAATTTTATTTAGGAAAGGAAATTTTAGGTTCTGAAAAATTTCATTAAGGAAAAGAAAAAATTTTAGGTTCGAGAAAAATTTATTATGGAAAGGAAAAACAATTTAGGTTCCAAAAAAATATTCAAAGAATTTTTTGAAAGAATAAAAAATGTTCCCCCTATGAAAATGAGTTTATTAATTTAAGGAGATAGGTTTGAATAAAAAGTTAATATGAATAATTACCTTATGGTTATCATTACTAACTTTTTTTTAATATATTAAAATCTATCGGATGGTAAAGATTATGTAAAAATGTTTGCAAGTTTTTCTTGCATTCTAATAAATTGAAGAATGGTTTCTTCTTTATAGGTGTGATCCATTAGAAAGTGATTCCTAATATCTATGTGTTTTTAATGAGAGTGATGTGCAAGATTTTTTCTTAGGGAAATGGAACATTTATTATCACACAATAACTGTGTTTTGGTAAAGATCATCCCATAGTCTATGAGTGTGTGTTTCATCCACAACAATTGATCACAACAACTTTCAGCTGCTACATATTCATCTTTAGTAGTGGAATGTTCTACTAAGTGTTGCTTATTTCAAAAAAAAAACTACTGAATCTCCTAAGAAATGAAAAGTTTTGGATGTACTTTTCTTATCCATCATACATACACTAAAATCAGCAACCGAAAAACTTAAAAAAAAAATAATTTCCAAAAGAATAAAAAAGTACTAAGTCCATGGTTCCCTTTAAATAGAAAAAAATTATTTTCACTACTTTTAAATAAGATTACATTGGATTAGATTAATATCTTGAACATAATCATACTGAAAACATTGACTCTATATGAATATCTGTTAGATATAATAAACTTCTTATCATACCTCTAAAAGATGTATGATCTACTAGTTTCCCATCTTCATCAAGATCAAGAGAATTTGATGTACAGATTGGAGTAGTTATTATTTTAATGTTTTCATATCCATACTTCTTAATAATATCTTTAATATAATTATGTTGAGATATATAAGTTCCTTCAGTTTTTGGAGAAATTTGAAAACCAAGGAAAAATTTTTACTCACCCATCAGACTCATTTCAAACTCAGATTTCATGAGATTCAAAAATAAATCACTTAAATATTGATGAGTTGATTTGAATATAATGTCATCAACATAAATTTGAACAATAAAAACATTATTCTTATATTTCTTTTTAAAAATATTTGGATCAGCAGTTCCCTTAACATAATCATTTTGTAACAACAATATTGTAAGTCTATCATACTAGGATATAGGGGCTTGTTTAAGTCAATATAAATATTTGGTAAGTTCAAAAACATGTTCAAAATGTTTTGTGTCTTCAAAACCAGGAGGTTTTTCAACATGAAATTCCTTTTGAACATATCCATTAAGAAGAGCACACTTCACGTCCATTTGAAAAAGTTTGAAATTAAAGAATGCTACAAAGGAAAGTAGAATATAACTAGATTCAAGTCTAGCTAATGGAGTATATGTTTATTTATAGTCTATTCCTTATTGTTGATTATATACTTTAGGAACTAATTTATCTTTACTTCTTATAATGATTCCATTTTCATCACATTTATTTTTGAAGACAAATTTTACTCCAATTACAAAAGTTTCTTTAGGTCCTTCAAAAAAGGTCCAGACATTGTTCCTTTCGAATTCATTTAGTTCATCTTGCATAGATTTAATCCATTCATCATCACCTAAATCTTTATCAGTTATTTTTGGTTCTAATTGGGAAATAAATTCTAGATATTCCACTTTGTTTCTTAAAGAACTTATTGTCCTTATAGGCTGATTTAAATCACCAATGATACTTTCCCTGGGATAATTATTAAGAAACAATTGATTTGGGTTTTATAAAACCTATTCATCAATATAAGGTAGAAAATATTTTGGGGTAAACACTTTAGAAACATTTTCTTGAAAATTTTCCATTTTAGAATAATTTTCCATCAAAGTTTGCAAATCGGTTTTTGAAAAAACGTCTGATGATATAAGCTGGGTTTGTATAAAAAAAGGATCAGTTTCATCAAATTTAACATGTACTATTTCTTCAACAATACAAGATTTTTGTTTTAATTATTTATGCTTTAGTAGTAGTGGAATATCCTAAGAAAATTATTTCATCATATTTGGGTTCTAATTTCTGTAAGTTATCTTTATTATTCAAAATAATTACTTTTCATCTAAATACTTTTAAGTGAAAAGGTTTAGGTTTTTAACTAGTCTACAATTCATAAGGTTCTTTTTTAAGAAAAGGTCTGATTAAAACTTGATTTATTGTATAATAATCAATACTAACAGATTCAACCCAAAATTGTTTAGCAATAGAATATTCACTCAACATGGTTATAGTTATCTCTTGAAGAATTAGATTTATTCTTTCAACAAAACCATTTTATTTAATATTTCTTGGAGAAGTGAAGTTATAAGTAATTCCTTTCATACATTTTTTTTTTCAAAATATAAATTTTGAAATTATCCCCCATGATCACTATGAATAGTTATCAATAGAAGGTTTTTCTCATTTTTTACTTGGGATCCAAAAGTTATTAAATAAGAAAAGGCTTCAAATTTATTGGCTAGAAATTAGAACCATGTAAATATGGTGTAATCATCAACTAAAACAAATACATAATATATGCCTCCAATACTTCTAATTTGTTTTGGACTAAAAATATCCATATGAACTAGCTGTAATGCTTCATAATTTGAGACTTCAATGATTTATTTGAAGATTGAATTATGTTTCTTTACATATTAATAAGGATAAAAAACTTTTGAATAATCAAATCTACGTTCTGGTAGATCCTTAACAAGTCTTTTCTTTGAGAGTTTTCCTAGTTTCCAATTGTTAAAATGTCCTAGTCTTCTAGGCCATAACCAAGACTGATCTTTCATTGTGCTAAGGGAATGTATATCCTATCTCTTATGGTCTCTTAAATTTAGTGTATAAAAATTCTCATGCCTTAGGGAAGAAAGAATAAACTCATCATTGGAATTGTGTATTAAAAATTAATCATTCCTAAAATTCACAAGGAAACCTTCATCACATAATTGGATTTTGATTATAAGGTTGTTCTTAAGACCTTTATCAAATAAAACATTTGATATTAATGTTTTTCCAAGAAGAACATCATTTTTTATACCAACAATTTCTCCATGAGCATTATCTCTGAAAGTTACTTTCCTCTTTTTTTCTTGATAATATTTTCAAAGAAGTTTTTATTACGAGTCATATGCCAAGAACATCCACTATCCATGTACCATGAATTGTTATTGGTATTTACTTCTTTTCCTTATCCATAAGACAATTATTTTGAATAGGTAATTTGGATATAAGACCAATATTTTTATGACCAGAAGATTCATATTATGATGATTCATCTGAAGAGTCACCATCACTGGAACTCTAGGGGTCATTATCCTTCAGGACTTTCTCAGCCTTAGATTTGTCTTACTTCTTTTGGTACTTTTATAATACTTTTCCTTTCTGTCTTTTCTCTTAAGCATAGGACAATCTGGTATGGTATGTCCAGCCCTTCTTCATTCATAAAAAGTTACTTCAGAATCATTCTTGTTCTTTCTATCTTTCTTCTTATATCTATACTAAAAATCCTCCTTTCCTACAATCTTGTTCATCCTTTAAAAAATATTGGATAACACATTCTCAGACTGATCAATGTCACTTGATTCATATAACTAGTGGGAAAAATGTTTAACACGTTGGTATTTTTCAAGTCGGTTCTATATAACCGACGTGATAAATCGATGATGATCAATTTTTTACGTCAGTTATAAAATAATCGATGTAATAAAAACTAAGATTAGATTTATCACATCATTTATTTTATAACCGACATGATATATCAAATCTCGGTGCTTTATCACATCATTTATAAAATAACCGACATGAGAAAGCTAATCTCAGCAATTTATCACTTCGATTATCATAAGAACCGATGTGATAAAGCACCATTTATCACGTCGGTTATAAAATAACTGACATGATAAATTGTTTTCTACATTGGTTATTAAATAATCAATGTTATAAACATAAAAAAATAGTTTTCCATGTCAGTTATTAAATTCCTGACATTCTAAATCTTTTAAATGATTTATCTCACCCCGTATTCAGTCATTCTGTTTTCTTCAATCAGGTGAACTGCGACTCGTCTCTCTCACGTGGAAAACCTAGAAAGGATTCTTCGAAGTCATTCCCTCCAGCCTCGTTTTTCCAGAAGAATTCTTCATATTTATTATCATCATATCTATCAGGTCAACTCAAAACACTCAAGTAAGCCTCACACATCTCAGTTTCAGTTTTTATTTTTCACGATGCCCTAAACTTATTTTTTTTAGATGTTATTTTTTATTTGCTCTTTATATCATGTTAAGTTTCACAGTGTTCATATATACCATGCTAAATTCGTTTCTGGTAAAATAAACCTATAGAAGTGATATTGTACAGGTTTACGATTTTTATGTGTTCTATCATGTGTGTGTGCGCGTACCGGGGGTTTCCAAGGGGGTGGGGGCTGTGCAAGTTGGTTGGGGTGTCCAGGGGGGTGGGGGGCTGTCCAGGGGGGTGGGGGTGTCCAAGGGGTGTCAAAGGGGATGGGGATGGTGTCCAGGGGTTGAGGGGGCTGTCCAAGGGGGTGGGAGTGTGTAAGGGAGTGGGGGGGGGGGTGTCCAAGGGGTGAGGGGGATGTCCAAGTGGGTAGGGGTGTCAGGGGTGTGGGGGTGGTGTCCAGGGGGGTGAGGGGGCTTTCCAAGGGGGTAAGGGTTTATAGGGGTGGGGGTGTCCATGGGGGGGGGGGGGTCTATGTAGAGGGATGGGGGGGGCTTTCCATGGGGTAGGGGTGGGGCTATCCAGAGGGTTGGGGGTGGGTGGGTGGGGGGGTGTCCAGGGGGTGTCCAAGGGGGGTGGGGGTGGTGTTCAAGGGGGTTAGGGGGCTTTCCAATGCGGTAGGGGTGTCTAGGGGTGGGGGGGGGGATGTCCAGGGGGTGTGTGGTGTCTAGGGTGTGTCCAATAGGGTCGGGGGTGGGGGGGTGGTGTCCAGGCGGTGATGAGGCTTTCTAAGGGGGTAGGGGGTCCAGGGGGTGGGGGTGGTGTCTAGGGGGTGATGGGGTTGTCCAAGGCGGTGGGGGTGTCCAGGGGGGTTTCCCAGTGGGTAGGCAGTGGGGGGGTGGTGTCTAGGGGGTGGGGTGGGGGGTGTCCAGGATGGTGAGGTGTGTAGTCCAGGTGGGTGCGTGGGCTGTTCAAGGGGGTAGGGGGTATCTAGGTGGTGGGGGGTGGGTGTTCAAGGGGGGTGGGGGTGTCCAGAAGGGATGCGGGTGCTATTTAGGGGGGGGGGGGTGTCTAGTGGGTGCAACCTAACCATGCGCAGTGCCCATGTTCTTTAAAAATGTACTTTTTAACCATTTACCCTATCGAATTTTAACACCAAAACGCCTCTTTCTCCCCCATGTGGAACACGAAACCCTAGGAGTATTTTACTCCTCTTCTCCATGCCTCTCACTTCCTTCCAATGGTGATTCCAAGTGGTTTATATAAGTTTGGGGGTGATTTTTCTGTATAATATCATCTTTCTCCCTCTTCTCCCTTCTTCCTTTTTCTTCTTAGTTGTTCTTCTTTATTGGTTCCTTTGGTCTAGGGTTATTGTTTCTTTGTTTCTAAATTTAGTGTTTTTTCTTGTTACGGTTGTTCATGGTATTACTTACTCATTTGGACCTTCTTGAAGCCATTTTGAGTGGTCATAATTGAAGGTGTCTTATATTGAGGTAGGTTTCCATATGCATTGGCCTTTAAATTTAAGAATCATTGATTTCTTGATGTTTATACCTTGGTTTTATTCTTGTTAAAAATATATAATATTTTGAAAGATTACTTTAATTAAATCAAGTTTCATTCCTATTGAATTAAATTTTGTGGAATTATTTTACATACCCCTGCATAACAAGTGTTTGATTAAAATCCTGGTTGTCCCTTATAAGCACTTTATGATTTCCAAATGATGTTTTTCCTTTTAAAATGTGTTTTAAATATTTCATGTATCCCTAAATGGTGTGTTTGGATACTTTTGAAAACGTTTTTCTTTTAAAATAATGGGTGTGGATTAATTGGTGCTTTTAGAAAGTGGGTTTTCTTTGAAAACTCTCCTTGTAATGTGTCTCTTGCCTTATCGTTATTGAAAGGAATGAGAATGTCCTTAGTATGGGACTTAAATTGTGCATATATGGCCCTAAGGAAAGTGGACTTCCTTGGAGTGTTGTTCTGGGGTGGTTCTTTTGGGTGTGTGGCTTATGTGTGTCTTGTGCTTATTCTTCATATATGGTTGATTGTTTGATACTCCTAAGATCACCCCCATTTTAGACATAACATGGTAACCTAGAAGTGGTAGTGGATTATTCAAGAATTCTTGCTGCACTAGTTTAATATTATGCTCTCTCTAATTGACCCTTAGTATATACGCGCTCTGCTTTGGGGATGGTTCCCGTCGTGCATTAGGGCTGTTTGATTGCATCAGGCACGCCAAAAGGATGGATTAGGTTACAATATGTTTTAGATTTTCCCCTAATCTCCTAGGTATTACCATGTTCTCTGACACTTTTTTCTTCATGGAGGATAATCTAGGTGCCTCATCTGGTATGGTTACTTGAATAATACTTTACCATTGCCCTCATTATGTCATCATTGATTATGCTCTCTAATTGTTGTGTGTCTTCTTGGTAAAATTGAATGATTGGTTTTAAATTTTTTCATGGTGATTATTTTTAGAAGAAATATGTTTATTTTCCTATATTTTAAACTAGCTTCAAATGAATCTTTTATTTAAATGAAATGCATAGGGACAACCCCTACCCCATGGACACCCATACCCCCTTGGACACCCTAGACAACCCCCTACCATCTTGGACAGTCCTTACCCCCTTGGACAACCCCCACCACCCCCTAGACATCCCCTACCCCCTTGGAAACCCCCTTGGTATGTATATATCCCAAAATTTTCTTTAAAACCATTGGAATATTTTTACTTCAAGTAGTCTATACCAACGGTTCCTGTAGAATCGTTGGTATATGGATATTGAAATGACCATCATGCCAACGGTGTGTGAACCCGTTTGGGGTATTCTATCCCAATGGTTTTAGGGGATATCCTAATGGTTTCAAATTGTTGGGATATGTGTAATTTTCAATAGTGAATGTATACATATTTTAATATTTACACTTCATATTTATTTTGTAGGGAAGGGTGAATTTGGTATCACGTTGTATCAGGATGTACTCTTTATGTACCTTAAGAAGAAAGGATCTAAGATGAATTTAAAACTGTTATATCTAACTACATTTTCTTTTTAGAATAATTTTCATGCATATTTTTTTTCAAATACGCATATATTTGTTTTATATTTAAAAATTATTTTACATTCAAATTATGATATTTTTCATATAAATTTATATTTGTTTTATCTTAACAAGATGTATAATTTTTATATTTGTTATAGGTAATAATGATTCGAAGTTTGATTATGTCACATCGACTGAGTAATGAATATGAGGAAGGTGTTGATGCCTTTTTTGGAATTTTATAAACAAAATGTTCCAAGTAGTGACGTTTTTTTCTGTCCGTTCTTGAAATGTTTGAATATAAAGAAGTTGAAAAGTAGAGAGATCAAAGATCATCTGATTTTTTATGGTTTTAATCTGAGTTACAGCCCTTATATTTGGCATGGTGAAACTGAAAAAAATGTCAGATCTACTGATGATGATGATTTACAAGATGGTAACTTCGATGGAATTGATGAAATGATCCATGATATTGCAGCAGAACACATTGAGATAGAACCGACAGTAGTGCGTCTATATGGTGATGCTGAAAAACCATTGTGTACTGGTTGTACATATTTTACGGTTTTGTCAGTAGTTTTAAGATTGATTAACCTGAAGGCAAAACATGGATGAAGTGACAAAAGTTTTACAGAGCTACTGCAATTGTTGAAAGACATTCTTCCAAAAGACAACGATCATCCAGATTCACATTATAAGGCAAAGAAAATATTATGCCCGATGGGATTGGGAAACAAGAAAATACATGCCTGTCCAAATAACTGTATGATATGTATGAAGGAATATGAATTTCTATTAGAGTTTCCATAATGTGGGACATCACAGTATAAGTTGAAAGAAAAATCACAGGCTGATGTATAGATTGCAAAGATCCCTTCCAAGGTATTTTTGTATCTTCCTATAATTGATCATTTGAAACGTTTATTTTCTAATTCACATGATGCAAAACAGTTAAAATTGATTATTGATGAGTGGATATGTGATGGAAAAATACGTCATCCAGCAGATCTTCCACAATAAAAGAAAATTAATGGGTAGTATCCTATATTTGGAAATGAAATTAGAAATCTCAGACTAGGGTTGTGCATAGATGGAATGAATCCATACCGAACCCTCAGTAGAACACATAGTTCATGGTCTATTTTATTTGTAATTTACAACCTCTATCCTAAAGTTTGTATGAAGCAAAAATATTTCATGTTGAGTATAATTAGCTCTGGTCCGAAGAAACCCATAAATGATATTAATGTTTTTTTATCACCATTGATTTATGATTTAAAACTTTTATGGGAGGATGGTATTAGGGTGTATGATTCTTATAAAATGGAATATTTTCAACTGTATTCAATGATTATGTTCACTATAAATGACTTCCCAACATATGGAAATTTGTCTGGATATAGTGTTAAGGGGCATAAAGCATGTCCAGTTTGTGAAAAACAGACTTCATATTTTCAATTGTATCATGGGAGGAAAACAGTGTACATGGTTCATCTAAAGTTTTATCATATAGATCACTCTTATAAAAGAATAAAAAATGCATTCAATGGATCACAATATTTTGATATTTTTCAAAAACCTCTATCCCCGGATGATTATTTTGAGAGGGTGGAAAACCGTGATTTGACATTAGGAAAGACACGGAAATATGGTAACGATAAACATATTTGGAAGAAAAGGTCAATATTTTTTGAGCTACCATATTAGAGATATCATGAAGTGAAAAATAGTATTGATGTCTTGCATGTGGAGAAGAATATCTGAGATAGTTTGATTAGAACATTGCTAGATATTAAAGGAAAGACAAAATATGGGTTGAATGCAAGATTAGACTTACTATAAATGGGAATACGTTTGGAGTTAGTTCCCACTCCTAATGGAAGACATACATTTATTCCCCCATCATTTTATACATTATCCAAGAGGGAGAAAATTAGCTTTTGGAAGTGTCTTCATGATATCAAAGTGCCTCAAGGTTACTCTTAGAATGTAATTTTTTTTGTCTCTTTGAAGGATTTGAAGTTGATAGGTATGAAATCTCATGATTGTCACGCCATGATGCAACAACTTCTACCAGTTTAATTGCATGAAATATTGCCAATCCATGTCAGAAATACTATAATGAAGTTGAATTACTTTTGGAATTCAATTTGTAATAAGGTGATTGATGTGAATTCTTTGATCATTTTGGAAAAGGATGCAATATCTATACTTTTTCAATTGGAAATTTATTTTCCTCCATCTTTTTTTGATATAATGGTGCATTTAATGATTCATCTGGTTTGAGAAATAAAGCTTTGTGGACCTATATATCTTCATTGGATGTATCCTTTTGAAAGGTATATGAACATATTGAAGGGGTGTGTTAAGAATCCATATCGACCTAAAGCCTCCATTATTGAAAAGTATATTTCTAAGGAGGTTTTAGAGTTTTGTATGAGCTACTTGGTTGAGGTGGAGCACATAGGTTTGCATCCATCTCACCATGAACGAGTTAATAATGAGGGAAAGGGGATTCATGGCTTGAAAGTCAAATCGTTGTCAGTTGAACAGATGAAGAAGTTAGAATTATACATCTTGAATAACATAGCTGATGCTCAACTGTATATCACATTGCATATTAATGAGTTAAAACAAAGTC
This sequence comes from Viscum album, assembly GCA_963277665.1. Classification (NCBI taxonomy): domain Eukaryota; kingdom Viridiplantae; phylum Streptophyta; class Magnoliopsida; order Santalales; family Viscaceae; genus Viscum; species Viscum album. The sequence continues at coordinate 244,317,574 of OY728129.1, forward strand.
ATCTAAAGAAGAAAGAAATTTAGATTTTGAATGAGCGCAACAAATTTTTTTTTTCATGGTTTAAAAAGACCATGCTTGGTAGATCATATGTATCAGAGATATTAGGATTATTAGTGGGTGGTCCATGTTTAAATGTGATAACATGGTCCAGTTATGACATTAATGGCTACACATTTCTTACAGAATCTCAGGACAACATAAGTGCCGTTCAGAATAGTGGTGTATTGGTGTTTGCAGAAGCAATGCATTTTTTGAGTTCTAATGATAAAACCCAATTTCTGCATCAACTACATATTATGGAGTCATTGAAGAAATATGGGAGGTTGATTAATTTAAAATTAATGTTTATATTTTTAACTGCAAATGGTTTATTGGTAAAAACAGTGTAATACACGATGAATTTGGAATGACATTTGTTAATATGAATAGATTGCAAGACACAATAAATTCTTTTATAATGGAAACACATGAAAAACCGATTTTCTATGTAGTTGATCAATCATATATGTAGTGGTCTGTTGTCTTAAAAGGGAAAAACAATATGCTGGTGAGGATCAACTTGATAAAGATGCTGATTTATGTGAGATCCCTACTTCCATGGAAAGATTAGAAAAAAAATAAGGATGAGCATGTTGAAGACATGGTTTGTGCCATAAGGAACAATCATGATGAAGGAATTTATGAAAACAATCCTTTTTTACATTCTGAATATTACATGTAACATATGTTTATTTCTTGTTTACATTTATTATTTTAAAAAAATGTTAGATATTGTAATTTTTTTTATTAAAACACGTAATGAAACAAATAAGTAGAAGTTTTTGTTCATTTTAATTTTGTTTAGTTTAGTTTATCATGTTTACCATTACGTAAATTATATATCTATTATTTTTGTTGAATGACAATTACTTTACCATGTTTACCATTTTTAGCATGTTTACCATTTTTACCATGTTTACCATGTCTACCATGTCTACCATGTTTACCATGTTTACCATGTTTACCATAGTATTCCATAGTTAACTTTTTGTAAGTTATATATTTATTGATTTTGTTGAATGAAAATTATACTACCATGTTTACCATGTTTTCCATGTTTACCATGGTTTAACATGCTTACCATATTAAACATGTTTACTATTATGTAACTTAGTTCAATTTTCCATTTTTTGTTTACATTAGTATTGTATTATTTAAATTTGTATATTTGTGAACTAATGTTTGTTTGTTTTTATTTTAAGGATAATGACAAATCAATCATTTGATCAACCACATGATTCTGGAGATGAGAATAATGATCATACCTCTAGGGAAGAACATTCACATGCTCCTCTTGATGTTCCCCAATCTTCCTCATGTGCTCCCATAACGCCAAAGAATAGTTGAAGAGTTGGTAAATGTGGGTGCACATGTTTACCAAAATTATTACTTTCTCGTATACAGGACTAGAGGATACTCGTTGAGTTTGATGAGAATGATATTCTTAGAGGTCCAAATGAAAAATATTTTAAGAGTTTTGTATCAAATCAGGGTAAGAGAAAAGTAAGCATTTTATATGATGATTGGAGAAGTGTGGAAAAGGCGATAATATCTCAGTTGCGGGAGACGATTTTGGTAAGATATATTTCTATTGTTTGCCTATTATTTAAATGTTTCTAGTATAATATGTTTAACCTCTTATTTATCAGATGACATTTGATATTCCTAACACTAGAGGAGCCAGGAAGAAATGATTATCGATGGATGCAAGGATATGGAGGGATTTGAAATCAACCCTCATATTTGATTTAATTTTTGATCATAGGAGTCATGAAAATCCATGTCATATATATCCTTTCATATATGAAGAGACATGGACATAGTTTGTTGAAAGTAGAAGAAAAGATTCATTTTTGGTAAGGTAAATGTAAAATTTTATAATCTTTCTTATATAAATTATCTTATTAATGTTTTGTTAATGATTTCTTATTCTTAATTTATAGAAAACAAGGAAATATCATCCGGAGATCCAATTCAAAAATGTATACCCTCCTAGTTTTTCTCGGGAAGGGTATACATTATTGGAAGAACAAATGATGGCAGAATAAATTAAAAAAACTGAGAGATGAGTCTTCAAGCTCTAGAGAGGTTTCCCCCTATCCCCTCCATCTAGACATAAAAAATGGAAGTGATATCAGATGATAAAAAAGGGAAATATCTTTCGGAAGGTTCGAGAATCGTAGCTGAGAGGATTTTATGATATTTATTTTATTTATTTAAGTTAACTATATTATTTATATAATTTGAATCATTACTGAAATGTTCAATTAATTAATACAAGATTCTCTTGAGGAGAAGAGCTCACATGGGGAATTTATAGCTGCTGGAAGGAAAGATAGTTTTTCTGCAGCATTGGGAAACCCCAAACATCCTGGTCATGTACGAGGATATCCTATAGGTGTATCATTAAGAAAAGTTTTGCCACATTCTTCAACTTCTTCCGTTGAGGGTGTTTATAAAAAAAATAGAATCCTTGGAGGTTGAATTTCATAATATTAATGCGACGATGGAGGAAAAGATTAGAGTGTTAGTACAGTCTATGTTTGCAGACATGCAAAGAAAATTTTAGACTGCAGCTCCCACCCCTCCACCTTCCCCTGCAGACCCCATTATTTATCCTCCTCCTCCGCTAGTAGCTCCCACTCCCCCACCTCAACCTGCGGACCCTATTTTTTATCCTACTCCTCCGCCGCAGCTTCCTACTTATTGCGAGTTGTTTATTGATGATCATCAACATCATATAGTTTCATATGGGCTGGTATATTTTATAGGAGATATAGTTCATCATCAATAGTTAGAGGTAGAGCATCATAGGGTCACTGTACATGATATTATAGATAGATCAGCTCGCACATGAGACTTAGCCCGGTTGGTAAGGACTCCATAAGTACATACAAGAGACCAGGGATCAAATCCAGGTGGAGACATAATTTTCAGGTTACTGTAACAGTACTGTAGCATACTGTAGCAGTACTGTAGTAGGATCTGTATCAAGTACTGTTTGGCACTATAGTATCCAGGAAATTGCCCCATTTTGGGCCTTCGATCCATCGATTTGGTCTCCGAGTCCTTTAAGTCCTTCGGGCCACCCAAGCCTTCGGGTCAGTAAGGCATTCAGGCCACCTCAAGGCCTTCAGGCCACCTTAAGTGCAGATGCAAACCAGACAACCTACAAGGAACAAGCTCTACAAGGAGGATGAGCAAGGAGATTTCACCACAGTAGAAGCTAAACGGATTGCAAGAATGAGATAGTATGGCACCTGCCATCGGTACAAGCCTATTCATGCATGGGAATTCCTAGCCGAATATCCATGAGAAAGTGGAGAGCTAATTTTACGATGAAGATGCTCAGGAGGAGTATTTCTAAGTAGTGAGTCTAGGTTGTATGTAATTTTTGAAGCCTACGGGCAATGAATTCCTCTAAGGCCTATGAGCCATGTAATACTTACGCCTACGATCCTTGTAAGGGATCCACCTCATCCCTTGAAAGGTGGATTATCCAAATCAAGAAAAAATGAAGGCCTTCGGGCCATTGGATGGATAAATAGATCGGATCGAGTACCATTACCTACATATGAGGTGACGACAGTTGGACATAGTATTGGCCATTTTTTAATTTGTCCATCCATACTTCTGCGACTCATTACCATAGAGGTATGTATGTTATATATTCTAATTTATTTTTTTATTAAAGTTGTTTTAACATTTGAAAACTAATATATTTTTCTATTTATTTTTACACGAATACTTAAAAGGTAAATAAATACTATATAGACAACAACAAATAAAAATGGCTATGACATCATATACATAATCTAGTAGTCTTGACAAATTGTCAAGATATTCACATTCATTAGCGGATCACTATGAGTTTCCAACGGAAGATCCCATTTGTGGATGTGCAATAAATGTGGGAATTCTGAAAAATGATATCATGGAGCTTGTTACTAGAGATAATTTGGGCATCAACGTGGTTAAAGTTTTTTCCATGTAAGTCTTAACACCTTTTACCTACGTTATTTTTATTCAAAATGCATACTTATGTCTGTTTTGTATTAGGAATATTTATAAAATGTGTGAGAAGAATGAGTAGACATATGTATATGGATTCATGGACCCTCATTTGATTTCCCCTGAAGCACATGCATTGGATGAGGAACAAAGAATGCTTAATATTGCTAAAAGATTTGAACCAAATATAATCACACAATGTTGGATGATGTCTTTTTGTGAGAGGTATGAAACATATCTATGGAAAATAGTTCATTATATTTTATCATAAAAAACCACTAACCTTAAATTTTCTTTAATCAATGATCATTGGATGTTAGGTGTTTTTTTCCCAAGGGAGAAAACGCTTTATTGGATATGCACTGTCCATAGCGATGTGAGGGAAAGTTTTAAGAATTTGTTGGAAAAGTAAGTTTCAATTTCTTAATTGTTTTATATATTATAATTAATATTAAATTTATCCCATTCATATTATTTTCTAATAGGTCATGGGTCTACTTTTGAAAAAACACAAAGAAAATGAGTGCCAAGATTAAATATGTAAAAGTAAAGGTAAATATCCATTTGTAATTTGTACTTTTTGATGTTTCACATAAACAGAATATTTTTATTTTACACTCATTTAAACATAATTTTCATGAACAATAAGGCATCGTCGAATGCAGATATTATTTGTTAAGATTTATGTATGAATTAATTACAACTGGAACACTTGTGTACTTTTACATGGTAAGATTTCCTTTTAAACTTTTCCATAATATTTCATTTTATTTATTCATTATAAATGTTAACTACTATGATTTTACTTTGTATCTATTTAATGACCCTCAACCCTATAGTGCTCAAGATTTCAAACACATACAAGTGGAATGGTGAAATTATTTTACAGGTTTGATTGGATTTTAGTTTGTTTGCAGTGTAAAATGTAATTTTGAATATTGTCATTATAATTGTGTATTTGGTAGTTTTTTAGGTTGGATTTAGGTTTTTTTGTTGACATTATAAGTTTTGAATGTTATATATGTGAATGTTTAATTTTGGTCTAATTCTGGTTTTGGTATAGTTCTAATGGGTTTTCTTGTATAGATTCTGGTCTTGGGGGGGGGGGGGTGTCCAGGGGTGTGGGGGGGGGGGTGTCTAGTGGGGTGGGGTGGGGGGTGGGGGGTCCAGGGTGTCCATGGGGGTGGGAGGGTGTCCAAGAGGGTGGGAGGGCTGTCTAGGGAATCTGGGGGATTTCTAGGGGTGTCCAGGGGTGTGGGGGGTGTCTAGTGCAGTGGGTGGGGGGGGAGAGGGCTATCCAGTGGGGGGGGGGGGGTGTCTAGGGTGTCCATAGGGGTGGGAGGGTGTCCATGAGGGTGAGAGGGCTATCCAGGGGAGTGGTAGGATATCTAGGGGGGGGGTGTCTAGTGGGGTGGGGTGGGGGGTCAAGGTGTCTATGGGGGAGGGAGGGTGTCTAGGAGGGTGGGAGGGATATCCAAGGGAGTGGGGGATGTCTAAGGGGTGTCCAGGTGTGTGTGTGTGTGGGGGGGGTGTCCAGTGGGGTGGGGGTTTCTAGGTGTGTGGGAGGCCTATCTAGTGGAGTGTGGGGGTGTGTAGGGTGTCCATGAGGGTGGGAGGGTGTTTAGGAGGGTGGTAGGGCTATCCAGGGGAGTGGGGGGCTGTCTAGGGAGTGTCTAGGGGGGGGGGGGTGGGTGGGTTTCCAGGGGTGTGGGAGGGATGTACAGTGTGGTGGGGGGTTTCCAAGGTGTCCATGGGGGTGGGAGGGTGTCCAAGTGGGTGGGGGATGTCCAGGGGAGTGGGGGCTATCCATGGGGTGTCTAGGGGTGGGTGTGTGTGTGTGTGTGGGGGGGGGGGGTTGTCTAGTGGAGTGGGTGGATTTCCAAGGTGTGGGAGGGCTATTCAGTGGGGTGGGGTGGGGGGTGTTCATGAGGGTGGGGGTGTTCAGGAGGGTGGGAGGGATGTCCAGGGGAGTGCGGGGCTATCCAGGATATGTCCATGGGTGTGTGTGTGTGGGGGGGGGGGGTGTCCAGTGGGGTGGGGGGGGGGTTCCAAGGGTGTGGGAGGGCTATCCTGTGGGGTGGGGTGTCTATGGGGGTGGGAGGGTATGCAGGAGGGTGGGAGGGATGTCCATGGCTGTGGGGGGCTATCCAAGGGGTTTCCAGGGCTGTAGAGGGCTATCTATTGGGGTGGGGATGTCTATGGTGTCCATGGGGGTGGGAGGGTGTCCAAGAGGGTGGGAGGGTTGTACAGGGGAGTGGGGGTTGTCCAGGATATGTCTAGGGGTGTGTGTGGTGGGGGAGGGGGGGCGTTCAGTGGGGTGGGGGGGGGGGGGGGTGTTCCAGGGGTGTGGGAGGGAAGTCTAGTGGGGGGGGGGGGGTTTCTAGGGTGTCCATGGGGGTGGGAGGGTGTCCAGTAGGGTGCGAGGGATGTCTATGGGAGTGGGGGGGATGTTCAGGTTGGGGGGGGGTGCTGTCCATGGGGTATCCTGGGTTGTGGGGTGTCCAGTGGGATAGGGGGGAGGGTTCAGGGGTGTGGGAGGGTTGTCCAGTGGGGTGGGGGTGGGGGTCCGAGGCGTCCATGGGGGTGGGAAGTTGACCAGGAGTGTGGGGGATGTCCAGGAGGGTGGGGGGGGGGGGGGGGTTCCAAGGGTGTGGGAGGGTTTTTTAGTGGGGTGGGGGTGTCCAGGGTGTCCATGGGGGTGGGAGGGTGTCCATGAGGGTGGGAGGGCTGTCTAAGGGAGTGGGGGTTCAGGGTGTGAGGGGGTTTTCCATTGGGGGGGGGGTGTCCAAGAGGGTGGGGTCCCGTCCAGGGGGTGTCCAAGGGTGTGGGGGTGTCCAATGGGGGGGGGGGTGTCTGGGGTGTCCATGGGGGTGGGAGGGTGTCAAGGAGGGTGGGGGATGTCCAGGAGGGTGGGGCGTCCAAGGCGTGTCTAGGGGTGGGGTGGGGTGGGGGTGTCTAGGGTGTCCATGGGAATGGGAGGCGTCCAGAAGGGTGGGAGGGATGTCCAGGGGAGTGGGGGGATGTCTAGAGGAGTGGGGGCTGTCTAGGAGGGGGGGCTGTCTAGAGGGTATCCAGGGGTGTAGGTGGTGTCCAGTGGGGTGGGTGGAAGGTGGAATTTCCAGGGGTGTGGGAGAGTTGTCCAGTGGGGGGGGGGTGTCTGGGGTGTCCATGGGGGTGGGAGGGTGTCCAGGACGATTGGAGGGCTATCCAGGGGGTGTCCAGGGTGTGTGTGTCTGGGGGTGTCAAGTGGGGGGGGGGGGGGGTTCCATGGGTATGGGAGGGTTGTCCAGTGGGGTGGTGGGTGTACATGGTGTCCATAGGGGTGGGAGGTTGTCCACGAGGGTGGGAGGGCTATCTAGGGGAGTGGGGGCTGTCCAGGATAGGTGGGGGGCTGTATAGGGGGTATCTAGGGGTGTGGGGGTGTCTAGTGGGGGGGGGGGGGTTCAGGGGTGTGGGAGGGTTGTCCACTGGGGGGGGGGGGAGTGTCCAGGGTGTCCATGGGGTTGGGAGGGTGTCCAGGAGGGTGGGAGGGCTGTCTAGTTGTGTGGGGGGTGTCCAGTGGGGTGGTGGGTTTCCAGGGGTGTGGGAGGGTTGTCTAGTGGGATGTGGTGGTGGTGGTGGGGGGGGGGGGGGTGTCCAGGGTGTCCATTGGGGTGGGAGGGTGTCCATGATGGTAGGAGGGATGTCCCGGGGAGTGGGGGTGGGGGGGGGGGGGTGGAGTGTCTGGGGTGTTCATGGGGGTGGGAGGCTGTCCAAGAGGGTGGGGGGCTTTCCAGGGGGGTGTGGGGGGGGGGGGGGGGTCCAGGGGTGTGGGGGGGGGGGTGTCCAGTGGGGTAGGCTGGTTTTGGTCTAGTTTTTTTTTTGTTTTTGGTAAGTTTCAGGTTTTCTTTTGTAGGACATAGTTGTATTTGAATGGTTTTATTAAAAAAAATTGGTTTTTATGTCGGTTATTTTATAACCAATGTAAAAAATGTTTGTTTATGGGTTTTTACATTGGTTATTTGAAAACCAACGTAACAAATGCATGAGAATGGGTTTTCACATTAGTTATGGAATAACCAATGTAATAAATGGAATGAGAATAGGGTTTTAATTCAGTTATTTGATAACCGACATAATAAATAGAATAAAATAGGTATTTGCATCTGTTATTTAATAATCAATGTAGTATATATGTTTTCACGTCGGTTATTATTTAACCGATGTGAAAAACGCTTGGCAGACTGGTTTATAACATTGGTTATGAACATAACCGAAAAGATAAACTCCTTGGAGGCACAGTTTATTATGTCGTTTATTCTATAACAGATGTGAAAAAGTAGATACCATGTCTGTTATTTAAAATCCACCGTAATAAATCACGACTTTGAAGCGTTTTCCATGTCAGTTTTTGATGAACCGACGTGAAAAGAACATCTGATTATTGGTTTTTACGTCAGTTTTAAAATAATGACTATAAAAAACAATATTTATAACATCTCTTTTAATAATATCGGCCAAAATATGATGTAAAAAATTAAAAATAACCACCGTAGAAAACATTTTCTGCACTACTGTATATAACAAAAAAATTCTTATCTTTAGATCCAGTTACCCATCCAAGAGTCTTGGATTTAGATGTAGTAGTAAAAGATACACTTCCATTACAATTCTTCTTCTTGTTGAAATCACCATCTCTCTTTATTCTTGTTTCATGATGAAGAAGACTTCCAAATAACTCATTAATATTAATGTTATATACTTTCCTATCTTAATCAATAGTTTCCATTTTTGATTCCCACTCATTGAGAATTATATAATTATATTTTCCTCAATAACATCATCATAAAGACCTTTTTCTCCCATAGATTGAAGTCTATTGATGATGGTCATAAATTTTTGTTTCACTTTGCAAATATTTTCTCCATAAGGAAATAAAAATCCTTGATATTTATCTCTTAACATAGCTCTTCTAGTTTCTATCACTTTTGAAGTTCCAAAATGTATAACTTCAAGTTTCTTCTAAATAAAGTTGTAAGCTTCACATGATTACATATAACTATATATATTCCTAGTCGTGGAACATAAAATAGTATTGTGTACCTTTTAGTTTAGTTGATATTCTGGTTTCTCTTGGTTGGTGGAATATCTGACTTCCTTGTCTTGATTTTTTAATCACCAGTAACCATGAAAAAGTTTGCTACTCCATTTTTAATAAAAAAGGTCTTCATCCTTTCTCTCTAGTAATCATAATCAATAACATAAAGGATTGGTGGTCTGGTAGGATTCAAATTTTCTATATAACCAACGTTTATTCTTGCTATTCTATAAGAAAAATACTTTTCCACAAAAAGGATTAGTAGAAAAAGATTTTATAATGAAAATATTTAAGGAAAATTTGAACAAGAAAAGTTGAGCAAGAAAATTTTGAGCAAGAAAACTTATATGAATGTATAAGAATTTCAAAGACATTCTCTAATACCAATTTTAGGATCAAAATATAGATGAAAATGATCAATTACAAGTGGGGGTGTGGGTGAATTGTAATTTTAAAAACTTTCATTTTTAACCTTAAGAAAAATCTATGTTTAACAAAGTTAAACAAGGTAAATTCACAAACCCTCTTTGGTTCTAACTTAAAGGGTTAATTGGAATGGATTAGCTCCAATTTTAAGAAACCTAAACGTACACAAGTTAAACTTAAAGAAAACTTAAGCAAGTTTTTATTAGAGAATGATTCTACCTTAAAGTGTATATAATCTTATTAATCAGAGTCAATATAAGTACAAGAAAGTATAAGAAAGTTAAACTTTCTTCCTTTAACAAAATATAGAAAAAATAAAACTTCAAACAAGAATAAGTAAACAAGTAGGAAATATTTTAACCGAAGGATAAGGGTATCCAACAAACTTGGATAAAGGTACCCCTCAATAATAATATTGGAGTCTGTCTTGCTATCCCTAAAAGCCCTAAAACTTTAAGGTAGTCAGAACCTCTATCTTACTATCCCCAGAATTCCTCGATCATTAAGGTAGTCGGCACCCCTATCTTACTATCCTAGAAAGCCCGCGATTGTACTCATCAACAATTGGAGTCTCACTAAGAAAGTTTGAACAAGTTGTTCACGGTTGAAAAATATGTTCAAAGATCGCACAAGGAATGAGAGTTTCTCTCTTTAGAAATCACTTCACAACATTAAAGTATGTAATCTCTTGATCAACATTGATCTCATTCACATGAGCTCCTATTTATAGGCAAAAACTTCAATGGTCAACTCCCTCCTCCAGTGGTTATATTTTTCATTGAATTTCAGTGGGACCTGTACACGTATCACTCAACCAACAGTTAGTTAAAAATAGATAGTACAAAATCATTTCATGTAAGAAAAACTTGGGAAACATTATTATGCTTAAGAAACAATAATATATAAGGAAAAAAATATCATGTTTAAGAAACTAGGATCCTATAAAATTGAAAAAATATGTTAGGAAGGTAAAGTAGCTTTAAAAAATATGAATAATCAGAATCTAGGAAATTAAGAAATCAGAGCATAAAAATATGAGAAATCAGATTCCGAAAAAATTGATATTCAGAGTCGGAATTCTAAGGAATTATAAGTTTTAATTCCAAGGAATTCATAGTTATAATTATGGGGAATTCAGAGTATGAATTTCAGAGAATTCAAAGTCTGAATTTCAAAGAATCCAGAATCTGAATTTTAGAGAATTTAGAGTCTGAATTTCAGAGAATTCAGATTTTGAGTTTTAGAGAATTTGGAGTCTGAATTTTAGATAATTTTGAGGCTGAAAATAGATAATTAGAAGTCTATATTTCAGAGAATTCTGAGTCTAAATTTTAGATAATTCGGATTCTAAATTTCGGAGAATTCAAAATCTGAAAACAAAGAATTCATTGTCGGAATTTTAGAGAATTCAGAGTCTGAATTTCAGAGAATTTGAAGTTTGAAAATAGTTATATTCAGTATCTAAGGAACTGTAAGATTATGTGGTTTTATATAAGTATTTTAAATTTCAAATTAAGAAGAAAAATGTTAATGTTGGTTTAATAAAAAGCTGGATAAGACAATGAGAAACCAAGTAATAGATAAAACTTTACTTAGAAAAAGAAAAATTTCCTTAAGAAAATAATTCTTAGAGAAGTATAATTTTGCTTAAGAAAATGCGTTTGTGATTTTTAAAACATAAAGGAATGGAAAAGTCATAAGTAAACTTATTTACTTAACAAAAATCACTCAATAACTATGTAATGATATAACAACATGAAAATAATAAAGAAAAAAAGTAGGTAAAATAGGTATAAAATTATAATTAATATCTAAACATGAAATCCAAAAACATCAGAATGATAAGAAATTGGATTAATTTTTAAATGAATAATAATGATAAAATAAACACACTTGATTTGGTAATTATACCAATTTTGATTCTAATTAGATTTTCTCTTAATCTATAGGCCAAAAAAACTCTAATTGTTTTGGTCTTCATTTTCTTATAATTTTTAAAGAATTGTGAATCAATGAAAAAACTTCAAGTAATTGAATTATGTTGATTGTAACTATTACATTCACTTTTTTTAATAGTTAATAAAAGGGACTCCCTCACAAAAATATTGAAACTACATCCATTACTAGGTCATCTCGTCATGGTAGCCACGTATACGCCTCCAACACTGAAGGTCAACATACATCTATAAACTATTTTCATTTGTTACTTGAAACTTCTAAGGAGTTAACAGAATAAAAAATATTTTCTTCACCTCTTACAACCACTGATTTATTTTTTAGTAGAAAGAAATACCATATAAACAACCAATGATCCCATTTTCATTGTTACCTTTAATGAGATATAAATGTTTATAAATTAAGAGTGATTGATCCATACAAAACTACAAAGGTATAGAAAAGGAAAAGTACAAGGTTGGTCCCATATGGAAAATGTGTGAACCACAGGAGCATGTATTTGGACTTATAAAAAATTCATTCCCTAACTCCAATGTATTTTTATGTGCATTGGGGCATATCATATCATATGATAGGTGAATGTCATATTTAATGACATATTCTAAACCAAGGGAATTTCATATTCATTGTATTGAGGGATATCAAACGGCTTGTTATATGATAACATGTCACAATATTGACATGTTTGTGAAACATTAAATGGTCCATGCTAGACACTTCTACTGAATATCATTTATAAGTGTTTCATTATACAAAAAACATTGAAAAAGAGATGCATTCATGTGACGAATTCATGAAAAAACAATAACATTAACTCAAACATTGTGAAAAGCATGAGTTCATTTCTATAGGTTGTAAAAGTGCTATATTAAGAGAAAAACTACATCGAGAAAGTGTGAATTTTCCTCTATTCTTCTATATCTCCCACTTTGGAAGCTCTCATCTCCACTTTCCTTTACCACTAAAACACTAACATGTTATAAAATAATGGAGAGTATCACCCATGATTTGGGTGGTTCTGTTTCAACTAATGGATACATCATAGAAGAGGTATGTCTTTATAATTACTTTTGTGGTATTCTTCAAGATCATACAAATATAGATATGTGCAGAAGCTCATCGGTTTAATATACATAGTTGTGTTATTTATTTTATAGTAGCATAGTTTTGGTTATCAAGTATGGTAGATCTTTGATTTAGGGTTTCATATTGCTTCTATTATGCTAAGATTTTTTTTATCTTAAGAAACTTAATAGTTATATTAGATATTTATCATGTTCTTTTTTTCTTGAAATCATGTTGAAAATAAATAAATATGAAATTATAATTCATGTCATATTATCCATCCTAGGGTATGATAGAATTTGTTCTTAAGGAAAATGGATATAGTAATCTCTATCATCAAATAATATTTTCAAGGATGAAATTACACTATACGATGAAGTAATTTGTGCTGGGCCTACAATGTATAATATTTGATACCATAGTCCATCACATAGTGTAATTATTTGAGTTTTGTTGTGTTATAAAATATGATATTCTAGGTTTCATATCCAACGATAATGTTATTTATTGAATACAAAAATATAGAGTCGTATCATAAATATGACATCATTTCATGTCATAGGGTATGAAATACTAGGTGCCAAATGGTGAACCCTATATAAGCCTCATATTGTAATGTGTGATAACAATTTCATGTAAAGATATTTATAAACAGACCATCATAGGTGGTGTAATGAATTATCAGTTGTAAAATATGTCTGATAGTGATTAAAGGGTATAAGTCTCACGGTCTTATCAATTGTATCATACAATTTAGATATATAATAAAATATGACATAAAATAATAATTTATTTTTCTTATTTTCATTTATGAATTGTATTATTTAGATTTTAAAATGTTTATAAATTATATTAAAATGTATTCTGGGATATTTATTTAATTTATAAACGTGTTTATAAATTAATTAATTATATATTATATATAAGTAATTACTAATTGTTATGAAACCTTGATTAAATAAATATCTATAATATTCATTATTAATATTAGGATACATTTTCAAGTTATATGACATGAATTATAATTTAGATATAAATATTTTATATGGAAATCATAGGATTAATTTATTAATGTTTTATAAATTAAAAAATAATGTAAAAAATAATGGTTTTTATAATCAATCATGAATTTGTCATAATTAATTAACTTTTTTTTGAAATAATGTTCCCAATTTGAGAAATTATTTAAACCACATCAAAATGATTTTTGATAAATGATATGATCAAGGTTTAAAATAAAATTAGAATATTTGATATTTATATTTTTCAAAATTGTTTGCACAATAAAATTATATTATAAATTATTTATATTTTGGTTATCATCACATATTTAAAGTAAATTTCATATAACGAATAATATGAAGGAGTAAATATTAGAAATAAATATAAAGCGTTTAAATTTTTTTCTCCAATTATGGAATGTCCATAATGAATGGATAAATTAAAAAAATTATATTTTTTTATTAATAAATTATTCATAAATTGTTTGTCTCATATATAAATTTATGAATTATTTATTTATTTATTTTATTCCCTATGTATTATTCATATATATAATTTTTTTTATATTACGAATGGATGTATACTTTAGTCTAATGTTTTTAATATACATCTAAGTTATCATAAATGTATCTATGGAGTTACCTTCTAGGTGTGGTAAATGATTTAGTTTTCTTCTATCTTGACTATATATTCTTCATAGTTATGAGTTTTAATTAAAAATTTATTTATATTTTATACATATTTTGTGTTATAATTATGCTAGAATTAAAATTTCTCTTTAGAAAAGTATCCATGGGAGGAGGGACTTTGGGTTGGACTGCTCACTAGTTTAGATTCTTAAGCCTTATCTATAAAAAGCGAGGGTTGAATATATATTTATCCAAGATAAAACATGTGAGGATTTTTCATTTTATATTATTTTAAGACATTACATGATAGGGTTTCATTGAAGTTATTTATAAGTCACATTTGTATATGTATGAATGTAATTATATTTTAATTTTTGTCGGTATTGAAATCTATGAGTTGTGTAAAGAGGTACACATCAATATAGTTTGAATATATTGATTTGGGGAAACCAATATGATTCCAACCAAAATCACAAAAAACATGCATACATGTAAAGGAAATACATGAGATATAATGGTCATATTAAATCCGTTTAAAAATACCAGGTGTTAGATTCCTTCCAAAGTGAACACTTCTTAAGACATTGATTATCGAATCTAGAAGGTCAGGCAAAAGTTGGGTGCTTATGGATTATCTTGGGTAATTCAAGATTATAATGGGAGATCCGAAGAAGAATAAGTTATTGTTATTATAATTTTATTTTTATTACACATATATGGGTGATCCATATAAGATTGTGTTATAGTTATAATGGCATTGAGTTTGTCAATATGATGTATTGGACATGGTTTTATCCATTAAACTATCCTTGAGTCATTTATGATATGATTAGTATGATGACACACCTAAATAGATAAGTGATGGGAGAAACATTAAATCCACCTAATGAATAGTGAAATATGTATCTTAGACCACTAATAGATTTGATGAGTTTAAAAAGAGTTCATCATTTTAGAGGGATCACATCTAATAAAATTCCTTATTAAATGTTTTCTAAACACGATACTCATATGATAGAAGATTTTATTATATATAAATGATACTATCATCATACAACTTATCTTTATGATTAATATTTAGAAGGAAAAGTTTAATTTTTGTAACTTCATAAGGATTGTAACTAAAGAAAAGTTTTTATGTATGAGAATTCAATGTGAAACAATCCATCCTATGTAATTACATATTGAAATTGTTCAATAAATGTATCAAATAGATAATTATGAGAAGCATAAATTTATTAACTCAATGTTTTCCTAAGGATTATTGTAACTAGGAATTAATTATATTTTTATAATGGAAATTATTCAATAATGGGAATGATATCAATATATTTTTAACCTATTTTCTCACAGTTTTGAGGAAAGATGAAATAATAATGTGATGTTTATGTTCTGGTACTGTGTTAATAGAACAAGTGGGTAAAAGTTAAAACTAAAAGAAGAAAATTAGATAGATATTCTAGTTATGTTTATTCAAATAGCCTTTCATGTTCATTGAAACCTTATGGTAGTGTTAGGAAGGAAGGTAATGCCTCTATATGATGTAAGTGTCTAGAATACCTAAAGGTGTTTTTTAAACTCTATAGAATGTCTATGTCGGACACTGGTGTTATAGAGATGGATCTAAAAGTAGGATGTGTATAGTTATCTAATTTATATTATATTATAAGAGGAGAATTTTTTTTAAATGTTTTGTTATGAATAATATGAGAATATTTATTTGATACACATGGTTTATCTTTCATCAGATTTTATAAATTGATTTGAAAAGGGCCAAGGATAAAAAGAGTTTTATGCCATATAAGAGAGTTTAACTAGATGTTCAATAAAATCTGAGGAGTTTGAGAATCCACCACCATCAACAACATATTTTAAAGAGTAAAGTCTTCTTTTCTTATAATCATTACAAACACATAGAATACTATACATGATATGGAAACAATAGGTTTTTTGTCAAATATTCCCACTAATAAAAATAAGAGTTATCTTATAATCACAAAGGAGTTTGTGTATAATAAAATGATATTATATAAAGGATATAGAGTCTAAAAGGATTTTTAGTGTTTGTTTTCACATTCATAAGTTCAAAGTTAAAAAATAAAGAATTATTCCATTAAAAATACAAATGGAATATCACTAACTATCCAAAAGGATTTTAGGATGTACTGGTAAAGATTTCTTTAAAGAGTCATATTTTTTTTGAAAAATATATCTCAAAGAGAAACATTTATAGAAATTTTACTAGAATGATGATGATGATGAATATAGAAAAAGTTATAAGTAGACAACCTAAGTTGTTAACATAGTAAGATTTGAGATTGTGAGGTTAAGAACTTTGAATCTTTTGTTATAAGAGTTCAAAATTATGAATATGGTATGTGATTCTCACCATTTTTCAAAAAAAAATTTTTATAGATGTAATTACATGAAATATTTAGTGTGATGATTTTATCATATGGTCATATAGAGATATAGAAAGAATTACATTGAGATGTAATGAATTTAACAAAACTATAAAAGTGTAGTAAACATAAGGTTGATTAGGCAGTCTATCATACGTGATAAGTTAGACAGTTTACTATGTATATTTTTGTTAAGTATTATTAAAGTAGTTTATGAATATGAAAGGAATCATCACATGTTTAAAAGGAAATATATACTTTATCATTCTTTCACTTGGGTTATATATATATATATATATCATAAACTAAAATTATAATTAGCCTCTAAATGAATGTCTCTTTGTTATACCTAAATATTGTACACCATGGATTATTATAAGTTATGATGAAAAATTAAGGTTATTATGAGAAGGGTTATTATATTTGGATATAAAATATGATTATGAGGTAGAAAATGAGTTCTTCATGGTGGATAATCCTCTACATATATACTACATAGAGTTTCATACACTATGTATTTGGTATATTAGGGATATATTTTTTATATTTTAATTTTACCATAACCGAGGTTGGTGAGATAGATATCATGATAACCTTCATAAATTGATACTTTTCTTACACTATCCTTAAGAATTATCTAATTATGGGGTGGTTGGGTATATTTCCTATCATGTCATTGGTTGGAGATTAACCAGGATTGTATTTTTCTCTTGTATGATGAGTATAACATTTGATCCCTTGGTGAGATAAATAACATGGTAACGTTCTTAAATTGATACATTTGTTATACTATATTTAAGTATTATCTAATTAGGGGGTGTTTGGGTATGTTTCTTATCAAATAATTGGTTGGGGATTAATTAAGATGGTATTCTTCCTCTCGTATGATGTGTATAACATCTGATCCTTGATTGTAATAGAATGAGGAAGTTTATTATTTCAATTAGATAGTAAATTTGATGTGCTTCTATATTAGGTGAGGGTAATGTAATGTGATCATCCAAAATGGTGAATGACATGTGATTTATTCATTAAACTGGCCAATTTATTCTTAGAGAATATAGAATATATGAGTAGGCTATATAGGATTTACATACTCTATCTTCCATGGTCACTCGATTTCTTGAAAAAAAGGATCACATAACAATTCATGAAAATATATAATGTAGCTGGTGGACATAGATATAGATATAAATGGGTTTGATAGAGATCACACAAAATCTCTTTATATATTGATCATCACTGATGCCTTACTTGAAGCCACTCTTTACTTAAATTTAGGAATTATTGAACTCATACCTTTTTAACACTACAAAGGCATGTGGGGTCATACTTTATGGTTAATTGAATGAGGATTGAGTAAAACTCATGTAGTTACTATAATAGTTTTTTATAGTTTATCCAAAAGGATTTTTAGATGGTATTAACATGGTATTTCATATGATGTAATACATGGTAAATTTTGATGATAGATTTATAAAAGTGTTTTGGTTTATATCAAAAAGATTTTTTGGATATCGTTTCAAAATTTATTGAATATAATATAGTATGAGATGAAATTGAGAAAAGTTTGTGTGGATTTAGTGAAAGTGGGAGATTAAAATAGATATTCTCTAAATCCCATGTACATTTGATGTTAATTAGTTCATAATGTATTTATGATAAGTGAAATTCATATGGTATGACATATTTGAAAGAAATGCCTATTACATTATTTGTATTAAGGGATATCATAAGGCTTGTTATGTGATAACATTCAAATTACTTGTCCTGAAAGTGGAATGTTATAGGGTTAACATTTGACACTTCCGATGGATATCATTTGTAAAAGCTTTATTAGAAAAAAAACATGGGAGAAGTAATGTATTAATATGATGAATGCATGAATTGGATATAGAATTAACTCATATGTCATGAAACATACAAGTTAATTCATATAGTTTGGTGGATGTATATATAAAGTAGAAAATACCATTGATATGGTTTGAGTATTTATCCTTTATCTCTTTTATCATATCTCCCTCTATTAAAGCTCAAATTTCCTACTTATTTACCACAGAGACACTAGAATGTCATTGAATATTGGAGAGTCCCACCCATGTGATGAGTGATTCCATTTCAACTCATGGATACACCATATAGGATGAATATCATTAGGATTCATCTTTTTGATCTTCATTAAGATAATATGAATTGTGATAAATATGGTATCTGATCATTGTAAGTTACATAGTTATTTTATTTATTTTACAGAAACATGGTTTGTGTTATCAATATTGGTAGATTTTGGTATTGGTGACTTCTAATTGATTTCACTATATTAAACTGATGTCATTTGGTCCTAATAAACATATCACCTTATTTTTAACTTGAAAAATTGTGAACATAAATAGATTTAATGGAATTAAAACTAAAATATACAAGTTAAAAAAATAAAATCAACAAATCAATTAAAATAATCGTTTCATATAATATAACTATCTCTTCTATTCATGAATTTGGTTAAGAAAATTTATTTAAATATGGTGAGATTATTAGAAGGATCATATAGTCACACTAAGAGAGGCATGAGTTAGTATGAACCAAAATTTTCAATTTTTTTACTCAAATGTATTCAAACCTAAGAAGATATTAGGATTTATAGAGATAATATGTTTCAATCAACACATTCACACCTCATGCAAGATAGAAAGTAAAAAAGAGCACAAAAAATGATATTTTTCAAGGTTTAATCCCAATGTGGGTACCTACTCTGTACTGTTTTCATGTAAAGTCTGTGACATAGATGTTTCACTAATAATGAAAAGAGAATACAAAACTATCTCATAATAGTATATAGCATCCCAAATTTTAATTTATACCAAATCATACCAGTTTAAAATGGTTATGCTGATTTCACTCTTAAAAAATAAGTCTAATATTCACTAGGATGTCACAATAGCATAATGGTAAGATCTCCCTCAAAGTGGGGGGTTTGAAAACCAATATAGGTTCAACAACAACATCATGAAAGGTTTACTCTTCTTATAAATTTCATAATGGTCATCCTATTCATGGGAACATGAAATCATACATTTTTTATTCCTCCTTTATCTTATTTTAGCCTTTTAATGATCTTCAACATGAATATCTCGTAATTATTTAATAAATTCAATATTTAATTGATATACCAGTAGTATCATCACATTGATATTAATCACTATCTTCTTTTTCTTATTTATTCTTTTCTTCGACGGTGATATAATATTTTAAAATTCAGACACCATTGGTCTCTCAATAATTCCATCTATAATATTCCTCAATGCTCAATATTTTCAATAAAAACAACACTAGTGTCACTGTTAATCACATTACTATCTCTTATTATTATTATTATTATTATTATTATACTTTTTATACACTCACAATAATATAATGTGTGTATTGTTTCAATAATTATAATACTAAAACTACTTAAATTTTGGACATGCCATCTTCTCAATTAATGGTAGTTAATAATCTTTAGGAAAATATCTCCAGTTATGATCTTCATTAATGAGTTTCAAATATTCATATTTGAACCTATATAAAATCCATAACATTTAATCCATGTTTTCATTACACATTCAACATAAATTTGGGTTATAGATATCCTTATAATGAAATAAGATAATGATATATTTTCTTCAGATATCATATGGATGTGGCATAAGACTCTTTTTAGAGGCATTATTTATTAATTCCGCACAAACTTGAGAGACATAGAATTCTTATAACACTTCTCTATGGTGAAACACCATCCCATATTTCTCTATTAAATACTAATTATGATGAAATTTTCTATCTTTAAGATGTGATAAGTTTTTTCACAAACCATATTTAATCATTATTAATAAAAAATAATCATAGTGAATATTCAATAAAAAATAAAAATGAATGATTATATTAAAATCTCTATAATTCTCACATTTTTTGAATAGTTTAATTCTATGTAAGAAATAATTTATCTTACGTATCACTTCTGCATGATCAACTCTCTCACACTTCCTAAAAAGAATTTTTCATATTCTTAAAAGGATCTTATGTACTTTCAATATTCTCAGAGTAAATATTAAATAGAATATTTGATATGTTACATATCACATTATAATATTTCATATGCTCTAAATTATTTTATGTGCCATAGGGATGCATTTACCCTTCAATATTGTGGTATAAATTCAGGATTTCTCTCCCATATACTATGGTATATATTACATATGAATAATTAAAACTTACATACCATCTATAAAATGTTATGTGTCATAGTGTAATTCAATGTTTTTATTTTGTGTAATCCATATAATATTACATATCTTAGAGAACTATTTACTTTACAAATATTATTTTATAAGGGATCAAACATATGTCTTTGTCAAATATGTAACTCCAACTCAGAATTTAAAAATATACTCAACTCATTTTAAACTTCTTCAAACTTTATTTGGGAATCTCTAGAAACTCTAGCACATCTCAAAATAACTTACATTACTTTATTAATTTATCAAAATTTCAAAAAATAACATTATCATAATTATCAAATCATTTATAGTATATAAATATTATTTTTTATCATTTCAATGTATTTACACTACCTCAATAACTATCTCCATATTAATCAAATATCTTCAATAATAGTGTCTTAAATAAAAACAAATAAATGTATCAACTTACTCAATTATATTCTAAAAATATTAAATCTTCATTCAAGATAGTTTTCACTTAATAAATCATCCCCAAGATTGATAAAACAAGGATTAGAACCTACTTTAACTTACATCTAGGTTGTAAAGTCCCATCCTGGTATCCACTAAAATGATTCCCTGAGCTTGTTCGCCACAAGACATCAAGAATGCATCCTCATACACCAGAGAATGATGACTAGCCGCATGGGTCTAAGGTGGATCTGTGAGAAGACAATAGCCTCGTATCAGTGTGCACAACTTGAAATAAATAACAAAACATGTTACACATCAGAGTAATGTGGATGAATAAATTAATTGGAACTCAAATATGAAGTAATAAAATGAAATATAGTAAGGCCCCAAACAACCATTTCATATATAAAACCATGATCTCCCACTAGGCCGATCACATATAAAAAAATAAATAACTGAAAATTAAATAAAACATTCCCTATATCCAACTTTGGACTATAAAACATGCCCGGTCTCCAGTAGCCTCTCAAGATACTCCAGCCCGACCTATAGACTAACATGAGAATCCCACTCAACCATGAAATTCATGCCTTGGTCCTATCCACATTGCATCCAGGCTCAACATGAAAGTAGAAATAATGTCTGTATGCACCCCAAGGTTCACATACATGGGGTGACAAATAAATCTCAGTATGTCACCCCAAAAATGAACCTATAAACTACTTCCATAAGTGCATACTCATGCTATATGCTCAGCCTAGATGATATATAAAAAAGTCAACTACAAATGAAACAACTGTCTATCCTTAGGTACAAGACCTTGATCGACTATAACTTCTTTGGCCAATGTTGGGGTGTCTCTAATCACATCCCAATGACCATACATCCCAAATAACCTATGGTATCCATATCCAAGGTATCCGCAAAAAAACCTTACTATACCATGAACCCATCCTATGACAGTTATATCATTTAGGATACTAATCTATGTCATCCCATACATATTATCATTACCCAAACATTATTTCAAACTTGGAACCTTGATACAACTATCCCTATTATCACACAAAAGTACAACTAAGCTTTGACCCTGAGTCTAACATCTATCCCATTTATCAATACAATAATTCCTAGAGCCTTCGTAAAAAACCATTACCATATATCAAATTAATAATTCCTTGAGATTCATTCTAGAATCTAAACCATAAATGTAGAGTGTCATTCCACAATCCATCCTAGCTGGTATAACATCAAATCCTAGAACATCAGTCTGAAACATAAACAAAAAAGTATACTATCTAAGTCTAGAGCCTCAGTTTGACACCTAATCCTTAGTACACTTTCGATTCCTAGAACCTCAGTCCGAAAACCACACACAGTCACACAAACACACACACACACACACGCACACACACATATATATATATATGACATTGATAGGTCCTATAACATCAGTATATCCCAAAACGAAGGAGAAAAACCCTCATTCCAACATCCTTTTTCACATGGCATGCCATCATTTCCCAAATCCTAAGTCTAGAACACTATCCATGAAGTATACTATTAATTTTAAGAGCCTCAGTCTAACACCATCTCAGTAGTATACTTCCTATGATAGGAACCTCAATCCAGCACCATACCACATACATGTGAAGTACCATTCAATATAATCAATAGTATAACATAACATGACCAAAACCTCACTCCAACACTCAAACCATAAACAAAATATTGATACTAATATAGAACATCAAGTCCAATAGTCTAAACCATGGATATCCGGAACCATACTCACAGATTATTTTCCAAGATCTCTCTACCATTTCAGCCCTTACCAAACAACTGGTTTCCAATATGTGGCAAACCAACAATAAAAAAAACACCATGTGGTCATAACCTAAGTCTAAAAATCAATAACTACATATAACAAGGAATGAACAAACTTCCATCTCAACCATCAACATCTCAGTCCCATTGGATCATACGTCTACCCGGGTCATAAAGGAACACCCATAACCAAATGACTAAAGCACATGCACCCACTTAGGGACATCCTATCAATATTACATAAACGTTTCCCACTATTTCTACACATAAATAGATTCATTCCTCCATGGATCCTTAGAACTAGCACTCAAGATAAGGAATAACCTCCCAAAATCTAGAAAAAAATAAACTCTCAGGCCAAAACCCCTCACAAGAAACATCCTCAAGCAGCCCTCAATGGCCTCAAACTGATCCTCAATCAACAAAAATCCAACAAGTAAATAAAAAAGCAACCCGTTGTATAAGGGCATTCTCAATAGTCAACCATGGAATACAACGATCACTTTCTTAGAAACCATACCACTATGGAATCCTCAAGATTCCCCTATACTCAACTCAACACCATAATGACACTCATCCATAACTTTTATCCTACGATGTAAACCAATCCCAAAGGCTCCAACCACCCTGATCCTCAAACATAGGGTCTAAACATCAACTTCTCTAACCTCGAGCAACATGTCTTGATACACTAGGACAAAACAAGATTTCCTAAGAGATATTACTCGATACCACCTTATAGGATCCATCCAAAGAGCCTCAAACAACTCACCCTGGTACACTCAGTCCAATCCAATCACTGAGTTCATGACCCTCACCTAGGACTCCTAGATCACAACCCAACCCACTAGAGGATTCTGAACCCAACTCTCAAGGAAAATCCTCCTACTAAACCATCATGGTCCAAAACACCATCCAAACAACCTCTATATGCCGAAATGATCCCACCTTTGAAATATAAATAGAAAAAAATTATTATAATGGATTCCTCTAATGTCCAATTCCAACTTTGGGGTGTCAAGGTACCAAAAAACCATCAAAAGGGTAATAAGGGGGCATTACATGGTGTGTCTATCAGAGAACACGACATGTAATACCATCACCTCACATGGTCATGTACTCTAACCAAACATGGAATGTAAAATCCAAGTACATGATGTGAACGTCAGTTACACGACGTATACCCCACACAGGTTACCTACTTGTGTACCTCACATAGCTTAGCCATATGACCATACCTGGTTATGTACTCACACATGACATGTCATCCACATGGGGTATGGTCATGTTCCCTACATGATCATGTCTCCCACTATACGGTCACTTGGCCATTTACCCGGCCAAACACTGAGTGTCACTACATGGTGTTTCCTTTAGGCTACACGCCATGTATTCATCCTCTTCCCTTATTATCAAAATAGGAAGACCACACAAAGTGTGTTCTTCAAACCATAAGCCGTGTAGTTGGGGTTTATGAATGGAAAACCACTGAAAACCTCCTGAACCCCCCCCGTTTTTCCTAAATAAGAATAGATCAACCCCATGGTGTCATTAGCATTCATAATAGGGATTCAATACATGAAAAAAACTAATATATGGGGATTTGGGAATAAAAATAAAAAAATGGACTACATCATGGTGTAAATGCCAAAGCTTCAGGTTTAAATCCCCTTTAGAAGACATCACACCTCGATCTAGTCATGATCTATGCCAAGGAAGAAGTCTGGAAGTACCTCCATCTCCTACCCCTCTTGGTCTAACAATTGCGCATGATAGAGGCTCCCTCCCCTCTCCTTCCATGCAGAGGATCCCCAAATTGTGTGTGTGGGTGGGGGGGATATGTTTTAATAATTTTTTTTCATAATTAATTAATCACCCATTTAACATCCATCACAAGTCTGAGAACCCCAATCTAGTTTATAACCCGCTTAGAAAAAACACTTCGTTCCAAAGTCAACATAGGAGTTGAAATATTAATATGAATCTTTTATTAGAAGATACAGACACCCGAAACTGCCTAACTAATTTAATAATTAATTAATAAGATATTAAATATTCTTCCAAACCTCAAACATCTCAGAATCCAACCAAACTTCTGTCCTAGGGTAAATACCCTATTTTGGGACCAAAGGAGTAGCCAAGAAAATTATCTAAGACCATCTTCCTGGGAAATGACCATTTTACTCCTCATGCTCACCCAAGAACAAAAATTAAAATTTCTTCTCAAATTTAAAAATTTAGAAACTTGGGTCTCCACTACCACCCAACCATAAACCTTATCATCCCTGAGAAGCCTCAATGGTCTTCCAATCACATACCCCGACCCAACTTCGTCATCAACTCTAACTCAACTTGTTGAATTTTACCTAAATACGTCAATTTATTTTCTTTGCATGACACTAAAGAGAGGGAATACAACCCATCAAAGGTCAAGACACCACCTTCCACCATTATGAATCCAATAGGAGAATTCCTAACCACACCCATCCATCACAATACATCATACCATCATTTAAAAATTTTCATTAAACTCATGGTTCTCCCCACAATAGAAATATCCTTACTCTTTCCTCACAACCAAACTTATTTACCACTGCCCATGCCCCAAACACAAAAAACCTCCGAACTGGACATGGCCATCTCACTCCCACCAAATATATAAAGAAACTAATCTTTTTTCATTTGAAGAATTCGAGAACAACGCCCATGGTATTCGTCAATATTTGATCCATGATCGGGACATCTCCCATAGGAATTCAATGGTGTGATCCCCACTATACGACTTCACATATAGTGCCCCATGAGCACAGCCTCATAGGAGGCTTCTTATCAATCCAAGAACATATCTCTATAGAATGGCTGAAAGGCAGTGCTATTTCAGCATACTCAAAAAGATATGAAGATATTGGGCATGATTGTCTCTTAAATAAAAGTATACTAATATTTCATCGATGAATACCACCACAACCTCATCCATTCTAGAAAATCATAGTTCTATCCAAGGGTCACTAGTAACTATTTCCAAAAACCTCTGACAACAACTTTAACGATTCTTAGCCCACTCATGGCTACTTTTCCAACTCTAGTACCTTGAATGTAAACCCCTATATTTTCCAATCCACAAACCAAATGATTCAATGAGTATACAACACTAGTATCTCCAAGTTCCTCTATCACACACCCATTACACACCATGGTGTAACCCAATAGAAAAAACATGCTTTAACTCTTGAGAGCCACATATTAGGAAAAATCAGCTTAGAATCCTAAACCATGAAAACTTGAGCACTTGCCATGCTCTCAATCCAACCCAAATCCACTAGGCTCAAATCACCTACATAACTATTCCCCAGGATAGGTGCTTGAAATAACCTTTCCATCTTAAAACCAACCAACAGGTGAAAGCATTGGCACACAAGTTTAGGATTCAAAAAACAAGAGGCATCCAACAAGACAAAAACTGAACCCCATCTATACCCTTCATACACCCACTACTAGAATTCTACCATATACCAACGCCCCTATCCCAACGGTTTGAAGAAACCGTTGTGATAGGTCCCCTATAACAAATGTTTTGAGAAAACCGTTGGGGCAGTGTAGTGTATTATATGTGTTACCAACGGTTTTAAGAAAACATTGGGAAAATTCTTTCTAAATTTGGTGTTCCCAATAGTTTTTGGAAACCGTTGGGATACAATGGACCTATGCCAACGATTTAGAATAACCATTGGAAAAGGATTAAAATTATCATCTCTATCACAATAGTTTACTTAAACCGTTGGGATATTTTCCAATGTATATTGATTTACCAATGGTTTTAAAACCATTGTAATAAAAAATATATCCAAACAGGTTTTAAAACCATTGGGAACATTTTCCTTTAAATCCTGAGTTGGCCTCTAATTCCCCCTCTACTCGATTGCTGCCCTAAATCCAAGCTCCGTGTGCCGCAACCAAAATTTTTCCACCGATCCATCTTCAATCAAGCAATTTTTTTCTTCTACACTTCAAATTAGTAATTATTACCTTAGTTTTTTTTATTCTGCATCTTTTTGTTTATTTTCTATTTTGATTTGGCTGAAATGAGAGGTCTGTGTGGTCATTCTTCTATGGATCAATCAATGTATGCATCACCACTTTAGGGTATAACCTTTCAAATTATATTCTTAAATAGTTTTAAAGGTTGTAAAACACAAAGGTAAAATCTAATGACCAATAATTGATGGAATATATAACCTAATAAATTTTATATCACCAGAACCGTGATCTTATTGAAATTCTATCAGAGGATGAGATCAAATATACACTCCTCTATTTATAATTTGAATGTAACTAGGGTCTTGATGGATATAGTAACAATTCATTTATTTTATACATGGATATAGTGCATGATTATTTATTCTTCTACATTAATTTTTTTGTTTTTTGTTTTGATTTGGCCTAAACGAGATGTTCGTGCGGTCTGTGGCATGGTATAACCAATAAGTGCACTTTGATTTGTTTTCTATTATTGTTCTAAACTTTATTAATGCAATTTTATTATCTATAAATAATGATGTTATATAATAATATTTTATTGATGGTTATAATACTGATGGCATGGTATACCCAATAGATAACCCCCACGCCCTAGAGGGAACCCCCACCCCTAGACGCCCCACCCCTGGACAACCCCCCCTCCCCACACACTCGCACCCCATGGATATCCCCCATACAGACCCCTACTCCCTTGCACAACCACACACCTAGACAACCCCCTCACCCCCTACATACCCCCACAACCTGGACAATCCCCACCACCTGCATCCCCCTACACACCACCCACCCCACTGCACACCCCACCCCCATGCACACACCCACCCCCTACAGACCCCCACCCCTTGTAGCCCCCCGAACACCCCCTAGATAGCCCCCCCCCCCCCCCCCGCACACCCCACACCCTAGACATCCCCCACCCCCTGAGACATCCCCCATCCCTAGACTACCCCCACCCCTTGGACATCCCCCGGGACATCCCCCACCCCCTCTAGACCCCACCCCCTGGACAGACCCCCCCCCCCATGAAGCCCCCTACACACCCCCCTACACACCACCCATCCCCTGGACAACCTCCATCCCCTGGATGCCCCACCCCATTGGACAACCCCCACCCCCTAGACAACCCTCCACCCCCTGGACCACCCCCACCCCCTACAGAACCCACCCCCTGGACAACCCCCTGCTCCCTACAACACCCTACACACAACCCACCCCCTGCACACCACCCACCCCCTAGACAACCCCCACCGCACTACACACCCCACCCCTGGACAGCCCCAACCCCTAGACTGGATAACATGCCCCCTCTAAAGACCCCACCCCCTAGATAGCCCCCACCCTCTACATCCCCCCTGCACACCACCCACCCCATGGATAACACCCCTGGATAGCCCCACCCCATGGATTCCCCCACCAAAGCTTGTGAATAATATATATTGTCGATGTGTTCATTATATAGTGCACCAGACGGTAGTTGTAGTGGTGTTCGAGACAATGAAGTTCCTGGAGATGAAGATGACAATGATGATAGTGAGGAAGAGGCCAAGGATGAGGATGGGGATGGGGACGAGGAAGGTGACATGGACAAAGGTGTAGGAAAAGGAAGGGGAAGGGGACGAGGATGACACCGAGACAGAGGACGAGGTTGAGTACGAGGATGAGGCTGAGGCTGATGATGATAGTGATGACAATAATAGTGATGAGAGACAGATTGATCTATTACATTTTTTCTGATATTTATGATAGTAGATGTTTGACGATTTTTTGACTGAACTGGTTATATATTTTAAATCCTAAGTTATTACTTTATATTTTTCAGTATGATAAATTAAGTGTTTCATGTCGAAAAAAATAAATGATTTTATTTTTCGTTAATTAATGACATAAAATCCATCGATAGTGGGTTAGGGGGGGTGTGTAGGGGGTAGGGGGTGTGCAAGAGGGAGGGAGTGCAGGTCGGGGGGGGGGGGGGTGCTGTCCAGGTGGGGGGGGGGGTGTTGTGTAGGTGGGGAGTGGGGGGGTGTGGGATGGGTTGTCCTGTAGGGGGTGGGTGGGGATGTGGGAGCTGCAGGGGGGTGTCGGATGGGTTGTCCGGCAGGGGGTGGGTGGGGTTGTGGGAGCTGCAGGGGGGTGTAGTGGGTTAGGGGGGTTGTGTAGGGGGGTTAGGGGGTGTGAAAGGGGGAGGGGGTGTGGGATGCCCGGGGGGTGTCCAGATGGGGAGGGTGGGGGTGTAGGTGGGGAGTGGGGGGGAGTGGGAGTTGCATGGGGTGGGGGGACTATAGTGGGTTAGGGGGGCTGTGTAGGGGGGTGGGGGTGGGAGGTTGGGATGGGTGGGCTGTCCAGGGAGGGGGGGGGGTGTCTAGGGGGGTGGGTTATTCAGGTGGGGGGGGGGGCTGTCCAGGTGGGGGGGGTGTCTAGGTGGGGGGGTGTCCATAGAGGGTGGGGGTGGGTTGTCCATGTGAGGAGGGGGTGTGGGATATCCAAGGAGTGGGGTGTCAAGTTGTGGGGGGGGGGGGTGGGATGTCTAGGTGGGGGAGGGGGTGTGGGTTGTCCAAGGATGGGGGGATGTCCCAGTGGGGTGGGGGTGTGTCCAAGTGGGGTGGGGTGGGGGTGGGCTGTCCTGGGGGGATGTAGGGGGGTATTGGGGCTGTAGGGGAGGGGGGTGTGGGCTATCCATTGAGGGGGTGGGATATCCATAGGGGTTGGGAAGTGGGTTGTCCAGGTGGGGGAGGAGGGGTGTGGGCGGTCCAGGGGGTGGGCTATCTAGGGGGTGGGATGTCCACTCCGATAATATACAAAAAATAATCATTTATAACCAATGTATAGTTTCTTTCAAATGTTAATACCTTTTTTGAATTTCCATGCCAACACTCACTCTTACCCTTTCAAGAAGAAGTTATTTCCTCAAAGAAATATCACTCATGTTCTTATGCACTATCCATATTGATCTCATACAAATTTAACATTGATACTGCTCCATATCACCTAATGATATAACAAGGCTCATACTCCCATAAGTATGTCCCATCTAAACATTGATCATCTTCCTAAACAACATACATAGGATCATATTTGACACAGACAATTTTTTTTGTAAACATAGAAAATACTATATTTACACCTTTTATCACAACCTAGAATTATCTTTCAGCTAGCCTCTCAAGGAATTAATAAGCAATATACCTAGCTCACAATCAGGATCTAGTTACTCCTGACCTAGACCCATATCTCAA
This sequence comes from Viscum album, assembly GCA_963277665.1. Lineage (NCBI taxonomy): Eukaryota > Viridiplantae > Streptophyta > Magnoliopsida > Santalales > Viscaceae > Viscum > Viscum album. Next base: position 244,347,955 of record OY728129.1, read on the forward strand.
ATAACTTCTCATCACTCTCATAAAACCTTAGTCCAATACCCCAAGGCATACTCAAACATGTGAACATGAAATTTGGAACCCATTAAAATCATCACCTTTCCCGTAAGGTAATCTACTAGGTTCTCCAAACTAAACTTAGTTACTACTCTTCAATACCAACCCACCCCACAATAATTCCATGGTTTTCTGTACCTATCGGATCCTATACTCAATAATATGGGTCTCATTTTCATTCTAATACCATTATAATAATCTAGTTCTACTTACCAAGGACCATCCTAATCTATATGTCACCATACCCCTTGGATACCCCATTCTAGTCCATCAAGGAATCCCCATAACACCCTACTTGGTACAATAAAATATTTCCCATATGAGATCTATTATTTTTTTCATAAAAAGGGAACATCCCCCATTTCACCACACTAATCTCTGAAGGACCTAAGCCTCTCTCCAAATTCCTAAAATCTTCTTTATTCCCTAAGTGGTTATTAGAATCATAAGTGTGATGTACAACCATTTCACTTGTTTCCAATGGGCCTAAGCATGTCATTCCTTTTAACTATCCCTATGAGGGACCAAGATTGGATATCCCAAACTCCTCCCAGTATTGATTTTTACTCTAGGACTCTTGTAAAATCAAACAGTACCCTCTATCCCTTAGTGAAAATCCACCGAGTATTTTTATGTTTGTATATAATCTATGGAGAACTCTCTCTGACTCATGGTGGGTTTAAAATACCCTATTTCTCTACCTAGGGTGCTCTGAGTGAGTATATGAATCAAAATTTTGAAAACCTCATGTAGACATGTATAATCACGCATAAACATGTATATGATTAAATATTACATTGTCCAGTAACACTGTTAATGTAGTTACCATCTTTAATCCATATCCTCCGACCGTCAACCTAGCCTAAAGCATGTTGCAAAAAAATCTTGAGGCCCTATATCAATCCAAGACATCTAACAATTAATTATAAAACTTCTTATAATTAATTTATCAATTAATTATAATAATTAGAAATAATTACTCAATTCAAGACCATATGACATAATTCATGAAATATCACCCCATAGCCTACACCACCTCGAACCATGACCAATGAAATGTGAAAGGTCTTTTCCACACTCCCAACACCACCACAATAAAAATACCTAACACTTAAAAAAATAAAAAACCATCAATTTGAACCAAATAAATTGAATATCCAAATTAACTTCAATAAGAAATGTACCTTAAAAAAATGGAGAGTAACAATGTGTGTTCATCATTCTAGAACATACTCTATACACTATATACAAACAAACCATTGATTGGAATGATTCCATAATGATCTGGTGGAATCATCACTATAACTATATCTTAGAAACACTGCAAATTAGCATTAAACATTAAGGAAGAATAAATAAAGAATACAATTATTTAACATCAAAACTATGTTTAAGAGTTATCTAAAACACACTGCATCAAGGGGTGCCCAAAGGGAGAAGACATAGCGGAGGGACCAACTAATGACCCTCCTTAGAGTCCCCTTTACCCCAAAATCATGATCCACTAACCATATAAATACACTAACAACCATATTTTAAAAGACACCCTCATAGATTACCAAGTACCATGTCTAGTTTTACCGGTTACCTGACCTTCTATTGACCTCATTGTACTTCCATCATGTGTCCATTGGAGGTATAGTTGGGAATTGGACCACCATGGATAGGCCAATTTCTTCCCATACTCACCTAGCCGACTACCTGATAGATATCTATAATTGAATTTTTGTAGTATGGTCCACCCAAACCCTTCCCTTAAGATTGTATTCCCACTCATACAACCTTCTGAGCCTCCACCCATTCCAATGTTTCTAATTAAATTCATAATTCTCTAATCAACTCCATATTTGGAACTAAAAAATCAAAATTTTATTTAAAAATCACAACCTGTATTGAAATAGATTTTTTAAACACATCATGATCATATTACATTGGTCCTCAAATTATTTTTGAATGATTGAGACCCTAAGAAATATATAATAAGCTCTCGAGGCCATTTGACTCGCTGCATAGAAAATTATCAATTAAGAGAACTGAATATTGAACAAAAAACTCCCTAGGCCTCATTTCTTACTGAAATTCCATTTTACTCTCTAAAATGTTTCACTTTCCATGTACAAGTATAAAATTTTAAGTGCAGAATAATGTTGTGCTTTCAGGTGTGGTGATTTTAAGTGGAATTGTATTTTAGTGTGGTGTTTTCTTCCAAATAAATAATTCATTTTCCTGTATTGCAGTATACAATATTCAATATACTATTTTGGTTATGTTTGTTGTTTTAGAAACACTATTTTTGGTTGGTTATGTGTGTGGTTTCTGCAAAGGTAAGGAAACCAGGGGAGGATGCTGTGCAATGTTGCAGGGGAGTCTGGTGTGCAATGTTGTAGGAAAGGCCACTGTGCAATGCTGTAGGAAATCAATACCAACAGTTTATAAAACCGTTGGTAATGCTCTTTACTAATGGTTCTAAAACTGTTGGTGTATGATTTTGAAAATTAACATATACCAAAATTTTTATAAAATCGTTGGTATAAATATATACCAATGGTTGTAAAACCGTTGGTAAACAAGACATGTTTTAATAAACTGAAATTTTAAAAACCGTTAGTAAAAATCTATGTCAACAGTTTCGAAAAACTGTTGGTATACTTGAATATCCAGTTTCCTATACCAATAGTTTCCTAATAACCATTGGTGTAGAAATATTCCCACACCATTACACCCAAAAGTTTGGAAAACTGTTGGTAAAGTGTATACCAATGGTTTCCCTGGATATACCAATGGTTTTAAACCATTGGTATAGCCTATGTTTCCAATAGTGACCATTAAAAAAGTCTAAAAACACCCATCTGTGCCTAGAACACCCAAGGTCACACATAACTCGGTCGACCCCTCCCTTGGTTCACCCTTGAATGTCAAACAACCTTGACTCCCTACTATGGAGTCACATTAGAAAGGCCACTAGGCTCTCCCACCTAGCCCTACTAATCAATACTCACATTGATCCACTAGGTACAACCACATAGGTTTATGACAACTCACAAAAGGTCATAACTCATGGGGAATTAACATGAACCCATCTCATCATCACCTAACATCAATAAGACTAAAAATCCTCCTCATGGGTGTCAGACCATAATGGAATCATATTCTAACCCACTGCCTATAACTAGGGCACCCATTCTCCCTGAGAATCTGCACTTTAGACTACTTATTAGAGGACCCATACGTACAAAAAATATCAATCAAAACCACACACAAGGGGTATAATGATCCTACACTTACACCATACTGACCATATAGGGTCACTTCACCAACAATGCATGAGATCCAAACCCACATCCACACCGATGAGCACTTCATTGTAGATCCACCCAACCTACCATCAGAAATAAATCTGTAAAATCACATACTATAAGGCCTATAACATGTGGATCCTACATGCCTATCACGATGTTGGAGAGTCCCCTTGACTATATAGGTCAAGAGTTAAAAATAACCGGCATGACTCCTTCCAATGGGACAAGATCTTGAAATCCATCATAAACCGTTAAATCCAAACAATATGTGCATCGCTCGTAGTGAAAATAATATACAACTGTAACATTACAAATCCAGAACATCAATCCCAATCCCTTGTAACCTGAAATTCATACAAAAACATGTGTTCTTGACACCTCTACCTTGTATCCATAAAAAGTTCCAAAACATTCCTACATCTCATGTATACCATCCCTATGTAGTGAAATAACAGAAAAATAACTACTTTGATACCACTTTGTAACAGCCTAACCAAGTCGCCTCTAAACCAGTGCCCCAATTCGGTTTTCCACAAGACCTGAAGTGCTCCTCCTCATAATACATAGAATGAAAACTAGAAGTGGGGGTATAAGGTGGATATGTGGGGAGACTATACCCCTATATTAGAGTGAAAAAACTAGAAGTAAATAACCAAAAATTATACACATGAGAGTGAAGAATAATAATAAATAAACTGAAACTAAAAATAAAACTGAAATATACTATAATAAATGAAATATATCAAGGGCCAAAACATCCATGTCATACATAAAACCATGAACGACCACTAGGATTAACATACATATGAAATAAATAACTGAAAAGTAAGTACAACATTCCCTATTACCAACTCTGGGCTGAAACACATACACGGAATCTAGTACCCTATTAAGCAACTTCAGTTTAACTTGTATACTCAAGATGAGCATCCCTCTCAACCATGAGATCTAGGGCCTCTGTCATATCCACCATGCATCCATGCTCAATAAAAACATAGAAACAAGGTCTGTATGCACATCGAGGTGCATGTACAGGGGGTGAGAAATAAATCTCAGCAGGCCACCACCAACGGTGAAACTATAAGCTTCTTCCATAAGTGTATGCTCATGAAATATACCAATCATAGCTAATTCATAAGAAAATTAAAATACAAATAAAACAACTGTTGATCCTTTGGTCTAATACCTTTATCAACCATACTTGCTTCATCCAATGTCAGGGTGTCTTTGAGTGTTTCTTAATGATCGTGCATCCTAAATAACCTACGGGATTCATATCCATGGTAGCCATAACCAAATGCGATAATAATGAGAACCCATCCAATGATAGTTATATTATTTGGTATGCTAATCTAAGTCATACCATTCATATTCTCATTACCTAAACATTACATCAAACTTGGAACCTTGACACAATTTTCCTAGTTATCACACAAAAGTACAACCTAGCCCAGACCCTCAGTCTGAAATCTATCCAATGTATCAATACAATAAAGCCTAGATCCTCGGTCTAAAACATTTTCCACATATATAATTAATCATTCCTAGAGAATAAATCTAGAATCTAAACCTTGGATTTGGAGCTTCAGTCCACCATCCATCCAAGCTGGTATACCATAAAATCCCAAAATATCACTCTGACACATAAACAAAAATGTATACTATCTATGTTTAGAGCTTAAGTTTGACACCTAATCCATAGTATACTTTCCAATCTTGGAATCTTAGTATTGAAAACACAGACACACACAAACACACACATACATATAACATGGATGGGTCCTGGAGTGTCAGTCTATCCCAAAACCAAGGAGAAGGATCCTTAATCAAATATCATTTTTTATATTGAATTCCATAATTTCCAAAAGCCTTAGTCTAGAGCACTATCCATGAAGTATACTACTAGTGACTAGAGTCTTAGTCTGACACCATCTCTTTAGTATAATTCATATTCCTAGAACCTCAGTCCAAAACCATACCACATACATGTGATATCACATTTTCTATAGTCAATAATATAACATAGCATGCCTGGATCCTCAGTATTACACTCAAACCATAAACGAACTATCAGTACCAATACAGATAATCAAGTCCAATAGTCTCAATGTTGGATATCCTGAACCATACTCACAGATCATCTGTCCAACTCACTCTTCCATTGAAGCCCTTACAAAAAAATGGTTTAGAATATGTGGAAACCCAACCATAACAAAAATGCCTCATTGGTATAACCCAACTATCAACTTCAACAAATACATATAATAAGGGCTGGATAAATATCCATCATGGCCATCAACATCTCAACCCCATCAGCTCAAACGTCAACCCAGTTCCCAAGGGAAAAACCATAACCAAAATACTAAAGTACACACACCCACTTAGGGTATTATTATCAATCAGTCATGCACTTCTCCCCCTTGTTCCACACATAAACAGAGGCATCCCTCCCTATATCCTCAGAACTAGCACTAAAATAGAGGCATACCCTCCCATGTTTTGGTAACAAAAAAACTCTCAGGATAAACACCATAATTAGAAACATCCTCAAGTGTCCCTCGATGGTCTTTAACTGATCCTAATTTAACAATAATCTAATAAGGAAATCCAAAAGCCACCCGTGATACACAAGAATTCTCAAAAACCTACCACAACATCCAACAATCACTTGACCAGAAACCATACCAATAGGGAATCCTTTAGAGTCCCTCAGACTCAAACCAACACCACAGTGAAACACAACCATAACTATCATCCTATGATGTCAACCAATTCCAAAGGCTCCAATCACCTTGATCCCCAAACATAGGGTCCAAACTTCAACTACTCTATCCTCGAGAAATATAACCCAATATAAAAGGGAAAACAGGATTTCCCAAGAGATACAACTCAATCCCACATTTTGAGATCCATCCAAGGAGCCTCAAATAATTCACCATGGCACACTCAGGCTAGAACAATCATCGAGCTCACAACCCTCACCTGGGTCTCCTAGCTCACAACCCAACCCATTGGAGGATTACTCTCAAGAAAAATCATCTTACTAAACCATAATATATCAAAACAAAATCTAAATGACCTAAATATTCCAAAAGGATATAAAAATTGTTAGTTACATGGATAAATGCTCAGAATGGACTCCTCTCTTGTCCAATTCCGACTCTGGGGTGCCAAATATCCAAAATCTTAAAAAGGGTAAACAAGTGGTAGTACATAGCATGTCTATCAGAGAACACAACATGTACTCCCATCACCCCACATGGGTGTGTACTCCAACCAAACATGGTATGTACAACCCAAGTACACAACATGTATGTCGGGTACATGGTGTGTACCTCACATGGGGTACCTACTCGTGTACCTCACATGGACTACACATGTGTACCTACCTAGCTGTGTACTCACACATGGTTTGTCACCCATATGGGGTCTAGACATGTCCCCTACATGACCCTGTATCCCACTACAAGGTCACCTGGACATGTACTCGACCACACACCGAGTGACACTACATGACATGTCCTCCGTACTACACACCATGTAGTCATCCTATTCTTTTATTCCCAGAACTGGAAGAACACATGACATGTTTTCTTCAAACGAAATTCCATGTATTCATGGTTTCTGAATAGAATACCCATGCAAACCACTCGAAACCCATCATTTTTACACAAATAAGAACAAATCAACCCCATGGGTCCTTAATAGTAATAATAGGGCTTTAATACTTGAAAATAACTAATATACGGTGTCCAGGAAATAAAACTCAAACATCAACCTACGTCATGGTGTAAATACTAAATCTTAACATCCAAATCCTCACTTAGAAGTTGTTTCACCTTGATCTGGTCCCGATCTACACTAATGATGAAGTTTGGAAGAACCTCCCTCCCCTAATTGGTATGACCATCTTGTATGATATAGGATCCCTCCCCTATCCTGGTGTTCATATGATCCCAAAATGAGGGGGGGATATATTTTGTACTAATTTGTTTCATAATTAATTAATTAATTAGTTAATTACCAATTTAACAACTGTCCCAAGTCCCAAAACCTGAAGTGAGGTTATACCTCACACAGGAAAAACCCCCCATTACAAACTCAACCACAGAGTCAAAATCCCAATTCAATGCTTCGATTAGAATATTCAGCCACCCAAAATTGCCTGAATAATTTAATATTTAATTAATTAAATATTAAATATTCTGAAAAAACTCAAACTGCTCGGAATCCCCCCAAACTCATGTCTTAGGGTAGAAACCCTATTCAGGGGCTAAAGGAGTGGTTATAAAAATTATCTGAGACCATATTCCATGGGAAATGACCATTTTAATCATCATGAGAACTTGATAAAAAATTAATTTTTTTTCACAAATTTCAAAATCCAGAAAACTCATGTCTCTACACTATATTACGTTTTTCAGTCAACTTTTATTATTTTAAGATATCCCACAACCAACTTCTAAAAATCATGAAAAATCCAATTATAGATTTTAAATCAACCAATAAAAACACATTTCATTAATTAAATATAGGTACATCTCAATAATCATAAAATATTAGATTTATCAAACTCTTCTTGATCAAGATAACACATATTCAACAAATTCTACTTAAATTAACCTAAATATATTATTCAGAGAAAGAAATAAACTTATGTTCATTATGTTCAATATTAATTGAAAAATAAAAATTCAAGATACTACTCATAAATTAATTTTCCCAACCACTTTATATGTCCTACAATAACATGTATTTATTTTCAATGACATACCTAGGAATAAAATTAAGAATAAATACTCAATGTTATTCAAAATTGAAATTATTATTCATGAATAAAATTGATAGAAGAACTAAACAACCATACTTATACTATCAACCCCCAGTTCTTAAGATAATATCCACTCATGGTATATAGAATTTCAATCATGATTTTTTTGGTTCATCCAAAGCCACAACTGAATAAAAAAGAGAATAAAAATGAAATTTTAATATAATTAAAAAATAATACTTAGTTGAATTAGTAAATGACTCAGGAATGAGTAGTTACTAAAACAAATAAAAGAATAAAGCCTCCAATGATACTATGAAAAATCACAATAAGGATCATTATCCTTCTAAAAGTTGACTAATATCTAATATTTATAGACTAAGTCTACCTCATGGTGTAAAAACTTAAATTGTGGTGTGATGGAATAATATAAGATATAAATTATTATCAATTATACTTTAATAGATCTTTTATAGTGAAAGGATAGTGAATGAAACATGAACGGTTTTTTTCTTCTATTATATCTTTGTATCTAATATGATTCATGGAACAATACTCTAAATAATTCAGTCACAATCTACCTGTAAAATCCTCCCTCTAGTGCATTACAACATGAAACATGTATAGGATGTAGTGTATAATTTTTATTCCAAACTATATATATCATCTCTTTTTTTTTGTTCAAAATAAAAAATAATAGACCATGACAAAATTTTATTTAGATACTTCCAATAATATTCTCACTCAATGTCATTTTGGTTTGAAGCTAACGATCATGATGTAATGAATATTTCTTCATCATATCCCACAAAATGTATCCCACTTAGAACTTTCATAGAAATAACTAGCTACTTCATAGGCATATACATCCCATAGTAGTATGTAGCTCCCTTGCGGTGCCTCCCCATGCCAGAATCCTTTTCTCTACTACTCTTATAATCCTAGCATGTCACCCTATTCTATAACTATTTTCATTGAGTCGTGTTGTGCCGCTATGATGTTTCACTAACTCGAGTGACAAGTTATTTCCTTTGTGTGTGTGTGTACATAGGAGGAGTGGATTGAATATTATTTTATTCTTCATCATGTTCCGTTTTTTGTAATTTTTTACTTCTTCAGTTTTAGTCCAAAATACATTTCGTCATGGTGCCTATAGTTATGGCATTGTATCTTTAAGGTTTATCTTGCATATATGATTTTTAACTCATTCATGATATGATGTTATCATTTTGTGACATAAAAATTATAGGTTATTCCATTATCAACTCTATTCAAGATCAATTGTCCCATGATGATCTTGGTTGTATAATGATATTTTTTTTCAATTTATTAGATTTATATTAAAATATATGAAGTCATTCTATAACTTATTTTTCATTATGAATAATTAAAAGCACACAACATTAAGAAATATTAAGTCCATTTAAAAATAAAAAAAATGATGAAAATATATTACAAATTTAGAGTTACCAAATTCCATCACACTTGAACATTTTGTTATCCTCAAGAAAAACATTTTTTAAAATACTCAAAAGAAGATCATTACTTTGATAAGAGAAAAGATCTACCAAATATATCAATAATAAAAAAAATTGTCTAAAAATTATCAAATTTAAATATAATCATACTACCCAGGCTTCTAACAATGGATTACTATTGAATTCATACTGCAATACCTTTTCTGTTCCATTATCAAATTTTCACCTTTCCTTAGACATCCATAACCATTCTATGATATACCTTTCAAGAGAAATTTTCACTCAACACATAAGAATAATGTAAAACTGGTGTTATTATCAAACTTAAGTATATTAATTATAACCATATGTTTTCAAAATATCAAAATATACTCTTTAGAGACATCAAAATAAACAAATCAAGAGGTATTTTTAACAAGGTTTTAATGTCTTTAATGTTTATGGTGTGTAGTTCATGGTGTAATCATTAAAAATCAAGTCTTGATAAAGGGGGATCAATTGTCTATGTATAATACATGAAATTTAAATTAATATCATTGAAAAATAGGCCTCATTCCCATTAATATCGTCTTATTTTTTAAGTATTATCAACATAAAAATTCAAGAATAATTATAACATTTTTCTTCTAATTAATCTTATTTTTTCAATATAAATTCTATATAGAACAAATTTCACTCCCATAAAAATACCATTGTTTGATCTCCTCTAGATACTAATTTTAATAGTTTAAATAAGATCATAGGTCGGGTATGAGTGGTTATAAAAATGTCAATGATATAATTTATTATTACAATATTTTATTCAAAATGATAGTGGAATCAAGTAAGAATAATGTTAAATAGCTCGTAATAATATTTAAAATCATTGATGGAAACTAAAAATACTTATATTATATGGAATTATCACTTATTAGCTCCATAAATTATTTATAACCCCATGAAACTAAAAAGAAAAAAGATGAAATTATACCAAATAATATAGGGTAGGAAGGATGAATTGGTTTGTATTATGGATTTCCAATAAGGTATTTATTAGTTTCTACCAACTTGAAAAAAGTTAGATGTTGCATATATCCAAAGTTAATTTCATTAAAAATGGCCTCAATCATTTTAATGTGGTTTGAAGGTGTTTTATTCCTTGAAAATGATCAAAGTACATATTCTAGTAGTTAATCTTGACCCAAGATTTCATAATAAATGATCTATTTGAAATAATATGGAAAATTATTTAGAATACCTCTTAGGAATGAGATTTCAAATATTAGATAATAACTCATGGCATGGATTTTAATTAAAAAATTAATAAAATAATAAGTAGTGGAAAAAAATATGAATCACATTGAATTTCAACCTAAAAATGAACAAACTTGTAATTTATTTCTATGATTTTGACTTAAAACTTTCAAGGAATAATATTTGATGGCTCCATAGTCTCTAGGTGTGATGAATAAATCTCCCATGGTTCTCTAAGATCATTCGTGTTGTTAACTAACTCTTTTTAGCTTTTTTAGAGGTGTTTTGGGGGTAGATTTCACTATGATAAAAGCTGTTATTTGCGACGGACTATTTTTGATGAGAATAAATCCCGTAGAAAATAGTCCGTTAAAGAGGTTATTTGCGACAGGTTGATCAACCTATCACAAACAACCAATTATTTTTGACGGGAATAGGCACCCCATCGCAAAAACATACGCATTGATTGGAACGGTTTGCACGCCAAACCGTGCGAAAGGGTATTTGAAACGGGTAGGCACCGCCCGTCACAAATGCCGGGAGGCGGTAAGACCTAATTGCGATGTGGGATCCCCCATCGCAACTAGTTTGACCCCTGGAGGGAATTTGCGACAGGACCCATCGCAAATAACCAGCGGTGGTAAAAACCTATTTGCGACGGGATGTTGTCCCATCACAAATAGTGTGTGGCATGTTACTTTTTGTGACAGGGACCATCGCAAATAACCTTTTAACGCCGACCATAATTAATGTGGTCGAAGTTATTTGCGACGGGAATCCTGTCGCAAATAGTCTCATCGCGACTAATGTAACATATATATACCCCAATCCGTTTTTTCTTCTCTTCTCCTGAATTCCATCATCCTCTACTTCTGTAAACTCTAATTTTAGAGTGAATTTTTTTGAGAGTTAGTTTTTTAGGAAGAAGTTGTGAAGCTGTCTAAAATTATAAGAGATCAAGTTTAAAGTCATTTATGTTTTATTGAATTTAGTATTTATTTCATTTCTTTATATTAATTTTAATTGTTGTTGATTAGTTGTTATTAAGTTAGATTTAAATTGTTTGGTCATTAATATTTATTTGTAATAATAAAATTAAATTTTTAGTACTAATTCTTAGTAATTGGTAATAATTATTAATTATTAATGATAATTAGTAATGTATGTAAATAATTAGCGGTAATTAGTAGCTGTATTTTGCAGTAATTAATAGTAATTAACACTAATTAGTAATAACTAGAATAAATAATAATAATTAGAAAAAATAATAATAAATATTTACAATTAGTAATAAATAGTATTAATTAGTAATAATTAGTAATAAATACTAATAATTAGTAATAAATACTAATAATCAGTAATAAATATTAATAATTAGTAATAAATACTAATAAATAGTAATAAATACTAATAAATAGTAATAAATAGTAATAATACTAATAAATAGTAATAAATAGTAATAAATAGTAATAAATAGTAATAAATAGTAATAAATAGTAATAAATAGTAATAAATAGTAATAAATACTAATAATTAGTAATAAGTAATAAATAAATAGTATTAAATTCCAATAAATAGTAATAAATAAAAACAAATACTAATAAATACTAAAAAATAGTAATAAATAGTAATAAATAGTAATAAATAGTAATAAATAGTAATAAGTAGCAAAATTAGTAAAAAATAGTAAAAAATAGTAATAATTAGTAATAATTAGTAATAATTGTTAATAATTAGTAATAATTAGTAATAATTTGTAATAATTAGTTATAATTAGTAATAATTATTAATAGTTAGTAAGAATGAGTAATAACTAGTAATAATTAGTAATAATTAGTATTAATTACTAATAATTAGTAATAATTAGTAATAATTAGTTATAATTAGTAATAATTAGTAATAATTAGTAATAATTACTAATAAATACTAATAAATACTAATGAATAGTAATAAATAGTAATAAATAGTAATAAATAGTAATAATTTGTAATAAATAGTAATAAATAGTAATAAATACTAATAAATTGTAATAAATACCAATCAACAATAATAAATAGTAATAAATACTAATAAATAGTAATAAACAGTAATAAATAGTAATAAATTGTAATAAATATAAACAAATAGAAATAAAGAGTAATAATTACTAATAATTACTAATAATTACTAATAATTACTAATAAATACTAAAAATACTAATAAATACTAATAAACCGTAATAAATAGTAATAAATATTAATAAATACTAATAAATACTAATAAATACTAATAAATACTAATATATAGTAATAATTAGTAATAAATAAAAATAATAGAAATAAATAGTAATAAACAGTAATAAATAGTGAAAAATAGTATTAAATAGTATTAAATAGTAATAAATAGATATAAATAGAAAATAAAAAAAAAATAGTAAAAAATAGTAATAAATGGTAATAAATACCAATAAATAGTAATAAATAGTATTAAATACTAATAAATAGTAATAAATACTAATAAATACTAATAAATACTAATAAATACTAATAAATACGGAGAGGCAATATTAAGGCCTTATATCAAACTGAATCATAGTACCAGTTTTGTGGCATCTGAGTTAGGATGATATATTAGGGTTTTTAGAATTATTGGGTAACTTGATTATAACTTACTTAGTTGAAATATAGTGGTTTATTATCCTTAAAACATTTTAGGCACTCATGGTATATGTGATTTCCTACACACATCTCATAATATTGTGAAACATGTATGGTTATTGGTGGTTGTGACTACATCTGTTGACTTCGAACCATCATAAATTAAATGTAATTTAAATTTTTTCTCAATGATTTCACTTGGGTTTCTAAGTGGGATTCCTCCTCCACGTGATGGATTACTCTCCTCAGTGGAACACTATCACCATACTATAAACTATTATTGTGAGACATCTCATTCAATATAAGTAGTTTTCATCATTTTTCTTCCATTGGATGAAGAATCAATCAAAAATTGAGCCATAGGATATAAAACCTATTAGAATTCCCAAATTTATGGAAAAATGTTATGAAAATTATGTGAGAAGATCCTAATCATCTATTTTAATCAATTACACAATTTCTATATGTATTATCTATCTTCTTGTGATTTTTTTTATTTCATTACAAAACTTCTACATCTTCACTGAGGGAAAAAATTTATCTTAAAATCAATTCTCTACCACATCCATAGTTTTAATGGAACTATATAGTAAAATATTTAATCAAAATATTAATCAATCATGGAGAAATATTATAATTAACTTTAACCATATAACATCTGAAGTCACTCCATTATGATTTAATGTGCTACAAATTTCTAGTAATTTAGACAAATGGACCTACGTATTTTCATTTTGTAATCTACTCAATTGTACCATAATTTGGATAATTTGTATGTGTCTTGGATTGATCACAAGATTTTTCACCTAGATTAGCAGATGGAAAATGATTAGAGTAACCCAATCAATAGGTAGTAAAGAATAGTCCCTGAGGGTTCTATCATGGTAGATTTTTTACACTATCGTATGGTTTCTCATTGGAAAATTTTCTATTAATTTCATTAACTGTATCAGAATGTAGGTGCTCCACATTGGTGGATCATCAACATGAAATTAAAATCCGATATATATTGGGATTTTACTCCAAGTGTTCTCATGAATCAAAACTCGTTGATCATGATTTCAATATCTTTCCAACACACCAAACTGCATGTAGAGATAGAAATAATAAAACCCATGTATACAAAGAGAATAAATAAATTATTAGAAGAGTTATTAGTTTAACTAATAGGGTTTATTCTGATAGTAAATTAACCATTTATCATCGATAATGGCACTAAAAACTTTAAGAATCCCATCAAAGTCTTTACCTCCAAGATGTTGTTGAGGTTTAGAGTTTAGACATGTTCAATCTATATAAAACTATTATAAAGTAGAATTAAAAAATTCAATGGTCAGTACCATGAGGAAAATATATGAACCACTAGAGATTATATTATCCCTTATTATTAAATAGACAAATTACAAAATTAAAAGGATAAAAAAATTAAAAGTAAAATCTAAGGGTTTGGAAACAATCAATTAATATAGAAGCAAGAAATCAATTTTAGAGGATGATTTCACAAAAGATAATTACCTATTCCATTCATGAATTTTGATGAACTATTTTGTTATAATATTATTCTAATGTTATTAATTTATTTATAGTAAAATCCATTGATTCTATATAAATTAATCCAAATATATTATCAAGAAAATAAATAAACTTAATCAAAACTCAATATTAAATGGAAATGGAAAATCCAAGATACTGTTTATAGAATAAGTTTCTCAATAAATTTATAGGTCCTCTATTAATAATAATTTTCATCAAAGGCATATCATGAAATTAAATATAGATGTATACTCAATGTGATTCTCTATTGAAATAACTATTCATGAATGGGATTGGTAGAAGAATTAAAAAATCATTCTGAAACTCTCAAACTCTCACTTATTAAGTTACTGTCCACTCATGGTTATGATAAGCATATTTATGGTTGGTTTATTCATATTAATATGCGATAGAAGAAATTAATATAATAGAGACTAAATTACAATGAAATTAAAAAATAATCAAACTAACTTGAATTAGTGAAAGAATCCAAAGGATTAGTTCGTGGAATGAGAAAATGATTCAAGAGAATAAATTAAAATTGGAACAAGTATCTATATCCTTATAAAATTTTACCAACAAAAAATATTTATTGGGTAAGTTTACATAATAAAGAAACACATTAAATTATGACATGATGGAAAAAATATAAGATTAAAATTCTTATATATTAAACTCAGGTATATTTTTTATGGAATGTGTCTAGTGGGTGCAGTACAATGGGTATATTTATTCTCTTTAAGCACTAAATCTTATAATAATTATGGTGAAGCACACTGAATACATCAACCAAAATTTAATTTTGAATTCCCCCTATGGTGAACTATGTCATTAAGAGTCTGTATGATGTGATGTGTAATTTTTAAGCTACATTAGATAATATTCATGTGATCCAAAGAATAATCTCACTCAATGTTTTCGTAATGAAAAAGTGACTATCATGGTGTGAAAAAATTCCTTCGTTGGATCCAGTAAAACAAATCTGACAACAAAAATTCACATGAGAAACTAGATCCTTCATCCGCACAAACACTCCAACACCAATATATGAGTTTTTAGTAGTCCCACCCAATACCATGAACCTTTAATTTACTCCTATAATTCCACTACACCACCCTGCACTATAGTTATTTCTATCGAGCAGTGTTTCACCTTCGTAATGGTTGTATAAATCCAGTGGCTAGCAATGCCTTGGTGTCTACACACACAATGGAAGAACATATAATATTTGTTATATTCTTATTTATTTTCATTTCTTAATTTTTACTTCTTTATATTACTTTGAAATACATTTATATGTGGTACTTCTGGATATTCCATAGTCACTTATGGGATTATATAATTTTTCTACATTTTAGGTCTATTTTGGGTTTGTGGTATCACATTTTTTCACAAGACTTCTCGGTTCATCCATTTTTAACTCTTCTAAATACCAGTTACACTGTGATGGGTTATGTTACAATATGGTTTTCTATAATTTAATATATTTCTTTAAAAATCTATAAACTCATCCTCCGAGACCTTTTACTTCATAAATGATCAAAATCACTCAAACTAGAACGTATTAAGACCATTCATTAATGAATGAAATGATTAAAACATATAAAAATAATTTAGTTATCAATAATGCAAATTTTAATGCTAAAACCATGATAACCAAACATATACCACATCTCATCCAATCCCAAAATTTCATAAAATCTTTAGTAACTATGATATTGTTGAATTTATTATGAATTTTCCTTTCCCAATTATTTTTACAAGTGATAAAAAATGTATTTTTATTCTTTCTTATTTAACACAGGGAAAGGTTATTGTTTTTTCAATACAAATGCTATTTGGAAACCAAGGGTGACTAGTGGTCCTATAAACTTTCTTTTATATCAATATTGATAATTAACTACCATCAGTTTGTATTAATTTTGTAATTATTTATAAAATTTTCATTATTCCAAATTTTTAATAAGTTTTATATTTATTTACTGGTGGTTTACATTGACTAATTTTGTACAAAAAATAGGTGAAAATTTTTAAAAACCCACTTTTTTATCAATGGTTTGAAAGAATAACCATTATAAATTTAATTTCTACAAAGAATATTTTGATAAAAAC
This sequence comes from Viscum album, assembly GCA_963277665.1. Lineage (NCBI taxonomy): Eukaryota > Viridiplantae > Streptophyta > Magnoliopsida > Santalales > Viscaceae > Viscum > Viscum album. The sequence goes on from OY728129.1 coordinate 244,365,071, forward strand.
CACCGATAACTAATGTAGATGTGGTTTCCTTTAGTGAAATGTTTTCCAAAAAATGGAAAATAGAAAAAAAATTAAAAATATTTTTTAAAAAATTAATATATATTACACCTATAAACAACATATAAAACATATACCTAAATAAGATTTATATAAACATTAATCAAATAAAATACATAATCATATTTAGAACACCAATATATACAACAAACATATATACATTGGAATCATTCAACAACCATGTTTTATAAATTTATTTATCAAATAGATAATTTATATAAATTCAATAAAAATATACCCACAACCCATTATGGTCCATCACTTGACCACCTCCACTGCATCTGACCACATCCTTATCTATATCTACGATTATCACAAAAAACCCACTGCATCACACACATATCACAAGGAATAAAAAAAATAAAAAAAATGAAAAATTAGAATAATAACCATTAGTTATAACATAATCCATTATAATAGTTAACCATACCGAAAAGTTATTAAGTATGACGAATACCATTTAAATAATGTCATGGGTCATAAGGCTTAACTCCATTCCCACTATCATCAGCCATCAACAAAAATAAAAACTATAAAATTTATGAAAATGACTAGGAAAAATAGGCACATAACAAATTTTCAGGAAACATGGATTTACTATCCCAATAAACATAAAACAAAGAAAACCATTTCATCTTAAATTAAAAAGTTTTAAAGTAAAAAAATTTTCCATTAACTTTCTTTATTTCAAAGAAAAAAACATCAAATACAACCATAAAAAAATAAAATAAATAACATTTTAATGAAATTTTTTTAACAAAATTAAACAGCCCAAATTAAAATAGATAAAACCACCATTAAAAAAATAAAAGTTGTTTTTTAAAGTAGATAATAAAACTGACATTAATAAAACTATATTATCTCTAGAAAACATTCCTTAAGAATATAAAGAAAACGATTTCAAAATTTATTAATCAAAATCACATATATTTATTTCGTAATAAATTAATAATTTTCCATTTTAAATTCATTCCAATAAAATAAAATAATTTACTAAATTTCCAAAAATACACAAAATAACACCATTACTGGATCAAAACACATTTCATTCAGTTTAAAACACTCCCAAACCCATTTTTTTATCCTTATGAAACCATCATTGTTTTATTCAAATAAAATCATTACTTTAATATAAATCTCCTCAATAATTTTTCCATTCATATTCATAAAAGGAAGAAGTTTCTATATACTAATTTACAAACCAATCACACATTACTCAAATAAAAGATACTCATAAAAAACATTTTTAAATAATTGGGTAATACCTAAATGGGTTTCATAAATTTATTCTACGAGAAAAATAAATATTTAAAACTCCCATGTTATAAAATCACATACATTAAGTCGCCTAATTTTCAAATGATAAATTCAGAAGATTTTTTAAAGACAATAATTTTTAAAAAATTATTTTCTATAATTAGAATATAAAAACTTTATATAACCATATTCACCTAATAGATATTTTTTTATCAATTTGAAGCACCAGTACATAAATCATATAGTTGAAACAAATTTAAATAACTCACAAAGTGTTTTTCATCAATTTAAATAATAAAAATCATCTTAAAAATCACAACAATTCAAAAACACTATAAAAAAATTTAACATCCAAAGGGATTTAAAATTAAAGTGAGAGTAAATTAATATAATTATTAATGTGCATTTTAATAATAACATGATCAATTAAAAATATCGAACCTAAAATATTTTCAAAACATTTTCCTAAAAATTACTAAATTATATCAACTAATCATTTTTTTAATATTTAACCCATACCTAAGACTAAAATAATACATGAAATTTAACATTAAAAAAAACCCAAAATATTTCAAAAAATATCTCAATAACCATAATGTCCAATTTCAACAAATATACTTTATGTAACGACCCAGAACTCTATAAAAGAGGTTTTCATTATTATGTTTATTTCATATAGTATAGATGACATAAAATAACTAATTTAACACAGTAAAAACATCATAAATGAAGAATGAATGACAAAAGAGGTATTTCTAGAAGTTAAGGAACCTATACCGTTGAAATCATAAATTGAAATTAGGAATTGAAATATGAACCTTATGAATAGTAAATAAGAATAATGAATAGTAAAATCACTCATGAAAGCATAAATAAAATTTAGGCACCATATAAATTAAAGTATCATATAATTATATCATAGTATATGTAGATTAATATTTTAAAAAATGTTAAATTAAGTATTGGTATTTTTGTAAGCCATAAAAATTTAATTACAATTTTATAATTAATAAAATGATTTTAAAGAATAGTTATATATATATAATCTATTCATAAATTAATATTTTGTTGTCTTATGATTATAGGATAAATTTAATGAGGCCTTAGTTAATTTTTGAATGTGTTATAAAATCAGTTATAGATTTAAAATCTGTATTTTTTCGAGTAAATGATAGATTTAATTAAAAATTAAATTTATCATATTTTGAAAATTATCTCCATAAAATGGAGTTAATTTTTGAATTCTACATTTGAAAAAATGGTTAGGGAGAATTTTGGGATTTTTCTAAAACACTTGATTTTTTAGTGAATAGTAAAATACGATAATTTAAGATAAATGATAAATACACGATTTATTAAGTCATATGTGATTTTTGGATGATGTAAGAACCCTTGGTTCAAAATCACATGAACATATTACTTTATTTAGTCACAAGAATCAACTCTATTGGTTATCTTAAGAAAAATAATAAAATAATGAATAAAATAACGAGAAATCACCCCTGTCTTCCACTATAAAAACCACCCCTCACCACCCCTTCTCCTCACACCTTCCAATCTTTTAGGCTTGTAAAATTTCCACCCAAAAATCTTCATAAGACTCTTACCCACATTCAAGACCTCTTAGTCTTGAAAAAAGGCAAAAACTAATCCCACTAAGGAGGTTCTTATGGAGGAGTATTCAAGAGGTAAAATCCTCTTCCTCTTCCTTTTTAATTTCTTTCTAAGTTCTTTTATTTTTTTAGTCTCTCCTCATATCCTCTATACAAATGAGAATGATAACTCAAGTATCATATATATACTGGATTTATATCATGTTAATGTAATATACTTACTCAGACTCTTCTCTCTCTCTCTCTCTCTCTCTTTTATTTGAAAAACAAAATCATCATCCGAGAGGTGCCGATTTACAACCTTCGTGGATGATGGATTTTTTATTCTTTAATTTCTCCTTTATGTTTGGTAATGAAACCATTTTTATGGTTAAACTAGACTATAATATATGTATTGAAACATTTATTATGTTCTGTATGAAACATATTTACATAATACTAATTGATTAAATAATATGAGTCTCTTATGATAAAAAACCACAGTAATAATGAAAATGATTATCACTAAATGTATTATCTAATGATTCATCCTTATACTATATGAAAAATGATATATATAACCATTTAAAATTTATTATGTTCATTAATATCATATAAATTAAATTATAGAGAATTATACCCATTCCACATTTACTTCCATACTTATATACAAGCATACCGATAGTAAAAGAAAAGGAAACAAATGCTCTTGAGCAGTAAAATTATATTTTATAACTCATAAAAAAGACTATAAATAAACACAATAAAATGAAAACAAATTAATTAAATTTAGAAAAGGTTATTAATTAATTAATTAATGGGATTAATTATATTATCCCGGTTGTTAAGGTCTAGTGCAGAACACATTCAGACATAAGGTAGGAGTTTTCTTCTAAAAACTGCATTTTCATTTGGGTTAAACTTTCTTCATATATAAACCAATTTAATTCTTTATTTATTTTATGTGATTATTAAAAATTATAAATATATATTCTAAAAATGATGTATTATGATCATTTCATATTTCATTTGTGGGAAAATGCTTATTTTACAGGGATCCCTTCTCAATTCTTCATGATACACAATCCTAATTAAAGGGAATTACTCGATTTCTTACTCATTTTCAAGTACCATAAATAACATGTTTTAATAAAAAATTATTTTTATAAAATAACTACTTTTTTCATGAAAAAATATAATTATTCATTACAGGTTTTATACAATCAATTACTACTAATAAAAATGATTTTTCTAAAAGAAATATTATTTGTAAAGTAAAAAAGGGGTATTTCTCTATAGAATTACATGATGATTTTATTAGATAATTTTTATCTATTTTAACATCTATGTTTAATTTTATGCTTTATTGATATTTATCTCTTATAATTTTCATATACCATACGTTTTGTTTTATGATCAGTTTGACTATGGATATGTTATCTTCAAACCATTCACCATGCTACTCAGATTGGTTAGTGATTGTGTTTACAGATTTGGGAAAGTTATTTACATTTCATATGTTCATGTTATTTATGGTTATCCAAATTCATATGATGAATGCATTGGACTTATCAATTGATGGGTGTGGACCTCTATAGCCCCTTGATAAATTGGTAGGTTTCATGAGACAAAAAAGAATTGGGTTTTGGCCGATGGCTTTCCCTAGTATTTTCAAATGTCTTGACTGAGGCCTTGATGATATGTTTCAGATATCTGTAATTATGGATTAAATAATTATAATATTATAAATTTATAAACCATGTGATATTTGACTAGTAGAATATCTATGATGAAGATTCATTCTCTTATGATCTGTTACATGCCTTTATTTACTTAGCTTTCATTCGTTCCATATTATGCTCAAGTTTATTTTTAAAGGCATGTGTTTTTAGTTATTCACCATGATTAATATTTATGTTTATGTTAACTTACACTATATTACTTACCCTTAGATATTATCTTATCTGACCCCTTTATTATGTTATTTTTTTTCTAGGATGCATGGATAAATATTATGGGTGACTTGTAGGGATAATCTAGGAGTTATGGATGTTTCCAATGGAATATCTATATTTTTTTTCATTTCATGTTTTAATGTAACAATTATGTATGTATTTGGTTTCCCAATGCTACTAAACTATTCAGTCCTTTGGAATGTGATTCCTTATAATATTACCAATGTAATAAAGTAAGCCACCAGTTCCTTGCTACTGGGGCCGGGTTCCTTACAGTTGGAATCAATGGAATTTTATTAGAAACCTTGGAAAATAGATTTATAAAACATAGATTAAGGAATATAAAACTAATATAGGATTTTAGGATAAGAATATAAGACCATCCTAGAATTTTGGTAAGGTATAGATTATGTGGAACTTCCTATCAATACATCCCTGTCTGGATACTACATGTGGAAATGGTTCTGGCACAAATGTACCTTGGGGTAACAACTCCAAAAATCTATCGTGGGCCTAACTCAGGATAAAATAGTATACAACAATAGATCTTACTTCACACCTAGTTTGACACTCCTATGAGATATGCTTAAGATAAATCACATTTTCATTATAATACATTATGAAGGATTTAAAAGAAAATATGTCCCCAAATAAACCATGTTTATGATTTTGAGATTATCTATGCATAAAACTTAAATTTAGGTTAAGTGTTTTTCTAGTTTAAGATTATACATTACAATTCATAACCTAATCTAGTATATTCCATTATTTAAAATAGATCTTAGTTGGAGAAATGGAAACTGTATCAATGAACATATCTCATATAGGGATTTTCCTATTGTCAAGAATAATGATGTTGGTATTGGAGATACATGACAGAGCTCATATTTTCATATTTATACATATGTTTTTAAATGATTTAATCCCTTCCCATTAATCAATTTGATCTTATTTGCATCATTTTTTGACTTTTGGTGAGTTTTGAGCTTAAATGTGAAAAGTGGTTAATTCTGAACATTAAACAGATTTATATTGCCTCTGTATTTCGAGAATAACTCCTAAATTTTTCATCCAATTCACATGATTCATTTTTTTAGGATTAAATAATTTGTTTTATACATATAATTATTAAAATCCCAAATCCAATTCTAACTCCAACAATCTAAAACAAATTGGTCAATATGAACACTTATTCTGGCTGGCAGAATGGACATGACTTCATTCAATGATCAATATGTTAGGATTCTGACCACCAAATGGGATTCTTCTAGCTGGTTCAGAAATTAAACTCAACAAGAAAGCTTACCATTAAATTTCATGGATAAATGATGCGATTAAGGCTTCCCCTAAATGGGTGAATGTATGGTTGGTGGAATAGTGATTGGCGTCTAGGAAAAGTCATATCTAATAATTCGGACATAACTCATTCCACAGAACTCCAAATAATTTCAAAGTTTGTGGGTAGATGGAAAACTCAATTCCTCACCTCCTATAAGAAGGGAAATCAGCCTGATTCGAAGAGATGGTGGGAGAACCAAAGCTGATCTTCTGGAGAACAGAATCTGGAGAATAAAATTCTGTTCTTTATTTTCACTTCTTTCTTATTCTTATTTTTGTAATGCCTTCATCTTACTCATTATTCTCAATTACCCTTACCATGGTGGGGTAAAAATATTAGGTTATTTGGGGAGGGAAGGTTTTTTATTTTTAATTCTTTCAGTTCTTACATTTTATTGAATAAAAATTCTATCTCTTCTGCGAAGTTGTTTTCAAATTCTAAAAACAGAATTTTTTATCTTATGCGATCATTTTAGATTTTATATTCTGTTGTTATTATTGCTTTGATAAATGATAATTTTTATCCCTCCATTAGGTTTTTGTCTATATTCTATAGAATAATATCGAGGTTTAGTGGTGAAGTACTTAGCGATCGCTAGTACGTGTGGGAGGGGTGGTGAATATTCATGATTATTTAGGATAAACAATACCCGATTGGGAATTTCCTAATATAATTGGGGTTGTTCACTAAAACTCTATCACACAATATAAGTAGTGTATACCAAACTAGAATTTTGTTAAACCATTTAACCAAATAAGTGATTTGAAGTAATTATAAAACTCACTTAAATCTACTTTGTAGAGGAGGATTGGATATAATGGAACAGAGATATTATTGCAATTATAAAACTGACCCCGACTTGATCAACCATCTCATAAAATAGTTTATAAATCACTTTAATTCTATATTTGTCTTGAATCAATTCCTTAATTTCTTCTTTTGTTCTGTTTCTCTCTTTGATTTCATAAACCAAACAATTTAAAAAACACGTAACTTTTTCTCTAATTAAAAAGTGACGAACTATTTTGTGTACACTCCTCATCAGAAGAAAACCTAGGTTAACCACTATAATATATTTTAACTTAGTAAATGATTTTTTTTCTACACCCCACGAATGGAATGTGTCAAATCTTGGCGCCGTTGCTGGGGAGGAAGTGCCTCAAAATAGAAAAACTAAAAAACGTTTCTTGAATGACCCATAGTTCAAATAACCCCTTAATGGAATTTGATCCTGAAATTGATCATACAATAACCCAATTGAGAAAACAAAATTTTCAAATAGATTTTAACGAAACACACCTCACAGATTCATGTGATACTTTCAGTGATCACTCTAAACTTACAATAATGGATAATAATCCAAACCAAACTCTACGTGATCTTTCCACACCTCAATTTGCTAATAATTATAACCAAATCACTATCCAAAAAATAGAAAATGATTTTGAACTATGCATTAATATGATTCAAGTGCTTCCAAAATTTCATGGTCTTATAGGTGAAGACCCAAATCAACACATCCAAGAGTTTACCTATGTATCCTCTTGCTTCAAACCCCGTGGAGTCGTAGAAGAGCAAGTAAAGTGGAGGGAATTCCCCATATCACTTGAGGGAGAAGCAAAATAATGGATGTAAAATATCCAACCAGGGGAGATAAATGATTTGTAAGATCTCAAAATAATCTTCTTGTATAGATTCTTCCCTACATATTGAAGCACACCAATTAAAAGAGATTTATGTCATACATCAATCGACTCAAGAGACTCTCTACGAATACCAGGAACATTTCAATAAACTCTGTACAAACTGCCCACACCAAGAAATGGAAGATAACCAATTTCTTATGTTCTTCTACCAAGGATTGCACGACAATGATTGAAATTTACTAGATGCCTCCTCTAGAGGAGCCTTGATCGACAAGTCACCAGCAGATGCCAGAGGCTTGATTGAGAAGATTGCGCAAAACTCACAGCAATTCAGAACTAGAGGTACAAGCACTAGAGGTATCCATGAGGTAAGAACTTGTGATTCATCCTCACCCTTACTTGAATAAACACTTAAGGAAATTACTAGTGTGATGAGACAACATTCTATGAACAAAGTTAAGGAACAACAAGGCCCAAATCAGGTATGTGGTTTATGCTCTTCTAGTTATCATTACATCGATCAATGTTCAGAAGTGCAGGGGATTGGAAATTGTACATCTACCTATCAAGAAAGTAAAATCTAGTCAAATAAACCACGTCAACCCCAAAAAGGATATGGATTCCGATATAAAAAGGATATGCCTCTATTTCAAAATCAATAGAAAAATCATCCTCTATTCCATCATCAGCAATACCAGAATCCTCCACAATTCCAACAACCCTATAAACTGCCATACCAAGAGAAACCATATGAAGAACCTTCAACGAGTTCTTATCGGAAACACAAAGAAATGGAGATTGAAGATCTAAAGAAGATAGTGAAAAATTTTGATAACAAATTTGAAAACTTTATGGATATTCTAACAAAAAATCAAGGAAAACTCCCAGCACGAACAGTTCCAAATCCCAAAGAAAGTGTGAGCTTCATTAAAACACGAAGTAGAAAATAGCTAATGCCACCTGAACAAAGTGAGGTTGATGATTCTAAGAAACCTACAGAATCACGACACATCCATCCAAAATAAGGAAACCAAAACAACAAAGGATAAAGAATAAAGTTTGTAAAGGAAATGCCATAAAACCCATTGCAAAAACAACAAAGGGAGAGAAAGGATATCCAAGCATAATTCCCATCTGCATTAGTTGATTCAAATAATGTTGAAGAAGGTAGATTTCAAAAATAAATTCAAGAAAACTCTAAAAAAGTTGAGATTAATATCCCACTACTAGATGAAATCAAACACATCCCTAATTATGCAATTTTTTTGAATGAGTTGTCCACAAAATGAAGGTAGTTATATGGAAATGAGAGAATAAGCTTAGGAAGAAGTGTCTCAACACTGATCATGCCAATGATACCAAAAAAATGTCATGATCCAGGGATATTTTCTATTCCCTGCACTATTGGGTATTTAAATTTTTTTGACGCACTGTGTTATCTAGGAGCTTCAATAAATGTTATGCCTCACTCATTATTTTCATCCTTATAGACCGGAGAACTAAAACCAACTCGAGTGGTGTTGTAATTAGAAAACAGATTCACCATTTTCCCAGCTGGATTTATAAGAGATGTACTCATTGGAGTAAGTGGATTGATCTTTCCAGCAGACTTTTATGTCCTTACCATAGAAGAAGATAGAGCATCAGGCCACTCTCCCATAATCATGGGGAGACCCTTCCTAAATATAGTAAGTACTATCATCAATGTCCATAAAGGAACACTCACAATGTAACTTGGAGATAGTACATTTTACATTAACATTCTTGATACAACGAAACATCCTTCCAATAATCACTCACTTTATGTGATCTCCCATGAAGAAGGTATAAAACCAATTGATGATTCAGGTATGCTTATTGACTTCTTATCATTAGGAGAACATTTTTCTTTCAAATATTCCAATTCCCATGAACCTGAAAATCCTAAACACATGTTAAAGAATGAGGTAGAATATGGATTTTATGATGATTTATTAAAAGAAAATGAGATGATACCGAAGATTCCAAGAATATGATACCTTAATTCAATGTCATCCCTTGAACAACCCCCATGTCTAGAATGTAAGACATTGACAAATGATTTGAATTATTCTTACCTAATGGAAGGAGAGAAATTTCCAGTAATAATTGACAATAACCTATCCCATTCACAAGAGGAAACTCTAATTAATATACTCAAAAGAAATGTCCAAGCTATAGGATGGAGTTTAGGTGATATACCTAGAAACAATACCAAGGTCTTCTCTCATAGAATATTTTTAGAAAGTGATTCCGGACCAGTTAGACAACCTCAGAGAAGACATAATCCCACAATCATGGAGGTTGTTAAGAATAAGATAGAGAAATTGCTAGCAGATGGCATAGTTTTCCCAATCTATGATTCTCAATTGGTCAGCCCCATTCATGTAGTCCCAAAGAAAACTAGCCTAACTATCAAAAATGAAAGAAATGAAATGATCCCCATGAGAGTAAAAAATAGCCGGAGAGTGTGTATAGATTACAGGAAGCCAAATCAAGTTACCCGAAAAGACCACTTCCCCATTCCATTCATCGATCAAATGCTAGAACGGTTTGCTGAAAAAACCCATTACTATTTTTTGGATGGATTCTCAGGATACTTTCAGGTACCGATCACACTAAAAGACCAGGAGAAGATGACCTTCACCTATCTATTTGGTACATTCTCCTACAAAAGGATGCCTTTTGGGCTATGAAACTCCCCAGGTACATTTCAACAGTGTATGGTGAGTATTTTCTCAGATCATATTGAGGACTTCATGGAGGTATTTCTTGATGATTTCATAGTTTTTGGTAATTCATTTGATCATTTCTTAGGAAATTTGGAAAAAGTTTTGAAAAAATTCATTCAAAATATTATTGTCTTAAATTCTGAAAAATGTCATTTCATGGTTGAAAAGGGAATAGTGATGGGGAACATAATTTCACAAAAAGTATAGAGGTTGATAAATCAAAATTTGAAGTATTAAATTCCTTGCCATATCCAACTTGTTTAAAACATGTTAGATCCTTTTTAGGACATGATGGATTTTACAGAAGGTTCATCCAAGATTTTAGTAAGATTTCTATCCCTCTCTCAAGATTACAACTAAAAGAAGATGACTTTAATATTGATTATGCATGCAGAAATTCATTTGATGAACTGAAGCAAAGGTTGATCACACCTCCAATAATGCAACCACCCAACTAGGATTACCCTTTTTAGTTTCTTTGTGATGCATCCAACAAAGCAGTGGGAGCTTCTCTATCACAAAGAATTGAAAGAAAGCCTCAAGTCATATCCTATGCATCAAGGACCTTGGATTCCACAAAAATAAATTACACAACTACTGAGAAGGAGTTCCTTATAGTTGTCATTGCACTAGATAAATTCCAATAATATTTTCTTGAAACTAAAGTTATTTTTTTTCTGATCATGTAGCACTCAAGTATTTAATGAAAAAGGCAGATGAAAATCCAAGGCTAGTGATATGTATGCTACTCTTACAAGAGTTAAATTTGGAAATTAACGATAAAAAGGAACTGAAAATCAGGTGGCTGATCATCTAAGTCGACTACCCCGCACCGCTGAAAGAGAAATTCCAAACCAGAACCCACTTAATGATGATCTTCATGGAGAAAAACTCTACATCATCAACAGTGAAGTTCCATGGTATGCCAATATGGTCAATTATCAGGTAACATCTCATGTCCCATCCCATTTAAATTCCCACCAAATTCTAAAGATGAAATCTGAATTTAGATATTACATTTGGGATGATCCGTTTCTTGGGAAGATTTTCAATGACCAAGTAATAAGAAGATGTTTTCCTAAAAGTGAAATTAATTTTGTCTTTGAGTTTTGTCACACATTAGCTTATGGAGGCCACTTTGGACCTCAAAGGAAAGCAAGGAAGGTTTTAGAATCTAGAATTTATTGGCCCACCCTTTTTAAATATGTTTATTAATTTTGTAAAAGATGTTGAAATTGTTAGGTTTTTTGAAATATTTTAGAGAGAAAAGAAATGCCCCAACAACCACTTAATTTTTGTGAAATATTTTAAGTCTAGGGAATAGATTTTATGGGCCCTTTCCCAATTTTATTTGGAAATTATTATATCTTTCTTGCCGTTGATTATGTTTCCAAATGGGTGGAAGAAAAATCCACTAGGACTGACGATGCTAAAGTTGTTTGTGATTTTGTCAAGACTAAAATATTTTGTAGGTTTGGAGTTCCTAGAGAAATCATTAGTGATCAAGGTACTCACTTTTTAAATAGGATAATGGAAGAATTGCGGAAGAAATATGGGGTGCATCATAAAACATAAGATCCCTATCTTCAACAGACAAATGGTCAAGATGAAGTATCCAATAGTGAAATAAAAGGAATTTTAGAAAATACTATTAATCCAAATTGGAAGGATTGTAGCCAAAGGTTGGAAGACACATTATGGGATTATAGTACAACCTACAAAACCCCGATTGGAATGAGTCCATATAGGTTGATTTACGGGAAAAGCTGTCACCTACCTTTGGAGTTGGAACATAAAGCATACCGGACTATGAGGAAGATAAATTTGGATCTTGAAAGTGATGGGAAGGAGATAAGATTACAGTTTCAGGTGATGGAAAAAATTATAGGGTAAGCTTTTGAAAACTCTAGAATTTATAAAGACTGTACAAGAGTGGCTCATGACAAGTTGATCTAAACAAAAAACATCAATCTTGGAGACATGGTGCTATTATAAAACTCAATACGCAAGGTGATTCCAGGTAAACTTTGTTACAGATGGGAAGGTCCATTTATAGTTACTCATGTATATCCTTTTGGTATTATACATATTGTGAAGGATATAGAGCGGAATCCATTCAATGTTAATGGTCATCAGTTGAAGAAATTACTTGGGCCCATAACATCAGATACAATTGAAAAGATCACACTCCTAGAACATATTTATCAATAAGTCCACTTGTTTGAACCTTTCCTTTACACTTTATTGATTTATTTGATTCAATTAAAAATATTATTACATGTTAAATCAATTTGAATGCATTGTGAACACTGCATCATTAAAGTGTGGGAGAGGGAACATTTATAGTTTAGTATTTTCAATTGTGTGTTTTTCTTATTTTTGAGTTTTTTTAAAGTTTTGAGCTTAAATGATTATCACCACATATTTTGAAACCCATTTAAATGTTTGAAACAATTTATCCTATGAAAATAAGCTTAAATGAATGCTGAAAATAAAATTGTTTTAGGTTCAAATATTTGGAAATTTCAAGAAAAGTACTCGTATTTTTTAATCCCATACCACAATTCACTGTAACTATATTTGAAATCACTTTCTTGTGAGGATTATGAAAATATTTTTCATACTCTTTTCATTCACCTCATTTCTTGAGGGAACCATACCATGCTAGATTTAACCAGAATTTGATTTATTCCTATCAAAAATTGAGGGTTTGATGTACACGTGTTTTAAATGATTGAGGCATTTATTTGGTATTAAAGCCTCCTTTTCAAAATAATCATTTTTTATAATGGCCCACCTTTTAAATTTAATCCTTATATCCCATAGAAGCCATGAAAAACCTGTTAGGTTAGCTACATTACAAGCCAATTTTCCCTATCCGACCTGCTATTGAAGTAAAATTGCATAATCTAGTTGAACTTAAGTGTGGGGGGAGGTTGAATTGTGTTTTTCTACGTCATTTAGAGATACTTTGGGTGGAAAATAAAATTTTTAAGAGATGTGATTGCTACTAAAAAAATTATTTTGAAATTTGTGCCCTTTCTAGAGCTTTCATGATAAGTGAAGTTGTGCCTTTCTGGAGCTTCCAATGGAGAAAGAAAGTTGTGCCAGTCTGAAGCTTTCAAAAAAAAAACCATGTTTGTGATGACTGATACTTTTTCTTCTAAAATGATGAATGGTATGAAATTTCACTGATTTTTCATGTTGATGGAGCATATTTTCTACTAATGGGAGTGAGGATGAGACCATATTTAAGTAAAAATTAGAATAATGCATTTTTGCTTAAAAAAGAGACAAGCCCACTTATTCAGCCTTAGAATTTGTCAAATCCAAATCCTACCAACCTAAAGCCACATAACAACCTTGAAAAGTACTCATAATAAACATATGTTCTTAACTCATATCGAGTGGATATGTAGTAATTTATCAAGCCTATGGTGACCCTTGCATGAGTATTGGATGCGAAAGACATTGTTGAAAATTGATATTTGTGTCATCAGAAAAGAATGCATGTTAGGTAAGTGTTTTGTGTGTGTGGGATAATAAATGAAGAGGAAATATATTTAATGAACTGAATTGAAAACTTGGAATAATGTTTTCTGATGAGACATGATATCTTTTATTTCTTGGTGTTAAATTGATAGATCCCATGGATATGTGTTTTAAATTTTCTTTGATTTAATATCGATGTTTACTTGTCCAGGATTCCAAGTGATAAATGCGTGGGAATTGACATAGCTCATATTTTCAATTGTACACATATGTTTTTAAATGATTTAATCCCTTCCCATTAATATATTTGATCTTATTTGCATCATTTTATGAATTTTGGTGAGTTTTGAGCTTAAAAATGAAAAGTGGGTAATTCTGGACATTAAAAAGATTTATGTTGCCTCTGTATTTCGAGAATAACTCCTACATTTTTCATCCAATTCATCTGATTCATTTCTTGTAGGATTAAATAATTCTTTTTCTACATATAATTATTCAGGACCCAAATCCAATTCGAAATCCAACAAGCCAAAACAAATTGGTCAATATGAACACTTATTCTGGCCGACAGAATGGACATGACTTTATTCAATGATCCATATCTAGGGATACCAACCACAAAATGGGGTGCTTCCAGCTGGGTAAAAAATACAACTCAACGAGGAATCTTTCCATTAAATCTCATGGAGAAATAATGAGATTAAGTCCACCCATAAACCGGTCAAAGTATGGTTTATGGAATAGTGATTGGCATCCAGGAAAAGTCATGTCTAATAATTTGGCCATAACTTATTCCACATAGCTCAAAATACTTTAAAACATTATGGGTTGATAGAATACTCCATTCCTTACATCCTATAAGAAAATACCATGGCCTTATTCGAAGATTTGTTGGGATAACCAGAGATGAACTTCTGGATAACATAATATGGAGGAGAAAATTCCGTTCTTTATTTTCACTTCTTTATTCTTCTTATTTTGTAATACATTCATCTTCCTCATTATTCTCAATTACCCTTACCATGGTGGGGTAAAAATATAAGGATATTGGGGGAAGGAAGGTTTTATATTTTTAATGCTTTGAGTTCTTACATTTTATTGAATAAAAACTCTATCTCTTCTGCGAAGTTGTTTTCTAATTCTAAAAACATAATTTATTATCTTATGCAATCCTATTCGATTTTATATTATGTTGTTATTATTATTTTGATAAATGATCATTTTCACCCTCAATTAGTTTCTGGTCTATATTCGATAGAATAAGATCAGGTTTTAGTGGTGAAGTACTTGGCGATAACTATTACGTGTGGGAGGGGTGGTGAATATTCATGATTATTTTGGATAAACAATACCCGATTGGGAATTGCTTAATATAATTGGGGGTGTTCACTACAACTCTATCACACAACAGAAGAAGTGTATACCAAACTAGAATTTTGTTAAACCATTTAACCAAAGAAGTGAGTTGATGTAATTATGGAATCTCACTTAAATCAACTTAATAGAGGAGTATTGAAAAAAATGGAACAAGGATAGTATTACAATTATAAAACCAACCCGACTTGATCACCCATCTCATAAAATAGTTTTTAAATCACTTGAATTCCATATTTTTCTTGAATTACTTCCCTAATTGCTTTTTTTTTCTGTTTCTCTCTTTGATTTCAAAAACCAAACAATTTCAAAAACGCATAACTTTTTCTCTAATTAGAAAGTGACAAACTATTTTGTGTGCACTCCTCATTGGGAGAAAACCTAGGTTAACCACTATACTATATTTTAACTTAGTAAATAACTGTTTTTGCCACACCCCGCGATAGACACGTGTCAATATGATTGGTGTTGAGCAACGTATAACTATACTGGGACAACTAAACCAGAGTATGAACAATAACCTTACCCATATGTATCACCCTGATCCACAACATGGAGGAGAAATGTTAGAACTCTATATGAAAAATATATTTAATCATTCAATGATACTACAAACTCATTTGTAGATGGGAAGTAGATAAGGTCCTTAAATGGGATATTTATCACTTTGGTAAGTAATGAAAGGGAGAAGGATTTCATGGAAGTTTATCATCTATTTGGAAATGAGGATCAATGGTGGTTAGTAATCCAAAACATAAAGGTGTATAAGGAAATTAAAAACAAGGAAGAGATAGATTTTAAGGAAATTTTCGAAGAAAAATATTTTCCTAACAAACAATGAACTGGTATGGAAAGGAAATTCTAGAATCTGAGGTAAAAGGAGGATGAGAATATTGAACATTATTAATCCAACTTTACAAGGCTATAAAGTAATTCCACGAACTACATACGTAATCCAACGAGAAAGATATATCAATTATTTGATAGTTTTAAACCATTCCTCTAAAGGGAATTGGTTTCCCAAACATTCTCATTGTATGAAGATATAATCTCATTTAAGATGAATACAAATAAATAATTATATAAGTCTAATGACTTTAAGGAAAATATGGAAAAAAAGATAATTGAAGAGGAAATAATGGATAAAGGGAAGAATAAAAAAGGGAGTTTTCTAACATGTGATACTTGTGGAAGGAAACACCTTGAAGCCTACATAAAAAGAAAAGGAGTCTAATATAAGTGTGGAGAAAAGGCCACCAAGACTATGATTTAAAGGTAAAGGAATAAGCTACCAATGATTAATGCTACAATTTTAGGGAGATGGGACACTATGAAAATGATTTTCCAAGGCATTAGAGGAACGTTTCTCAAAAAAGTCCACGGGAGCAAGGACTAATTTATGCGATCACAATAGCAGAGGTCGAAGTTCCTAATAATGTGGTTGAAGGTACATTAATCATATCATCAAATTTAGCTAAATATTTGTTTGATTCTAGATCACCGCATTCATTTATATATTCCCCATTTTCAATAAAAAATAGATATTTACAATTCTCATTAACATGGGAGTTTTCAGTAAAAACCCTAAAGGGAAGTCTCATTTCAAAAAATATGTGTCAGGTAGTTCCCATTATGGCATATAAATATGTTTTATCTACTGATTTTTTCATCTTTCCTATGGTCGAGTTTTAAATAATCCTCAGAATGGATTTAATTTCAAAATAAAATGTGAAAATAAATTATAATAAAAAGGAAACTATGATTTGTGAGGAAACAATAGAATCCCTTATCTTTATAGCATAAATATCACCATCTGATTCTCATTTAAATCCACCACCAATAGATCTACTGAATTCAATTATTGGGGAGGAAGAGAACCCAATACCTATGGATAATGAAATAAATATTTAAATCGAGGATGTACCTATTGTACAAGAATAAGTTGATGCATTTCTATAGAATTTAGTTGTACATCCTCCAGGGGGGAAGTTGAGTTTGATATTGATTTAATCCCTAGTTCAAGACCTATATCAAAGAATTCTTAAAGAATGGAAAAATTGGAATTTGTATTACTAAAGAAAAAACTAGAGGAATTGATTGATAAAGGATTTATCCACCCTAGTGTTTCTCCATGGAAAGATCCGGATCTCTTTGTATAGAAGAAATATGGATCCAGGAGGCTATGCATTGAATATAGAAAAATCAATGCTATTACAATAAATAAAAGTTACCAATCGCCACCTATTGAATATTTATTTGATCAACTTCATGGAGATAAATATTTTTTTAATATTGAACTTTGATCTGGATATCATCAATTGCATGTAAGGAAAAAAGATATTCATAGGATAACATTTTGAACTAGGTATAGACATTACTAGTTTATAGTAATTCAATTTGTACCAACTAATTTACCCTTCATTTTCATGGATTCAATGAAAATAGTTTTCAAGGAATATCTTTATTACCTTGTTGTGGTATTTAATAATGATATTTTGGTATACTATAAAAGCTACGAAGACTATAAAAATCACTTAATAATTGTTTTGAATACTCTTAGAGGAAATGAAATATATGGGAAACATATCAAGTGCGACTTTTGGCTTCAATCAATTTCATTTCATGGCTATATTGTCTCAAAGTATGGAATCTTAGTTTATCCTTTTATAACAAAGGTGATTAATCAATGGCCTACACCAAAGAACATAACCTAGGTACGTAGTTTTATTGGTTTAGCAGGTTATTATCAGCGTTATGTTCAAAAGTTCACTCGATTTACTAGCCCTTGGACCATTCTAACTTGTAAAAGGGTTAAGCTCGTATGAAAAAAATGTAAAGAATGTTTTGAAGAATTAATGAGGATATTGGTGAATGCATTGATACAAAATCTACCATTAGTAAATGGTGGGTTTGTGATTTATAGTGATGCATTAATGGAAGGACTCAGGTGTTTCCTTATAGAGAATGATAGAGTTATTTCCTATGCATCATGGATGTTAAAAATTCATTAACAAAACTATCCAACACACGATGTTGAGTTAGTTTCCATAATCTTTTCTTTGAAAATATGGAGACAATATCTCTATGGTGAAAGATGTGATATATATATAGATCATAATATTTTAAAATATATCTTCTCACATAAAGAACTCAACATGAGGCAAAGGCGATGGATCAAGATGCTCAAGGATTATGATTTTTGATACACTAACACCTTATCAAGGTGAATAGGGTAGAAGATGCATTGAGTATGAAGGATCACAGAGTTATGAAAAAAAGGTGGATTAACAAGAATACTATGTATATAGATTTAGAAAAAATGGATATGAGAATTATCAAGGTAGTTGAAACATCATTATTTTTTCAATTGGTTTCCCAACCAACTACATTGGAAAGGATTAAAAGTTCTTAGCCTAGTGATGAGAATATTTGAAATAAAATTAAATATATGAATGATGGGAAGTTGGTAGACTTCAGGTATGAGGATGGAATTCTAAAATTTGGGAAGAGGATTTGTGTTCCCTCTATACCAGAGCTAAAAATAGAGTTATTGGATGAGGCCCATAGTTTGAATTTCTCTATACACCCTAGTAGCACTAAGATGTATAATGATTTGATGGAACATTTTTTGTGGGATAACATAAAGTGGGAAATTGCTGATTATGTATCATGATGTTTAGTCTATCAAAAAGTAAAGGTTGCAATATAACATCCTAGAGGTGTCATGAAACCCGTGCCTATTCCAAAATAGAAATGAGATGACATCACTATGTATTTTGTCACTGGATTACCAAGAACTAAAAAAATGATGTAATACGAGTGAATGTTCATTGACTTATCAAATCTGCACATTTCCTCACAATAAGGGAGGATTTTCCACTAGATCACCTTACACGAATCTATATTAATGAAGTTGTAAGATTTCATGGAGCATCACTTTTAATAGATTCTGACTATGATCCATGATTTACATCTAAATTATATAAAATGATTAAAAAATTCATTGATATTAAGCTTTATTTAAGTACTTATTATCACCCACAAACTGATGAGAATTCAGAAAGGATGATCCAAACATTAGAAGACATGTTGAGAACATGCTCACTTGATTTTCAAGGTATGTGGGAATATTATTTACCTATGGTAGAGTTTTCCTACAATAATAGTTTCCATTCAAGTATTCAAATGGAACCATATAAAGAATTTTATAGAAAGAGATTCCATACACCAATATGTTGGGATGAAGATGGTGAAAGGAAGCCTCTAGAACCAGATATTATAGAGGACAAAATTGTAAAGGTAAAGACTATTCAAACCCATATCAAAGAAGCTCAATGTAGGCAAAAAATATACAATGATTACCAAAGGAGGGATTTGGAATTTCATGTGGGAGATCATTTTTTCTTGAAAGTATCTCTATAGAAGGGTGTTATAAGATTTGGGAGGAAAGGGAAACTGAGCCCTAGGTACATTGGTCCTTTTGAAATTATGGAGAGAATTGGAGCTATAGATCATCATTTGACAATGTCTCCTAGCCTTTCCAATGTGTTCCGTATCTCTTTGTTAAGGAAGTACATGCTAAAATCAACTAATGTACTCACTTATTAAGGAATAGAATTTGAACCTGAATTATCTTAATGTGAAGAGCCTATCTAGATTTTGGAAACTAAAGAAAAGGTGGTAAGGAATCAAACAACTTGGCTGGTAAAGGTACATTGTAAAAATCATAAAATTGAAGAGGTGATGTGGGAGCCTGAGGAGATTATGATGAAGAACCACCGAAATCTTTTTATGCAATGACAATATAGATATTTCATGTACACAATTATTGTAGGAGGTGAGAATGTGTCAATCCAAAACTCTATCAGTGAAATTTCCCTTATTAGGTTTATTTCATATAGTATAGACCACATAAAATCACTTCTATAACAAAATACAAACATAAAAAATGAAGAATGAATGAAATAAGAGGCATTTATAGAAGTTAAGGAACTGATATCGATGAAACAGTAACATGAAATTAGGAATAAGTAATATGAGCCTTATGAATAGTAAATCAGTCTAATGAATAGTAATATCACCCATGAAAGTATAAATAAAATTGAGGTACCTTATAAATCAAAGTATCAAGTAATAATATTATAGTATAAGTAAATAACTATTTTAAAAAATGTTAATTTAAGTATTAATATTTTTAAAAGTCATAAATATTTAATTATAATTTTATATTTAATAAAATAATTTAAAAGAAAATATATTCATATAAAATGTATTCATAAATTAATTTTTTTTTTATGATTTCAGGATAATTTTAGGATTATTTTTTTGATTTTTCTAAAATAGATGAATTTTTGGTGAATAGTAAAATACGATAATTTATGATAAATGATAAATAAATGATTTATTGAGTCATAAGTGATGTTTGGATGATTTAATCACCTTTGGTTCAAACTGACATGCACGTATTACTGTATTTAGTCTCAAGAATCAACACTATTGGTTATCTTTATAAAAATAATAAAATAATGAGAAATCACCCCTCTCCCCCACTATAAATACAACCCCTCACCACCCCTTCTCCTCGCACCTTCCAAGATTTTTTCCTTGTAAAATGTCTACCCAAGACTCTTCCCAATACTCTTCCCCACATTCAATTGTTCTTGGTCTTGAAAAATGACCAAAACCAATCCCTTTAAAAATGTTCTCAAGGAGGAGTATTGAAGGGGAAAAATCCTCTTCCTTTTCCTTTTAATTTATTTCCAAGTTCTTTTCATTTATTATTATCTTCTCACCTACTCTATCCAAATGAGTTTTATAACTCTAGTATCATCTATATACTATAATTATATCATGTTAAAGGAATATACATACTCAAAATCTTCTCCCTCTCTCTATATTATTTTAAAAATGTAATCATCATCTGAGAGGTGCCGATTTACAACCTTCATGGATGACAAATTTCTCATTCTTCAATTTCTCCTTCAAGGATGGTAACAAAACCATTTTATGGGTAAACCAGACTATAATATATGTATTACAGCCTTTATTATGTTATTTAATTAACATATTTATATAATACAAAATGATAAAACAAAATGAGTCTATTATGATAAAAAAACCATCGCAATAATGCAAAAGACTATAATTAAATGTATTATATAATGATTCATCCTAACAACATATAAAAAAATTATATATGTAAACATTTAAATTTTTTATGTTAACTAATATCATATAAATTCAATAATGGATAATTATACCCATTCAACATGAACTTCCATACTCATATACAAGTATACTGATCATGAAAGCCAATGAAACAAACACTCCTGAGAAATAAAATTGTATTTTATAACTCATTAAAAGACCATAAATAAACTCAATAAATTTATAAAAAATAAATTTTATGTAAAATGTTTTCTTAATTATATCATTAAAGTGTTTAATTTTATTATCCAGGATGTTAAGGTCAAGTAGAGAACACATTCATACATAAGGTAAAGGTTTTCTTCCTGAACCTCCATTTTCATTCAGGTTAAATTTTTTCCCAAATAAACCAATTTAATTCCTAATTTATTTTATATAATTATTATAACTTATAATTTTATGTCCCAAAATAATATATTATTATCAGTTCATCTTTCATTTTTGGGAAAATACATGTTTGACAACGATCCCTTCTAAATTCTTCTCAATACACAAGCCCGATTAAAGAGAACATCTCGATTTCTTACCGATTTTCATGTACCATCTATTATATATTTTAAGAACAAATTATTTATATAAAATTACTAATTTTTTTAGGGAAAAATATATTTATTCATTACTAGTTTTCTACAAAAAATTATGACAAATAAAAATTAATTTTTCAAAAGAACTCTGCTCGGAAAAGTAAAATTGTATTTCTCTCAAGAATTCCTCGATGATTTTATTAATGTATTTTCATCTATTTTATAACCCATTTTGAATTTTATGATTTATTTATATTGATATATTATTATTTTTATATATCTATTTTTATGGTTTATGACCAATTTGACTGTGGATGTGATATCTTGATACCATTCACCATGAATCTCAGATTGGTTAGTGATTATGTTTACATATTAGGAAAGTTAGTTATATTTCATATGTTAATATTATTTAGGTTTTTACCCATTAATATAAAGAATTAATTGGAATTATAAACTTACAGGTGGGGCCCTCTATAGCCCCTCGATGCATAAGTAGGTCTCATGAGACAAAACAGAATTGGGTTTTGGCTGAGGCCTTACCCTTGTATTTTTAGACATTCTGGATGAGGCCTTGATGATATGTTTTAGATGTTTAGAATTATGAATTATCCCATTATGATATTAGAAATTGATAAACCATATGATATATTACTATTAAAAAAATACATGACTATGGTTAATTCTCTATTGATTAGTTAATGAATTTTAAGAATGACTTGCAGGGATAGTTTAGGAGTTATGGATGTTTCTAATGGAATCTATATCATTTTACATTTCATGTTGTAATGTAAAAATTATGTATGTATATAGTTTTAAAATGCTACTAAACTATTTGTTCCTTCGAAATGATATTCCTTGTAATCTTACCAACGTAATAAAGAAAGGTACCTGCTATGAGCTACTGGGGTCAAGGTCTTTACACTATATACATAAAACCATAATTTTATTTAAAAATTATTTTTTAAAAATTTCCAACATATAATAAAACTTTTTTTATTTCCATAAATAAAAAACTCCAGAAATATATAAAAACATAATATTTAAAAAAAAATCCAAGATAACACATAATAATTTCTATGTTAATTTAGTTCAAAACCCAAATAATTTAAAATTAATCCATTAAGAAATTATCATGAATTTAGTTAATAACTTTCATCTATAAGAAATACTATAATGATAGATATTTTTTTATACACACTTCACTTTATCCTATGAAATATAGAAACTATTCAATTTTCTATTATTGACTACCACTGATCTTGTGTCTTCCTATAAAAGTATTTTTTTTAATTTTTTTTATATATTCTCAAAACTTATATTTGATATTCTTAGTTAATAGGGCATATTAAGCCCCCAGTATAGGTGTACCAGTATCCAATGACTATTAACTGCAAAAAATATTTATTGGGGTTGGTCCCGAACCCGTTCCCCTAACATGTCCAGGATGCTCCTTCCATAAAATGAGAAAATTTTCTTTGTTCTGGGAATGTGATGATGATTTTGTCTGGTTCACATTCCAAGACTCTTGAATTTTATCTTTTAAAAATAAAAAAATAAAAAAGTATTTTATTAATTATAGAAAATTTATAAAAATAATAATAAAATAACATTAATTTATAATAGAAAATAGATAAACCAATTTCATTGATATGTTCGTTCACAAAATCAACATTCAACTATGGATGAAAGTGAAGCTACAACTCTATCTATCTAATTGGGTGACCTAAATACTTAGCCTATATAAAAAAATTTATATACATTTCAAATAAAGAAAAATAATGTATAATATAAGAATATAGATAATAATAAATAAAGTGAAACTATGAATGATCTCTTATTAGAAAAACTTTGTAAGCCAGTGGTAAGAGGAATAATTTTTTTCATAGATTAATGCATTTTTTAGATATTTCTTTAAAAAATATAACTTTAATATAAATTATAATAATATTATATTTATGCTAATAAGTTAGTATAAAATATTCTACTACCTCATTAGATTAATCCCTAATAATATCAGCAATATAATTCCACTAATCACTAGACATGACCTTAAGTACATTTCCATACATCTATTGAGTGCTCAGATATGTGTCATTAAACTCAGGATATAGACTCCACTTAATTTATTTCCGTTAATTTCCAAAACTATTCAATGTCCATGGGCCTGAAATAGATTCTGAAAAATCTAAATTAAAATTTATATAAATAAAATACATAAAAACTTATTTTATATTAATAATTTTACACACATATTTTAAATAAATCATTAATGAATGATAAATTAATACTAAATTTATTTGGATATCAAATACCTCATTATTGTAGGCTATGGGAAAAGCCATAAAATTTCTATAATTAATGGCATGAATCACTTTCTTGAAATAAATCTATCTAAGAATCTATCCATATATTTTGCCAGCATCACTAGTTGACACCCTAAGAATATAAAATAAAAATAAAATATTAAATCCTCTTAAGTTACACACATCTTCTTTATTCATATTTTCATATCATTTGTTTTTATTTTTATCTATTGGAAAAATAAATTAAATAGTTAATATAAATATTTTTTTACGATGATATATGCACTAAAAAAGTTAACCCATAAATATCCCTTAGACATTACAGTGGCCGACTACTATCCCTATGAGGTCCATCAAATGGTGGATTAGAAACATTAAATGGAGAAATTGAAGGATCACTAATGGTATCATGTATAGTAGTATCAATTGGTTTCACTATAGGTGATTTTACAAGTAGTCTAATTTGAGATGATTCTCTATTTGGATCATGATTTGTTTGGTCTTGAAATTCTTCCATTTTTAAATGGACTAGAATATTTTATATATAAAAAAAATTGTGAAGTAAAATAATTATAAATTTTAAAAGAAAAAACAAATAATTTATATATATGAAAATCATAAAAACCTATTAAATGTTTATTCGATACATAAAATGTTTAATCAACTATAGTTTTAAAGTGAAAACAATTTTGAGGATATATGTGAAATCATAATTAGAAATTTATACATTATAAACAATAAAACACTTATAAATGTGAGGAATTTTATACGGTGGAATACCATGTAAATGTTTTAATTATATTTATATATGTTATCCAAATTGCTATCAATATCTATTTCTACAAGAAATTATGAATTTTAACCATCTCTTACAAGTTCTATTTTTTCAATATTATGAGGGAAAAACTATTTAATATTTTTTTCGATGAGGTTTACTCTCAGAAAATACTAATTGAGGTATCACCCATATCATACAGGTTTCAGAGTTTTAAGTTTATAATAACACTTAAAACTTTATGTATTCCACATCCACATAATAAAACATATTATCACATGAAACTAATATAAATGGATATGATCAACACAGTCACAGGTATCCAATAAGTGAGATAATATAATAAAATTTAAATTTAATTAATCTTTTCTTATATAATTTAGAATTTTTCCCAATTTCATTTAAATAAGATAACTAAAAATTATCCATGATCATTTATTCAATGATATAAAAAATATTTCAATAGTACCCTACCTTTACAAGAATAAATGTAATTATATTTGGATTATTGAAGGATTTTTTTGATTAATTAAATGAAAATTAAAGCCATTAATATTTATTGAATCTCTTTTCCTAGAATAAATGATCTAATTCTAAAAACATGAAATCATTCAACATATCAGATAAATTATTTAAATTCATGATATATAAAAGTGAATATAAGTAATTACTTTCATCATAAACTAAATAGAAACACATTAATAATATAAATTTGAGAATATATATACATGATGGAAAACCCCATTGAAAATATATTTAGTCACAACTTTTGGTATTTCTTTCTCATTTTGAGATTAATCCCCAGTATAATATTTATTTGAAATCTAAATTATTAATTTAATTTATCTTTAATATGATTTTCTAGTAGAACATATCTATGTGCTTATAGTAACTCCATTTCAGTCATCGAAAAATTTGATCCATTTCTAACTAAAATTGAAGATTTCATCAACACATCCAATATGATTGAATCTTATCTCAATTACAACCAACTACTTAGAATAAATGGTCATACACTCTTTAATTATATAACCTTTAGAAATTGTGACTTCAAGTTATGATTTATTTATTATATATGAATTCAAATGGCCTATGTACTTGATGCATGAAATATAAGTATCAAGTTAGAATATTTTTCATATTGATAGGATAAATCTAGATTCATTAAGAAAAATTAGAATAATATTAATATACCTCTCGATTAGATACATCCATAGACAATGTACAAACCACCCAGTTTTTCTTATTTGATTAAATTAATAGTCAAATGTTTCATGATAGTGAAAAATGAATGGGATAATAACCTATAAAATGAAAAAGTTTTATTAAAATTCATTCTTGAAAATTTTCAACATCAATTAGATTTAAATTGTTTTGAAAACATATTTAAATAAGGTTCAGAAATAAACTAGAACTATTATTACGTTTTCATGTAACATTTTATACAATGACAATGAAAAAAACTACTCCATTATAATATGTGAGTCATGAAATGTCAATTCATTTAGATTTCAATTTCTCAAGTAAATTCACCTAAAATGTTAATTGAATATCCAATTTTTTCCTTATATAATCTTTAGTTTTTGAAGGAATATGTATTTTTTATAATTTTTCATTTCAAAAAATGTCACGGTATACTTCGTATTCTATTTTTTCCTAAAAAATTCATTTTATTCCTTCCTTTAATTTCTATATGAGTATTACTATGATCCCTAAATTTACCTTACTCATTAAGAAATGTAAAAATCACCTCGTCATTTATGTTATTCCAAATATTCATTGTGTAAATATTATGATATAGATAATTATATTTTAAATAATAAATATAAAAAATATACCTATTTTCTTCCACTATTTTGTTCCAATGAATTTAGATGTTTTACATCATACCCTTCCCTCCATATTTTAATGGATTAAATTTATAGAATTATAATATATTATTTAATTTTACCAAGGATTATAAGGTAGATTACACCTTTATTAACTTCATTCAATTTTTCCATTGAACAATGTACTATTAAATCTATATTTATGAAATTCATTAAGAAACTAATAATGGTATATGAATCATGATTTTCTTATTTAGGGAAATCATTGGGGTTAAAAATAAAAATTTTAAACTAGATTAGAAAAACCAATATATACATTCTCATATGAAAAGTTTCCTGGTTAATATAGGACACTAATGAACCACATTATATTAACATGAAATTTAAATATATTTTTTCATCGATACACCAAATGTTTCAACAACATCCTTCAATAATTCTTTTTATTATTTTATCAGAGGATGAAGGTATACATCAATTTCATTTCTAAAATTTTCATTCTTTGAATAATCATCAAAATAATGAAACATATTTTCTTCTCACACATTTTTGGAGGTAGATTATAAGGGATCAAAATTACTAGAAATATGATCTAATTGTATCTTAAAGTATAAAAATGGTTAAAAAATTAGAGGATAATCTAAAATACACATTCTTAGTCCCATAAAAAAATTAAAATATATTGAATCAAAAAATTTCCCTAACATTGAATATTTTGGAAGTCTAATTAGGCCAAAGTTTTTACTTTCCAACTCATACCACTTCTTGTTTCATTTGATTATATATGAACTGAATACTATTTGTAAGCATGGTTTTGTAGGAATGTAATTTAATACCTTTGTAGATATTATTTATTCATCTTTTATATGGTGTTAGATTCATGTATACTCTCCCTAATTTTTAGTTATTTCTATCTATATATTTTGAATATTACGATTTCTTTTTTTTTCAAAATATTCTCCCAAATAATGTAAGAAATCATTTAGAAATGCATGTATTTTCATACAGTCAAGGAAGTGTTTATGGATGATTTTATTCATCTCATAGAATGTTTTTTGGATCTTATATTTATAAAATGAATCAAAATGAAACTAAAAAAATTATTGACATTGGTTTACGTGTAATTAAATAATGACACTTGATAAAATAAAAAATTTTATAGAATTTTTTTTAATAATGGGAAATCCCTTCATATAATTCTTGATTCTACTGATCGAGTAATTTGTTAAACTAAATTCATTACCCATTAAAGTTCTAAGTAACATTAACATGAATAGAATTAATTAAAGGTTAATTTTATCTATTATAATCTTGTTCATTATGTACTGTAAATACAAATAATATATATTTTATGTTTTAAACTAAATTATTCTCTATTGGGTCACTTTATGTTTCATTGAAACCAAAGTCACCACTTTAACTATTTATGGAATTTGATTCTCCATACCAAATACAATATATAAATCAAATAAGAATCTATTTCAATATCAAGTTCTCATATATGTAATTTTAATTTAACCTTTAACTTTTACAATTAGGACACAAAAATTTTATTCTACCATCCACTGATCAATTTGAGATTTCATAATCAATTTTTTTCAAAACCATAATCCTATCAAGGTTTGTTTTGTGGTCAATTAATCCCACTTTTATCTATATATATTGGATTACCATTCATGATTCTATATATTCAAAATAAATATGTAATTGTTTAATAAAAAATGTATAATAAACTCATAACATTATTTTTTAAAATGAAATTAGTAAAAAAATACATTTATTAAAAATTACAGTAATTAGAAATAGCACTATTAAAAATTAATTCATTTTAAATCTATTTCAATCAATAAAACTCATTATACACTTAATTTATTAAAGACATATCACTTTAAAAAATTAAACAAAAAATTGAATGAAAAATTCCAAGATCATGCCCTTAATCATCCACATAATATGTTTTACATTTTTTTTAATCATCAAAATATTAGTTTTTGATGTTTTCTCCACTGATTCATTAATCAAGGGGGGACAGTCGGGATGTTGGATCATGTATCACAAAGGGTAGTGGATAATTATAGAGCAATGATAGTAACGAGACAGAGGTTTATTCACTATCATCTATTATAGATAGCCTTAAAAGTTATTAAATATCTAAAATTGTGTAAGAATTAGATTTTAAACATTGACCTCAATACTGATATGTGACACATATAGATGTATTCCTCGAATAGTTTCATAATCAAATATGATAGTGTTTTCTAAAAATTGATTAACATCAAAGATTCCATAAATATCTAAATGATGAATATAAAAATCAGGAAAATTATTGAAAATAAGTATAAAGAGTAACAAATTTTAAGGGATAAAATCCAAATACCATTTAAAAATTATCAGTAGAAAACCCAAAAGATACTAGTCTCTTTGATCCCAACACAACAAATTAAATATTTTTAGTGTAAAAATGCATAAGAACGTAATTTTTATCAAAATACCTTTAAAAAAACCAATAAATAAAATTTTCTCTAAATTTCATATAATAATTATTACTGAAGGTCATCCAATGAAGAAATTACCATCAATTTACGGAAAAAAATTAAGATAAATTAGATGAACGTCTTTTTAAAAAAATTAATTTGAACATAATCATTTGTGTTTCAGTATTTTCATTTAATTAAAGTAAATTTATGGTTAAGGCAGAGAAGATAAAGTGATAGATTTTAGGAAATTTGTATGAAGGTAGAGAGGAAAATTTCACATAGAGTATTCATGGAGAGAGAGATCACATGTCAACATCAAGAGATTTCATGGTGCAACAAAGATAGGATGGGTGGGGGGTCTTTTCATATGAGTGAAAATAGAGTATACTAAATTTTAAATAGCACACTATAATAAAATAAGAGGTTTAGTCTCAAGAAGAGACCTAATTCTCTCCACCTAGTGATCACCTGACACCAAGAAGTTTAAATTAAAAAACTTTTATCCACACCTTGGATCTGAGTTTACAACAACATATAGTGTTGTACATGTCAAGCTAGAACTCTACCATAGTTATTCATGGGAAAAAATTAAAACAAGGTCACATAGATACCTCTTCCATAGTTCTTCATGGGAGAAATAAGGTGTAGAATAATGGTAGTGTGAGGATATCATGTGTCCTCTAACTTAGCACATGAGACATGGTGTGTTTGTACTACAGATACACACTCTGCTCAAAAAGTAATAAAATTGAACACAATAGAGAAAAATTATGAGATAAGGTTTAAAATGCTATTAGTGTTGTGCTTGAAGCTCTTAGACTCCTTGAACATAGAATAAGTGATTCTTGAGTCCTATTTTGGAAGTATACACCAAAACATAGTGTCATGGAAGATATGTATTATGGTTTCAAGGAAAATGAGATATTCTCGAAGGTTTTACTCTCTTGAGTTTTTTTTGCTGCTAGGTTGATTGGAAATTTGATTCATAACAATTTATTATTTGTTTTCAGTCAGCTAGGAGGTGTGTTCTTTTTACTTTTCTTCATCGGTTCTCTTGATATGGCTGCTCGTGCGTGTGTGTTGCACTTTTTTCTCAAGTGATTCACTTTTTATATTCTAGAGGTCTGAAATTTGGCATGATTATGACATGTGTTGTACCTCATACCTTTGACATCTATGTAAATGATTTCTACAAAAAGTTATACAGGTAAATTAGTAGCATTAAATAACCCAATATGATCATTGGATAAAATGTTTGAATTTATAGAGTAAAGAAATTTGAACAGTATTTCGGTGAGCCCTTCTATTGGTAGGTCACACTGTCGGTGACTCCATCTATTGGTAGGCTAGTACATCAGTGACTCTTTTTATTGATGAGTCATATTGTCGGTAGGTCCAAGAATTGGTAGGTGAGTTGGGTTGTCAGTGATTCAGTTGGTTTGTTGGTTACTCATTTGATTTTTCTATCAGTCAGAATATCGGTGAGTCATTTGTTCTATCAATGAGTCCTTCCGTTCTGTCGTTGAGTCAGGATATCAGTGAGTATGTATATCATTTACTCAATTGTTATTTCAATGACATGTTTGTTCTGTCGGTGACTCGTTTGTTCTATCGGTGAGTCAAAATATAAATGATTCAGACTTATAACTGTCAGTGACTCATACTTATCCAATTTTTATGTCTCTCAGTGTTATAATATAAACATGTACAAAATGTGTTAAACTAATAATTAAACATAGATAATCCTAATTAATCATTTTTGAACTTAACCAAACATGATATGACATAAATTAACATGATTGAAAATTATTTTTGATTATTAAAAATTAATAGTTCCAATAATCACCCCCTTTTGAATGATCACTGAATGAAAAATAAAATTTTTATTATCCAAACACTTTTGAGGAAAAAGTGAGAAACCATCAACCACTTTTGAGGGAAAAGTGGTAAACCAAACAGGACTTCACAACCTACAACAGTCAAAACATCATGCATAAAAGGATTAAGACCAACCAAACAACCCATTCAACATACCAAATCAATCAACTCGAGCATTCAACCTTTCAAACATTCACAACACGAGCCCAGATCACAAGAGATAAAGCTGAGGAAACAACGAACCAAAAAACACGAACATCAGAAAAACTTGAACAAACCTCAGAACTAACCTCTTCGAATGACCATCAGTGCGACCATCGACACCAGCCCAAAAAAACAAACCTACCACTGAGGTCCAATCGGGAAATGCCCCACCCTCAAATATTGTGAGACGGTCTCCCAAAAATCCTCTAGAAAGAACATGTCCATAGAAGGCAAACAAAGAAGACAGAATGAGGAAGAACAAATCCATCCCGATGATGACACCTGCTCCGCAATCAACCTCAGCGTAACCTCGAGCAGTGATGACTCCACAAATCCAACCAAAGACACCTGAAAACCTTCCCCCTCCAAGCCGCTTCAAGTAGACGTCGAGCACTGCGCCATGCTAGATCTCTGCAAGCCGCACCGACGTTGGCCAAACTGGAAGACAAAGCCATGCCACTTTGTATGATCACCAATCATGGAATTATAAAGTACAACCAGTTGAAGATCAAATTATAAATTCTACTTACTATCATCCTATTACAAATTTTCATAAAATAAATTTTCCCTTTGTATATTTCCATGGGGAAATTAAATAACTACTTTTCATTTTACTCCTTTTGGGATTGTAAAAAATAATATAGATATGAATAAAATAAGTAGAATGGAAAGTGAGAAATGAAATAACACTGAATTACATAATAAATGTAAGGTATAGTGGATAAAAAATTTACATTGGAGTACAAAAAAGATACATAAAATTATCCCTATAAAAGAGTGATACACAACACTTCTGGTTTTTCAATGAAGGATCCTACACTTCCTTGACTTTGGAAGAAGGATCAATGATAGGAGCAGGAGATGTAGAAGTATTGGATGGTGATGGTTCAGAACGAATTTTTAGAGAGGGAAGAGGAATCCCCGTAAACACTAAAAGTTACATGCATGGAAGAGTGGATGAAGGTGTGCCAAAGATGATAGGTTGAATCTGTGTGAGGGCCTGAGCAGAATTTATTGGTAGAGAGGTAGAGGAAGAAGGTTCTAGAGATGGTCTGATAGGTACATCTTACGGCATAATAATTACAGTACTTGGAACATGAAAATAGGGCTTTAGTAATTTGATGAAATCCATAATTATCTCCCCACCATACTGTATATCCTTTTTGAAATCTTCCTTATTCTTAATAATATTTTTAATTGTTGGAGTAAAATCCTAGAGATTCTTTATTTGACCCTTGAAGGCTTGGGTCATAGGAGGGATTATGAAGTTCTCAAAAAAATAATTAAAAAGCTTATCGAACTCAAGCTTAGAGTAAATTCTCTTGAAATAATAATCTACCTTTTGAGTTATCTTCTACTGAGAATAAATATCCTTCTCTGAATAAAATATAACTATATCATATATATGATCACTATTCTGCCTATGTTTTGAAAGAATATCTTGGTATGTTCCACCCATCATAGTGCTCAGTTCTTCTGTAATGTCATTTCTAGTAGCCTCAATGTATGGGGAATGGGATACAGAAGTAGCCGAGGTTGAAGCACCTTGGAAATATCCCTAACATCTTGTCTCAACTAGGTAAAATTAGGAACTTGAAAGTGGGAAATAATATCCTTAAGTCCTTTCATGATTATGTCCATTGCTATCCTATACTCGGAGGTCAAACTGTTGACAGTGAAAACCAATCTAGTCAATTCATTTATTAGCTTTTGATTATCTTTCACAATATCTTCAATGAGTTCAATAAGTCTGGGTTCCACTTGAGTAAAAATAGTTGGAGAGAGTAGATTTTCATCACTTTAACTCAATCAAAACATGGTAATAGGCAAGGAAAAATTATTAATTGTAGAGAAAAGTTCTTCCTTTAAACATTCAAAATCAGATCTAGTGACATAGTCACCTATAATTTGAACTAATGAAAGAGAAGGAGAAGAAGAATATGCACCTCCAAGAAGTTTCTCAAACTATATAGGCTCATCCACCATAAGTCTATTTGGAACTACTCTACCAACTTCAGCATCAGAATCAGAATTTTCAAAGCCAAAGACAACATATCCTGAATTCCTTTTCCATCAAAACAACATAGAGGCTTCCAAAATTGTGAGCATGTTAACTTTCAATCTTCCATCTTGAGGATCCCCATCAACTTGAGATATTCTATCTTGAAGATCCCACTCAACTTGAGCTATTATATCTTGAAGCTCCCCCTCAACTGAATCTCTTCTTAATTGCTGATCCCCCTCAGCTTGAGATCTTATTCTAGCATAAAACAACTGTGATACATGGACTATCTTATCTCCCACTGAATTAGGAAATTCAACTATTTATTATATTTCTCCAATAGTATCTTCTACCGGATTAGGAGTTTCTACATTTTGATCTTGATGAACATTATTAGTAAGCTCTCTGTTATCACCTTGATTATCACTATGATGATCAGATCCACTATCACTATCACTTCATTCTTCATTCATATCATCTCCATCATTTCCATCCTCATATTCTTCTCATTCATCCTCTTATCCACTACTAGAGCCAATTCCATTTTCTTCTCCTTCACTCTCTATCTCTTCTTCTTCTTCAATATAATCCTCATCTTAGCCATTTGATCTACTCACATACTCAAAACTACTAGATTATTTATTTTCTTCATCATCACCTAAAATTGTTTTTTTGAAGACAGAGCGAGAGGTTGAATGATTGGTTCAAAGGTCATTATCCTTGGGATTTTAGTAATGTCTGGGTCACTCCTATCATCTATAAGAGATCCTTCCTCTCTAGAAAGTCCAGATTTCCCTTCTCTATCCTCTTTATCCGAATATTCAGCCAATTTATCTGGTCCTAGACTTGGATTATCCACATCTGTAGGCCTAATAGGATACTCAGCAGGATTGACTTTCTCATATAACTTATCTTCATCTCCAACCCACCCCTATTCTTGGGATTCCAACTTATCTTCATTATTTTGTGAATCTAATTATTTAATAATTCAACACTATAGATAGAAACAGTCTCATCACTTTCACTTACACATCCCCTTTCCTTCATCATAGTAGAAATCATCCTTAGATAGAACACAGAATTGGTATTATAGTGTGGTTTAATCATTTCACTAATGTAAAAAATTAAATACATTAATAGTTACAACTTGTTCCCTTTATTCAAAAAATATAACAAGTACCCATCATGGTACATCAAAGAGGAAAATTACCCTTTTCTAGGACATATTTTATGTTGAATAAATTTAAAGAGAATTTTTCTTTCCCCATCAAACTCTGAGGCTATAAGAAATCTGTGTTCATTTTTTCTAGTCATCTCCAACAATGATATCTCAATGAAAAAAATGTTAGTGGTAGGTGGATTAATTTCTTGGTAGTCATCAAATACCCCCTTATGTGGAACTTTCAGGAATTCTTCGTAATGACTTGAATAAAAAGAAACTCTTCTTCAATTCAATATAGATTTAGTCCCGTACATCTCATTTCCTTTCAGAATGAACACCACATGAAGATAAAACTCATGAACAAGATTAGGGTAATATGACCTTTCATTATCAAAAAACCAATATAACCAACATTTTATTTCTAGCACACTTAACAGAAGAGACTTACTAGACAGTAACCATTATTTTTATAATCCTTCTCAGTAGTTACCACATGACTCTCAAGAGAAGGATTTATAGGTTGATATTTTCTCAACTATCCCTTCCACCTCTTAGCTAGATGCAACTTGTCTTAATATCCTTCGAAGACACGATTTACTCTGACTATTATGAAGGTTCTATCTAAGGTTAGGAAGTTGAATGGTTTGAGGGTAAAAAGATAAAAGGTAGGAGTGTTAGAGAGAAAGTCTGAGAGTAATAAATAGAGTGGATTGACTTGATTTTGTCACTTCGGGCTTTAGAAATCACAAATCGGTAAATAAGGTTTAATTAAAAATAGAAAAAGTAAAAAATGCATAGTTTTAGTTAAAACAGATATAGAAAATCAGACTCTATTAGTAATTTTCCATTAGTGATACATCATTGGTGTCATAAAGAAACTTTCGGTGTTGGCGAGACATCACCAGTTTGTCCTATCAAAAAGAAAACCACACCTAGTTTTAAAAAAAAGATCAATACAAGAATATCAAAAATTAAACATTCTTAATTCATGTCTGATGTAATTCATTCTTTTAGATTTTAATCGCATAGTGAATATGTCATCAAGCTAATGTTCAGTTTTAATAATCTCAAGGGATATATCACCTTTTTTATAATGATATCTCAAAAAGTGATGTCTTACATCAATATGCTTTGTTCTAGAATGATAAATACGATTATTTGAAATGTTAATAGAACTTTTATTATAAAAATTTATAGGGTAATGTCTAAATTAGTATCCATAATCTAGAAAAGTGTGTTTCATCCACATGATCTAAGCACAAAAACTACAAGTATCTATGTATTCAGCCTCAGTAGTAGAAAATGCAATTCTTTTTTACAACACCAGGTTACTAGTGACTTGCCCAAAAAGTGATACGTTCTAGAGGTTCTTTTTCTATCTTACTTACAGCCACCAAAATCTACATCAAAATAACTAAATAAATCAAATTATTATCCCCTAGGATAGAATAATCATAAGTTGGTAGTATACTTGAGGTATTTGAAAATTCTTCTAACATCAGTTAAATGAGATTCTTTAGGCTTAGCTTGAAAATGAGCACACATACACACACTAAACATAATGTTAGGCCAGCTAGTGGTTAATTATAGTAAACTACCAATCATTCCTCTATAAGTATTTTTATCAACAGATTTACCATTTTCATCAATATCCAAATTACAGGTGGTACTCATTATAGTATCACTATTTTTTGTACCATCAAAGCCAAAACTTTTTAAAAGATATTTAGTATATTTATTTTGATTTAAAATAATACCTTCTTTATTTATAAACATTCGAATTCCAAGAACTAATTTGAGTTCCCCCATTAAACTCATTTCAAATTCACTTTGCATAATTTTAGAAATATCAATATATAAGTATTTTTTTGAAGATTCAAAGATAATATCATCAACATAGATTTGAACTAATAAAACATACTTAGAAATTATTTTTATAAAGATATTAGGATCATTGGTACCTTTTGTAAAAACTTTATAAATTAGAAAATTACAGAGCCTATAATACCATGCTCTTGGAGATTGTTTTAATCCATATAAAGCCTTTTTAATTTAAAAACATGATATGGAAAATGAGGGTTTGTAAAACCAGGGGGTTATTCAACAAAAACATCCCCAACTATATACATATTTAGGAATTCACTCTTAACATCCATTTGATATTGTCTAAAATTGAGATGATCTATATATACAAGAAAGATTCTAATGGCCTCAAGTCTAGAAACTAGTGAAAAAATTTCTTCATAGTCAATCCCTTCTTATTGAATATAACCTTGTTCAACCAATCTAGATTTTTTCTTACAATATTACCAGCATAATCTACTTTGTGTCTAAAAAACCATTTAGTGCCTATTGTCAAAGTATCTTTGGGTATATCTACAAGTTTCCAGACTTTATTTCTTTCAAACCGATTCAATTATTCTTGAATAACCATTATCCAAAATTCACCATTAATTGTGTCATTGATATTTTTTGGTTCAAGCTGTGATGAAAAATCTAGATGTTCTACTTGGTTTCTCATAGAAGATCTAGTATGTGTTCATTTATCTCGTTATCCAACTAAAACATATGAAATATAGTTCTTAAGGATTCTTGTAGGTCTAGAAAAAAGGTCTAGTAATTTCAGATTCTTCAATAGGTTCGGGATCATTGTGACCAAAGTCTGGAGAATTTCTAGAACTAGATGATTTAACAGGTTTCTTAATAGCAAGGTCATATGATTTTTCACTTATTTCTAGAATGGAGTGATAATCCTCAATATATTAAATAGAGGTCTTGGGTTCATATGGGGCTGTTTCATCAAATTTAACATGTACTAATTCTTTCACACACTTAGTTATTTTATTGAATACTCTATAGGAATTACTAGAGATTGAATAACCTAGAAAGATTCCTCTCTCACTTTTGGATGATAAATTTTCATGATAGTCCTTCGTATTAAGGATATAAATATTGCATCTAAAAACATTGAAGTAACTAAATTTGGGTTTCCTACCGTTCCATAGCTCAAAAGGGGTTCTATTAAGAATTGGTCTAATTAATACTCTATTAATTATATAACAAGTTGTATTGACACCTTTTTCCCAAAATTAGACAGGTAAGTCATATTCCATTAAGAATAGTTTGGACTATCACTTGTAAGGTTCTATTTCACTTTTCTACAACACCATTCTATGGGCGTGTTATATGAGTAGATAAGTTGTGACTATAGAAACTGTGTGAGTAAAAAGATTCAATCTCTTGGTTTTTAAACTCATGACCATGTTCACTTTTTTAGGTTTTAATTCTATGTCCACTTAGTTTCTCTACTATTTTATCATACTTCATGAATTAAGAGAAAGTTTCACTTTTTTCATAACGAAATAAGGTCCAAGTGTATCTAGAAAATTCATCTACTAGAACATAGATATAGTGCTTCCCATTAAGATTAGAAACTGTAGATGTTCCAAAAAAAAATCCATGTGAACCAAATTAAGAGGTTTATAAGTTCAAACTTATATCTTTGGTTTGAAAGATATTTTATTTTGTTTACCCTTTTGGTAAGGATTATAGACTTTGTCACTTGGAAACTCAAGTTTGGGTAGATCTTTAACTATTCATTTACTCGTAATATTTCTAAGTTAATGAATAACACAATTTCATAATATTATATTCAAGATCCAAGACTCTTTCTGAAAGTAACATAAGCAGGAAATGTTTTCAGACACTAAGGAATATAAGTTTACAGTATTCACATTTTCATTTCTAAAGATAGTAAATTTAATTCATTTTTAAATTAATAAAATCACATGCATTGATTTCAAAATTAACATTAAAACCATCACCACACAAATGAGATATACTAGAGATATTGTACTTTAATCCATTAAAAAAGTACTTTGGAAATTAAAACTGAATTATAGTTACCAATCTGGCCAATTCAATTATGTTTTCTTTAGCATTGTCACCAAAAGTGACATGCCCACCATCAATCTTAATCAGATTCGTGAAGCATGAATAATATTCTATCATATGTCTTGAACATCGACTATCCATGTACCATATACTTATATAGGATATATTTAAACATACTTCCTACAAAAATATCAAACAAGAGAAGATTTTGGTACCCAAATTTTTTGGTTCCAATAATATTAGTAATAAGTGCTTGCGAAACCCATACATTCTTCATGAGTCTTCTATAAGAAGTTTGTAAAGAATTTGAAAAGTGAACTTTATTTGGTCCAGAAAGACTACAAGTAGTATATGGTTTTCTAGTTTTAGAACTGGA
The DNA here is from genome assembly GCA_963277665.1 of Viscum album. Classification (NCBI taxonomy): domain Eukaryota; kingdom Viridiplantae; phylum Streptophyta; class Magnoliopsida; order Santalales; family Viscaceae; genus Viscum; species Viscum album. Next base: position 244,404,167 of record OY728129.1, read on the forward strand.
AGAAAAATTATCTGTTCAAGACATAAAAACTGTTTTTACAGATTTGGTTACAAAATGATTTTTAGCTATGTTCCCCTATTCAAGTTGGTATCCTATACCAGTAGTATAACTAGGAGCTACTTGTTTTATAAGAATTTGTGTAAGAGTATTTTTCTCATTGGGAAACTTATCTAATTACTTTTTCAATTTATAACATAAGTTCATTATTCTATTGTGGAAATTGAGAATTTTTTCTTTCTCTATAGTAATCTCGGATTTGATATTAGAAATGAGAGCTTGTTGTTTCTTCAAAATTTTATATTTATCTTTTAATTCATTGCATGTATCTTCACACATTTGTCAGTATTCCAATATTTCTTCATTATTCATATTTTCAAAATCAAATTCATCTCCAGAATAACAATGATTTTGTACAAGAGACTCAAGGGTTACCTTAGATGTGTTTTTCAACAAACACATGTTTACTTTTTCAATTTTCTTATCATGTGATTATTCAAACTCACTGGAGTTATCCTTAGAATAACTCTAGGTGGAATTCATTTCCTTCTTGTATCTTTTATCTTTTTCCTCATATTTATTCTTATATTTTAACTTAGGACAAACAACCTTTACATTACCTCTTCTCTTATATTCATAAAAAATAATTTCATTTGAGTTATCACTCCTTTTCCAATACTTTTTCTAGTTTCCCTTATTATCATATTTACCTTTGTTGATGGGATTCTGTAGAAACTTATTCTCTCTATAAAACTTTTTAAACCTTATATATAATTTAACCATTCACTCATCACTATGTGATGGTTAATTTTTAGTACTTGTTAAATCATAATGAGTTTGTATCCTTTCCTTTTATTTATTTTTTTAAGTAGAGGTATTGAAATCCATTGAATTTATCTTCAGTTCATCATCATCTTCTTTGTTGACCTTTAATTCGTCCTCATACTTCATTAGCTTTCCTATTATCTCCTTAAATGGAAACTAACATATTGTTCGGAGTAGAGTACTCATGAAGGGGGTGAATTTAATATCTTTAAAAATTTATGTTTAAAAAGGATTATTTGAAAATTTTCAACAATTAAAAATATAATCTAGTCTGGTTTTTAGTGAATTTATAAGAGTCTTGAATGATCAATTAATTTCTCAAAATATTTATTAGATCTCATCTAAACTAATATAAAGATTAATATATGTTTTTAAACTAATCTATGGGTAATAACTGTTATAAAAACATTCAAACTAACTATCAGTGTTTAATTTAGTTTTATGAAATATGTGATAGAAAAGAGTAAAAATAAATGGTTAAAACACAGCAGATATAAAACAAGAGGTTCAGTTTCATGTGGAGACTTAGTCTTCTCTACTTGGTGATCACCTACCCCCAAATAGTTTAAATTAATAAACAATTTGATTCACTCCCTAGATTGGGGTTCACAACATCACATAGGGCTGTCCAGGTCATACATGACCTCGACCACCGTTCTTCATGAAAAAAAACAACTAGGTAGCACATGACCTATTCCACTATTCTATATGAGATATAAATGGATAAAGAGAGTGTGAGATTGAGGATATCAAGTATCCTCTATTTATGAACATGATTCAGTGTGTGTGTAATAGACAAATACACACACGGCTCAGAAATGTAACTAAAATAACTCAACAGAGCTAAAGATGTAGATTAAGGTTTTGAAGTCTCTATGTGTTATGCAGTGAAGCTCTGGACTTTTTTGATGTAGTGATTGAAGTTAGAGTCCTTCTCTAAATGTTGAATCCAAAACAGAGTGTCGTAGTCTCTATGTTCTGGCTTCTAGGAATGTGAAATGTTCATATTTTTGTTCGAGAGAAGCTTAAGGTCATCTCATCAGGTTTAGCTTGATTTCTTGATATCCCTGTATGTTATTCCTTTTGATTTCATGTTTTCATAGTGGTTTCATGAGAGTTTATGTTATTCCGTATGCCTATCTCACTCACAACATGCACTTCTTCTTGTCCATACCTTTTTGTCACATTCTTTTTTCCTCTTTTAAACTTTTTATCCCAACAATGTGCATGCATAGATACCTCGTACATCATATGATCTGCTGTCAAGATTATAAGTAGACATTAATTATGTCAATGTCATTAAATTACACAAATATGACTGTTAGAAATAATATTAACAAATGAAGATTTAAACAGTCTATCAGTGAGTCATCTATTAGTGTATCCTTTTTTCGGTGTCTCCCTCTATCAGTGACTCCTTCTATCATTATTCCATTCTGTCGGTCTTTCCATATGTCGGTGATTCATTACATTAGTGACTTTTTTCAATAGTAAGTCCTTCCTTCTATCGGTGAGATAGTTAAACCAATGGTGACTCATTTGAACTATCAGTGACTCATATCAATGGTGAGTCCTTACTTTTGTCGGTATCATCATGCAATGCTTGGTCACTTGGACTAACGGTAGGTTGTCTGCATTGGTGTCATGTGAAATGGGGAGTCATTTATCTATCGATGTCATGTACAGCAGTGATTCATTCCAATGGTGTTGGATTTATAAAATTAGAACTTAGCTTATTTAATCTATCTATCGGTGATTAATTTGTCTTTCAATGTCAGTTATTTATACTTAGATAATTTTTAGATGTTCTCTATGTCTTACAATTCAGAAAAGTTAGAGAGTGTTAAAATCCATAAACACCTAGATAATCAGTTATAATCTTGTTTAGACTTAAACACACATAGATAGTTATATGATTGGAATGATCTAGTATTCAAGATAATTATTTGACATAATTTATAATCTCACATGAGGTATGATATATGTTAATATATGACATGATTTGTGATAATTAAAACAATTATAGTTAGAGATAGTGGCCAAGAGTATCTATGGGACAACAATATCCCCCTTTTTCATGATCTAAAATCATGGAATTATTAAGTACCATTGGAGAAGGAATATATTAAACAATTAATAAATTATGAGAGAGAATATTAAAATAATGCATCATAGGTAATAATCCACAAGCACATAATAATGTTTAAACTCATAATAACCCAATTTTAATAACGTAGACTAAAATTCACTCAATATTAATAATGCTTAAAGAATTATCCCCCTTTTGGTATTAGTAAAAAGTGGTAGGGGAAAAATAGAAAAGTAGAAACAATGAAATGACATGCATAACCAGAGTATATTGAAAAAGGAAAGGTACAATGACTCTTCCCTATCAAAAAAAATATCACTCCACACTACAAAGTAAGATCAAGGGGTTCCTTTCCCTTATCAGAAGAATCAATGGATGGTTCATTAGGAGGGTTAGGATGAGAAGAAGGAGGGTCTAAATGGATTTTTATAGGAGGTATATACACTCCTTCAGGAATTGTATAAGCCAAGGTATGTCTATACTAAGAAATAATCCGAAGCTGAACAGTTTCTGTAATGACTGGTCTGATCTAAGATAAAGCCTGAGAAACTGACATTTGAGGTTGATCAGGAACTAAAATAGCAAAACCAAGTAGTGAAACAGGAGGTAACACAATTCCATCACTTTGTATATGGAGATATGGTTTTAACAACTTGATGAAATCTTCAATGATATCTCCACCACATTTCATAGACTTTTCAAAACCATATTTGTTTTCTATAAAATTGTCCAACAAGGGAGTAAATTCTCTCAACGTCTGAATCTGATCCTTAAAAGACATTGTTAATGGAGGTAGAGTAATATTGGTGGACAAATACTTAAAAAGACATTCCATTTCATGCTTTGTGATGAGTTTGAAGAAAAACTCATTAATATTTTTGGTCAGATCTTCCTGAGTGTGTAAAGCACTCCTTGTACAATACTTCAGATAATCATGAACTTTATCTGAAGTGTCCACAACCTTGGATATACTAGAAATTAAAGCTTGCATCTCTTATTTCAAAACTGAACTAACGGTAGAAAGATCTATTGATTAGGAAGACTGAGCAGGTGGAGTAGAGGTTGAAGTAAGAGCAGAAGAGATAATTTAATGAAATTTTTTCCTTAGTTTGGAAAACTCTAGAACTTTAAAATGAGAAACAATATTATCAATTCCTTTCATGAAAATTTCCATTATATTCCTATACTTGGTGTTCAAGGCATTGATCCCAGTGGTTAACTTATTCATGTCATTCCTGAGATTTTTGTTGATTGTCAAAACTGTTTCGGTAGTTGTGATTAGATTTGGATGAATTTATTTAATCACCATCTATGAAACTGAAGCAGAATCATCTTGAGATAGACTGGTTAAGGAAGAAGTATAACTAGAAGCCCCAGATTTCTTTACACCATCATCCATAGATCAAATAGCTCTTAAATTATCAATCAACTCAGTGTTCTCTCTCATGAATTCCTCAATCTCATACCTCATCTGAGATTATACTTTGCGTCTTATGGAGGCACATATGTCTTTCTTTAATTTTTCAAAATTGGACTTAGTGACATAGTCACTAGTAGAGGTCTCATCCATGGGTTCCCTTACAACAAGTGCAAAAACATCATCATCAAAATCATCTTAATCCAATCCTAGGGCCACATAACCAGGATGCCTCACCCATTCAACACGAATATCAGAATCTAGTGAAGTATGAGTATCAAGCATTACTCTTCCAGTTTTATGCTCTTAATTAGCTTGAACAACCTTTTCTTGAGGCTCTCCCTCATTTTCAGTAGTCTTGGAATATGGCTCCTCCATAGTCAATGCTTTCTCACTAGGTTACTTCTTCTTATGTAGAGTTATTTTTCAAGAATATACAACTTGAACAACTGGTTCATCGGGAGAAAAATTTTCATCTTGAAAGAGACCTTCAACAGATACACCAGTATTAGATTTATCAACATCCATCCTAACAACCTCCAGATTCTCACCAACATGATAAGATTAACTATCACTTCTACTTTCACTACTTTTTTCCATTATCACCATCTTCATTATTTTCATCTGCAAATTAATCATAAACATTCTCATATTCTTCTTCCCTTCCTAATTATGAACCAATTTCACCACTACTAGCTTCTTCGTCTTCATCTTCTTCTTTATTGGATTCACTGAAATATTCTATACCACCTTCAACTTATATTTCTTCACTTCCAATAGATTTGAGAATAGGTTCATGAGAGGGTAAGTCCATAAGTGGACTTTCTAGTCAAATAAAGACTTCTTTTGTCGGTGCGGTAGTGTCTGGGTCACTTCTATCATCAACTAGAGATCCTACATCTCTAACAGGAGTAGTAGGATCCTCTTCCTCATCTGAATAATAGGTTACTTGCTCACCTGGACCGAGGCCAGGATCCATTATATCCATTGGTCTAACTGGATGATCTTTAATATTGAACTTCTCATATAATATATCTTCATCACCAACTCCTTCCTTCCTCCATGGGTTCCAATTAATTTTTATTCTCTTACAGATGTTAGAGCTTAATCAAAAACCACTACATTCACTAACTATAACATCACCATATTCACTTACACAACCTTTCTCCATTATAATTTCTTAAATCATTATATAGTAGAGAAGAGAATTTTACTTCCAACCAGGTTTTATCATTTCATTGATGTGCACCATCATATATCTATATAGATTCTATTTGACCCATATATGAATAAAATACACTAAGTATACATCATGATATTTGAGAGAAGTGAAGTCCCCTTTCCTGGGACAAATATGGTGCTGAATAAACTTGAATACAATTCTGCATTCACCATTCAATTATGAAGAAATTGGTCTCCTATGTTCCTCATTTCTAATTATCTCTTTCATAGCTGTCTCATAAAAAAATCACTTTTAAGAGGAGAAGTACCTTGGTAATCATCAAAACTTCCTTCATGAGGTACCTTTAGACACTCATACCAATGTATTAAAGAGAAATAGATTTTATTCCCTTTCACAATTGAGTTTACCCAAGCAACATCACTTCCTTCTAGAGACATTTCCATAATCATGTAAAATTAATATACTAGATTTGGATAGAAGAATATTTCATTGTTTTCAAACCATTCATGCCATCCTTGATCTTGCATCACCTTTAACAACAAAAAATTTATTTATAAGATCCATTCCACCACTAATTATTTCTCTGAGGTTACAAAACGGTTTACCAGACTAGGATTTACAGGACTTGGAGTTTTTCTTGATTCACCTTTTTGTTTCTTTTACACATGAGACTCACCCTCTTCAAGATCTCGCTTCACACGCACCATTCTGATCAGTTCATTCTGGAGGTCAGAAGGTGAATGGTTGGGGGTAAAGAAAGAGAGCGATTTCCAAGAGAGTGTAGTGATAGTGTAATAGAGTGGATTGATTCAAATTTATATATCATTTAGGGATTTCAAAATTAAACAATTACAAAATTGTGAACCGGGTTCACTGGAATTAATGAAAAAATGTCATTTTGATAAAAAATAATATAACATAGAAATAATAAGTCATTGGTGTCGGCATGGAAATGATGTATTTATGGAAAAAATTTCATCATGAAAACAGTGGCAGTATGACAACAGTGTCGGTGTGAAAATTGTGTCGACATGACAACGATGTTGGCATGACAACGGTGTCGACATGACAACCTCACTGAAAAATATCAAAGGAAAGGAAAACATAGGGTCTTACTGCTTAATCATTCCTAACTCATGTCTGATGTAATTTATTTATTCAGTGTTAAATGTCTTAGTGAATATATAAGAAAGATGATATTCATTGCCAATAAATTCTAAAGTGATATCACCCATTTTATAATGATCTATAAAAAAGTGATGACTTACATCAATATGTTTTGTTATAGAGTGAGAAATTGGGTTCTTAGAATTTTTAATAGCACTTTTGTTGTCACAATTTATAGTTACATGTCTAAATTGATATCCATAGTCTAGAAAAGCGTGTTTCATCCAAAAAATTTGTGCACAAAAGCTACCAGAAACTATTTAATCATCTTAGAAAGTAGATAATGCAACACAATTTTGTTTCTCACTACACCATGAAATAGAATACATTCCCAAAAAGTGACATGTACCAGAGGTTCTATTTCTATCTAACATTCATCCACCAAATTCAGTATTAGAATAACTTAGTATATCAAATTATTGTCCTTTGGGGTAAAAGAAAACTTAATTGATAGTATGTCAGAGGTATTTGAAAAATATTTTAACAAAATTTAAGTGGGACTCTTTGGGATTAGATTAAAAATGGGAACACATACACACACTAAACATTTATCTGGCCTAATAGCTATCCAGTAGAGAAAACTTCTAATCATTCCTCTATAAGTGGTTTGATCAATAGATTTACCATCTTCATCAAGATCTAGCTTACAAGTAGTACTTAATGGGGTGTCAATACTTTTAATGCAATCAATTCCAAATCTTTTCAAAAGATCTTTTTTGTACATAATTTGATTTAAAATGATACTTTATTTATTTTGAAAAATATGAAATTCAAGAAATAATTTGAGTTCACCCATAAAACTCATTTCAAATTCATTTTGTATGATATTTTAAAACTCAATACATAAAGAATTTCTTGAAGATCCAAAAATAATATCATCAACATAGATTTGAACTACTAAAACATCTTCAGAAATTTGTTTTATAAAAAGAGTTGACTGACTGACAATTAATTTTTTTATTAAAGAACCAAAATACTTTTGAGGGGAAAGTGAGAAACCCCAAATCCAAATAACAAGTTAAAGAAGCCAAAAACCAGAACCAAACAATAGGAACCACCCCTCCCCAGAAAATGAAGAATGCAAAACCCTCACCCGTACCTGACCATTCAGAAAACTATCCCGTGTACGAATACACGAGCCCAGACCTGATGGCATGGCCATACCCTCCCAATCAAACAATTCCAAATGGCATGCACAGGTGAAGGTTGAGCTCTGGTCCCCATCTGGAGTGGCCCGTCTAGAATTATGGCAGAACACTGCCAAGAAACCTACAAAAACGTAATCTTCTCAAAAAATTCACACACGCCAGACCAACATGCTTCCCAATCACTTAACAGGTTCCACACATTTCATCAGAATCGTTGAAGTAAAATTTGAGATTACCTTTAACCAAATCCCTATACAACTTCCAATATATGGAGGATACCTGGATGCTTGGAACAGATAACAACATATTTTCAAGATCACAAGCCAGATGGTCCCAGGTCTGTAAGTACTCCTAAAGACTAATCTTGCCTTTCTTGAAGCCTCTAACAAGAATTAAATCCTATTTATCAACCCATGCGCATTGTTCCTCATTGAGTGACAAATTTAAAGGTCTCCCCATAATCTTAGTGGCCTCCTCTTCTGATACATTCAGCAACAAAACCTGTTCAACCACCTCTTCTTCTGAACTTAGCAATAATTCTAGAGTTTGAGTATCTCCAACCTTTAATTCAAATCTCATGTAATTTAGATTTTTTTTTCAGACCTTGCAGACCGAGTCTCCAAAATAGGAGGTAATGAGGAGTAATCCTTCCAAATTTTCCTCCTCCTATTGCTTCTATTACTCCTAGGGATTGCATCTTTACCTACCAAGAGAGTAGGATTAGTTCCCTTTGTTTCAACCATGTGTTCTCCATCAGCATCAATCGGACTACTGAATTCAGAACACACGCCACCTTCTGTAAGGGCTTCAAAGCTATTGGAGAAAATAAATGGGTTGAGGGATCTTGAAGCACCATCCCCTGCCCACTCAGAACTGACCTGCAAATCCAGTTTCTGTTTCCCTTTACCTACAACATCCTTACCCGGCCTTGGGACCCCCACATAAGGATCGACTGACTTATCCACCTCTCCACCTGCCTTATGTTCTATAATAGGTAAATCCCCACCTTATGGTGAAGCCACAAGAACAACCTCATACTAAACCAAAGCCTACCCTACTCCTACACCCTCAAAAAGAATTGGTTCCTTACCACAAGAAGAATCTACAAGATCCTGCTGTAGTTTGTTAAAAACATCTGAAACTTTCGGATTACCCTCCATTTCCAGTGTCTTCTCCCCCAATGTTGTGCCTTGATTAGCCTCCACAGGCCCCTTGGAAACCACCAGATGGCAGTAGAGTCCCTCCACCACCACAGGTAGCAGTGTTGGAGACACAATTGTCCCTTCCAAGTTGGAATCAGTTTCACCTCGCCTACTACCTTTTGAGCCTCTTACTACCTATTCCGGCAAGTCAGACCCATCCCGGTTCTCTAAAACCATACCACTGCTTCTTCCTCTTTTACTGCGAGGATCAAAATCACCCCGATGAGAATTAACTATAGAATGGCCCAAATGATGGTAGGTAGAGAAATAGTCCATCCACGACTCGTAGAGAACCTGTTGCTTGCACCTATAATTGCCCCGATGACAATTGAAGATTTTCTTTTGTATTAAGAATATAGACATTGCAACCAAATTTTTTGAAATAACTAACTTTGGGTTTTCTATTTTTCCATAACTCATAAGGAGTCTTCTTAAAGATAGGTCTAATTAAAGATTTCTTAATTATCTAGTAAGAGGTCTTCACAACCTCACCCCAAAAGTAAACTTGTAAATCATATTCATTTAGAATTATTTGGGATATCTATTGCAATGTTCTATTTTTTCATTCTACAAATCCATTTTTTTGAAGTGTCACAGGGGAAAAGAAGTTATGACTATAGCCATTGTGTGAGAAAAATGACTCAAAGTCTTGATTTTCAAACTCACGACCATGATCACTTCTAAAGTATTTTATTCTATGTCTAATTATATTTTCCACTATTTTAGCATAATTGGTGAATTAAGTACATGCTTCACTTTTGTGAGCTAAGAAAAAAGTCCAAGTATACCTAGAATATTCATCTATAAGAATATAAACATAGTGCGTCCCATTTAAACTAAAAACTTGAGATGATCCAAAAAATATCCATGTGAACCAACTCTAAAGGTTGAGAAGTTGAAACTTATTTCTTTGATTTAAAAGATATCTTGTGATGTTTACCCGTTGGAAAGAATTATAGACTCTTTCATTTAGAAACAATAGTTTGGGTAGATTCTTGGCTAGAACTTTTCATGTAAGCTTTCTAAGCGAGTGTACATTACCGTTTCCCAATCTGCTATTCCAAAGCCAAGAATCTTTATGAAAGGCACTTAAATAAGAAACATTTTGAGAAACTATAGAATATAAGTTAACAAAATATACATTATCATTTCTAAAAGAATAAAATACTAATTTATTTTTAGAGTTAAAAACATTGAAAGAATCATTTTCAAATTTAACATGAAATCCATTGTCACATAATTTTGAAATACTAATAAAATTATATTTCAATCCATAAAAAAGTACTTTATAAATTAAAATGGATTTAGAGTTACCAATCTAGCCTAAGACAATTATTTTCCCTTTTGAATTATCACCAAAGGTGACATATCCACCATAAATCTTGATTAGGTTCTTGAAGCTTGAATAGTCTCCTTTCATATGTCTTGAACATTCATTGTCTAATTAACATTGACTCTTGTAGGATCTCTTCAAAAATATTTCTTACATGATAATCATACAAAAACATATTTTGGTACCTAGACTTGTTTGGGTCTAATGAAATTAGTAATCAATGATTTAGTTACCAACATTTTCCTTTTGGGTTTCTTATAAGCATTATATAACATATTTGAAAAATAGAATGTATTTAGTCCAGAAAAGCTAGAGGTGGTAAAATATTTTCCAGAACTGGTACTAGTATTAGAATTTTTATTTTTAGGTATAATAACCCACTTTCCAGATCTAGTTAAAAAAAATTTTAGATAGGTTTCTCTATACAAACTGATATCCAATACCAAAACTGTACTTAAGAGATACATGTTTACCAAGAATTTGAGTTAGAGTATCTTTTCCATTAGTCAAATTTTCTAAATCCTTCTTCAATTTCTCATTAGAAATTTTTAATTCATTGTTTTCTCTGAGAAGTTGGGAATTATTTAACTTTTTAGTAGTAAGTTTAGATTTAATAGTTATTGTAAGATCATGCTATTTCGTTAAAGAATTATATTTATCTTTTAGTTAATTATATGTTTCTTCCACCGTGTTACAATATTCAAACAATTATTCACATGTCATATTTTTAGACTCAATTTCATTTTAAGAATAATGAGAATTTTGTTCAGGTGAATCTAAGGTTACCTCAGTTGTGTTTTTCATAAAAAACATATTTTCCATGTCATCTTTCTCATCATGATATGATGCCGACTCACTGGAACTATCCTTGGAGGCACTCTATGTGGCCTTCATAACTTTTTTATTCTTATTGTCTTTGTTTTCATAATTGTTTTTTTATTTTATCTTTGGAAAGTCTGATTTGGAATATCCTCTCCTTTTACATTCATACCATAAAATCTCTTCTGATTTGTCATTTCTCTTCAAGTCCTTTTTCCAGTCTCCCTTATTATCATATCTTCCTTTATAATTGGGCTTCCAGAAAAACTGTTTCTTCTTATATAATTTCTTGAATCTTCTGGATAGATGAGTGATTTCTTCATCACTATCTGATGTTTATTCTTCACTACCTGTGCTCTCAACAGCTTCTTGAACTTTCTCTATGTCTTTGATCTTGGAAGTGGTTGTCTTAAAGGGTGCATATTTTCTATTAGGTTCATCCTCTTCTTCTTTGTTGAATTTGAGCTCTTACTCATACATAATAAATTTTCCAATTATTTATTTGATAGGTAATTTGCTGATGTCACATGATTATCTAATTGAGAGGGAATTTCCTCTCCATCTATCAAGTAAGCATATGAGAATCATCATGATTTTTTCTTTAGAAGTAATATATATTCCAAGAGAGATCATATTATTCACTATTTCATTGAACATCAGATACATGTAAAAATAGGCTCATGAGGATTCATCTTAAATTTATCATTTTTAATAGTATATTTTTTATGTCCCATTTCCTTTACACTAGAAGTTTCTTCTTGTGAAATAGAAAAAGTATCCCAAATTTCATGGGATGTTTAACATGCAGAAATTCCATTAAATTCATCATCTCTTTATAAACAATATATTAAATTAATGGATTTGCAATTGTTTTTATAAGAAGTATTATTTGGTTCATCGTAGGTAGTTCAATAAGTAGCAGGAATCTTATACTCATCTACAATTTAAGACCAAATTTCAAAACCCATACTTTCTAAGTTTATTTTCATTTTCATTTTCCATTATGCACAATTTGTTCTTTAAATAATGAAGGTATGTTGGTAGCAGTACCTTCCAATCTATTATCCATAATAAAAATTTTAGAAAAATATTTTAAAGAGATAAAAATTTAGTATTGATATAAATTTTAAAAACTTTGGAATACTACTAAAATCATAGTTGCAATATATTTGAAAAATCATTGAAAACTAAAAAGTCCTAAAACCTCTAATACCAAATGTTGGTCAGAGTAGAGTAATCAAGAGGGGGATGAATTGATTATCTATAAAAATTTTCGTTTAAAAATTATTATTTGATAATTTCCTCCCAATTAAAAATATAATCTAAGCCAATTGGTAGTGAATTTATAAGAGTCCTGAATGTTCAATTAATTTCTCAATAGATTTATTAGTTCTCAGCTATACTAATCTAAAGATTAATATAACTTTGAAAACTAATCTAATAGTTCAAAACTATTATAAAAACTATCTAAACTGAACATCAGAGCTCAATTTAGTTTTATGAAATATGTGATAAAAATAGATTAAAACTGAAGGTAAAAACATAGCGGATATAAACCAAGAGGTTCAGTCTCATGAAGAGACTTAATCCTCTCCACTTGGTGATCAACTGCCACCAAGCAGTTTAAATTAATAAAATGTTTGATCCACACACTGGATTGGGGTTCAAAATAGCACACATGGATGTCCACGTCACACTTGACCTCTGTAACAGTTCTTCATGGGAAAAACAAAAATCAGGTCACACATGACCTCTTCCACAGTTCTATGTGGGATAAAAATTGATAAAGAGAGTGTGAGATTTAGGATATCAAGTATCCTCTAGTTATTCATAGGATTTAGTGTGTGTGTAACTGACATATACACACAATACTTAAAAATTTAACTAAAAGAACATAATAGATCTAAATATGTAGAGTATGTTTTAGAAGTCTCTGTGTGTTATGTAGTGTAGCTCTGGACTCGTTTGATGTAGTGATTGAAGTTTGAGTCCTTCTATGAAAGTAAACCCCAAAACAGAGTGTCGTAGTCTCCGTGTTATAGCTTCCAAGAATGTGAAATGTTCAAATTCTTATTCGAGAGATGTTCAAGGTCAGCTCAGCAAGTTTAGCATGATTTTTTGATCTCCCCGTATGTTCTTTCTTTTTAGTTCTTGGGTTCACAATGGTTTCCTGAGAGTTGATGTTCATCCGTATGCCTCTCTTACACACAACATGCACTTATTCTTGTACACACATTTTTCTCACATGCTTCCTGCCTATTTTAAACCCTTTATCCCGTAAATGTCCATGTCGAGATACATCATACATCGTACTGTCTACTTTTAAGTTTTCAAGTAGACATTAATTATGCCAGAGTCATTAAATAACACAAATATGACTGTTAGAAATAATATTAATAAATGAATATTTAAACAGTCTATTAGTGACACTTCTATCAGTGTATCCTTATGTCGGCGTTTCTTTCTATCAATGAATCCTTCTATCGGTGGCTCCTTCTATCAGTATGTCATTCTGTCAATCCTTCCAGATGTCGGTGATTCATTACATCAGCGACTTGTTTAAACGGTGAGTCCTTCATTCTGTATTTGAGATAGTTGAACCAATGGTGACTCATTTGAACCATCAGTGACTCATATCAATGGCGATTCCTTCTTTATTTTGGTAGAATCATGCAGTAATAGGTCACTTGGACTGATGGTAGGTCATCTGCATCGGTGTCATGTTAAATAGTGAGTCATCTATATATCGGTGTTGTGTGAAATGGTGAGTCGTTCCAATGGTGTCAGCTTCATAAGATTATAACATATGCCTGTTTGATCTACTATCAATGAGTCATATGTCTGTCGGTGTCAGTGAATCACATATAGATAATTTTTAGATGTTCTATCTGTCTTACAATTCAGAAATTCCAGACAGTGTTAAAATCCATAAACACATAGATAATAATTTATTAGCATGTTTAGAATTTAACACACATAAATAGTTATATGATTGAAATTATATGGTATTCAAGATAACACTATGACATAATTTAGAATCTTATATGGGGGAATATATTTGTTAATATATGACATAATTTGTGATACTTAAAACCATTATAGTTAGATATAGTGGACAATAGTATCTATGGGCCAACATTACTGATATCATAGGATTCTCTAATTGATATCAAGGTTCCCTTCCATATTTTGGGCAGACATTTATGTTTCCGCATGATTTGTTCTTTGGAATTCATTGGCTTCCCAGGAGTACTCATTATATTGACTATCTCATTAATCCTGAGATACATATCAGAAATGGGTTCATCAGTCTTCATCTGGAAATTATCATACCTAATAGTATATGCATCAAGTCTAATTTATTTAACATTAGTGGTTCCTTCGTGTGAAATAGCTAAGGTATCCCGAATTTCATTCGCAGATTTACAAGTAGATATTCTATTTAATTCTTCATCACCTAAAGCATAAAAGAGGGCATTCATATCTTTAAAATTAATATTGTAAGAAACTTTTATAGCATCACTCCATGTATTTATTTTAGTATTTGGAATTTCATACTTATCTCCTATTACAATCCAAATATCAAACCCCATACTTTCTAAGTGCATTTTCATTTCAATTTTCCATTGGGATAAATTTGTACCATTAAATTAGGGAGTTCTATTGGTAGCAGCACCTTCCATTCTATTATCTATATTGAATAATAAAGAATAGATTTTTTAAGGGCTAAAAATTTATAACTAATAGAAACTTAGATATCTTTAAAACATAACTAAAATAAAAGTTTAAAATATTTTATAAAAACTTTGAAAAGAAAATATTTAAAATAACCCTATGATACCAAATGTTAGTCAGAGTAAGACTCTCAAGAGGGGGGTGAATTGAGTTTCTATATAAAATTCTGTTAAAAACATTAGTTCAAAATCCCCTACTTTAAAATAAAAATAGGCCAGTTAATCAAAGTAGTAAATTTATAATAGTTTTATTATTAAATTAATTTCTCAAAATATTGATTAATTCTCAGTTATATCAATTTGAAATATTGTTATAACTTTTGGAATGAAGTTACTAAACCAAAAAATTATAAATACTACATAAAATATCAATGTAAAACTTAGTTTTTTGAAATATGAGTGAAAACAGAGTAAACTAAATTTGAAATAGCACAGGAGAATAAAACAGGAGGTTCGATATCAAGATGAGACCTAATCCTCTCCACGTGGTTATCACCTTCCACCAATAAATTTAAATTAATAATCTTTGATCCACACCTTGGATCTGAGTTTTCAACAACATATAGTGCTGTACAGTTCAAGATAGACATCTACCACATTTATTCATGGGAAACAAATTACAACCAGGTCACACATGTACCTCTTCCACAATTCATCGTGAGAGAAATATGATGTAAGAAAATGGTAGTGTAAGGATATCTTGTATCCTCCAACTTAGCACAAAATACAGGATGTGTTTATTTTATAGATACACACTCTACTCAAAAATTAATTAAATTGAACACAATAGATATTTAATTATGAGATAAGGTTTAGAATTATTTGAGTGTGGTACTTGAAGCTTATAGACTCCTTGAATGTAGTAGAAGTGAAGCTTGATTCATCTTCTAGAAACAAACACCAAAACAGAATTTCATGTAAGCTCTGTATTATGGTCACCAGAAATATGATACATTCTTTGAAGGTTTTCCTCTCTCAAGTTTTTTTGCTGCAAGGGTGATTGGAACATTGATGCACAAAAATTTCTTTTTTTTAGTTACCTAGGAGGTGCTTTCTGATTGATTTTCTTCATGGGTTCTCTTGATATGATTACTCGTGTGTGTGTTGTGATTTTTTCTAATGTGATTCCCTTTTTATATTCTGTAGGTCCAACATCTAGCATGATTGGGACATGGGATGTACCTCATACCTCTAACATCCATGTTAATGATGTCTACAAAAAAATTATACAAGTCAATTAGTAGCATTAAATTACCCTATATGACCATTGGATAAAAAGTTTAAATTTATAGAGTAAATAAATTTAAATAGTTTTTCAGTGTGTCCTTCTGTAGATAGGTCACACTATCAGTGAATCCTTCTGTAAGTAGGTTAGTGCATCAGTGACTCCTTCTATCGGTGTTTCATATTGTCGGTAGGTCTGGGCATCAGTAGGTGATTTGGGATGTCAGTGAGTTAGTTGGTATGTCGGTGACTCATTTGATCTATCAGTCAGTCAGACTATGGGTGAGTCATTTTTTCTTTCAGCGAGTCCATCTGTTCTGTCGGCGATTTAGGCTATTGGTGTGTCAGTCTATCAGTGACTCAATTGTTCTGTTGGTGAATTTTTTGTTCTATTAGTGACTCATTTATTATATCGGTGGGTTAGACTATCAGTGAGTTAGACTTAATACACCTGGTGACTCATACTTAGCCAATTTTTCAATCTGTCTGTCTTATAATATAAACATATATATAATATGTTAATTTTCTTAAACATATATAATCATAATTAATTATCATTAAACTTAACTAAACATGATATGACATAAACGAACATGATTGAATGTGATTGAACATTATTTGTGATTATTAGAATCGGAGAGGGCCAAATTATTTATATATATCTATTTGTTTGTAGTGTTTATGTATATAATTTTATAAATATAAATATAAATAAAAATATATGTGTTATATATATACACACATGTTAGATATATATATTATTAGGTATAATTATATATAAAAATGTATGTTAGTTATATATATATATATATATATATATAATATTTACTCTTTGTTGATAAAAATATGATGAATATGAATCCAAAAGGAATAAATTCTAATCATGTGAAAGGAGAGTATCATAAAGGTGTCATGGAGTTTATAAAATTCTTAATAGACTATACAAATATCCCTTCTCAAATCATGTTTCCATGTCAACAATATTACTTTTCAAAGTGAACTGATCCATCTGAATTGGAAGAACATTTGATATATTATTGAATTAATAGAATTTATTAATGTAGTACAAAACATGGATAAGATGTAAATGCATCTAGCAAGTATAATTACAACACATTTTATGACTTATCGGATATTGGTAAAATGAATATGATGATATAGATCATATTATGTAATTGATAAAAATGTTTAAATATAAACTTATATATTATCTATAAATGATTAAGAAATCAAAGAAATGTACAGAGATTTAATTTTTTTATATCTACATGAAATATGAGAGGTTTTTATTAGAATTAAAACTATATATCCTCAAAGTGGGTTACAAGTGGTGTGATATTGATTTAACATATCAGTTTTTACTACTGGTGGATATTATTTTAGATAATGATGAGCTTATTTTTCAAGTATACAAAGCTAAATGAATGTTATGTTGTATGTGTATGATCTATGAAAAGATACTTAATTTCCTTATTTATTGCATATTATTTTAAAAAAGTATGAATCTCAACTTAAATATCCCATTTAAAATTAAAATCAATGTAATAAAAATAATTGAAATCCTTTTATGTTCTATGGAACTTTCCAATCATTCCTAGATCTCAGTGACTACATAAACATTTGGATACTTCTAGTTAGTTAATGTGGGATGAATATAAAATAATTTAAGATGGTAAACTATAACAGTAAATATATTTTCATGAATAGACTAAAAGTGAAAATGAGTGTATTGAAATTAGGAATGAGTCATGAAAATAACATATTTCACTATCTATGAATGAAATTATTCCTCATGGTGTATAGAGAAACACTCACAACAATTGTTCAGTTTTTTTGGTAAATAATAATTTACCAACATGGTTATGCATGAAGTGCATGCACATTATGTTGTTTCTTTTTTATGAAATAAATATTTTTAATGATATTGGTGTTTTTTATCTCAACTTATAAATTTTTTTATTTTTTTGGGAAACAGGTCTTACGCTCTATGTCTATCATAATAAAGAGTAATTTTTATTGAGATCCATATTATTTGGTATCATAAATTATTTTCTAGATTATGGAAATTTTTTATGGTACAAAATTAATAGAATGTTATAGTATCATATGTTTCAAGTAAATAGACTCTCCCTTACTTTAAAATTTGGTATGAATTTTTTATTCTGTTGATATCTAGGGTCTTTACCTTGAAAACATAGATTTTGATCATGGATAAAAACATTTGATATGGACTCATAAGAAGGGTTGTCACCTAATATATTAATTATATAAAAACCATATGGCATGGTAAATTACGTAAGAAATGTTTTTAGAAAAACAATTTAGAAAAATATTTTGATGGTGGTTTATAAAAAGTGGTCATTTGTTTCCGAAACACATTACTAAAATAGTTTTCATGATATACATTTTCAAAATATTATGCATATTGAGAAAAATATATGGGAATGTAAAATATGAACACTACGAAATACATAATATAATTAAAAATATTTCATCATGGATATGTTATACTTGATTGAAATTGTAATCATAAAAGACTTGGTGCTATTAAATGAGTCGGGATGACCATTTCTTCCTATAATGGCTCACATTCTTTTTAGGAAATAGATCTTTTAGTTTTTTTTATATTTTTAGATGATGTAACAGTCCCCAAGGGTTATTAATAAAATATCAAGAATTTTGAATAAATTAATTAACAAAAATTAAAAATAGTAATTATTATATGACAATAATGTTTTAATTCATTATTTCATGCCAATAGAAATACGATATATGTCACCGAAAAATATTTAGCTCTCAAAAAATAATTTATGTTTCTTTTTCAAATCAATATTATATAAAGTTATTTACATGATGAATTTAGAAATAATATAAAAATACATTTCTCTAAATTTATTTGAATTAGAGATGTTATTCTTACCATAATTATTTTATATTAAGGTTTACTTCATGATTTTTTAGTAAGGTATATCAAACACGATAATATGATAAATTTTATATGTATGTACCCTATTGAATTCTTCTAAAATTTACTAAAATGGTATATAAAAAATTGAAGTAAAAAATGTTTTATAGGGGAGTTATAACAACCTTGTTTTATTTCACACTTAACATAATTTTTTCATAAAACCTTCACTTGATACAACATAGAAGATTGAGATATCTAGGGTCTTTGGGGATTAGGAACATTACATAACAACTTAAAACATAAAATGCAAAATCCTATTTAAAAAATTCTTTACACGACCACTATATTCCCTCATACTTAGCATTGCATGGGATAACATGAGGACATGCATAAGAAAAGGGAGAGATATAAAGCCCAGTAAGGGAGTAAACTAATAAAAACATGAAGATTACAATACATTTTAGTTAATAGGAATATCAAGGGGGTGAAAGAGAAAAATAAACATAAGGGTATGATAAATCATGATAATCATAACATGGAGATGTGGCTGCAACATTTAACATGATATTAGCACGAGCCAAGGCTCATTGCACAGGGAGCTTGAGTAAAACCTCATTGAACATAAATAACGAGTAAACCCTCATTTCACTTGAATTAGCATGAGTCAAAACTCATTTCACATGACATATCATGATACTATACTTTACCCAATGCATTGGAGCACACCCTTCTTCAATATTTCATTTCATGCATAAGTGTGCCGTATGGATCATATAATATGGAATCAATGAACATCATAAGTTATTACATGATTAAGGAATATAGAATAAATAACTTAATGTAACACTCAATATGTATACATGCATAAAGGTGAATACCCTCTATAGAGACACGTGTATGTTATTCACTACACAATGATCTTGGCATGGAAAAAAGTGGTGCAATTTCAGCAGTATAATGACGTGACATAAGAATTCATAAAAATGGTTGATGAGAGAGAAATGGGTATATCATAATATGTATATGAAATGGACTATAATGTGTGTGTGTGGGGGGGGGGGTTCATATAGATACATTTCCCAACAAATATAATGGAATTTAGATACCTAATACAAAAGAATTGCTTGAATGTAAATGAGGAGAGAGAAATTCCTTACCGAATATCGGCATGGTAACAGGTGTACATGGAAGGAATTAATGAGAGAGAAATAGGATATCGCATTATTCAAACATGAATAGGTAAGTATGGGGGAGGTTATAAATTATACCCCAACATTTATAATTGAAAATAAAAGGGCATACCAATATAATGAAACTTGGACATAAATAAGAAAAGTGAGAATCCCTTACTTGGAAGTGTGATCCTAATGGATTGGGAGAGGCTTGAGAGAGGATTCTTGGGAGCTTGGGGAACCTTGGGAGGATTATATAGAGGGGAGGGAATAATTTGGATGAAATAAAAAAGTATTTGAGTGATGAGTAAGTAGGAGAATGCAAGGGTTTATATAGGAACGAAGTGGGAATTCTTTATTATTTATGTTTGGGACACCACACATTAAACTAATCAAAACCACAAACCAGCCCATGGTTTTTGCCCATGGTTTTTTCCAAATAGGGTTGGAATAAAATATTATATAATTCCAATGTCCAAAATTCTTAAAATAATAGGGTTGCCTATGTGGAGGTGAGTCACACTCTCAAGGAAATAAATTTAAAAAGCTATAATGTTTTATAAGTCTGGAAGGGTCCACTAAAGCTTTTTAAAATATATAAAATAAACCTAAAATCACATTATTTTAATTTTAAAACATATTATAGCCGAACATATTGTTTATAGTATTTTATTACATCACTATTGTCTAATTATGATGTCATAAAACAATTTATATAATTAAACGATATTTAATTTTTACCCAAAAATTAGAATGTCTCTGAAAATTATGAAACATTCACCATTAGATAATTTTGACATCCTCATTACAAAAATAATATTCATTTTATTTAAATAATTTTCTAAATATTTGAATTATCACTTTTAAAATAAAAACCAACATTTATCTAAAAATCATATGTTTTGACAAAAACAACATTCAAACCTTAATAAAAATTACAATTTCATTCATACAATTTAATGATAATTTATATTTAATAAAATTAATTTCATAATAGTAATAATATTTTATTAAAATATTATTTAATTCAAAAATCCATTAATTCATCAAAATAGATTTCTCAGCTGAATATTAACTAAAAGTTCTATTTGCACTTAAAAAAAATATTTACAATGTAACAATAATAGAATGAATGTATATTCTCTATAAAAAATAGTATAAATAATCATAGTTCTAGGGTCTTGTAACATAACCCCTTAAAATAGTTTCCAAAGACCTTAGGGTATGGTGCACGATGGTGACAGACTCTTGGGGAGCTCAGATAACATCGCTCGAGTGGTAATGTCCTTCAAATTCCACTTCTTCCATAGGTGGTTCACTCAAGCTTAACATATTCAATCTTGGCTTGGGTTTTGTCAAGAGAGAATCCCAATTATTCCACCTCCTTTCCAAGATCTGAAAATGGGCTTCGTACGATGCAAGTGTACTGGATGAGGCCATCGCTTCCTTTTTCCGAGTAAATTGGATTTGTTAAAGCACTATTTTTATACTAATCATGTTATCACTTTTCAACGAATATATTAGAAATGATCACAATTCTTAACGATATTTTAAAATCCAAAACATAAAACCAAATAAGTTCATTCATTTTACATAACCATAAGAAGGCATTTAAATAGATCAAGAGGAATTTTCATTAATGAATTTTTGGGATGTTACAATATTCCCCCCTTAAGAAATTTCACCCTATAAATTTTGTTTTCCCACACTAAAACAGATGTGGGTAACTCTACTTCCTCACTTCTTCTAATTCCTACATCGCTTCTTCAAACTTGTGGTTTTTTTACAACACCTTGAGGAGGGGAATTGTCTTATTTCATAGAAATTTTTCTCTACGATCTAATATCTTCACTGGTTGAACCACGTAAGAAAGATCATATTATAGCTATACTACCTCTGAAGAGAGTACATGTGAAGATTCCGATATGTACTTCCTTAAGAGGGATACATGAAATACATCATATACTTTGGCCATGGTAGGTGGAAGTGCTAGTCGATAGGCCACAACCCCGACAAGATCAATAATCTCGAAGGGGCCGATATACCAAGGAATTAACTTACATTTCATTGAAAACCTCATGAACTTAATCCATGAAGATATGTGTAGAAACACCATATATCCATCTCTGAACTCAAGGTATTTTCAACGGTTGTCCTCATAACACTTCTATAGACTTTGGTCTGCCTTGATATGATAATGAATGGTTTTCACATTCTCCACCATTTCTTTGACCATTTCAAGTCCTAACAGCTTATGCTCACCGACTTCATCATATCACGCTGGTATTCTGTACCATTTACCATAAAGGGATTCATATGGTTATATTCAGATGATTGAGTGGAAACTGTTGTTATAGGATAATTCAACCAGTGTTGCGGCGGCGGCGTGGATGGCATGCAACGTGATCCTCATGACATCGGTGATGTTTTTTTTTGCAGTGATGATTTTGCGGTGAAGTGAACTGATGTGTGTGATTCAGTTTCTGTGATGATGATCCTGTGGTGATTTGTTCTTCTATTCATGGATATGAGGTTTTTCGTGTTTTGGTTTTGGGTGGTCGGCATATTTTGGATTTTTATCTACTATTCGAGATGGATCTGCGTATTTTGAGTGAATTTGTTGTTAATGGCTTGAGTGTTGGGGATATTTTGGTATCTGCTGGTCTATTGGTATGCTGTGTTGATGTCGCCAGTTTAGATCTTTCTCCCTTTGCTGGTTCTCTCACTTCATGTGGCTAGGTCATCTCGGACTCCAGTGTGGGCGCGTCCGTGGTTTTGTTCGGAGTAAATCCATGCCCAGAGAGGCGTTTCTAGTTTAGAGAAGCCCTGATTCCCTCATCGGCGATGTTCTCTTGGTGTGGTGTTGGGTCATCTAGTCCTAGGTGAATATGACTTAGCTTTGCATTACATGGATCGTCTTTCGGTTTATTTTGCAGCTATGGTAGTGGTTAGAGTCACTGAGAATGTGGAAGATCTATCCGGGATGTCTTTGTTTAAGGGGAAAATGACTTGTGTGAATGTTTTTGGTGATTTTGTTTGATAGTTATTGCTTTTTGGTTCTGCGGTGCACTGTTTGAGCGTCTTGCAACCAGTTATTCTATAAGGGGATGCTTTAGATGTGGTTCAGAGCTGCAGTTTTTCACCTGGTCATCACTATCCGGATTTGGAAGTTTGAGAAGATATGACATTGCCATCGGTACCAGGCCCATGCATTCATGCACGAGACAACTAGCCGAGCAGTGGTGAGATGGTGGAAGCTGGTCTTATTGTTTTTTATGATGATTCGGGGCTCTTCCTTGTAGTCTTGAATGTGTTGTTTTTCTTTGAATTTCGGATCATGGAGGCATGATTGTTTTAAGTGTTTGATGTAATGTTGGGTTCCCCCTCAACCCTTAAAAGGGGGTTTATCCTAACAAAAAATTAATTTTCAGTCATTCAACCAGTGGAAGATGTTGGTCCCATCCACCTTTGAAGTCCATAGAACATGATCTTAACATAACTTCCAGTTTCTGAATAGTTAGATCAGATTAGACATCAGTTTGAGGATGATAGGTCATCTTGAAGTTCAGTTCAGTGCTTATAGCATGTTAGAGATTTTTCCAAAACAGAAAGGTGAATATCAGATAACGATCAGATAAAATAGATAGTGGTACTCCATGAATCCTCAACACTTCTTTAATGTAAATCCGTGAAAGTTGATCCAATGATATTTCCTCTTGAATCACGATAAAGTGAGTTGTCTTTGTAAGATGATCCACAATGACCCATATAGCATTGTTTCCTATGGATTTTTTTGGGAGTCCAGTGACAAAGTCCATGGTAATGTTGTCCCACTTCCATGTTGGTGTGGGTAGTGGTTTCATCATCCCCTTAGTCTTTTTCCCCTCAGCCTTCACTTGCTGACGTACTAGATACTTTGATGTATATTTGGTCATCTCCCTTTTCATATTGTCCCACCAAAAGTTTTCTCGGAGATCTGTATTCATCTTTGTGCTCCCCGGGTGAATAGAGAGGGTTGACATATGTGTGTCATTCAGAAGCTCCTTCTTTATCTCTGGATCTAATGGTACACATAATCATGACACAAATCTCACAATTCCATCCATGTAAACCATGAACTCCTAGGATTCCCCATTTCTGATAGCTTCCAACCTTTTCAAAATTTCCACATCCTTTCTTTGAGCATCCTTTATTTTCTCCATGAGGGATGGTTGAGCAATGATTTGAGAAAGTATTGTTGATATTACTACATTAATTATTCCAATGTACATCCTCTACAAATCTAAGATGATTGGATCCTTTTAAATTCTCATCATTGATAAAGATGCATGATCCTTTCTACTTAGAGTGTCCGCTACCTTGTTTTCCTTCCCAGGGTGGCAATGGATTGAGCAGTCATAATCCTTGATTAGTTCTATCCATCATTGTTGGCACATATTAATCTCTTTCTGTGTGAATATATATTTGAGGCTCTTGTGATCAATATATATCTCACACTTATTCCCATAGAGATAATTCCTTTAAATTTTCAATGCAAAGATCACATCCGCTAACTCCAGATCATGCATGGGATAGTTTTTCTCATGGATTTTTAGCTGCCTTGAGGCATAGGCTATCAATTTATCATTATGCATCAACACACAACACATTCCCTTCTTTGATGAATCACTAAATACCACAAAAATCTCTCCACTCATGGGTAATGTGAGCACGAGTGCAGTGATAAGCCTCCTTTTCAACTCCTTGAAGCCCTCTTCACATTCATCACTATAAGAAAACATTACTCCCTTATGAGATAGCCTAGTAAGAGGTTTAGACAATCGTGAGAAATTTATCACAAATCGGCGATAATATCAAGCTAACCCCAAGAAGCAACGAATATTTATTACCGATGTTGGCCTCATCCAACCCTCAATTGTAGCTATCTTGGAGGGATCCACAGATATCCCATTGCTTGTGGTGATATGACCAATGAATGAGATATCTGAAAGGTCTTTAGTACCATTCTTAGATGCTCCTCATGATCCTCATTGGTTTTGGAGTATATTAAAATATCATCTATAAATACTACCAAATTTTTTTCGAGGTAATCTCTAAAGACCATATTCATCAAGTCCATGATTATTTCTAAATCAATAGTGTGTTTGAAAGGCATTAATATCAATTCATAGTGCTAATATCTTTTACCAAAAGCAGTCTTGGGGATATCTTCCTTCTTTACCCTTACTTAATAATATCCCGACCACAAATCTCCCTTAGAGAAGTATTTTTCTCCACAAAATTGATCAATTTTTTTTTCAATTCATGGAAGATGATACTTATTCTTTATTGTGATTTTGTTGATCTCACAATAATCAATGAAAAGGTACATTGAGACATCCTTTGTCTTGACAAAGAGGACTGGTGCACCCCATAGTGAAGCACTTGGGCGTATAAACCCTTTATCCATATTCACCTGCAGTTGTTTCTTTATCTCCTCAAGCTCCAAAAAATCCATTCTATATGGAGTCTTGGATATTGGAAATGCCCCACGTATAAGCTCAATTGAGAATTAAACATCTCTTCTAGAAGAAAGACAATACAATTATTCGGGAAACAGTTTAGTGAATTCCATCACAATAGGAATGTCTTCATGGATGGTTGCTTACTTGGAATCAATCATATGAGCTACATACGCATGCTCAAAGGGTAGTAATATCCACACATGATATAATGGTGCTAAAGAAGATTCATCTTCCTCCTTGCACTTGTATAAAATCAGGGATTAATTCTCTATATGGAGAGTGATTTCCCTCTCACATCAATTTATGTTGGCTCTATATAAGGAAATCCAATCCATGCCAAGAATTGAATAAAATTCCACTAGAGGGAGTATTATGAGGTTCTCCAGGAAGTTCAATCCACCAATTATGAAAGGGGAGGAGTTATATTCATGGGATGCAATGATTTCCCCATCTATCGTACTCACTGACATCTTTACTTCCATGATTTTTGGTGGTTTTGGGATTGTTCTACTAAACTTTTGGGATACAAAAGAATGCATAGAACTAGAATAAAAAAGTACATTCTCTATTATTGAATGAATAACTAGGGTACTTGTCACCACTTCATTTCCAGGGTTCACTTTAGCGACTGTTATGGAAAAAGCTCACCCTTGTAGCCTAGGAGGTTGTTGGTTTCTTCCTAAAACCCTTGTCTTAGGAAACATATTTTTAAAATGCCATGTTTTTTTTGTAGTTGAAGAAATGAAAAACGCATTGAGAGTCGAGCGAAGCGTTCCACTCCTCTATCACAGCCTTGCGTTTTTCTTGTCAGCAGTTAACATCTAGGTGTCCTTATCTTCCACACATAAACCATTTCCTCGTCTCCTTCACGAAATTTCTTGGGGTGATTGTTTCTGCACCTTTGGAAAATGGGGTGCTGGATATTCTTAGCACCATTGGAATTATCCATCAAACCACCAGAATTGAAGTCCACCCTACGCTTCTTATCCCCGTGATACCCCTGAGATTATTCGATATCCATTTAGACTTTGAGGGAACATCATACAATTTTCTCATAGCTGTCGAAGTCACGGATCACAAGGGATTTCCACAGGCTAGGTTTCAGTCCACCAAAGAATTGGTTGACCTTTCATTCGGGGGTAATGACAAAGCCAAAGGCGTATCGTGCAATCCTTGTGATGTTTTCCTCATACACTTCAATGAATTCGTTGTCTTTTTTCTTAAGGTAAAGTGTTTTCTTTTATATCTTAATCCGTAGGGTGCGTGGAAAATATTTATCAAAAAGCATCTTCCAAAAATCCTTCCATTAAAACGACTCGATCTCCTCCTCATGATTCGTATTTTTGATCAATGTCCACCATTGGTCAGCTTCACCCTCTATAAGATAAGCATCCAAAAGATACTTCTCTTGTTCAAAATATTGAAGGATGGAGAAGATCTTTTCAACGAAGTTGATCCACTTTTCGGCGATTGAGGGATTGAATTATCCATTAAAAGTAGGAGACCTTTGTCTCATGAAGCTCTCGATAGTGAATTTTTATTTGGGGGGGGGGTTGAACATTCCTCTTTAACCACGTTTCTATTCAATTCATTAGTTAACTAAGAGATTATCATGACAAAGTTTGTGATTCCCGCTCCCATCTGATTGGGGATCTCATTAGAACCATCATCACATTGATCTTCACATCGGTTGTTAGCCTGAGTCCTCCTATTACCAGCCATTAACTGGAACTAAAGGAATGTTAGGGGTAACATGTAAAGGGTAATCCAAGGAAGAGACGTATGAATTATAAATAACTTTTATTTCCTTAACTTATGAATCTATAGGCTTCAATCTATGTTATCCGTGATCTACTTTCTAATATATATTCTTAGTGGTATTTTTTTAATTACCTTAATAATAGTTCATATTAAACTTGTGAATTTACCAAAGCATATCCTCTGGGAGTGTCGTAAAGAAGAGTACAACAAGGACCATTTTCATGTGCCAGGATACCCAAGGTTAAGCCCGAAACTCCTTGTCAGAGTTTTCACCCCTAGGTACATCTGAGCCAGAGTCGCCTCTACCTACTCGTATCCAGACCGAGGTGTGTTTGCCTGATAAAACACTTACTCAACACTAACGAAAACATAGGTATGTTTTTATTATACTTATTATTATTCATAAGGATTTAACTATGGTTTTGTAATCTTAATCCCAAAAATAACTAAACCTATCCTCTGATACCAAGTATACAACACTACTTTTATTTAATACTTAACATAATTTATTACATAAAAATTCACTTCATACAACATAGGAGATAGAGAGGACTAGTGTATTTATGGATTAGGAACATTACATAACAACTTAAAACATAAAAAACAACATATTATTGAAAACATCCTTTACATGACCACTACATTCCCTCGTACTTAGAATTTCTTGAGATAACCTCATGACATGCATAAGAAAATGGTGATCTATAAAACCAAGTAAAGGACTAAACAAAATATAACATGAATATTACAATACATGTTAGTCAATAGGCATATCAATGGAGCACAAGAGAAACATAAACATAAAGGCATAATAAATCATGATAATCATAACGTGGAGATGTGGCAACAACATTTAACATGATATTAGTATGAGCCAAGGATCATTGCACATGGAACATGTGTAAAATCTCATTGCACATGAAGCACGATTAAACCCTCATTGAACTTGAATTATCATGATTCAACACTCATTGCACATGAAGTATCATGATACTATACTTTACCCAATGCATTGGAGTGCTATTAGGTTGCACCCTTCTTAAACATTTCATTTCATGCATAAGTGTGACACATGGATCATATAACATGGAATCAATCAAAATAATAAGTTATTGTATAATTAATAAATGTGTAAGAAATACATGAAAGTAATATTCAATATTTATATGTGAATAAAGGTGAATACCCTTGATAGAGACATGGGTATTATATTCACTACACAATGATCTTGGCTTGGAAAAACGCTGTTCAATTTTAGCAGCACAACGACGTGACATAAGAATTCATAAAAAAGGTTGATGAGAGATAAATGGGTGTCTCGTCATATATACATTAAATGTACAGTGGGGGGGGGGTCATATAGATACATTTCACAACAAATTTAATGGAATTGAGATACGTTATACAAAAGGATTGCTTGAGTGTAAATGAGGAGAGAGAAATTCCTTATGGAATTTCGACATGGTACACGTGTACATGAGAGGAATTAATGAGAGATAACGGGGATCTCTCCTTATTCAAAAATTAAAAGGGAAGTATGGTGGAGGTGTTAAATCATACCCCAACATTTATAATTGAAAATAAAAGGGCATAGAAATATAAGGAATCATTCACATAAATAAGGAAAGTGAGAATCCCTTACTTGGAAGTATGATCGCAAAGGCTTGGGAGAGGCTTGAGAGAGGATTATTGGGAGCTTGGGGAACCTTGGTAGGATTCTAGGGAGAGAAGGAAAGAGTTTTAATGAACTAAAAAAGGATTTGAGTGAAGAAGAAGTGGGAGCTCGGGTGGATTTATAAAGGAATGAAGAGGGAATTCTTTATTATTTAGGTTTGGGACACCACACACTAAACTAATCAAAAATATAAAACAACTGATTGTTTTTTCCCAGGTTGTTTTCCAAAGGGGGTTTAAAACAAAATTATATAATTCCCATGGCCTAAATTCTTAAAATAACAGGGTTTCTTATGTGGAGGTGAGTCACACTCTCAAGGAAATCAATTTAAAAAGCTAAATTGTTTTATAAATCTTTAAGGGTCCACTAAAGCTTTGTAAAATAAATTAAATTAACCTAAAAACATATAATTTTAATGGTAAAACATATAATGGCTGAGAATAGTGTTTATATTATTTTATTACATCACTATTGGGTAATTATGATGTCATAAAACACATTATATAATTAAACGCTATTTAATTTTTACCCAAAAATTCGACTATCTCAAAAAATTATGAAAATCCAACATCAGATAATTTATATTGATTTATTCTAAAAATAATATTCATTTTATCTAAATAATATTCTAAATATGTGATTTCTTTCAAAATAAAAACCGACATTTATCGAAAATTCATAGGTTTTGACAAAAACAGCTTTCAAACCTTAATAAAGATTACAATTGCATTCATAAAACTATACGATCATTTATATTTAATAAAAATTAATTTTATATTAATAATATTTTGTTAAAATATTATTTAATTCAAATATCCATTAATTCATCATAATATATTTCTTAGTTGAATATTAACTTAAAATAATATTTTTTCTTAAAAAAACTATTTACGAAGTAACAATAATAAAATGAATGTATATTCTCTATAAAAAATGGTGTACATAATCATAGTTCTAGGGTCCTATTACATAACTCCTTAAAACACCCATATAAGACCTTAGGGTAAGGTGTGAGATGATGACAGACTCTCGAGGTGGCTCAGATAACATCGCTCGAGTGGTAATCTCTATCAACTTCCACTTCTCCCATAGGCGGTTCCACTCAAGCTTAGCATATTTAAGATCAGCTTGGGATTGGTCAAGAGAGAAGCCCAATGACGCCACCTCCTTTCCAATCTCGGAAAAATGGGCTTCGTATAGGGCAATTCTACTAGATGAGGCTATCACTTCCTTTGTTTGAGTAAATTGGATTTGTTAAAGCCCTATATTTAGACTAATCATGTGATCACTGTTCAACGACTATATTAGCAATGGTCATAATTATTAATGGTATTTTAATATCCAAAACATAAAACCAAATAAGTTTATACGTTTTAGATAACCATAATAATACATTTAAGTAGACCAAGATGAATTTTCATTAATGAATTTTTGGGTTGTTACATGAGTGATATATTTTATAAGAATTTATTGAATTATGTACTGAATACCTATCTAATATGGATAATGTTGGTCTTAAAAATATTTCAATAGTGTTTACATTGATGTTAATGGAATTTAAATAAGATAAATTATTAAAATATACATTAAAAATTTGGAGTAGACTCAATTGTATGTTTTTCATAATATTGTGGTGGTATTTATATATATTTAAATAGGTAAGAACATTATTATAAATTTAGATTGAAGAGGTGGTAAAGGTTATATATCAAATAAACTTAACCAAAAGTTTATTACTTTATTTTGTGACAATTTTTATAAAAATTTATTTAGAAATCCTAAATCCACAAGTGGAAATCCATAGTGGTTAGAACAAAGAATGAGTATTCATGTATCATCTTAAATTGGTTATATAGTTTAGGGCTATACATTTGATATAAAAACAATTATTAATGTAGTAATGTGAAAAATATAATATTCAGTGTGGTGGATGAATTGATGCATGTATCAGGTTCCAGGGGTATATCCCCATATTTACATGAATACACATTATTGTTGGGATCAGTGAGTTATGATGTATATTTCAAGTCATCCAGATGGGGGTGTGGGGGGGGGGGGTTAATTCAAGTGCTATAGTATATAAGAATTTTCCTTTAACTCTTAGTCATTAACCCGCACCTATCATTAAATATTTTTACCTTATTGGAAGGAAACAAGTTTAACATCTATTTATTCCTATCAAACTGAATACTAAATAATAATGTACAAATTAAACCACATGAACATAGTAATTTTTATATGGATCACCTACTCAAGGCTAAGTCCAAGGAGTATACACAAGATGGTACATTAGTGTACTAAAATCGGTTAATAACTCACAGTTTCAATCGATTAATATTTTTATTATGGGAACTCTATGCTAAGGATAATTTACTTTGTAAGGACTTAATGTTTTATCACTAATCCCTAGTTAATTAATTTGAATATAGAAGTTTGTTTATAGACTTATTGGTCTCCTAAATATTATCAGAAGAAACTAATTTTATATGTATCTATAATCCCATATTTTATGTGATGTTAAACTCGAGGCCACTGTGCTTACTCTTATTGCATGCTAGATGAGAAAGACATATCAATTTTAGATTCAATCCAATGTTTTTTACATGGACCACAAAACAACAATGAAAAAATCTATATGAGAGTAATTCTATATTAGAATTATCTTTTCTTCACTTCAACCTATTCTTACATTACCATATATAAAATATAAAACTCTAAAAATCAATATCATTATTTAGAAACCAGATATAAAATATTCTTCCAATCAATGTCACTTCTCCTTGATTTAGATCCATAATTCTCCTCATTATCCTCATTCTCTCTGTACTGTTCAAGAACTACTATAATAGTTTTTGTAATTCTCTTCAACGTTTAAGCCATAAATTATTAACCCAGATCAAATATCATGTTTCTCATATTCCATTATATTTCCTAGAGTCTATTAGTTTTATTATGGTGAAATTAATCATTATATGTAAATCTATCCAAAAAAACTAAAGAAATTTTGTAAGGATGTCGACCCCAGTAACCTAGAGCCAGTACCAAACTTTATTACATTGGTATATAAATAAAAAAGATGAATCTTGAAGGATCGAATAGTTTTGTAGCTTAAATAAATAAATAAATAAATAAATAAATAAGTTTAAAATTACAACTTGAAATGAAATAAATCATAAAGACTCCTTTGGAAACACTCTTATTCTTCTAGATTATCTTTTCATGTCAT
The DNA here is from genome assembly GCA_963277665.1 of Viscum album. Classification (NCBI taxonomy): domain Eukaryota; kingdom Viridiplantae; phylum Streptophyta; class Magnoliopsida; order Santalales; family Viscaceae; genus Viscum; species Viscum album. The sequence goes on from OY728129.1 coordinate 244,436,551, forward strand.
TCATAATATTCATCTTGGCATCCTAGGGAAAATAAAAATAAGAAATGGATGATCTCATATGCTCAATAAAGGTAAGCACTACAAACGAGGCATAAATAATAAGGCATGATGAATAACTAAAAGTACACATGCCATTAAAACTTAATCTTGAACATAATATAACAAGAATAAAAGCTGATTAAATAATTCCATAATAGAACATTACCATGGGTATTATACTAGTTATATAATCACATGGACTATCAATTACTAGTTTCATAATGAGGGAATGCATAATGTTGTACATCTTAATCATACCATCAAGGCCTCGTTCCAAGACCAAACATAAAAGTGTAAAAATCTAAACTAGTTTCACTACTATAAAATAGGCATTTAACAACACTAGTATTTATCAGCGCTAAAAAAAGATGTTAATAAATGGAATATTTATCAGTGATAAATAAAGCACTGATAAATTTATCATTTTATTAGTGATTTATTTTTAGCACTGCTAAAAGGAACCTTTATAAGTGCATTATTTTTAGTACTGATAAGGAAAACAATTTTCAGTGCTTTATTTTTAGCAACGTTAAATATTTATATCATCCACACTTTTTAGCACTCATAAAGGTCCGAATAAATAAAATGATTTAATTAACTAAATAAAAAAAATGATTTTATTGATAAATTTTTTACATGTTTTATAAACTAAATAATTATTGATAAAAATTAATAAATTGAATATACTTTATTAAATATAAAATATTTATTAATTGGATAATTACGATAATTAATGTTATGAAATTATATATATTAAATATATAAACATATATTAATGTATATAAAGATGATATATATATTAAAAAATATTTATGCACTTTACATTAAATATTTATTTATTTATTTATTAATGGTTTATAATTAAAAAATAATATGAGTTAAAAATATTGACTAATTTCATAATACTCGACATAAAATTGAATTTCATTTGACTTTTCAATTTTATATAATTCAAATGTGTGTTGTTTTGATTTCACATATAGGTAATTAATGAATTTATATAAACAATTCTCACACATAAAACTTATCCATTTTTCAATGTTGTTAAAATGTATTTATTCTTAATTTATTCAATTTCACTCATTTTTAACATATATGCATGCACTTAAAATTATATATTCATTAATAATGTTAAAAATATATTTTAAATATATATATATATATATATTTATATAAAAATTTATATTTACTGTATTTATACAATTATATATTTATAATTATAAATAACTATTTTTTTAAAAGTATTTTTACATTTATAAATTAATTATTAAATATATTTAAATAATTATTATATTTATAACAAATTTACTTAAATAATCAATATATTTACTATATTTATATTTATATATATATTTATTAAATATATATATGTATAATTATATAAATATATATAATTATATAAATGTTATTTGTAATTTGTTTTCTATATGTATAAATAAATAATTATAAAACTATAATAAATATATTTAAAAAAGAATATATTTACTATATATATATATATTTATTAAGTATATATAAATATTTAAAAAACATTTATTTATAATTATAATTATAAATCCTTTATTAACATTTAAGTAATAAGTTAGGATAAAACCAACTTTATCAGTGCTTTTTTCACGTGGATAAAGATGATGATTTATCAAATCTAAAAAAGGTTCTAATAAAATGAATATTTATTAGCACTATAACTATAGCGCTAATAAAGATTGATTTTATGAGCACTTATTGATTAATCACTAATAAAATTTCTCTTTATCAACGCTTATTTGTAAGTGCTGATAAAAGTGTCTCGATCTACTTAGAAAAACATAACCATTTGGGAACCCATCGTGATATCAGAAGCTTTCCATGAAAGCCACCTGCTACCAGCACTCCTCCATAGTGAATCAATACTCGATTCACACCACTCGAATGCCTCTAGTGGGTCAAAAATCTCATCCGACATCCGATATTTTATTATAGTTAGGGTTTCTGAAGAGTGTCTTAGATTTTTTTCAACCTAGAGAGGTATGCCTTCTTATATTCTTTGTGTATTTTATGTTTTTTTTATTTATTCTTCGATGATGTCATTTTTATGGTCTGGTGAGTGTATACTATTTTTTAGGAACCAAGTTCGTAGAGTGATGTATGTTCCTCTATTGGTTATACTTACCAAAGGATATAGTTTCTCTTAGAAATCACTATGGTCCATAGTTTTCTTATGGAGTTTATTCAAAAGGGAAATCCCCATTTATAAACATGAGGTTTTATCAAATCAAGCCTTTTCTTTTTGAATCCTTATGGTGAAATTAGTTCATGTTATTTTTGAATATTAGGTTTTTATCTATTTGATATTTCATTGACTATAAGTGAGTTTTTATATGTGACATGTATGTGTGTCTATATAGCTATTGAATCATTTATTACTAGGTCATTTTTCTAACAGGTATACCTATATTAGTTAATGACAATTTTAGGTATGCATGTCCATTGGCCCAAATGGTCATGATTGAATTTTTTTCTACCTATGGTACTAATTGTTTCTATTTTGGGGTGGGGGACCACCTCACATTTATGGGTTTTTACACCAAAAGTTTGAACCATTATTTAGCGACTTTGAGGTGTGTTAAAGTTCATACGATGATATGAACTCATTTTTTTGGGTAATTTAGGCTACGGTCATTACACTATCCATCTTTTGGTTTACACCTATAATGTTTAGTGATAATATTATTTATTATCTGCCTTTATCTCCCTCTCTTTATCATATTCATCAAGATGATTCAACATAGTGTATCCATCCACGTACTTATCCTGTATCCTCAGACTAGAGACATAAAAAATAACACGATTCATCAAAAATATGATGCATCCCCTACGTTCCTTCTATAGGAATCCTTCTCACCCTCACTCTCTTTATGTGGATTACAATCAGGTATAATGGATTCCAACAAATCTAACATATATCCTTGGTATAATATAATGTGTTAGTGTGTATACTACTTCTATAAGTTTTCACTGGATATGATATTCTCTTTCTCCAATTTAGATCATAAGGAAAGTGATGTAGTCATTTAACATTACCTTATCTAAAAAAATAAAATAATATTTATTACATTTTATGGATTACTGATTGTGATGTTATTAATGATTATATTATATATCCCACTATATTTTCAAATCCCAATGGCCCTTATTGGTTGATTTGGTATATCTAGGCACTCGTATATTCTTGTATAAATGATCCATATTTCTCTTCATTGAAGTATTAATCCCCTTGAACCATGATTTATTCCTTTCTTTACAAATGCACCAAAATGCTACCAAAATAATGATAGTTGTTCCGTTTTCTCATTAGTATTATTCCTCAATCCCTAAAACCACTAATTCAGTTGATAGAATGAGAGTTTATTATTGTTTTTATCATATTTAAGTTTCTTATGACTCCTTAATTTCATTTATTATATTTTAATTTTTTAGGTGACTTAAGAAAGATTTTATGTGGAGTAATTCTTTTCTTAAATTCAATTACTCATTTTCTTCAACATAATGAAATTTTTTGAAACAATAAAATGTTGTGTTTCTCTTATTAGAATTTTCTATAAATTTCACTCAATTAATGAATATATTATGTGTATTTATTTATATATTATATAAAATTAATCTTGTATAAACCCAATAGAATTGGTATGAACTGAAAATGTATGCACGCAAATCGTTTGACAAACAAATATATTGATGGAGTTAAATAGTTCATCAAATTTTCAAGAGAGTATACAAATAACTATTATAAAATCCTTTGTTGGTGTTTACATTGTTATTATTACAGAAAAATTAGTGTGGAAGTGTTGAAGAAAATTTTATTTTTATGGAATAGATCAAAGCTATAAATATTGGACCAAACACTGGAAAAAACTAAATGTGGACATCGATTAGGATGATATTATGGTTTATGAATAATTTGATATGAATACCTTTGTAAAAGATGAGGGAGATCGCATGGAAGAAATGAAAATGGAAATTGGAGATGACATTAGTGATTTTCTAAAGTTTTTTGAGGAGTTAAATAGCTTTTCTAAGAAACTATTGTATACTAGTTTTACTAAATACACATCATTGTTAGATGAGTGAAGTTATATAATTTGAAATATAGTAGTGGATAGAGTGACACCAGATTAACAAAATTACTTGGTCTTCTGAAAGATATGCTACTAGAAGAAAATGAACTACTATGCCAAACATATGATGCTAAACAAATGTTATGTTTAATGGGAATGATCTATAAAAAATAAAATCCTTTACAAATGATTTCATATTTTTTTCACAAGGACCATGAATCACTCATAAAATTCCCTTAGTGTGGTGCATATTGATACAAGAAAACTGAATTTGGTCTTTCGAAATCTATATGGAACTTTCCTATAATTACATGGTTTAGAAGACTATATGAATTTCAGGAAATAGAGAGACAATTAACATGGCATACAGATACAAGAATTAAATATGGAAACCTATTTTATCCAGCAGATTCTCCTCAGTGAAAGAAAATTGATTCTCAGTTTCTTGAATTAAGAGATGAGCTAAGAAACTTTCGTCACATGTTATCTATAGATGGAGTAAATTATTTTGGTGTATAGAGTAGTACTCACAGTACATTGATCATCATGTTGGTAAATTATAACTTTCTGCCATGGCTATGCATGAAGTGAAAATAAATTATATTGTCTCTACTTATATCTAGATTAAAGAAACCCGATAATGATATTGATGTCTATTTGGATCCATTGATCAAAGATCAGAAATTGATGTGGGATACATGTGTTATATGGTATGATGCTCATATAAGGGAATAATTCACATTAAGGGTAATGTTGTATGAAATAATAAATGACTTCCCCACTTATGTAAATTTACCGGGATAGATCAATAATGAAATGTTTGGGTGTCCCATTTGTGGAAAAAACCCATACTCAGTTTGGTTGAAACTTTCCTTGATGTATAAGTTTTTAGGAAATCAGAAATTTTTACCTCTATAATAGAAATACCGATATTGGATGACAAAATTCGAAGGAAATACCAAACAAGTCACTACACTGACTCTAGTAATGAGCGATCAACTATAAAAAAAATAAAAAATATTGACACTATTTTCGGTAATCCATTTTCCAAAAACGTTCTAAAATCTTGTTGGAAGAAAAGATGAATTTTCATTGAATTACTATATTGGAAATGATTGTATATCAAAAATTTTCTGTATGTCATGAATGTAGAAAAAATTTACATGATAGTGTTGTTGGCATGTTACTAAATTTCCCTGAAAAAACAAAATATGGAATCAAGGATAGGTTGTACTTGATTGAAATTGGGATAAGGGATGTGTTGGCACCGGTGAAGGGTAAAAGGTAGAATTTTATTCCTACATTAGCTTACACTCTATCCAGATAGGAAAAATTGAATTTTTTTCCTTACTGGTGTAATATTTCCACAATTGTATTCATCAAATATCAAGAATCTCATTTCAATGTCTAATTTGAAGTTAAAAAAACTAAAATCACATGACTATCATGTTTTGAAGCAAGATTTAATGCATGTTTATTTCTATTACATTTTTCCTCAAAATGAACAACAGACATTAACTAGAATCTTATTTTTTTTTCAAAGTCACATGCATTAAATTTTTAGACCTAGTAAAGTTTCCCATCACGAATAAGGAGATTTCAGTCATATTATGTAAATTAGATATGTTCTTCCCACCACCATTCTTTGATATAATGGTCCACCAGATTTTTTTGTGGCTATAAAGGTTCAACTATGTGGTCTTATCCATTACAGATATATTTACCCCTTTTGAACAGTAAATGAATATTTTGAAAGTGTATGTCTAAAATTGAAGTCATCTAGATGGTTGTATTGAAGAATGACGTATTGTTGAAGAAGTTATTGAATTCTGTACCGATTACCTATTATATGTTGAAGGAATTGGTCTCCCAAAGTCTGTTCACATTGAATGCCTTATGGGAGAATGGATTTTCGGAAGAAATGTTGTTACAATTACCTTGACAAAGCGGTAATAAGGAAATATTTACATATTAAATAATAGTGATGATTTTGATACATAAATTGATGTCCAAAAATAAATTCTTAGATATTTGAATACATAAACGGATGAATGATGAATATCAAATACACATAATAAAAAGTTTATAGGATAGTTCAGAGATCAAATTTATAAGGAGTTATCTAAAAATATGAATTCAATTATCGAACAACTTCAGTGACTAGCCAGTGGACCAAATGAAAATGTTATATCTTATACTAGTTTTGTAATCAATGGTAATAAATTCTATACAAAATAAAATGATGAATTAATTATGATGAAAAATAGTGGTGTTACGCTTGTGGCTAAAGCGATGCACATATTTGGTTACAAAGATAGAAATCCAATTTATGCAAATCTGTCATATTTTGGAATTATCAAATAGATATAAAAGTTGTATTATAAAATATTTCAAGTGTTGATTTACCATTTTCAAATGGGTTGGGGATATAAATGGAGTGAAAGTTGATGAAATGGTCTTTGTGAAGGTAAATTTTAGTGTGGAAGAGGGAAAATATGGGACGTTCGTAATGGAATCACAAGAAGTGAAAGTATTTTATATCACTGATCTGAAAAACAAGAAAATTTTGATTGTACTTGTTGAGACTAAAACAAATGTTGATTTAGATAAAAATTCAATCGGGGAAAAAAATTTCATTGGGACATCACAATCAGTTTATACCGGTCCCAATGTATAAACTTTCTAGTACATTAGAGAGGACCACAAAGAGGGGATTTGGATTCATGATAAAGGAACCAAATCCTTGAAATCTTTAAAAAATATAAAGCGGGTTCAATGATAATGTAAAAGTGTTTTTAATATATTTTTTTTCCATATTATATTATTTGTTCTCTACTGCATTAACAGAGGTAATTTTGATGTTTACACAGTAAAATAATGTCCATAGAATTAATGTATTTTTTTATATTTATGTTTAATTTATTAATTTTAAGTATTAATCACATAAAAATTGTTTTCATATATATGTGGATTATTTTATTCAAGTTTGGGTTCTCTATCCATATTTCATGCCCTTCTTCACCAAAACAACAACATAATTCTTCTTCCTCACAAATGTTTCGACCCTATAGTGGTGAATTTATCACATTCTTTCGAGTTACCTCCACTGTCTTTGTAGGGAGAGAAACAACACCATAATTTCTCATTCACAAATGTAATATTGATGTTTTTACAGTAAAATCACTGTCTATTGAATTAATGTATTGGTTCATATTTATGTTCAATTTATTTATTTATAGTATTCTCAAATAATAATTGTTTTCTTATACAGTTGGATTATTTTGTTTGAGTTTCAGTGATTTTCCCATCTTTCATACCTTTATAAACCAAAACTTCTACACAGTTATTATAAGGCCCCAGCCTTAAACCTTACTTAATCTTGAGATATTACAAGATTACACAATGTGGATCTTTTCAGGTTTAGAGTTTTAGAGAGTTATATCATGAAACTTTCATTACATTCCACATTTAAACAAAGTGGTTACATAAAAGACAGTATTCATTTTTCCCATCAACAGAAACATATTTAAAATAAAACATGGATTCTTTCTTGACACTTCCTTGACATTATCATCATATCATGTACCTTTCCCTTGACCAGTGAAAAACATTTCAAAAAAACTTGGGATGAGCATAAAAAGCTCAGTAAGGGTTATAAAAAAATATGGAAAGGAAACATGAGTTCATATATACATAAGAATGAAATCATACTTTACCCATAAAAAATAGGCACTTTAACATACCTCATCAAAACATGAATAAATCATAGAAATCATAAGACATAAAGGTAACTTGAGGCATTCATAACATTCTTACGTAGGGAGTAACCCTCTTGGTTAAGTTTAGAATACCCATCACAGTATATTCCCTAAATCTCTTCGGAGAAACCTTAATGTTTCACTCCTTCACGTTACCCAATGCATTGGAGAGATATATCGGGCTCACCTGCCCTTAGTCTATCACGAAACCACCCGTCTTCATAATAATGCCCAAGAACCATAACATAATCATATCACATAAAACATGCATAAAGGAAACATAACATTTCCACATTTTAATCACAAGATATCAATACAACACATTGATATAATAGAAACATTATGAAAACCATTTTCAATACCAAAGTAAAACATTGTATTTATTTTTCATTTAAAAAAAGGGTATGGCTTGTAGAGGAAGCCGAAACTCAAATAATGGTCACGTCGGTGGAGAAGTCGCTGTCGCCGCATACGTACGACAAGAAAAAAATTCCCTTTTGTCTTTTTGTAAAATGCTTCGTATAAAAAAGATTCCTTTTGAATAAGCATAAAAGTCAAAGGGGTTTATACACCGTATAAAAGAAGGTTGTGTATAAAATAAAATATGCCTCAATGAAAGGAGATTGAGACGAAGTCCCATACCACCTTGAAGCTTTTAAAATTTTAAACCATTAATATCCATATAAATAAATCCTTAAAACCATTTTGAAAACATGGATATTAATAAGAACAAATCATTAAAACATTTAAAGCGATATTTTGGTTAAAGGGTTTTTACCAAAATTAGAGACACTTGAATACAATAATTGAGGAATAACATTTAATCAGAACTTTATAATATCATGAGAATAAATGGATTTATGATATAGTATTCCAAAGGACAGTATATACACCATATAAGAGTGAATTGGTGCATAACAACAATGAAGTCTCAATAGAGATGTAAAATGTGATGAAATCCCTTATAAAGAAGGTATCCTTAAATTAAGGATAAATCAATCTCAAAATTATGTGTGACAAATATAAATACACCCAATAAAATTGGATATTAAGTGTAAAACTATAAAAGGTCATTCACACATATTCAAAGGATGACATATTCAATAACTAAATGTTGAACCCAAAGAAATCAAAATTGGGTTAAAAAGTTCCCTTGGTAAAATTCGACAGCCTAACGGCGTCACTTCAAAAATTCAGAAAATGAGTTGATGAGAGATAAGAAGGGAATCTCATCACTTGGACATAAAATTTACATCAATCAGGATATAGAAGAACATATCCCAACATAATAGTATGTGAATTAAAAGACATAACAAACTAAGTCTTTTAAAAAAGAGGAGGGTGAAAGGTTCCCTTACCTTCTTGGGTAACTTTCGAAAAGTACACCACATTGAAGAAGTGTCATACAATGAATATGTAAATACCCATAAATGGAATTATATTACAAAAGGATTGTAATAATGGGCAGTACATAAACCACTCAAAGGAAATTGTGGCAAATGTAGCATAAATCTCACAGGAATAAAAGTGAGATGAAAAATCCCTTACGAAAACTCGGCAGCCTAACGACGCCACTTAAAACTTCAAAAAAATGGATTGATGAGATAAAATAGGGTATCTCATCACATTAAAATAAAATGTACAGAAAGAGGAATATAAAAGAACATCCCCCATCATAAAAAAGAGGATCTTAAAAGAAATGACATAAAGGAGAGTACTTAAAGAGAAAGAGAGAGGTTAGATCTCTTACAAAAATTTGGCAGCCTAATCGGTGCCACTCAAAACTTACAAAATGGATTGATGAGAGAGAATAGATTCTCTCATCATATGAACATAAAAATTACAGTAAGAGTAATATAAAAGAACATCCCAATCACAAGAAAGATGAGCTTAGAAGGAATGACATAAAAGAGTGTACTTAAAAAGAAAGAGGGGAGTAGGATCCCTTACCTCAAGTCCGACTTGTCTTGTTCATTTCTTTATATTCCTGAATAATAAACTTTGGTCAATTTATAATTGCTTAAGGACCTCCTATAATTATTATTATTCATTTCATATCACATATTTTAATGTTATAATAATTGGTTAATAATATGAGTTCATATCAGATGTTTTTGTCAAAAATTGAACTTGTTGGGAATTAATTTTCCATGTAGTTATAGGTACATCATATCCAGAATAGTATTTATGTTTTAAATATCATATATATCCAGTATATATTCATTTTATACTATTCCATAGCATTTGGAGATAAAAATTAAAAGCACCGTTCATGGAGACGGTAGGCCGTACATACGCATGAACACTACTTTAATTTTTTGTCATATTAATGGAATTAAAACAAAATGAGATATATATATATATATATGTTATAATTCCAGAATGATATACATCATTTAGATTTAATTTATTACTTATATATCCATTATATATATGTACTTATAATAGTACATAACATTTTGAGACAAGAAATGAAATGTACCGTTCATGGAGACGGTAAGCCGTACGTACCCATGAACGCTACTTCCATTTCTATTTCATATTTAATGGAATTAAAACATAATTATACATAATAGTATTCCATTATGGTATCATATATAATATAATTAAATATATCCTTTATACGTACCACATATGGTATTAACGAATCAAATCACTTTGAGGGGGCGGTAGTCCTCACTTCCTTAAATGAAGATATCGCATTTACCCATAATGGAAACCATAATGGTATGCCATAAATGAAAAATACAGAATCTTAAGTAAACAATAAACATATTTTATATCATATATAAATATAGTGTCATCTTAATGGACACCTTTGAAGGTGTTAGAAGAATGTTGAACAATCATCGTTTCGTGAGGCAGAAAATCGCCAACCACAGAAACAGTATGTTCTTTAACCATTAGACGAAGGTGTGTGTAAGTGTAGTTCTAATACTTATTATATCAAAATCCTATTATATTTAAGATACTGGATTTGTTACAAAATAAAATAATAAAAAGAGTTTAGGGGGTTGGAGAATCAAAATAATAAAAAAGGACACAAGTGAAGACATTACCTTAAAATCGGGTAACTCCCTTTGGTTTGAGGTCAAAGGCTTCCTTGGGAAGACTTCTGCCCAAAGTGAGGCTTCAAGGAGTAAGGGAGGGAAGTGGAGAGACAAAATCGGCAGGGGTTGGCCGAGCCAAAGGCTTTGGGAGTGTGGGTAAGGAGGTAGAGGTGGGGGCCTTTTATAAGAGGAGAGGAGGGGCACTCTTGTAAAGTTACAAAATGTTACTTTATTTTCAAACGAGTTTTGAATTTAAAATGTCCCACATTGATGTATTTCTAGGATAGGATGATAAGGGTTCTAAATCCACTCATCCAATAAGTTTTGGACATGTTTAGGTCTTAGATATTACATTATCTTTCCATTTTATTTAAATCGTTAAATAATGAGGTCATCGCTGCATCATTATGATGTCATAAATAATTTAATTTGTTTAATGTCTAAAAATTATAAAAAAATACTATGATGTAGTAAATATTTTTATATTTACAATGACTATTTATAGTCAAAAATATGACTTGTATAACCCCATGTAAAAATTGTTTTAGTAAAATATCTCATGTTTGTGTCATTTTTACTTTAACATTAAATAAAAAGATATTTATGTCATTTCACAACCAAAGTGGATCCATGGGGTCCCCAAGTTGACCCATGGATTTTCTTGATCGGCCATGACACATAAAATGAGGGTAGGACATGTGTCTAGGTCATTTCATTTTATTAAAACATTATTCTTACCATAAACTACACTAATTATCTCTAATCGTGATTAAAACTTAATAAGTTACTATTCACCAAAAAATTATTTTTATCCATTGAACCACATTTTACTTCTTAATGACAACCATGTATGTCAGATTTTTGAAATTCAAAACACAAAGATGGAAAATTTTCATTTAAACCGAAAAATCAGTTTTTATAAGTACCACTTAGTGGTTTCACTATTCATCAAAAATTGAAGTTTTTCAGAAAAATCCCAAAAATTTACCCTAAGCTATATTTGATATTCCAAATTCAAAAATGAATTATATTTTAAAAAATTCAAAACATATAAGTCACATTAATTAATTTAATAATTAATTCCGACTGTCAGAGCAAATAGCGTGTTTTTATGAAACAATAAGTATCAAAAGATTGACACTAGTTTAAGTCTGATTTCAAAGTGAAATTAATTCAAACGTCCACTATTGGATTTAATGGTAAAAATATATTCTAATTTCAATTTAAAACCAATTCAAAAGATGATCTAATCATATAAATAAATTATGTTAAAAAGTGGTTTTGAATTAAAATACAACATTTTGCACTATTCATTAAAAAAATGAACTTTATCAGAAAGATACCAAAAATTTACACAAAGTAAATTTTGATGTCCCAATTATTAAGAAGAGTTTTATTTGGTCCAATAGAATGTATAAGAGTGAACAAAACTATATTTAATGACGGTTCTCCATCAAAAGGCGATAAGTGAACCTTTAGTGAAAAACTAGGGCATATACACCTAAAATTGAATTCTTTCCGTATTTTAAGCCTTTATCTTTTATTGGTTAAATGTAAAAACATTTATAAACATATATAATCATATTTTAGTTATTTCTATCCATTCCCGCCAATACAACGACTACATGTTAACTACCATTTAAAATAATATTATTTTATTATTAGAGTGCAACGTAAGATTCCCAAGAAACTCGTTATTGCGTGTTGGGTACGCCATCGAGCGTAGAGTCCCCTTTAAAGTCATATTAATATTTTATTCAAAAATATGGATAAATATGAAAATGTCTTATTCTTTATTTACTTGGGGTGTTGCAGTTATTATCCCTCAAAAACTTTTCTCCCTTGAAGTGGTGTATTTATCACTTTATTTCAAGTTACCTCCACTGACTTTGCAGGAAGAGCGACAATTCTATCTCTTCTCAATTAGAGAGGAAATCATGATGGTTTCACAGTAAAATCATTTTCCATAGAATTTATGTATTGTTTCATATTTATGTTAAATTTATTTTTTTAGTGTTAATCAGATAAGAATGTCTTTCTTATGTAGGTGGATTATTTTGTTCGAGTTGGGGTGCTCTGTACATCTTTCATGTCTTCTACAATAAAACATCTACACACATATTCTCCCTCAAAACCATTCACCCCTATAGTGTTGATATTTATCACATTCCTTCAAGTTCCCTCCATTGCTCCATCACAAGGGTATTCTTTAAATTTTTAGAGTAAAATAATTTTTCATAGAATTAATGTATTATTTATTATTTATGTTTAAATTTTTCCTATATATTATTACTCAAAATAATTTTTTTCTTATATAGGTGGATTATTTTCTTGAGTTGATGCGGTTTGTTCGAAGATTCTCCTACAGTTTTTGGAATCTCAATATTGAAAGTCAATGTAAATAATGGTAACATTGATATTTAGTATTGTTTCGATACTTTGGGGAAATCATCTGTTCCTCAATCTGACACATGATGTTACTGGTATGACTCAATGTACTCATTTCAATTTAAATTTTACAATAATTTTAGTAAAAAATACAACTGACATAACCAAAACTGTTCAAACATATTCATATTGTTTTGATAGATTAATACAATGATCCATATATCATTTGTGACATGTAAGAATCAGCTACACCTTATTCCGATGCATGATTTGCCTGATATGACACAATGTGTCTGTTATTAGTATAAAATTGACATTTAACTTTTAAAAAGTTCCACTCACTAGAAACCGATTAAACACGCTCATATTTGTTTTGATAATTTAGGTCATCAATTCATAATTTTTTTGTGACATGTAGGAATTATTCCCACATCAAACAGATACATGATGTGATCCGTATGAGTCAATGTGTGTTTTTCAAGTTTAAAATAACATTTTAGTAAAAAAGACAAGTGACGTAGTCAAAATCAAGAAAAAACATTCATTTTGTTTTTATACTTAAGGAAAATAATCCATTAGTCATTGGAGATAGGTAGGAATCAGCTGCACCGTATTTTGATGCACTATATGATCAGTATGACTATAAGAGAATCTTTGTTTAAAAATGACATTAATTTTAGTAAAACAATATAGGACTACTCAAATAGAAAAAGCACATTCATATTGTTTTGATACTATAGGAAAATAATATATAAGTGATTTGAGATGTGTATGAATCAACCACCCCTCAATACAACTCACAGTGTGACTAGTATGATTCCAAGTGCGTGAATTTATTTAAAATTGATATTAATTTTAGTAAAAAGGGGACCTACTCAAAACTAAGAAAACATATTCACATTATTTAAACACTTTATTAAAATAATACATAAGTCATTTTTTATATGTAGGAATATTCGACACTTCAATCTGATACACAATGTGACCGGTATGAGTCAAAGTACATGTTTCATATTTAAAATGACATTTTAGTGAAAAATACTATATACATACTAAAAAATGAGAAAACACATTCAGATTGTTTTGAAACATTAATAAATTGATCAATAAGTTATTTGGGATGTGTATGAATCAGACTCACCTCAATCCAATGCACAGTGTGACTGATATGACCCAAAGTGCGTCTTTTTATTTAAAATTGTCATCAATTTTAGTAAAAAGGCCAACTCAGTTACTCAAAATCATGTGAACACATTCACATTGTTTAAATAATTTAGGGAAAAAATATATATTTCATTTGTGATATATAGGAATCATCCGCACCTCAATCTGATGCACAATGTGATTAGTATGAGTCAAAGTATGTGTTTTAATCTTAAAATGAAATTTTAGTAAAAAGAAAAGTGACCTACTCAAAACTGAGAAAATAATTCAAATTATTTAGAATATTTATGAAAATTATCTATAATCCATTTGGGACATGTATGAATCTGTCTCACCTCAACTTGATGCATGGTATGACTGGTATAGCTCAATGTTCATCTTTTTTATTTAAAATTGTCACTAATTTTAGTAAAAACGAAGACTGACCAACTCAAAACTTGGTAAACACATTCACATTGTTTAAATACTTTATGAAAATTATAAATCAGTAATTTGTGATGTGTATATATTAGCCACACCAAAACCCGATACACAATGTGATCGATATGAGTCGAAGTGTGTGTTTCAATTTTAAAATGACATTTCAGTAAAAAAGACAAGTGGCATACTCAAAATTGAGAAAACACATTTATATTATTTTGAAACTTTATAGAAATGATCCATATGTAATTTGGGATGTTTAGGAATCATTTGAACCTTAATATTATGCATGGTGTGACTCGTATGACTCAAAGTGCATCTTTTTAATTAAATTTGTCATCAATTTTAGTAAAATGGACAATTAACCTACAAAAATCTGAGCAAACATATTCATATTTTTTTGATACTTTAATACAATGATCTATATGTAATTTATAACGTGTAATAATCATCCACACATCAATCTGATACACAATATTTCCAATATGACTCAAAGTGTCAGTTATCTGTTTAGAGTCGACATTTTAGTTCAAAAAGTGTCACTCACTAAAAACTAATCAAACGTGCTCATATTTTCTTGATAAATTTGGAAAATGATTCATATGTAATTTATGATGTGTAGGAATATATTTCACATCAAACTGATACACGATGTGATTAGAATGAGTTAAAAGTGTGTGTTTCCATTTTAAAATGACAATTTAGTAAAAAAAGTGACATACTACAAACTGAGAAAACACACTCAATTTGTTTTGATAATTTAGGAAAATGATCCAGAAGTCATTTGAGATGTGTTGGAATAAACCATGCCTCAATATGATTCATGATGTTATTGGTATGACTCTAAGTTATTTTTATTTAAATTTGACATCAATTTTAGTACAACTAACACTTTCTGTTAATTTATTTTTATATATTATTAATAACATTAAAATTATTTTCTTATATAGGTCTGTTCATTTTCAAGTGGAGGGGTGGGTTTTCAGAAATTTCATGAATTGTTTCAAGATTAAAAGATAATGGAATGTTAATTTTTTTAATGTATTTAATAATTTCAATTTTTTTAATTGTATAAACAAATGTTTTAAATATATTTAATATAATGTTTTCTCTTCTGTTTTTTTAATTTAAATTTATTTAAATATTATATTTATATTTTTTTTTGATATCTAGTATGTTTCTAGTGTTGTGTTGTGTTGTTACAATACATTTTAGTGGGTCTACAATGTGATGTTGTAGCAAACTATAGTATGTCCCTTTATCGTCACTTTTATAAGTGCTAATAAAGGTATACTTTATCATATCATTTATAAGTGTTCATAAAACACACTTTATCAGAGATTTTATAATTGATGATAAATGTTTAATTTAGTGGTGCTATCTTAGAGCACTGATATAAGACTAGTTTTTTTAACCTCACTCATATAATCAGTGCTTTTCTAGCATTGATAAAGGCAATTTCTAGCACTGTTAAGGATAGTTTTGAGGAGTGTTTTTCTCATAAGAACTAACAATGTACGGAGGGGATCTAACATGACCCACCTGAGAATTATTATTTAAAATAAATTCCTAATATGAAAGGGGTGAAATATAATCAACTTATACACTGATATTGAAACTAGCATAATAAATTCAAATAACTTCCCCAATCAATAAACACAATCACTAACTATTCAGAGTAATATAGTGAATGGTATCAAGATAGCATCACCACAATCAAACAAATCATAAAATAGTCAACAAAATATGGTAAATGATATCATAAAATATTAATCCCAATTAAACATAATAAACAACAAGGGTTGTAAAATAGATGTCAATACTCTTATAAAATTATTGAGGAATTCTTGAGGGAAATACTCTTTTTTACTTTTTTTAGAAGAGTTATTTTGGAAAAATAATTTTATAAAACCCGAAATTAACTATGATAGTTTTTCATGATAAAAGTAATAATTTTAGAAAAAAAATGTTTTCTTAAAATAGATTATATATGGTAACTTAAAATGGGTAAGAAATTGAGACGTTCCCTTTAATCGGGCTTGCGTATAAGGAAAAAATGAGAAGGGAACCTTGAAAACCCTTTATTATCCCATAAAATATGGATACAATGATGTGGATATGTGATCTTGGAACATAAAAACATATATATATATATATATATATAATTTAGAGTAATTATATAAAAATAATGAATAATTACATTGGTGTATAGAGTGACAAAGCATTACCTAATTGAAAATGGATGTTCGGGAAGAAAACCCTTACATTATGTCTGAATGTGTTTTGAAATTGAACTCAATTTCTTGGATAATAAAATTATATCCATTAATCAATTAATTTAGAATATTTTATACATGTATTTTATTTATTATAATTTTTTTAAGTTCTTTTATGGCCCTTTTGAGTTATAAGATACAATTTTATTGCTTGGGAGCATTCGTTTCCTTGGTTTTCATGATCGGTATACTTGTATATGAGTATGGATGTTCAATGGGATTGATTAAAATTCTATATAATTGGAATTATATTTTACGAGGAGAAATAATTAGATAATACATTTAGTGATAATCGTTTAGATTATTACGACAGTTACTGTTCATAACAAACCCATTTTGTTTTATCATTTAGTATTATGTAAATATGTTACTTAAAGAACATAATAAGGCTGTAATAAATATATTATATTATTATTTAACAATAAAAATGGTTTCATTACTATCCTTGAAAATTAAATTGAAGAATGAAAATCGGGCATCCATGCAGGTTGTAAAGCGGCACCTCATAGACGATGATTTCTTTTTTAGAATAAAAGAGGGAGGGAAAGGAGTTTGAGAAGGATATTACATTGACATGATATCATTATAGTATATAGATAACACTAGAGTTATAATTCTCGATATTACATAGGAGGTGAGGAGAGAATAATAAATGACTAGAACTTGAAATGAAATTAAAAGGAAAAGGAAGAGGATTTTACCTCTTGAATACTCCTCCTTGAGAACCTCCTTAAGGGTATTTTTTGGTATTTTGTTAATAAAAAGAGCTCATATACATGATTTAGAGGCTTGGGGAGACTATTGGTCATAATTTTTACAATCATTAAGTCTTATATATGTGAGGAGAAGTGGTGGTGAGGGTTGGTATTTATAGTGGAGGAGAGAGGTGTTTTCTGACTATTTATTTCATTTGTTTATTATTTTGGATAAAGACTATAAATAGTTTGATAATTATCATCAAAGTTATTAAAATAATTAAGTTTAGTTTGAGATTATTGTTCTTACATTATTCATGACTCAATTAATAGTGTATTTAACTTATAACATATTTATATCATAAATCACCATATTTTACTATTCACAAAAAATTTATGTATTTCTGAAAAATCCATAAACTTCACCCTAACCATTTCGTGATGTGTAGAATTAAAAAATGGTCTCCGTTTTTTGAAAATAATTTTCTAAATATAATAAAATTAATTTTTAATTTATACAACCATTTACCTAAAAAATATTGATTTTAAATTTATAACTGAATTTATAACACTTTAAAAAATTAACTAAGGTATCATAAAATTATCTTAAAATCATAAGACATCACAATGTTAATTTATGAATACATTTTATGAAAATAAAATTTCATTTAAGTAATTTTATTAATTATAAAATTATAATTAAATATTCATGACATACAAAAATACCAACACTTAATAATTTTTAAAATATTCATTTAATTATACTATGATATAATTATATCATACTTTAACACATGAGATCCATAAATTTTATTTATAATTTCATTTGTGAGGTTACTATTCCTTGGTTTGATTTACTATTCATAAGGTCCCTATTACTATTTATGTGTTCATGTTACTATTTCATCGGTATAGGTTCCTTAAATAAATTTTATTTCTTTCATTATTCATTTATAAAGTTTATATTGTGTTACTTATGTGGTTTTATGTGATTTATACTATATAAAATAAAACTAAGAAGGGAAATCTCATTGATATAATTCTGTATCATTAAACATTTCTCAATATTTTAATTCTAACTGAATCTTCATATAATACAAAATTTATTGATATCATAAATTGATGATCATAATTTAAGTGTGACTAGATTCAGCTCTAAAAAATTCATAGTGTGTCATCCATTATTATAGTATGGAACACGTAAATTGCCACATCCTCCAAATATCATGATTTAATATAATTCCACCTCATCAAAAACATAGGTCTAACCTCTTCTAGATATTTATGGCTTGGATGTATTGTGACAAGACACTATTCCTCATAGTGCAATTTAAAAATAATGAGAAATACAAAAATAATCAGGGGGTATTCTTCTTAAAGTGAAAACAAACATTCATGATGCAATATATTTTTATATGGAGTGAAACTCACTCTTTATTTACGTATTGATATCTCATTGCTATGCAACACCACCTATTGTGGTCTGATCCCATCAAACTGATCTTCCAGAGTTACGCCAATATTTAACTGTTATTTTTGCAATATGATTCTTTTAACATTTAATCCTATGTATATTTAGTTTAATTCTACTTAATAATCATGACACAACTATAGTTTATTTCAATTTTATTTTGTTTCTGTCAGAAAAATCACCTTAATCTCTTCTCTAAATACCCCCATTCATGCTCACACTTCTTCCAATATCATACTAATATGTAATCAATAAAGATTACCCAATTTAAAATCCACTATTTCTAGATCAAATCATCATTCATAAATTAATATCCATGTCCTCAAATCATATTTATCCTTTTCCAAGATAGTCCACCATCACTTTTCCACCACATAAAGAATCCATTATAGTGATTTCAATGATTCCCCTCAATAATTTTAAAACATATCTATATAATTAAATGTAATATTTGTCAATGATATGAATAATTCATCACCAAGTGTGGTATCTATATATGGATAACCATATTAAACATCATTTAAGAATCACCATATCACTATGGTGAAACATTCTATTTTCTCCATGATCTTTCAATATATCACCGTAAGGATACATTTTAGCTCACACTTTGGATTTTATCTACTCATAACCATGTTATTTATCCCCAATTAAACACAAAATAACTTATTTAACTATTATTTCCAACCTCTTCATCATTAATATATATCCATTATTCTAAACACTTACCCAATTAATTAATAACAAACCCAATTCATAAAATATAGCATCAACATTCTCCCCTTTTAAATTTTTGTAATATTTCAACCATATGTCAATATACATTAATCAACTAGATGTAAAATATTACACACGCCCAGTATATAAGATCACAAAAAAACATATATGTATTTATAGTGCAATTATTTACCCCCTTTGAAAATAAAATATGAAGGGATTTTCATTAGATTTTCCTCTCTGTTATCTAAACTATGTTAATATAATTTTTTCTCCATACGTTCTTTTTAAAAATGTATATTTAGATTTAAGGAGTCAAATATTCACCTTTAAAATTCAATCCAAGTCTCTAATAATCCTCAAATTACCTTTTCATTCTTCTCCCACTTTGGTTTAGAATAAAATTAACTTTATATCTTTTAATAGTTTTTTATAAATCCAGATTTAAAGAGTTATAATTATCCCTTTTACATAAAACTTTTTCAAAACATTAAGAACATTTAATCATTTTCCTTCTCTTAAAAACCTTTAGTCTCAATTATCCACTTATAAAACATTATCATCTTATATTTAACACTTATTTATCCTAAATATTTTATCTCATCTTGATACCCCATGTTATGTTATCAAGGTATCTAACACCACTTCATCAAAAATATTTCATATTGTCTTTCAAGATCAAAACCACTTTCAGGTATATATTTACATGCAGTGAATTTTCTTGTGTTGGATTACCACTTCTCATATTGTTGATAACAAATAATTTAATCCTACGGAGTCATAAATCATTTTAGGTAAAAATGTTCTATGTTAGAAATATCTATATTATCATCTACGCTCATTTATTCCTTTAAATATCATGTAAATAGATATTTTTATCTCTTTAAAATATATTTATTTTAAATTAATAATTCTTACAAATGATCGTCAACCAATAATAAATATGTTACAAAATTTGTGAAAAAAAGTATAATGTATGATACAATTTGATACCACCCACTATAATATACTCATGATTCCAATTTGTTCAATGCGATTTCTTTTATTAAAAGGTACTTATACTATGGTAAATGAATCAAATATATTTTGATACTTTACACACTCTCCATGAATTTAGTATCTCTTTATACCAATTTTTGAAATAATTTTCATCATGGGAATCTTTTTTATAATATTTTAATATCGAAAATAACAATAGAATGATATCAATTTTTTAGTCAAAAAAATATAAAACATGAAGTCTGTTAAATTATTTATTCTCCACAAGGTATTATCTTTATTATTTATGGTTTTAAACCCATTATTGTAAATTAATATGTGTACTATATCAAACATTATTCCTATTTAGGACCTCTATACCAATTGATTTCCAAATTTTATATAAAACCCTTTCATTCCTCCAACACCAATTTAAATTAAAAATTAGGTTTTGATTCCCATTTAAGTTTACCTAACACCAAATTTATTTTTAGATTATTCTTTAAAACTGCCTTTAAGGCATTTATCAATTTATAATACAATCACCCCATGGATAATATATCCCCGTTAAACCTATATCACTCTAATAAATATTATAACAATTAAAATAATGGGGAATGTGGTTGGCCATAGTGAAGTAACCATTTACTTCAAAGTTTACATTAATACTTCTGATTGGTTATTCTTCATGAACCACCATTAGAAAAAACTTCACTTTGGGTATTTTCATTCAGTTCATCCAATATATTTGGGTTTGAACTAATCTTAATTGTGAGGATAATGCCATGTATGAATTTTTCTTCATCGTTAATGTCATCATTATATCTTACATAATTATTCCTCTTCCATAATGAGGATCTTCCACTGATTATATATTCTTTTCTTTTTGTGGTGTAAGTGAGACCATTTACGTATGATTTATGCTTTTTTGATTCATTTTCCATTAATAATTCCTTAAATATATTAATCTATAGCGAGTCTTTATTTAAATAACCATCGTGATTTTGTTTAATAGTGGAAATTTCCTTCTTCTTACTATATATTTATTTCCATTTTATAAATAATCGATTTTTTAATAATATAACAGTGGTTATTATGCCTTAATTTATTATATTCTATCATATTCTTCTTCCAAAATAATAAATCTTTTTATTGATTTTGAATTTTTTTTCATTTCATTGTTATAACGGTCATGACAATGGAAGAGGTGATTTCTTAATAGCACATCCATTACATTTATTATTATAATACCTCAAAATATGTTCATGTATAGCACAAATATTTTTTTTTTGATAAATTCATATGTTATTTGAGACAAATCAGTTTGTTTTATTATACCATGAATTATTTTTGATTATACACACACATCCATGGTGTTTCCCACAACTCCACAATAGTAAAAATTTGTCGAAATATTTCTTAAAGACCTTAAATTACATATTTAGAAAGACCCTTTTGTTTTCATTTTATACAATACCATGGTAGGGATATCTAAAATTATATTTGCAGATTTAAATGTTATTTCAAGCTCTTTGATCTGGACAACCTTCTCCTTAAATTCAGATAATATGTTCTCCATTATTGATCAAGAATCTTTCCAGTATTTTATCCTCTATTAATGTTTTGTTTTGAGAGGAATCCCATTTTATTTAAGCTATTTTTCATTCCCCACTTGTTCTCCCAAACCACGAACAATATATTCAATAGATCAATTTTTAAGGGCTGTATCTATAATTTAACACTATAAAAACAACCTCCAGATTGATGAATATATTTAATTTATATTTCTTCTTTTGATTTACCATCCATATAAATCTCCAAAAGGGAATCCATATCTTCATATTTTGAAAATATTTACAAAAAATCATTAACAATAAATTTATCAATAAAATAAATTACATATACCACAATGGGTGGGTCCTTATTCTTAGGGAATTTATTTTTATAGCTTTTCTTCTTTCTGTTTGACATAAGAAAACATTTTATAAGTTTTTCCATTGAAATATAATTAACAACATATTTATAATCAACTCTTAAAGATGATATCTAAACATATACATATTTCTTATATTTTCCAAAAATTTATTATTAAATATTCCACATATTAAATGTAATATAAATATAAACCGTATTCCTGGGAACCTAGTTGGTTATTCCTTAATGTATAAACTTTTGTTTTTTGGAATCACAAATACATTCACAAAGATTTATAAAATCAACATCATGGTGTTTACACTCTACAAAAGTATCACCATAATCCTAGAGAAATAATTATCTACCATTACAAGACATTAAATTTAGTATAATTATAAATAATAGGCTTCAGGTATGTTTCCATTTGTGAAATAATCTCTAAAAACATATATAATAGATTTAATCTCTAAATCTAGTCCTTTGAGATTTGACACCACATGCTTTGGCTAGTGGGTTATGATGTATTCCCCAACGTACCCAGGGAGGGGGTGAATTAGGGTTCTTCCCAATTAAAAAACTTTATATTTAATCTTAAACATTAAAACTCACCCATCATTATATATTATTTTATAATTAAAGGGAATATATTTCAATCTACATTTTACTCAATTCCTATCACACTAAATACATAACATGAATACATAAATTAAAGCAAACATACACAAGAATTTTTACTTAGTTCACCAATATTGGGATATATCAAAGAAGAATACACAAATATATGTGAATCTATAGTAAAATCCCCAAATAAATAATTTTTATATTGGATACAAATTTCTATTGTGGTCACTCCATGATAAGGTGCACTACCTTTTCAATGATTTAGGGTTCACTCATAGCTTACTCATGTACTTTTTCGAGGTTCTAAATTAGTTAATATAATTTTATGACTCTTAAATATTAGAATAAATAATGGAATATATGTTGGTATCCACTACTAGTTTTGATAAAATACTGGATTCCACATCATCACTCTTCCATTTATTCTTAACCACATAAAAAAGACCCATAAATGGAAGATCAAATCTGTTGTTCTTCATATGAACCAAACAATAACAATACATGACTCTATATGAGAATAATTATATAATATAATTATCCTTGGTTTTCCATATCCTCTCATTAAATAGGCACATATAGAAAATAAAAATATATCAGTAATGATTTCTATTTAGAAACTAGTTGAATGTGTCAATTATTCTACTTTATACCTATCCTCCTAAATTTATATCCAAATATATCAATGTAATCCTTATTCTATAATTACTATTTAAGAACTAATACATCATTTTTTATAATGAAATTAAACCAATAAGATATTAACCAATGGATAGGATAAAATCATCTCAATTTCATGTTTTGATAACTTTCTAGTTTTACACATGTTTTAGTGGGTTAAATCCATCTATCTAATTAAATTCATCCACTAAATACATAATAATTATCTATATTTTTTTAATTACAACTAAATTTCATAAAATACAGATTCTTATAATATCATAGTGTGATGAACATCATTACGGTGTTTTTATATTAAATTTTAACCATTTTGTAGTCTGACATCTATGATTATGGTATAACATAATGTGACAACCAACTCCTATAATGATATTGAATTTTTTTGAATTCACATCAACAAAATCATGGGGCCAACCACTTCTTCACAATCCCATCTTTAATTTTTTAGATCATTCACTATTCCTATATTTCAAAATCTCATGAAACACAAAATATTCACATGGGATTTTGTTTAAGGAATAAATATATATTCACCATAAGACATATATATTTGTTTTGTGATCCTAACTATTTATTTCTTGACTGATATTTGTTTTGATGTGACACCACATGTTGTGGTGTAATCCCCTAAACTTATGCTTCCAGAGTTGCACTAATATTTCATGTAGTTTTCATCACTTTTCAAATGTCACTTCAATGAAACAACTTTAATTTTTTTTCATTGATTATTTCAACAATTAATCTTATACCACCATATTTTAATCCTATAAAATAATCAAAATTTGAATACAATGTGTTTTAGCTTGATTTTTTTGTCCTTTAACAAATGACCTTCAAGTATGTCTATAATTACTCTACACAAGATCAATATTGTAGTTACCTAGAATAAATAGAGATTACCCCATGTAACAACCTTAAATTATACAAAAAATCATCATTATTCATGAAATATACATGTCCTCAAATATTTCTTATCTTTTCCAAGATTTACAACTTTCACTTTTTTATAACTCCAAGTATCCAATGTGGTGACTTAAATGTGTAGTATCCTTGACCAAACTACCCCATAATAATATGACTTACAATAAGTATTGTAAAATTTACATTCCCAATACAATTAGGTTTTTAATATTAAAGTATTAGTAGATATATTACATAATAAAAACCACACTTTTTATTCAATGTATATCTTTTCCAAAATAACATGTTCTTTGAAAGATACAATTTATTAATTACAAAAAAATCTAAATAAATTGAATTTTGACTTATTTATTGGTTGAAATAATTCTTAAACCTTATAAGAAATAATTTTTAAATATGGGATGAGTATATAAAGCTCAATAAGGGGTATAAAAAAGTATGAAAATTTACATGGCCATGGAAATACATGAAGACACATAAATATGTTTTTATTTTAAATAAAAAAATATAGTTATATAAGGTTAAAAAGTTATATTCACTTATTAAATAATCTTATTTTCCATTATAAATTAAAACAAAAGAGTTACATAAAACAAACACATAATAAATCATGAAGTAAATATATTAATCACAAAATTTTCCCAAGTTATTAAATTCATATTACCCGTAAGAACTCATAATCACCCATAATCACCCCTAATGTGATAAAATAATCAGTTAATTCTAACATAAATTATCTAAAGAATAAATAATAAACCAATAATTATGGGGATATATCCCAAGACCAGTAATTATTATTTATAATGTATAATAACCATAATATGAATGAAACACATTGAAGATTTCATTTCAACTCATAAACACAAGTAATAAATTTTACACTAATAAAAATTGAAATGTGCTAACCAATTACTTATTGAGAGGAAAATAAAAAATTTGAATGGAATATTAGAAAAAAACTATCAATAATAAAATGAGAAAAAAATTCATAGAAAACATTTTCGAGAGATTTTAGTGGAAGAATAAAAACCTTTAAATTATTAAAAGAAACCCCTTACATATTTCCATGTTCCTTCCATGTGATTTTTACTCTATAAAAAATTATAATGTGTTGTTATATATTATAAATTTAATAATATTTTTATTATATAATTCTATATTTTTTAATTCTCATAATATCCTATTTGAATCTAATTTTTTGTTTTATGTATGTGGTATTTGGTTATTTAAGTTTGATAGCCGTGTTAGTTCAAACCTACGTCATTATGAAACTTAGGGTTATCAGTAATTAGGAGTTAAAATATATATATGAAACGTTTTTTATAATAATTATTCATATTCATTATTCTTTTTAGTTAGTATTTAATTTCCATCCACCATATATTGTTTAATAATCAATTATAAATTTTTGAAATTTTTTGTTTATAATATTTAACATGTATATATGTATGTGCCAATTTTTTTTGTGGTAATTTTTATAGAAATGAACATATTATTACAAAAATGAGATAATACACCACAAAGAGTGATTTCCTACCCATGGTAATTGATTTAATAAAAAAGAATGAGAATAAAAATAAAATTAGTTTTAAAAAAACTAAATAGAGACCTAATCAACCCACTATTATATATTTGTATATAAGTTTATATCCACCATGTGGAATAATCTTTATAATAATGAGATTAAACAAAAAGGTAAATTAATATGAATACCCCATCCAAGAGTGTAATAAACCACGTAAAAGTGGCATGATAGGAAAAAAAGGAAAAGAAGGAAAAATAGAAACTAAAATAGAATTATATGTTATTAATAATATAGTTAGTTTTTGTGTGTTTTGTCTTCTAAGAATGAAACAATTAGGATTAAAACGTATTTTGGGACATCATAGTCATTAAAAATATATTTTATACTTATATAAATAAATTAATGGATAGAAGTTTATAATTTTGAAAATAAAAGTAAATACTATCTTCACTGTTATTTAAAGAGGATATATTGATTGTGTTATTTGGTTGAACAATGGAATATATGGGGAGTAATAAATTAATAAGGGAAATTTTAGATAATATAAAGAGATATTAAATAAGTGAAATTTATACATCATAGGAATGGATTATAAAGAGCAAGTAAAACCTATATTTATTTATAAGATTTGGTGGTATTTTCCCAAATATTCCTTTCTTAAGGGTCAATAATTTTATTTTTAAGTGTACATTGACTCATAAATGGATAAGAGAATATAATTTCAAGCATTAATTATATGAATATGACTCAAAATATTTTTTATAATTTTTTATTGATTTATATATAGTTTTTGACAATCAAATCCCATTGACATTCAAGGTTTTCTTTGTTATTTGAGTTTTAAAATATTTATATAATTATGTAATTCCAGTTATAATATTTAAATAAATTATTTATAATAATATATATCTATTATTTTTGGGTATAAACTTATTCATTCCAAATATTTTCACTATGTCACCATATTTTACTTTTTAAAAGTCGTGCAAGAATTGTGTGAACAATGACAAGTATTTCCAAAGTTTTCTTGAAATAAATATTAATTGGATATTATTTATATAATATTTTAGATATTTTTTCTTGTAATAAATAGTCTACTATTTTATATAACTTTCTATATAATTTTAGATAAAAATATAATAATAGGAATGAAAATTTAATTTGAATTGAAACTCTTATTTTAAAAAGTAGTTCAAATGTTTTACTCAATGTCATACCAATTCAAATTCACCTTTTTATTTTTACAATTAATATTTTAGGTATATTAAATATATTAAATTTTTAATTAAAGTTTATAAAATGTCCCATATCATTAAAAAATATATAATTTTAAGAATTGCAATTACTCTTGAACTCAAATTCATGTTTTAAAAGAAGTTTAAATGCATTACTCAAACTACAACTATTTGTAATTAATCTATTTATTTTATAAATTTATGAATTATGTATTTGTAGTTTTTTTATAACTTTTGACAAATCTCTTGGGTGCACTGCAATATTTAATTCATCCATTTATGAATATAATATAGATTTTGATCTAAACATGAACTCTTAATATTTTAAAATGATTTCAACTTTATTTATCAACCTCTAATGAAATAGAATTTTAATATTGAACATTTTAATAATAATGTTTTATATATATTATATTAAAAAATATTCCATATATTTATCAATTTTTATAAAGGATTATAGAAATTTATAAATAAATTAGTAATATAATTCAATTTGAATTAAAACTCTCCTTTTTAAAATTAACTTGAATTCAATTGTATCACTCAACTTATATCGTATTTGAATTTGAATATTTACTTTCAAGATAAATCCCTTAAAACTTTTAGAGAACATAAAATGAAATAAAAATATGCTTTATAAGACATTCCATAATTGTTTTTCCATAAATAGTTATTTTACATAACAATTATTCCATATTGTAAATTTTATTTAGAAATGTTTAACAAAATAATTTTCATCTATTTTTGGAATAATGATTAAAAATAAACAATTAATTCTCCCAAAATAAATATATCACTATTAAATATTATCATTTAAAAAAATTCATAATACATTAAAATATTATATATATATATATAGTTCTTATAATAACATATATTTCATTTAAATCAAAATTTTCGTTTCTATTGTATACCATGATATTTTTTTCTAAGATTCTTTATAAAATCATAACAGTTATATATATATATATAAACTTATAAAAAATTCTATAAATTATGAAACATTATCTAAGATTCAATTAAATAAATTTTTATATTAAGAAATAATTATTTTAATAGATAATTATAACAAATAAAAACCAACCGTATATATATATATTATAAAAATAAAAACTATAAATATTAATCAAAATACTTGGATGGTGTATTATCTACCCCCCTAAAAAAATTGCACCCTCACAATTTTATTTAATTGGTAAATGGGTGGGGGCACTTTTCTTTCATAACTTCTTTAGTTTCCCATGTTTATTCTAAAATCATTTTATTTCTCTATAAAACTATACCTTGAGAAATTATCTTATTTCACAATACTTCTTATATACATTCATGAACCTGAATTGATTTTTTCCCATAAGAAATGTTTTTCTCCATCTTGACTACTCCACAGATTAATATATGAGATATATTATGTATATATTGCCTTAATAAATAAATATGAATAAAATTATATATCTAAGTTAAAAATGTAAGCAAGTTTAGTCTATAATCAAACGAACCCACTTTCTCTAGAATCTCATATGAACCAATAAATTTTGTTTTTAATTTTCTTGTTTTATCTAAACATATAACACATTTCAATAGAGTTATTTTAATAAAATCATGCTATATTGAATCCAATGAAGTACCCTTTCTTAAATTATTTGCATAGATATTTTTTCCTAATTTAGCTACCCATATATAATGTTTAATTAATTTAACTTTTTCAAAAATATCATCCACCATTTTAGATTCTAATAACTTCCTCTCCCAAGCTTTATCCTGACAAGTTAGAGTTCAACACCGCTTTCCATACAATGCTTCATAAGGATCCATTTTTATACTTGAATTAAAATTGACAATATAAAAAATTATCCAATGAAATGTGTCTATCCTAAGATCTTTGATAATATCATAAACAATTCCCAATCACATCCTCCATTATTGAATTCTCCACTTTGATTTTATATCAGTTTAAGGTTGAAAAGTTATACTGAAAGTTAATTTAGTACATATATACTTTTTAATTCCCCTCTAAAATTTGGATATAAACTATGGATCATTATTAGAAATAGTTGAAATAGGAACTATATATAATATTTTTATATCATTTAAATTTAATGAATAAATATAATATAAAAATATATTATCTAAAATAGAAATAAAAGTAGAAGATTTATTCAAACAGTCAACAATATCCCATATTTTTTATTTCCTTGAAATGTATAGGGAAACCACATGAAAAAATCCGTGGATATATATTCCCACTTCCATATGGAATCAATAATAGCATAATCATTCCTTATGGTTATTTTTTCTCAGCTTTAATCTATTGAAAATTGAATAATTTCAAGGTAATATCAACAATATCTTCCACCACTCAGGGCCATAAAAAATATTGTGAATATATATATATAAATATTTTTGTTCCAAGATAAATTATATATTGAGATCTATAAAACTCACTAAAAAAATTAATTTATCAATGGATACTCATTCGATACGCAGAAAATATTTCACAATATTATAACTCTACATTCATTAAAATAAAACTCATGTATGTTTCTTTGATTTATCAATTTTATATTCTAATTTATTCAATAATTTTATTTTTTAGTATGAATTATTCACACTAATAATGATGATTGTACTGTTACTTATGTTAAACGATTATAAGTTTCTTACTTCATAATTTATAACCCAATTTTCATCAAATTATTAATTAATGGATCATGATCCAAATTTAACATAATTAATGTTTCATAATAATTTAAATTTAAAGAATCATTTACTATTTTTTATTTTCTTAAATTATAATGAATTTTTCCATAATATTGTTTTATAAATTTTGGCTAGTTTTTTTGGATCATGTTCAATAATTTTTTAGTGAATATATATTTCAGAAATTTGTATATATATATGTATGTATATCAAATTTATTTCCCTATAAATATTACCTCATAACTTTATAGAAAAAACCAATAGTATTAAAAGTTCATGAACTGGATATTTTTTCTCCAGAGGTTCCAACTATCATGATGTATATACTATCACATGATCATTTTTTATCGAAAAATAACTAATAACCCTTGTTGAAGAATCACTATAAATAAGAATTTCTTTATTTCTTGAAAATATTTGAATATTGGATCAATAACAAATAATTATTTTAATTCCAAAAGTCATTACTTATATTAATTTATATAAATAAATTTAGTAATTTTTTAGGTAACGTGGTTAATTGGTTTGCTAACTAATAAATGTTTTAAAAAAACCATAACAAATAACCCACTATACCATGAAGACTATAACAAGTGAAAAAATTAACCCAAAGTGAATAACTAAGAACTTATTGTGGTCATGGCTCATTAGAAATTCCAAATTTTGAATATATTATCCCCTTACCTTTAATGGATGATATCAAAAAATTAGGTTAAAAACTGAAAATTTTCGAGATCCCATTGTCTAATCAAACAACTCATCAATATAAAGAAAAACTTAATTATTCTTTATAGTAATTTTATTAAGTGCACTATAATTAGTGAACATATTTATAGAATAACATTTCTTCTTAACAAATATAACATCAACACTCCAAAGTAAAGTGAAAAAATGAATAAAAAACTTATAAAAAAATACTGTAATTTCTTTTTAAATTTCAATATCCCATGTGAATATATTTGATAAGTGGTGTTTTTAAATTATCCTAGAATTTAGAACCTAGTCAAAAAGGAATTTTACCACTTAATAAAGTATAATAGTAGAAAAATAATTATATAATACAAAGAAATATTTGTTTAATATTTAAACAATGTTATGTTATAGTATGTTTTCAATGATATGAGAAATATAATTTTCACCCCCTTCTATTATCCATTTCGTAGCTTGTTGATATATTATCCCTGATATGAATTCTTTCTTATATAAAAAATTAAGATCATTTTAAAAATTAAATATAACTTCCTTTTATCTATATTCAATTGGATCATGATATCCTATAAACCAATATATACACAAAATAACATCAAAATCTAATATAGACATGATAGTAATAATTTCAAGTAAAAAAATGATATAGGTGATATTAAGAAGAATTCTATAAACACTTTTTTCTATAATATCACCACCGAGAGTTTTTTTAGAATATTTATCCATTTATTTAGATGATATTTTCATATATAAAATTTAAAAGAAATGAAAAATGTGTATATCTAGAATAAAAAAACATAATTTGATTATAAAAATAAGGCACCTATAACCACTTAATTTGATGAATCCACAACTGTGGTAGTAATAGTAAATATATTTTCCAAACCATTATTTTTTATGATCTTGATGATTTCTACTTCTCAAATTTACATTTGGACACATATTTTCATAATGAAACTTATAATAATAATTAAAAAAATTCACTTCCATTTTAATACCTTGATATTATTTTGGTTCCCCATTTTATATACTATTGATTAGATTAATTCTCATTTATTTTCAATACTGACCCATATGTCCAAATTTACCTCACTGATAGCACCTTGATCTCATAAGTCACTCCTCAATATATTTTTTAATATAATTAGGGTTTTATATAAATTAAATTATCAAATATTTATATCTTATTATTAGTTATTTCCCATCTTTTTATAATATTTATCTACACTTATTCTTGATGTAATGAGATATATACGAGTCAAAATAGTCCATTTAAACCTTATCAGTGAATCAAAATATATTCTTGTAATCTTGAAATTCATAAGTAATAATATCCCTTCATATTTTTTTAAACCTATGTAAAATATATCAAATTTAATTTTATTATACATAATAAATTGTTATACATACGTGTCCAATGTGGTAAAATTTTCCTTATAATCAATAACTAAGTCCTCCTCCTTTTATTTCGGTTCTATAAATATAATTTTCATTCTTATCCAAAGAATATTATGGTAATATTTTTCAAGAAAATTATATTTAAATACCTTATATTTAGTGGTATCAATATCACTATTATCCTTGGTGTTCTTAATTAGAGAGCACCAGTGATCAGTTTCACCTTCCAGATGAAAAACTGTAAGAGTTATCTGATGATGCACCAAAAAACCCAAAACATAAAATATATTCTCTAAAGAATTTATCTATCATTTATTTATCACTAGGTATAAGGATTCAAAAAATGGTGGAGGAAATTTCTTGTATAAACACTCCACTATTGACATATTACTTAATATTGAATTAGGTTGCAACATTGTATTTATACCCTCATTTATGGACATATTTAGTTGATTTAATATAAAAAAATGGTTTGGATTAAACTCCAACCATTTATAGTTGCCAATTTGGAAGGGTAGTATCCTCTTATTTCTTCCCCACTTTATTCACCTTGTTTCCTTTGTGGAAAAAAAATTCTTAAATATATATAAGTTAAATAAAAAAATTTATCAACCCTTATAATATAAAAAACTATCTGATTCTAATAAATCCATAAATTAGTGTCTTATCCGTATGTGTATATAGATATATATATATCTTTAACATCTCTATATTTTCTTTCTATACCATTAAAGTTATCTAAACCTTTATCTAATACCAACTATAACAGCCCAAACATATCCACCCCATATTATATATTTTATAAAAAACATCGACCAACTAATATTTCTATTACATTTAGATTTAGAGTTTATTTTTCAGGAAATACATTACATAATAAAACCTATAATTTAAATGATACACTCACTTAATTCAAAAACAATAACTATAACTATAATTTTTAATTTGTTTTTTTCTACACATACTTAAACCCTATAAAAATAATTAGAAAATATTGTATGAGAGTATAAATCTCAATAATGTAAATAAAAATATAGTAAAACTCATTATACAATAGAAATACATGAAAACACATGAATTTATTTTCTATTTTAAATAATTAACCTTTTTGTTATATAGGTTCATAATATTTTATTCAATCCTAAAATAATTTTTTTTTCACTCATTTAAATGAAATAAAGAGTTAAATTAGAAGAAATAATAATAAATTTTAAATTTTAAAGAATTATCATGAAGGGTTTTTGGGATATTATATTCATATCACTCATAATCACTCATAATCACCCATAATCATTTATAGTGGTATAACATAATTGGTTAATTACATCATAACTTATTTAAAGAAAAAATCATTACCCAATAAATTTAAGGTATATTTCCCAATACCCCCTATCATATTCTATTATTTCGAAGAATAAGAACATGAAAAATAGATAAAATCATGTGTTTCCACACATAAATAAAAGTATTAAAGTTGACCCTAGTGAAAAAAATGAAATGACAACACCAATTCCATATTGAGAGGAAAATATAATTGAATATAGAATATTGATTAATAAATATAAAAAAAAGACAAGAAATAAAATTACAATAAAATACTAGATATATAGTTTAGATAAAGAACTCCAAAATAATCATAATATTAACAGAAACCACTTCCTTCTAAAAAATTATTGTGATACCATTCCTGTATAAAAATACATTTTAATATGGTATTAATATTATTAAATTTAAAAATAAGTATGCTGTATAATTTTATATGGTTATTTTTATTCATTTTATATCATATTTGAATAAAATTTGAATCAAATTTGATGTTCTATTTCAACTATATTTGGATATTGAAGTTCGATAATCATAGTGGTTAAAAATTACATCTTTTTATAATTTGGTGTAATAACCAATTAAGAGTTCCAAAAGTAATATTAAATATTTATTAAAAAGTAACAATATCCATATTAATTAAGGGTTTTAGTTATTGATGAAATTTTCCCACACATATATTGTCTCATAATAAATTAGAAATTTTATAAATCTAATATTTATAATGTTAAACATATATTTAAGTATATGTATAACATTATATGATGATTACAAGATGACATAATAACACACACACACACACACATATGCATAAATGATATAATATATCATGGAAAGTTGTTTACTAATGATGGGAATTAAATAAATAAATAGAGAAGGTATAAAAATTAATTGTTTTAAATTACCAAGTGTGAAAATAAATTTACCAATATACTATATAGTTATATAAGTATATATAAATTATGGAGAGTAATTATAAAACCATATATATTTAACATAATATTAAGTGATTATTTTTAATCAATCAATGATTTAAATAGCCTAATCAAAATTTTCTTATGAAGATATAAAAAATAGAAATAGAAGAGAAAATGAAACAAATTACAAGTTATATATAATAGATCCATTAGACATTTATTTTATATCTTAATAATAAGAAAGTAAGTATTAAACCCTAATTTGTTTAATATTTTATAATCCAAAAAATATTTTATCCATAACCAAATGTAAAAATGTAATTAAATATAAAATTTTGAAGAGAATGGTAAATCGTCCCTTCATCGATCATTAAAAAAACAATATTGATCAAGTTATTTGGTTAAGATATAAAAATGGAAGAGTTTAAAAAATGAAAATGATGAAAATTAAAGATTATATATATATATATTATATCAAATAAATGTATGTATAAAATTTATATATTGTGAAGAGAGAGTAAAACCAAAATTTATAGACAATATTTGGTCATGTTTTAACATATATCCATTCATTTATGGTTAGGAATGTAAGGTTTAAATGAAATTGAACCATAAATGGAAAATATAATTTAAGGTAGATAATAAATCATAAAAATATGACACAACTAATGTTTTGGATATTATTTATTTATTTACAAATATTTTTTTGAAAAAATCCATTTTATATGGGTTTTAATGGTTGTTCCAGTAATTTGAGTTCAAAAATATCAATATTTCTACAGAATTGAAGTTATAATTTTTATATAAATAATTTATCAATATACGCATATCTTAAATTCTATTAAATGTATATCCTTTATAAACCTTATCATTGAAAAACCATTTTTTACTTTTTCATTTCCAGAAAAGCACTATGTCCGCATCGATAATAATTTTTTTTATTTATCTTGACATAGAAAAATAATTTTTGTTAATTAGATATTTTTTAAAATATGTGTTAATTATTTTATCATGTAATATATCTTATATATTTGTATAGAGTATTCTTAATAATTTTAGATAATAATATAATAATGGGAAGTAAAATTCCATTTGAACTCGTAATCTTACTCTAAAAAATAGTTCAAAAGTTTTACTCATTCCCTAAAAAAATAAAATGCACATTTTGAATTTTTAAAATGATATTTTAGGAATATTAAATATTTTATAATATTTAGCATCGTTATAAAATGTTCCATATCATTCTAAATAAAATATAATAAAAAGAATAAAATTCCACTTGAACTAAAATTATTATTTTAAAATAAATTTAACCGTATTACTAAAACCTTAAGAGACTTTAATTCATAAGTTAAATTTATAAATTAATATTTTACGTATTTATAATATTATAATAATTTACATAACATTCTTGGGTGTTCTATAACATTATATACTCATAATTAATAATGGATTATAGATTTTAATTCAAACTTGAACTCATATTTGTTTTAAAAAGACTCCCATATTATTAGTCAACCTCTAAGAAAATAGAATTTTAATATCAAAACATTAAATAAATATATTTTATATCTATAATATTATATTATAATCAATATATTTCCCAATTTTCATAAAAATATTATATATATTTATAAGTTAATTATCAATTGAATTTGATTTGTATTCGAACTATTATTTCCTAAAATAATTTGAATTCAAATGTATTACTCAAATTATAACCTTGTTGAATTTGAATATTGAATTTAAAAATAAATCCATTAAAACTATAAAATGAAAATTAAATAAATATATAATTTATAATATTTACCATAATTTTTATCAGAAGAACTGATTATATGTCACATTAATTACTTAATGTCATATTATTTCTTTTATAATTGTTTGAAAAAATAAATTTAAAAAACTTTTGAAATTATGATTAAATATATATAATTTATTTTATCAAAATAAGTCTATAATTATTAATTTTTTTTTTTAAAATGAAACTGACAATATGATTGAAAAATATATTTTTCCAACACATACTTTATTAATTGAAAAAACAAACCAACACACAACCTATGGTTTCAATATAAGAAAATCACATATTTATGGAAGTTTTTGTTTGGATTTGGAGGTGGTTAAAACCATCTCCATATGTTTCTATGATGGTTTTAAAACACCACTACTAAAGTTGGTGTCGACATCCTACCCATGGTGGTTTCTTCATTTAGTGGTGGTTTATGGTAACCGTCAAAGAGCATATATTTGCTAGTGGTTTGTTTCATTTTATAGATGGTTTTCCAGCAAACAAAAAATGGTGAGGATTTAGGGGAGGTTTAAACCACTAAAATATCCTAAATATTTTTTGACTATAAAACCACTACAAAAATGAAAAAATGCCTCTAAATTATATTGAATTTATATTGTGGATGTTTTACCCATTGATAAATTTTTATTACGTTATACAGTAGTGGTTTAAACTTCCATTGAAAAATAATATGGAATATTTAGTAGTGGTTTGAACTTCATTTACATGTTTCTTTTCAAAAAAATGGACCCGCAGAATCTAAAGTCCCAGAAAAACACTCAACCTTGGAGGAAAACAAACCGACAATGCACAATGGAAATAATACATATAAAAGATCTCCAAAATAAATTTAGCACTATTAATAACTATATAAACATTAATATAACAATTAATGACTAAGTATATCATAATATTAAATGTTTAAAAATTAACTTAATATTCTAGAAATTACATAAGCACTTTGAAATAGACTATTCTAAAATGTAAGGGAAATACATATATCCCTACCAGAAATGACAACATGGTTTTTGAATAAAAGATTAGTGTTAGTTTTTTATATGTTTTTTACATGATGTCTGAATCTAATGAGAACACTAATCACTACCTGATGACCTTTTCTCAATACCCTATGCATCTTCCTCTCCAATTCTTGCTACCGGCACCTTAAGGACAATTATATTGAATATAAAATAGTACATTATATTTATATTTAAAATTAAAACTAATAAATGTTTTTGGACTAAATGATTTTGATGTTTTTTGATTTACCTGCTCACCACCATCCACCGATGAAATATCACAGGGGAAAGATCTAGTCATCTTCTGATATAAATAAATCAATGCCTTTTGAAAGGTGTATATATGATCCTCTTATTCCTGAATTTTTTATTGAATGGAAAAAAACTCCTTCTAAGAATATTGAGGTAGGGAGGGACTAAAACGAGGAGTAGATGTAGCTACAATCCCCGATGGCCAACCAAATACCACATATGGTAATTGTCTCAATCCCATCATGCGCACTCGAACTGGATGCCCCTCCATAAGGAATTGACTAACTGGGTTATCCTTAGAGACTGGGAAGGACTATGTGGGATTGACATCGCATATTTCATTAATTTTTAGATATAAATCAAATATCGGTAATATTTTAAGCAATACATATTAACATATTAATAACTGAAAATAATTTATTACAATGAAAAATGAATTCATACCCAAACTTTTTTGGAAGTCTCATCAACATAACTACTATAATATTTTCTATGAACATCCAACCATAGTTTTGTTTATGAGACATAGTTCCCTAAATTCTATGAATATATTAAAAAAATATCAATCCAAAATTTAATCTATAAAATAGTTAATATTGTCTTATAAATACTTAAACCGATGAATAGATTACCAAAGTCGATCGACTTATAGAAAAACACATTGACCCGGTAGTGTGAGGGTTTATTTTACTAGCTCGACTTGATGTATTATAACTTGAAATATCTTAAAATAAATAACATTTAAATTCAATAGTAATGTATGAAATGTCATATCCATGGAATATGCATTTATAAATACAAAATGAGATTAATATAATAATATATATTTAAATACCACATTCTTCTCTTGACGATGAATATAAGAAAACCTTCTATTGCTCCCTAGGTACCCCTTCGAGTGCCTTATCATATAGTTTCTAAGTTATCAATGAAGTATCATAGAATTTGTTCCACAATCTCTATTTAAAATCATTCAATTTGTTACTGAAAATTTGCAGTGTCCACTTTCATGCTATAAGTTCGGAAATGGAAAAGTGGGAAAACATCTATACAAATAGATTAATTTTTAATATATTAGAATTTAATAACATAATGAAATTAAAATACAGCATAATGTATTAAAATTACCTTTATATGTGAATCAAAAACATCATTTTTCCAATATTGGGGCATATGACTCCATTCAGCATACCTAATTGGAAGGCTAACCAACTGTAACTCTAGCTGACCCAGAATCTATACCAATAATACTATGGAATAATCCATATGGAACCATAACAGTGATATGAGACAACTATATTAATCCCGTTCAAATTAAAGGCATTTGAAATTTTCATATTTCTCTCAACATTAACATTTTTTCCGTATTTTATAAAAAATTAGTCAGCAGTATAAAAAAGACCAATAGCTTTATTCATATTAAAATTTCACCTATAAATTCCACCCTCCAATATCCCTATGAAGAAATAGAAGTGATTAATATCTCCCTCGCTACTAAGCTTGCTGATTGGGGAGGCACTGGATGAGCTACGGATGGGAAACTAATGAAGGGTGTTCCAAAATATGATGGAATAGAGGGTGTGAGGGACAGTGTATGGGGGAAAGAAGAGGATGTCTCAAATGTTGTAGGGAAGGAGACCGATGGTTCCTCATCTGTCAGTATAGTCAAGGGAAGATCAACTGGGAGCCGAATGGGATCAGTAAAATTCTCTCCCTTGACATTCCTATAATTTAATCAAATAAAATTTACTTTAGAATATATATTTCAAAAAATTCATGTACAAGGAATATAAATTATAACATATTCATAGTACTAACAAAAATATATACATATATTTGATAATTAATGACTGTATAAATAATATAAGTGGTTATAAATGAACGGATGAATGCATATACAATCATTTTTTTTCTTCAATCATGTCATTTTTCTGCTCCATCATTATGCTATCTACCTCATCCACCCATACAAGACTAATATTTTTAATATCATGATGAAAAATAAGTTCTTTTATTACTGTTGATGGGATTAAATATCATTGGTCAAATCTTTCACTTCATCACTCATATCATACAAGTCCCTTTATTTTATGTGAAAAACTATAGTCCACCCTTCATCAAGGACGTCTTCCACAAAATATACCATTTTTTGGCAATGATAAGATATACAGATCATGTAATTTATAGTTACCAATATCATTCAAGGGAAAAACTTCAATGAAGTAAATTTCAATGAATGTATTTTAACACCCCTGATAATATCAACCCACTTGCATTTGAATAAAACAACTGAATAATTCCCATGGTTGTTTAATTAGATAATATCATTCAAATTTATATAGTATCCCAATTCAAAATCTGTAAATATACCATTATTTGGTGTTTTCAAACCCTCTTTCTGATCGAATGTATGAAATTTAAATCCATTCACACTTTAAGCATCGAACATTCAAACCTGTTTTAGAGGATCTCGAGCCAGAAACTTCAAATCTATTGAAAAATTATCTTGAGTATCGATATTCATGATATAAAAAAAGCAATATACATTATTAAATTTAAAAAATATATGTGTCAACATAATATATGCATTGGTTAGAATATTTATGAACTTACACGACATGCAAACCATTCTACATGATCTTTATTTATAATGTTTTTTATATATTCATAATTTTATCTTCAGACTCTCATTCATTTCTTTGATTGTATCTCGATCTCTTTAATGAATGCATCTGCAATTTCGCTATTCTGAATAACATATCTATTTTTGTTTAATAATTTAATTTCTGTTAGTGTAACATTTGAGCTCCTCCTAACTGATCATCCAATATGAAGAAATATTTATTATTTCCCATGTAGTTGATATTGAGTCGATGTGACGTCAACATGTACAACTTGATTAAATCTTTTATAAATATCATCCAAGTTTCTAAAACAAAATTTAAGACACTCCTATTCTAAATATACTTTAAAAATAGATCCTTCCGGCTGGGATTTATTTTTCATGTATGATTTCAAATGTCCAAGATATATGTGAAGTAAAATAAATAAAACCTAATTGTGTATTTAATGAAGTTA
Organism: Viscum album; assembly: GCA_963277665.1. NCBI lineage: Eukaryota > Viridiplantae > Streptophyta > Magnoliopsida > Santalales > Viscaceae > Viscum > Viscum album. The sequence continues at coordinate 244,477,682 of OY728129.1, forward strand.
AAAGAATTTTTTACCTAACATTTAAAAAATATAAATAAAAGTTCCTCTCAATTGAATACATCCATCAATAATGTATAGGGCCTTCTAATTTATCTTCCTCAACCAAGTGCACAGTTAAATGCATTGTGAAAGTAAAAAAAGATGGAGGAAAGATCATCTCCATTGCAGAACATTTCAATAGAAATATATCCTAAAGGCTGTCATGATCAAATGGTTGTAGAGTTTTCTCACATAGTTTTTGGAATAATGTTAAAAATTAGAGTATAAGAGAAATAACCTTTTTAGGTAATAATGTTGGAAATTCCCAAGGTAGTAACTACTGTAACAAAATATGTGAATCATGATTGTTAAATCCTTGTAACCTATGATGATTTCAGTCAAAAAAACATTGAGATGTTACTTTAATACCTATAAGATACTTTCACATGTTTTAAAATTCCAAGGAATATATCTTTATCCCTATTTTTCTTTTCAAAAAATGACAGAGCATACTTTACATTCTCACCTGGTAAGAGACCACAATTTATGTTCATTGTTTGTAACTATTTCCAAGCATTGAAATGGTACATAGACTTTCCATTCTCATTAAACAATGTGAGGATTACATTTTCACAAACATTATTCTCAATATTTATAACATAAAGACTATTCCACAAAAAATTAAATTCCCAATTCAAAATTTTAAAGAATATACTTTTTTCTTCCATTGTTGCATTTCTATTTCAATTTTACAATGCACATTGAACTCAGTTCCTACTATAATTAAAATGATACACCGTCCCAAATTATTTTTTAACATTTCCATGTTGTGAAAATATTTCAGTACCTTTCCACAACTTTGGAGGTGGTCTGCGATCAACAAAACCATTGAATTATTTATTTTTCAACCAAAATCTTTGATATGCATCGATAAATATTCAATGAAATAAGAAGAACCATTTTTTACTTTGAGGTAGTCATTCGAGTTAAAAATAAAAATTACAAACAAGACAAGACAAACCTGTGTAAGTGTTCCAATAACCAAAACTCCCAAGTCCAGGGAAGTCAATGATGGTCCACATTAGAGAAGCTTGCATTTTTAACATTGTTCTAGAAGATGCATCATATGTATCAACATTGTTGCTCCATAACTCTTGTAACCCTTCTATTAAAGGATACAGGTATATATAAATATCATTTCTAGAAATTTTTGTCAAGGAATAATCATTAAAATGATAAAATAAGTTTTTTTCATACACATCTAAGAAGGAATATTGTAAGGGATCAAAATAATTGGTCAAATTCTATAACTTGTGGTCAAATTCCCAAATGGGTTGAATCTACAAACAGCCAATCCTAATCACACATTCCTAGGATCATATAAGAAATATGTATGTAATAAACCAAATGTATTCTATAATAATGTTTTCAATACAACCACATTGATAAAATATCAATTTTCTAAATAAATTTTTTTTAAATTTTATCCTTCAAGAATATAATAATTATTCATATTTTATTAAACATTTGACATGGAAGAAATTTAGAATTTAACCGTACAATGACATTTATTGCAATTCATTTTTAATGGAATTCAATGTTCTTCATAATTTCAAATAAATCATGAATAAAAATCCATCAAAAAATTAAATTTATCAAAGAAATGATATAAAAATATACAAAAAAACCATATAAAATAATGAAACATAAAATTATCCTATACTTAACATATTTTTTGTCCTTAGTTATTTAATACTATATCCTAGAAAAATTATGGTTTTAGTTTAAATAGAATGTGTAATTATTGTTCAATAGATTTTTTCAAAAAGTATTTTTCTTCATGACATCCAACTACAATTAAACATTATCATTTAATTAAATAAATATTACATGGATTTATATAGTTTTTAATTTTATAGCCTAATAAAATAAATAATTTTTTAATGGAATTGAAATTTTTTATTTCTTTCTTTGAGTATTAGTTTATATTTCTCTTGATGATTGAGCATGCACACCATACCAAAAATTCATACAATACCTGAAAATGCATTAGGTAATGTGTGATGAAAACACATGCAATAAATGTATATAACTAAAATAATCTAGCCATATCACCATTTAAAACCACATTTTTCATTTCTTTCAATAATTATTTGAAAATGGACACAATGTCCAATAAAATAAAACCTAACCAAACATTCACACTTACTGAATTATTTCATTTTAACATAATTTTCATAAAATATATTTAATTAAAATTCAACCTATAGAGGGTGATATTATAAAATAAATTCATATCTCTTTTATTAATTATAGAAAAAAAAATAAAAGTTCCAAAATTTACACTTATATTACAAATTAAAGCCATGATTATTTAAATACAATTTTAATATCCAAGCTTTAAATTAATTTATATCTTTACAGTTCAATGATATATCACACATTAGATTGATGTTTTTTAATTTGATATAACTATATTTGACCCATTTCATACATTTAATTTCAAATAAATTAACTGTTAAACTTCTAAAATAAAATTTTAAATTTTACTCCAAAAATGTATAACCTATATCAATTAATTTTTTTAAATTTTTGATAACTATATGTCATATCAAAATAATTTTATTTCAATCAAACTATAACATGATTAGTACAATATCATTTATTTCATTTCATGTTGAAATATAATTTAACCTAAAAAATGATCTTTCATTCTGATTATTTCATAGATTTCTAATTAAAACTCTCTTAAAAATTAAATCAATATATATTTGAACAAAATAATGATTTTTAGTACTATTTTAACATGTTAACTTATATAAATAAATAAATTTCAATTTATATAACATATCAAACATCAAAATAAAATTTTAATTTATTATTTGACATGTAAAATTAAAATCAATCAATGATTTTAAATTTAAAAAATATATTATTATACCAAGAAAGTGTAATCAATCCCAACCTATATGTCATGTTAATATTCTAGCCCACACTATTAATCACCCTCAAAATTTTATTCTTCAATCAAAAATATAAATAATATCACCATTTACATATATAATTTTATATTTTTTATAGATGAGTAACTAAATCCAATTCATATTTTGTAATTTAAAAATCCTTGTAAGATGGAAAAATTAAATTTTGATCCAATTTTAACATATATAACTAAAACTTATAATTTTAGTTGATTTTAAACATTAAAAAATTATAAAAAATATGGACCATCATTCCATTAGAAAAAATTATCTTTTAATCACAAAATCATGTTATGTTATAGTAGGATGTTAGTATTTCAGATTAAATTCAGCCTACACAATTCATGTCTCAAAACTAATGAATTATATTATATTGAAATTTGAAAAACAATTAAATTTAAAATGTTAAATTAATATTAACTAGTTGAAAATATAATCAAATCATATGTGGAATGGGAACTCATTTTATTAGAGTAATTAAAATTGAGAGAAAAAATAATGACTAAAACTCAAAATGAAAAGGAACAGAGAAATCAAACCTATATGACATCACCTTCGGTGTGGTCTCTAGTGAATTAAATGGTAGAGAGAGAGATTAGGTGAGGATGATGACTTGGGTGAGGGAAATGGTGGGGGATATAGGTCAAGGGGTGGTGACCGTAGCACCAAAAAGGGATCGAGGTCCACAAGATTAGAGGGCTTGAGAGATACCCAGTAGTAGGCAAGGGGGAAGCACAATGGTGATAGGGTTCGGGGGCAGGGAGCACGAGGGAGAAGGGTCAGGGGAGAAGGGTGGGGAACAGGGGAAAAATTGTCTTTTATTAATAAAAAATTAATGTTTTATGGTGTTTAATAAAAAACTACCACACAATATATTGTCTTTTTTCAGTGGAGGTTTACTAAAGCACCACTAAAATCCTGCTGATAAATAATGAATATGTTGTAGTGTTGTAATAATTAATTTTTTTATTGTTTAAAAGATATAGAAGATGAAAAATACACCATTTCATGAGCTATTTTTTTGACATAGGTGGGTTGATAATGAAATTTCAATTAAATTTGAATAATTGGGAATAAAAAAAGTGAATTTTAGTAAGGAAGTGCCCAAAGATAAACCCTTTATAATGGAATCAAAACTAGTGTAGTTTGTTTATACAGTTGTCCTTTCATATCAACATTAGTCCACTGTTCATTTAGAAATAAATTAAAATTCCAAATTGAGTGTTTATCAATTATAGGATAATATTTCCAAGGGATGTAAAAAGTGTTGTAAATATATGGTTTCAACAATAATCGATCAATCTTGGGGATTTTGATGATCGCAAATACCCTTGTTTTTTTAGTAATTAAGTTATTTTAATTTATTTTTTGAGGATTATATTTTTTGAGAAATTTATTTTATCTACTATTTAAAGTTTTTATCTAAAGTTTTTTGGTTATATATTTAAGTTATCTAGAAACATTATTGATACCCTATATTTGTAATAATAATGTATGGTTCTTAATAACTATGTTTATAATGAACATATGGATGAGATACCCTATACTAGTGTAAAAATGTACATCAGGAACCATACTTTTTAGAATCAAACCTACATTTTTAAACTAACATATGGTTTAACAACCCAAAATTTCGAAGACCTACCACATGTTTTTAATTGTGCTTTTTAGAGTTTCCTTACATTTCACTAGGTCAACAATGGATTTTAATTCAAGATATTTTTCTCATTTTCTATATCAGTATTACAAAAATAAAATATCATTTAAAATATGATTAAAGACCAATACAAAGGCCCATGTTCTATTGTTTAAATTGAAAATATTTATAAGGTAATTTATAACTTTATTTGAATGTTTTAAATTCGAATAAATTATGATCTATCATGCGATATTCTTGGATGTATTCTACCAATTGTAAATCAAGATTCTATTTTTAAATATAGATATTTATATCATTTATAAATGTAATACGTTTTTGAATATAACATCTCTATTATTTTTAATAGCTACAATTTAGAAACATACATGTTTCGATCTTATACTGTGTAATTGTTGATATTCTATTATTTCTTCTATTGTTCTATTTTTATATTTATTGAAGATCATTTAAAACATGGGCCACACTAAAGATGTTCTTTCTTAAAGACTCATATCTTTGAAGAAATATATCAATCATATGTAAATTTCTACTATAACTATAATCTAAATCGTTTTTCAATTAGATCAATTAATCATGATTTCAAAGAGTATAAACTACTTGTACTCAATCTTGATGGTGGAGTGCCATATTATCAAACTAATTTATGGATATTTTTGGTTATCTATAAAATATCCAGAAGGCCCTATAAAATCCTTATTGTAAATGTGTAAACTACCTTCACTCAGTTGTAAAGGTTTTATGACAAGAAGTTCTGTTTTGTGAAAATCACCAAACTCGATGAGTGTTGGTGGAGAAAACTAGGGGATCTGTGTGTCTTGAACCAGTATAAATATATATATTATTCATCTCTATTTTTCTTCTGCATAACACTGATTAAATAAGTGAACACTGCATAAGGAGGTATAAAATATATATATGTTAATATTTTTAAAAGAACAGAATTAACCGGCTCTTAGGTACCTTTTTATTATTCCCACCTAAAAAAATAATTTTATGGTATAGCTTATTAATATAATGTCTTTTATACTAGTGTCTGCCATTTATAGGTCATTAACATAGTCAATTTAGGGGAAAAAACTTCAACCATTATAGTAAAATTAAATATTATAAAATATAGGATTACTATCACTTGGGTTATATATATATATATAAAGTTTTATATTTATATGTTTTTTGTTTAGTATAAGGATTACATATTCTCTATTATTTATCTATCTTGTGTAAAAAAATTATTCTCTATACATTATATTACTACTCATCTCGATGAGAAACATTTCAATGATCCTGAATGTGGGAAAAAAATCACGCGTGATCAGAAATAGTAAAAACAAGAGTTTCATTAGATGATGGGTTTAAAAGAAGTATTTAATGAAACAAAAGAAAAAAAAATTATGTCATATGGTATGATTGTGATCATACCCTTAACCCTAATATATCAATAATAATTAGTTATATTGGGGTCTATACAAGGTTGAATGTTCTAACAAATATCGATAATTGGCATAATTTCATACCTATACCGAAGTCTATTTTTTGGTGGGAAATACTATAAAACACTGTAAAAATTTCTATTCTCCCACTTTATATCATGTATTGAAATGTTTATTTTTTTTATTTTAATGATTGAATTCAAATCAGATGATTTTAGAGTGTATTTATTTTAGATGTTTATGGAAAGGAGAACTGATCTTTTTGAAAAATACTATCCACTACGTACATAATAAATACTCACCAGGACATTGATTTTCACTAACTAGTGTTATATACCAAACTAATCTAAAAATAAATATCTAATTAATTAATTTATTAACATTATAATAATAGTTTCAAGTTATATTGTAAGTTATATTAATTTATCTAGAATGACATGTATGAGATAGTAATTTCATATATTTTACTTTATAAAAATAAAATTGTTATATATAGATTAAAAAACATTTAACAAAGCCTCAAGACCCATACTATAAATCAAGGAGGGGGTATAATACACTTGAACAATAATTTTTTACATTATTTTAATTAATAATAGAATGAATAATAAAAAAATATTGATTTAATGATGCTGAGGCACATATTGACCAATTAAATCCCCCCATAAATTAATCCCATTTTAATTTGTTTGAATAGAGTCATGTGTTAATAATAATAGATAACATGTGGATAAAAACAATTAAAAATAATGAAATGGATTTATAAATGAAGTAAAATTTCTTAATGTTTTAAATTATTAAAAAATAAAAACATATATTATGTTTTTTAACTGGTTTAGGAATAATATGAATCATACAACAAAGTTGAAAAATGGATACATTTAGTGGGTTTAAATAATTTATAGAAATATGTATGGATTAGAGGGGTAGGTTTTGGAGGCACACCTACAGACTAATTTGAGAGATAACAATCATATATACATACTAACCGAGAATATAATGAGTTACAAAATAATATTTGGGAATAAAATGCATAAATCATGAAACAAAATGAGATAGTAATGCAATATCAATGATTGATAAACCAAGAACCACAGAAAAATATGAAAGTATCAATTTTAAATGATATATTTTCCTCTTAGAAGTCCAACAAGCCATCATGGATCATTTTTTTAAAAAAATTACTCTCTTTGTATAAAATATTATTCATTATTTAGTTATCTTAAATATTTTTTTTGTGAAACTATTTATATCTTATATCTATCGACCCATGTAAAAAATCAGTTTTGTGAGGTTTGGTGTACAATATTCAAGGTAATGACGATTTCAATAGGTCATTTCAAATTAGCCATTTGAGAGTAGGGATTTAGGTAGCTCATGATTCAAGAGTTAAGATACTTATTACCATTGAAAATATTGATGTTTGAATAGTAAAACAACCAATTACAACATTAATTGCATGATTGATCAATCTTATTAATGTATTTGATAAGAAAGGGGTATTATATTTATAGATTATATTATACTCAAGATATTTTAAGTTAAATAACAAAATTTTAAAATAATATATGTAATAATATAATAGAAAATTGAAATCTTTATCAAATAAGTCAATGAGATAAACTGATGCATCACAAATGTGAACTGTGGACCCTAATTGTTTCCCATATTCGACCTTGACATTGAAAATGAATTTAATGCACCATATAAAATTATATCTCAAATAGATGAATACTATTCAATTTGATTTAAATGAAGAAATATGTGACTAATATTCTATTGAATTTATCAATTTTTAGATTATAACTTAAATTTTGGAAAATAATTATTTAGAAGTATCCATTGTATATATATATATATATATTATGCAACGTTGTCACTAAACTAATAATAAATTGAGAAATTGAAAAAATATTCAATAAATTTAGGAAAGATAAGTAGTTTCATCCCACAAATATCTAAACTAAATCAATTCTTAATATTTTTTTTATTATTTTAATATAAGGATGAAAATAGGGGAGAGAGGGTGGTGGTTGTGGCATGTATATACCAAAATTAAATGAAATTTTTAATTCATAAAATTAGAATTGATTGGGGTTGAAACCTAAGTTTGTCAAATAATACCCTTCAATATCCATCACTGTTGTTATAATGAAATTGATAATCTAGTTAATACCATTTATGCATTACCATGATCTACTTGAATTATATTATCTTTTACACTATCTAAGATCTCCTAGGTAAATATAACCACACATTCTTCAGGGATTCATATGTAGAAAAAGAAACTACAATATATATGTCACCAACATTTTTCCAACTCTAAAGAGAACTCAAATAAGGTAGGGAGAGAATAAAATTAACTGATATTGAAATTAAATAGAGTGAATGACATGGAAGGTGAAAGATTTCCACACTAATCCTATAACACTGCCACCACCCCATTAAAATTGATTTAAAACATTAAGAAATAAAAATGGGCATTCAGGAAACCATGAACCTATCTTAGGTACTAAAACCCTAATTTTAGTTTCCCAACATAATTTAAATTAAGAGATAACTTGAATAAAAATGTAAAATAGATGTAGAATGATAGAACAAACAAAAAATTCAATTATAATTAATATTGAACTAAGTTTAGAATGAAATTTTAATATACTCTCTCCATCAGGGAATCATTTTTATAGTTAATTTACCAATCTATTTATATTATTCTATCCACTTAACACATTAAAAAGTCATAAAAATTTGGATTTTAGTGGTTATAAACTCATAACCTAGATCAAATCAACATATATGAGTTTAGGGATGGAATTTTATCAAGTATGATCACTATTGAATATTCTTCACTTCCCTATAATGAAATTACCCCTGATCTTCTTCTGGTATTTAGGTATTGGATGGGGAATTCATGAAATGTTAATTTCTATTTTTCTAATTTGGATTATATTGGAGGAAATAATGGATTTAATTAATGATAATAACCTAATTTTATGTGAAAATATGGTTTTAATCATAATCTATAATGAATATATGGATTTAATATGATGCGAGGTACATCCATATGGAGATAGGATACTCAACACTACTTAGTGTTCTCCCTATACGAGTATCTGGTGTGTCTATGTAATATTACATCAGTGGAATTGGTGGTAATATATTCTTTCATAAGTCGTGAACTCATAAATTTATTCATACACACCTTCGATGACTTTTATATAATCTAATAATGGGATAGTTTATTCTAATGTGATATGGTGTGTAGATGGATTTCAATTTACATAATGATAAAATTTAACAATTTAATCAAATATTGTGTTCTCCCCCTTTGATTTAATCAAACACAAATCCCTTGTTACTGGATAATTGTTACCCAACTTTCAGGCCTTAGGTTTATTCACATACAATAGTTTCCTAACCCATATATCCAAATATAATTATTGTTCACCCTTCACATTTATATGTGAGCTTAAACCACCAGAATGATTCTAATTTGTGTATCTCCTAACTCTATTTAATATGATTTATAGGATAATATGTGGTGTTATTCTAACATTGGTGTTGTATATGGATAGTTACTTCTACACACCCTTGTAAAACCATATTTAACCACATTTCATTCATAAAAAATCCATCTTCATCTCATATAGGCAATTTTTTAAGAGATTTAATATCACATTAAAATATTTTTATCCATTTATCATTACATAGACACTTAGAGAAACTCTAAAACCTCCATAACCAAATGAATTTTGGAATTAATCATCCAAGTCACTATGAAAATCCCATTTAAACACACATAAAATTATTTTTATTCATATTAAACTATATAAAATTGATACTTAATCACATGTCGTTGGTCCCTCAACCTAAATATAATAATAAAAATCAAAATAGTATTCTATTCAAAATTATTTTAAAATAGATTAAATCAATTGAATCTAAAATTAATAATGTATCTAATTAATTTAATTTTACTACTAAAACTTATAAAATGTGATAAATGATTAGATATAGTCAGAATTATATATTTATTTTCAATGAATAATAGAATAAAAAATTTAAAATATAAGAACTCATCTTTCCCCCACACTTATACATTTTTACTTTTAGGAAAATACCTTAAACATAAGTCAATATCAAAACAATTGAACCAATAATGGAATTAAAGACCCCTTATTCATAATATTCTCATATTTATTTCTTTATGATTTTAATTACCTATTCATCATACTTAAAATATTTAATTTAATTCTATTAATATATTTGTCTACATGTTTACCTACATTTCCGAGAAATGTATCCCTCACTCTTGAGAAATTATTTTTACAATGTTTTTCTCTTATTTGTATCATGATAACTCTCTATATGATTACAATATAACTAAATCCCCACTCATATAGAAATATTGTTTCAATCAGATAGGATTGTTCATGTGTTTTTTGGGGAGTTTGGTTGGCGGATTGATGCTCAAAATTAAGGATTTAAATAATAGTTTGATCTCTTAAAGATCAATACATGAAAAATAAGTAATTATAGTGAGAAAATAAATCATATTACTCATCTCTAAAATGCACCACTAAACATTATTTACATCCCTATTTAGTTCAAGTCACATATAAAAAACTCACAATGATTGATAACATCGTAATGTCTCATTATTTCAGGAATCATAATAAAAATTGAATATAATGTCAATGTGAAAATTGATTTACTTTTTATTATAATCTACATTATCAATCAATCAAGAAGTTATAATAAAAAATGATATAATATTTTATTATTTCACTATTTATATATATTTTTACTATATTTATTTATATTCAAATAGATTAAAAATGCATCTCATGTAAAGTGTAATTTTTTCCTCTAAAAATGTTGACACCACCTTGACATCCTCCCAATCATAAAACTCCTTCAAAAAATTATTCCAATTAAAAAAACCCCCACATATGTATTGAAATGTAAATCATGAATTGAAACACCAAGATATGGGTTAGAAGGTAATTAGATCGTAATGTATCACTTATAATTCCATTCAGGGTCTATAAGTCTATCAAAAGGAAGGACATATGTAAGGAATTCTTGGAAAGATTAAAATAATTGGGGATTGAATTTCCAAAGGATTATTTTTCATTTTAAGCGTGTTGTTAGTGTGGTTTCTTTAGAATCAACTATTGTATGTACTTTAATTAACATTTCATGTATACAATTTTATATATGCATTTTCTTATCTTATCATAATAATGTTTAAACTTTTGTATCCACTATTTATATGTTAATTTCCATGGATTATTTTTCATATCAAAATGTTATTGCAATATCCATATATATTGAGAACCTTGTGATAGTTTAAAATTAGTCATAAACATATATATTACTGTCTAGATACATAAATTGATAGTATATTAATGATGTGTGAATATCATGTGTTTGGGGATCATATGCATTAATACTTCTTCTCATGAAGTTCATACATGGTGGTGTTGAGTATATCAGATCTTGAGAACCAACCCACCAATAAGAACACCAATAGTTTTAGGTGTCCTTGGGTGTTCCTATTAATGAGTATATGTATTGGTGTCATGAATTTAGATAATTATCAATGTGTTACACTTGATCATATACATTTAGGAACGATGAAATCCATATCATTGATGTTGTGGTGTGGTATCATGTGTTGGGTGTATCATTGATGGCCTGCCATTGATTGAATAATCAAGATATGATTTTTCACTTCCTATATGAGGAAGATATTTATTGATGTGAGTTAACTCGGATGTTAGTACCTTTATTAAATCCATGTACATGGTATAAGAAGTGAAGTCAATCCAGCAAGTTCATAAAATAATAAAGAAAAAGGATGATGACATGAAGTGTGCATCTTGCAATATGTGATATCACATGACAAAGAGATTATATTTGATGATGTGTTTTTATAGGAGATGCTGCAATTTTTATGACCACACCTTATATATTTAGGGTCCTTAGCTATACTCTTATCTTATTATGTGAGTAGTTCTTACTAATATTGATATAAGGTCCTAGAGGGTTACATACTAACTATATTTAAAAGCATAACATACTTTAGTGAAAAAGAGTATAGGACATGGTGGGTCCCACTATGGGGTATTATATATGTATGATATTGAACTATCATTAGAGATAAATAAATTCATGTTATTTGAGTTTAGAATAACAAGTATTGAATTTAATTATTTAGAATACCCTCATGTTATTAAATGAATATGAGGGAAAATATTTTATGAAACAAAGTTTAATATTCAAGTTTGTTTCATATTAAGAGGAGAAAAATGTCAATTTAATGAATCACATATTTTCGCATAACACATATACCATGTTTCAAGTATGTGATAAAATATAAATGAAATTTTTTACATGACTAATAGTTCATTAAATTTCATTTATTTATTATTAAAAAGGTTAATCAAATTCAGGGGCCAATGTATAAGATTTATAAGTTTAACCCTGATATATAAGTCAATATAAGACTAAATTATAAGAACTATTCACAAACTCAAAATTGGGAGTGTCTCTCTCCTCTACATCATATCATAGAGTAGGAATAAGTCCATATGAGTACACCAATTCAAATCTACCTTCCTAGATCGATGAAGCGATGTTGCAGTGATTGTTAGTGAGTAGAAAGGTTCTTTGGTAATATGTGCTAACACCCAAATTTTGATAACCAATGATCTAAAGTACTCTTGAAGCATGAGATGATGATCTATAGGGATACAACTCATTTTTCTTAAATATGTGTTCTTCAGTGAAAAGTAAAACATGCCTGCATCTTTGAATTAAAGGAGGAAACAATTTGATTAAACTTTTATTCTAAAATCACTTTATATTAGGTACTTAAGTTGTAATTGGTAACTGACCATCACCTAAGAAAATTTTATTAGGTAAATATGATGAACAAATTGAAAATACCAAAATTTTATACTTCTGATGCGCACTTGGTACAAATAAGTTGTATTAAAGTAATTTTCTACTGAATTAAGTTTGGTTTAAATTAAATATTCATGAATTCATGTAGAGGGAATAAATATAGTACCAAAATTACTGAAAACACTTATATTTAATGTTGTATGTCTAATTTATAACAATATAAAAATCTAAGAGATATTTTTTGTACTAAAAATTAATTAAAAATATATATTATTTGAATTTTGGATGAATAGTAACATTGTGTTACTATTCATCCTCTGGCTTAACAATTCAATGGGGGATGCTTAATCCCCACAATAATATATTACATTGAATATATATATATATATCTATGAAAAATACCCATGAATTTTATATGTGAATAGTTATTAAAACCCCTTTGGGGGGTTTTAAATACCTAGGACGCCCCAAATTCAAGAAAAATTCCAAAAAAATATATAAAAAATATTTAACATTTAATGAAATAATTTCCAATATAGCATGAAAATGTATTTTTGAATTGAAATTATTTAATGTTATTTGAAATAATAAATTATTTCTCAAATATTAATTACTTTTAAATTTAATATGATTCTACAAGTTTGTTTCATAACAACTGATCATTTGAAATATCGACCGATGTATGTTTGATAATTTTTTATTTAATTATTTCAATTATTTATATGTTTTTAATAATTATTTATTAAATTATGGTCTATACATTTCCACTTTACATCATTATATATATAATCATATATGTTTCCATGATAATACTTATTTATTTTTATCTCAAATTTCCAAGACCCCATCACCTATGTGTGAGTATTTATATATAATGACATGGATAAAAGTAGACTACACCGATATTTGGTTTGAATACTATATGTCAAATAGATTCATTGGATAAGGTATGGTTTTCAACTTTATTCAACCATGACTCAAGAGTTTCCCATAGAGTTTAGGATGATCCATTAAACATTACAGATCAACCATTATAAAAACACTCATGATCATATCAATTTTATTTATTTATTCATGGTTTAATTTGAATTTGAATGTTTTATGTTTATGTGATCACAAAAAATAATAAATGATCATGAATTGATAAAATGAATTAATATTTTTTGAATGTTTTCCATTATTCATTATTTTATTGTGAGAATGACCACACAGAACAAACTTCTTAATTTGAAAATAATTTCATTTGATGAGAATAATTAAAATCCCTAAAATAAATATTAATACATAACATCATCCATAAATTATGTTTGAATAAAACTATACTATTGAGGTGATCATCATCCCTAGTTAGAGTTTCCTCTTACTATTGGGTTATTATTATGAAGGTAGTGGGTCATCTTAACTAAATTTAGTAGAAAATAAATACCCATAGCTATCTTGTTGAAACTTTAGAGGCAATGTATACTGTAAATCAATGTTAAGATTTCTAGAAGTTGGGACATCACTCAAAAATCCAATGAACCACTAGTTAACGAATCTAGGAACCAAAAATACAACCTTCAAGATCTATAAGGACTGAAATATCTATATCTTGGACTATTAGAAGATGTTTTAAGGATTATTTCCACTAGAATAGTCAAGTGTAAAATTATTCAAAATATAGTTGTGAGGGATACTAGTATTAAACAAAAATAGTGACAGAAATTTAGTGATTAATTAATTGACATTGTCTGTTGGTGATCAAGATAAGTTATAATCTTTTATTTTTTTTGGATCCAATGGAAACCAAAACCAATTCAATCCCACTATGATTAATATTAGATATATAAAATATCTTTACCATCCATTACATTAAATATTGGTATAAGATCTTGTACATAATACTACACAATGATTGGAATATTTATGTACTATAATAATAACTTCTTACTAATAATCCTATGAGGGAAATGAAGGTGGATAAATATAAGTATAAAAATATTTTATATGATGTGATATATGTATAGAGAATATTTCCATCCTATATGTTCATTTAGCTATAGAAAATATACGTGGATGAAGATACCTACAAAATATAGTCTTACCTTCAAGATATTTGAAAGGAGAGAGATTGAAAAGAAAGATATGATATATCCAGTATATTTTGTAGAGTAAGATAATAAAAGGTAATTAGGAAGTTTCTCATGTACTAAAAATTATTGGTTAAATTGAGAGACTAGAGTCCCTTGGGTCCAAATTGAATCAAGAACTTGTGAATGATATAATTCTTGCCTATTTACCACCATTCTTGTTGACATTCATCATTAATTATAAAATGAAAATTATGATGTTTTCACTCCCTGATCTATTGGGTATATTTCACAAAATAGACAAGGATATGGATAACACCATCTCTTTAGTCGTTATGATGAAAAAAGGAATAAGGGAAAGGCTAAGGTTTCTAACGTAAATTCTAAGAAAAATACACTATCACACCACCGCTATAAGAATCCAAAGATATATAGGGAATGGAATGAGTAAGAAATAATCAAATTTTTATGGGGAATGAAAGGCCACTGGAAGAAGAATTTCACAACTGGAAATAAGAAGAAAGTAGATTCTTAAATTGTTGGTACATTTTTCATTCAATCCAATATTTCATTATCTAATAGTTAGGTACTATATAAAAAATATCTGGTACATTTTAATTCAAATAAAATAACTAATTTTATTAAATAAGATTATAAAGGGTAAGGTGGATCCCTAAGCTGCAAATGGAAAAAGTCTATTAGTATGAGCATTGAGAGGTTTTCATCATTTGTTACACAATGGTTTGGTTCTTGTACAGAACAATTATTATTATATACCATCCTTTATTAGAATCATAATCTTTGCGTTAAGTATAGAAACTATGGGTTTTTTTCATGTCTAGAAATAAATGTAGTCTATTTTATAATGATAAAATATGTTATGGCATAAAAATTATTAACTATATAATGTATATATTTAAACATGAAAAATAAGTTTTAGTAATCATTGATTAATCTTGGTTAAATAAATCATACCCATACATGCCTCTGGTACTTTAGATTTTCTCTTGTAAACAAGAATCATTTATCAATATTACACCTAAACATGTATTTAGACTATATTGAGTTAAAACCTTTGGATATATTTAATTATTTTTTACAATGTAAAATAACCAAATAAATTTTCATTGGGAATGGAGAAAGAGATATAGAACTACTGGAATTGATTTATACTGAAGTGTGTGGTCTATTTCCTATTGAAAAAGGGGTGGATTTTCATACTTAATTAACAATACTGATGGATTTAGCAGATATGTTTATATCTACTTAATGAGCTAGAAATTAGATTCCTTTATAATTTTTATAGAAAATCAAAATAAATTGGATTACTAGATTTCTAATAAGATTATAAAATCATACTCAGGACATGGTGGATAATTTCTAAACCAAGCATTTATCGATCACTTAAAGAAGTGTGATATAGTGTCTGAACTCACTCTTCCTTATACACATTAGTTGAATAGTGTAATTGAAAGGAGTAATCATACCTTACATGACATGGTTATATCAATTATGAGTAATGAAACTCGAACAATATCCTATTTGGGATATGTACTGCAGACAATGAAATATACACTAAAATGAGTTCCAACTAAAGTAGAAAAAGGGATTCCATATGAGTTGTGGCATGGAAGAAGCCACAATCTATCACATATATGTGTATCGGTATGTATAGAATTTATAAAGACAACAAAAAATGACAAATAGAATTATAATTCAAAAAGTTAATATTTATAGTTAATCCTAAAGAAACTTAAGGATATTACCTATACAAACCTTCAAATAGAAGGTTAATTATGATAAGACATGCCATATTTATAGAAAGAGAACACATTTTAAATGGAAATAGTGGGAGAAAGAATGAAATTGATGAAGTTTTTTCTTTGAGTGTATATAAGTTTGTACAATAAAAATTTCCATAAGATACATTGGGATATGAAGATGTTTCGAAGACAGAATTATTGTATAGGTTTATAAGAGAGGTTAATGAACAAAAAAGATTTAGTTTTATTATCATTGAGTTAAATGACACATTACCCATTAAGTATAATGAAACTCCAACCTACAAGGATATATTAAATGTAAAGGATGATTCTAAATGTCAAGAAACCATGAATTTTAAGATTGAGTCTATGTACCAATGCCATGTTTGGATTTTGGTAGACCCTCCAGCTGATGTAAAACCTAATGGGTGAAATGTGTATTCATGAAAAATCTATCCATGTATGGTAATATAAGTACCTATAAATCATGAATAGTTATTAAGGGTTTCATAAAATTCCAAGGGGTTGACTGTGATGAAACCAGCTGACCTTCCCTGAAGTTAAAATCTACCAGAATATTACTTTTAATGATATCCTTCTATGAATATGAGATTTGGAAAGGGATTTAAAAATTTATTTTGTAAATGAGAAGTTAGTTGAATATATTTATATATGATATAAGCTAAAGGTTTTATCATATAAAAAAGTTACAATAAATTATTAAATCTATAGAGATCCATTTATGGAATGAACAATAAATCACGATCATATGATGTACAATTTGATGAGGTCATATAGGAATTTGGTTTCATCAAGAATGAAAGAGACCATGTGTTTATAACAATGTTAGTAGTAATTCCATAATCTTCTGAATATTAGATGTTTAAATAATATTAATTATAATAAATGAAGTGCAAGTCCATCTATTAGTGAAGGATTGGTTAAATGGATTCTTCCCCGTGATGGTCTTAGGTTAAACAGCCTATATATTAGGATTCAAGATCTACCGAGATATATATGATTATATTCTATGAAAAAATTTGGTAAATAAGACTATAAAATATGGATAAATATCTATAGATAGAGATATTAGAGTATATTTGGGTTTATTCAAATTATATATATTGATAAGGTACTTAAAAGTTACAATATATATCGATCCAAGAGAGGGTGATTGGTAGTGCCACATAGTATCAATCTCTCCATTAAAATGTGTCCACAAGAAAAAAATTCTATTAATATGATGAGTAGAATACATTATGATTCAATAGTGAGATCTAACAAGCATGTCACGCTATGTACTAGGTTTGATGTTTCCTTTGTTTTAAGCATGGTTGGTAGATATTAAGAAAACATTAGAGATATACTATAGGACACTATAATTTATTCTCGGTATATTTCCCTATGAGTTTTCTTTTTGTTGTAGGGTTTAAGAGGCCTTGAAATGGTTTAAAAGGGGTTGAAGGTGGTTTTTATATTTAAAGTAGAACTTTTGGGCTGAAAAACTATCCATAGAAAATTTACTCGTCATGTTGATGGGTTGCATGACATGTAAATATCTCCATACACTTGTCATGAATAGATACATGTGGTGTACTAGTTCATGACATGAAAATATTACATGCCATGTAATCTTATTACATGACATGTAATAATTAATCATGATAAATACCAACCTGAGGTGACATGTTTTTCAAGGCTACCCTCTAAAACTGATTACACGATGTTTATGGGAATTTCAATCTCTGCAATTTTCTAAGAAAAAAATTTAATGGTGTTGTACGGTTAATTTCTATTTCATTCCCTTGCACAACCATCCTTCTCTTAACCATAGGGTTACTCTCAGTAGATATGAAGAAATTTTTTCATCTTTTTTCATTGTAGATTAGTGTTTGATACCCATTAATACTTTTTTCCTTTGGTTTTTTACATTCCTTCTTTTTTTAATAAAGCAGTGGAACCTTTTGATAGTTGTTGGTTTTAGTGGTGGGGGGGGGGGAGGGGGTTGAACTTTATCCATGGATTTGATTCATGATATTATTAGATGTTTTGTTTTTGGACATTATCCTTCTAATTGAGGGATAATGGTTAATGATAATTCATAAAAAACCCTAAAGAAGGTAGTATAATGGTCAATTCCCATAGTCTTGATTATAAATTCATGTATGTAATTACAGAATTAAAATTTTCCACAACTGGAAATTTTATTTTTAATTGAATTAATTAATTTTTTAATGAATTAATGGGTTATATAATTGGGTGAAAATGAGAGTTAAAGGTTTGGTTGTCCTAGTCATGATGGGTTAATGGGTATTATTATTAAATTTTACTAAATCAATTAATGGTGAAATTTTCATATTATTAAATGTGATTAAAAGTGATAAACCATTATTGTTTTCATAAATTGAAATGGTACACAATGATGTGAATAATTGATAAGAGAATTAATGATGATTAAACTTGATAAATGTGATAGATGTGATAGATTTTATTGATTGATAAATGTAGTGTCGGATAAGGACTAATGCTCAAAATACCCACTGGGTTACAGAATGATGATCTTGGCCTCCAATGATTGTATGTGAATATAAATGTATGGGATATGGACTGATGATCAAAATGCCCATGAGGTGTTGAGTAGGGAATGATGCTCCAAATACCCACATGGTGCCAGACATGAGGTTCTAGGCCCCATGATATTAGAATGAGACTGTGGTTATAAGTTTTCGTGATATGAAAGTGTAATTAAAAAAATAATGGAAGCCTTGAAATAATGGGTTGTGATTCACCGTTATATATTTTTCAGATTCTAACATAGGGAAACATAGGTTTTGATGGTTTTTGTGTCAATGTGAACTAAGGGAATTTTGTAGTTAATTAATGAATATTGAAGTGTGATAGTTTTTTCTTGTATTATTGTAATTTATTTTTTATACAACTGCATACACTATTATAGAATGGATTTTGTTGTAGACATCATTAGTGATGGCTTACTAAGTTGTACTAACACACTACTCAGGATGCCTAATCAGTACCCAACTAGACTTCATGTTTTCAAGATAAAAAAATAGTAAGAGCCATATATTAGATGGCTGAGTTGGGATAAAGCATGGACGATGGAACCAAATGTGATGTCATAAACCACTTGGGGAGTTGTTTTTGAGTTTTTATTTTGTTTTTTCATATTGACAATTGTCACATATATGGCATGAAATATTTAATACTTTAATTTGGATATTATCTCCCTATTTTTTTTGTCATGTGATACTAGTCTATTTTGGTAATGGTATTATTTTTTTCTTAGTTATTATATTTTCTTTTTTTTATTTATTTCCATTGTTTTCTGCTTTGATAACGAGGGAATAGTCTCCCCATGTTATATATTAAATCCTCATAGCTACTCAGAAAAATCTATAATATGGGGAAGCACACATGAGGTCAAGTAACCAACCATATTAGTGATCCAGCATGTGGCACCTGGGTCAGGGCATTACCAAGTGGAATTAGAGCAGTTTTTTATCTTACTATTTGGGAAATGAAGATAGAATACTACGATGAGTCAGGACTTGGTCAAGAGTTTATGAATAGGAGTGGATAAACCATGTATAGGGGTAAAACCTAGTACCCAAGGTGGGTATTTTGGTATTAATATTTTTTGAAATGGTTGAATTCTATTTGACATTGAGTGATTCATTTTTAATGTGATGTGTTTTTTTTGAGATTTTACTCATGGCCATGTATGACATTAGAGTTGTGTATACATGCATCATTCGAGGTGCTCAAAATTTATTATGACATGCATAATTGTAGGTATGCATAAAAAATAGGTTTTTGGGTGAGTTTTTTAAATTGGAAATTATTTTATTTACTTGTTTAATTTAAATTAAAAATGTGCCTAATATGAAATTGAAATTTTTTAATGATGCTAAGTATGGATAATTAAAATTGATAAACATGTTTATAATGAAAATATTTTAAATTTATAATTATTTACCCTATTTTAACCATGAACCATATGAGGGATGGAAGAGTGTTGTGATCATGCCTCAGTTTTGACAATGTGGCGGGTTTTTGGGAATGAATTGTTATAGATTTATGGGAATCCCACTTGTTAAATGTGTTAATGTTGTTTATGTTCCCTAAGAAGTGTGTTTAGAATTGTAGTAATATGACTCGATGACAAATCTTATTGATAGGATGTAAGGAGAAAGTGGATATAAATAATCCTATAGCAGTAGAACCTGTTGCTCTAATAGTTTCGGGTGAAGGATATAGAGATATGTTTCAGTAGAAATTTTCCATTTTTATATATTTTATTGAAATAAAATAAGGTGGGTTGTGATTAATATGTCTGAGTTGAAAAGGGATTTATAGTTGCAAAAACCTATGAGATTCACCAGAGAGGGTGGACCTGAGTTAGCTGAGTTTTAGATTGAGTATATCCACAACATTCTTGACCACCTAGAGACACCTTATTAGAATAAAGTTAATATGGTATCTCATATATTATGTGTTAAATCGAAGTGTTTTTGGGATATCCATACTCTGGAAGGGAAGTTGTATAATATGTATTGGAAATAATTTCAAGTGAATTTATTGGAGCAGTTTTACCCTTAGATGATCAGGCATGAGAGGGAAAAAAGTTTATAAGGTTGACCTAGAGAAGTAAGTTTGTGATGGGCTATGTTTCTTGCTTTACTGATTTGTAGTGATTTGTTCCTGCATTGGAAATATATGAGGATAATACAAATAAATGGTTTTTTTATGGGATTAAATGTGAAAACAATTCATAGGTTATCATATTTAGGCTGAAGAAGTTTTCTGATATGGTGAACCAGGATCTCATATATGAGGGGAACCTGAAGAAGGATTCTAGTGGAGGATATGTGGTTTATGCTAGAAAACCAGGAGGAACGTCTTCTAAGGGTAGGAAGAGTCACTATGATAATTTTAACCAGAGTAGTGTATGGTTGAGTGACTAGGGGGAAGGATTTGTTACTCAAGGCATCACTCGAGCGCTCTACCACCAGTGAGGCTCAAGTGAACTACCACTAGTGCGGTTAGCAAGGTCACTTTAATAGATAGTTCCCCCAACCACCATTAGAGTGTTGAGATAAAGGAAGGATGGGAAATATAAAATAGTTTTGTAAGAACCTGTGACCTAAGGGGGTGATAGTGGATCTAGGAAAGTCGAGAATACTAGAAGGGGAATTCCATCCCAACTAGTATGGTAGTTGGAGTTCTTATGGCCATTGAAGTTGAGGCAATAGATGTGGTACTTCTAGGAAAGATCACTCCTATCATCAAAGCAGTGTAGCTCAGGTAAATCAGACTATAGAACATGGAAGAAGGGTAATAAATTTTCATGAAATCCAACCTATACTTGTGGATAGCGAGGATATACCATAAATATTCATAAGTATTATTCTTGTAACTCTTATTATTTATAGTGTCCTATTTGATATAGAATCCTCCCATTATTTCATATCTACAAAAATCATGAATATTTTGAGTATAATGGTGGAGTTTTTGAGTGGGTTTATGATCATAGAAACACTATTTAGAGTGTGTTCGAGGGACATATGTTTGTGCAGGGGGTGTTCTTTAGAGGTTGGGGAGTATCGTTTCTATTGAGATCTTTATATACTTGATATATTAGGTTTTGAATTAATTTTTTGTATGGAATGGTTAGTATCATACCGATATCACATTGATAGTTACCATAAGAGCGTGAACTTTACATATCCTAATGGTATTAGTTATGTTCATCATGGAGAGTGGGATATCAAGGCTAGACATACATGGCCAGTGCATTAACAGTTGGGGGATCTCACCATCTAGGTTGCAATTCTGTTGTTGGATGATGGGGGTGTGAATCATTGTGTTTTTCTACCCATAGTGGACCAGTTCAAGTACATATTTTCTAAAGACTTATTTGGTATTCCACCTTAGAGGGATATTGAGATAATGATTGATATTATGCCTAAAACTGATCCAGTTTAAATTCCATCTTATAATATAGAACTAATAGATATTTAAAAACTTTATAATCATTTATAAGTTTTTGATGGATATGATAAAAGTATGTCAACTTGGGGTTCTTGTGTCTTTTTTTCAAATATGGATGATGAAATGTTACAATTATGTATTTATTTCTAAAATTTGAACCAAATTATAGTAAATAACTAGTATCCTCTAACAATTATTGAAGATCTATTTGGCCAGTTGAGGGGAACATGCATTTTTCTCAAATATTGAATTGAGATCAGGGTGTCATCAGTTGAGAGTTAGGCCTTATTATATACCACATACATCCTTTAGAAGAAATAATGGACTATATGATTTATTCGTGATGCCGTCTGGGATGATGAATTCACCATATGTATTTATGGCCTTGATGGAATGAATCTTACACCTGTACCTGGATCAGTTTTTGGTTTCTTTTATGAATGAAATCTTAGTGTACTCAAAGGCTCATGTGCAATATTTTGACATCATCTTATGTATTGTGAGATAGAAACAACTATATTCTAAGATATCTAAGTGTTGTTTTTTGTATTTAATTGGTATATTTTATATGTTAGATCATCCCAGAGGAAGGCGTGTCAATGGACCCCGAGAAAGTTCAATCAGTTGTTTCTTTGGAGCAACCTAAGAATATTTTTGATGTCCCATGCTTTCTAGGGTTATTGGGTTATTATAGAAGGTTCATCCAGGACTTTTTTCACTTGGAATCACCATTATCAAACTTTCAGAAGAAGTAAATGATGTTTGAATAGTTTTTGTAATGTAATATTTCTTTTATAGTAGTTGAAGAAGTGGTTGATGACCACACTGATCTTAATCCAACCCAAGCTAGTGGATGAGTATACTATGTTTTGTGATACATCTAAGATCATACCTAGAGTAGTGTTGATGTAGGGAGATTGAGTTGTTTCCTATGGGTCATGGAAATTGAAACCACATGAATGGAATTACCCTATACAGGATCTCAAGTTAGTTGTGGTGGATTATTCCTTGATGTTTTGGTTGATTTATCATTTGGGATAAAATTTTATCATGTAAACCGACTACAAGAGTTTAAAATATATATTTTAATAGAGAGATTTGAATATTCGACAGTGGAGATGTGTTGATTATATGTTGTCATTTTATTTTGAGCTAAAACTTACACATGGGAAGTGAAATAGTGTTGTTGATTATTTGATCATGAAAACTCATACTCATGCAGCTTAAGAGTATAGTAATGAGTAAAATATAATGAACTTTCAAGCTAAGAAGCATGTTTTGGTTTTGGAGGCCTAGGAGAAGATGACCCACATGTTAGTATCAGTGAAATCAAAAAATGTGGACCACAATAGGGAGTGCTAATATAAGTATACAAAGTATCTTTCATTGAGGGAAAACCATAAAGGTGAAGAGTCACGTTCTGATTGGACCATAGATGAGTATTAGATCATCTATATTAGGAATTGTGTTGTTATACATACGAGTATGCAAGAGGAGCTAATGTGGGAGTTTCATTCCTTGAATTGGGCGGTGCATCCTAGTTTGACTAAAATGTACCATGACCAATATTGACAATATTGGTGGTCGAGCATGAAAAAAGATATTATAGGGTTCGTGAAACGATGGTACACCTATAAATAGGTGATGGATGAGCATAAATAACCCAATGGTTTACTACAGTCATTACCCATTCCATCATGGAAGTGGGATGATGTTACCATAGACATCCTGGCGGGTCTCATAAAGATTCTATAGAAGAATGATTCTATTTGGGTGATTGTGGAATGAATAATGAAAGTAGATCATTTCATGCTTATTCGAGAGACTTTCTCACTCAATCAGTTGGGAGACTTGTATATTTAAAAGATAGTCTGTCTACACATGGTGCCATGGAGATGATTTTTAGACCATGAATCATGTTTCAACACTTTCTTCTGGAAAGTATTATAGAACGCGCTTGGTACATAGGTATTTTTTAGTACAAATTTACACAAACATAAAGATAGTGTATTAGAATGAACTATACTATTTTTAGATCACATTTTCTGGGTGCATGTATTAGAGTTTGGAAGGTCTCGGGAGAAACATTTTACACTCATTTATCTCACCTATAACAGTAGTTATTTGGTGACAATTGAGATGAAACGATATAGGACTCTTTATAGTAGGCCTTACAGATCATCACTATGCTACATGGAGGTGGGTGAGTCATTGTTTTTGGGACTGAGTCTCATACATGAGACATCAAAATAGGTTCAATTGATTCAAAAATTTATTGATATGTATCATAGTAGGAATAAGTCATATAAATATTGACATCATCCACCCATTGAGTTTACATAGGGTGATTATGTATTACTTCACTAATTGACTTGATTGGGTCACTATAGGATTCCTAGATAGGGTAAGTTAGACCCCAAGTTTTTCATACCTTTTGTGATTGTGGAGAGAATCAGGCAAGTGGTATACTGTTTGGCTCATCCACATAGGTATAGTTTTATGGATGATGTTTTTCATGTGACACATCTTCAACGATATTACCTCGATCCTTCTCATGTGATCGATGTTGATGATTTTGAGCTTAAGGATGATGAATCCTTTTAGGAGACTATGATTTGTGTTTTGGATCATAGTGAGAAAGTGTTTTAGGTAATGGTTGTGCCAATAGTTTAAGTATTATGGAAACATGGTTGTGTTCATGAGGAAGAATGGTAGAGAGAAGCAGATATGAAGGCTCAGTGGCTTGATATTTTTACCTTGGAATCTTAGAGATTCATGGAGGTACAACTTGAGGGTGAGATTTTATATTGTGGGGAGATTGTATGATCCTTTCATTTTTTTTGTTTGTTTTCCATTGAGTTTTCTTTTAGATATAGGGTTGGTGAGTCCTTGTAGTGGCCTGGAAGGCTTTGGAGGTAGTTCAAATCTTTAATGTAAAACTTTCTGTGAAAAAATACCGTCTAAATAAAATTTAAATGTCATGTAAATGGGATACATGATATGTAAATTTCTCTAGACCCATGTCATGAATAGTTAGATGTGGTGTACCAGTTTAGGTAATAGAAATATTACACACCTTTTATTCTTATTACATGACATGTGATATTAATATGGATAAATACCAATATGAGGTGATGTGTTTTTCAGAATAACCCTCTAAAAAGGATTAGATGATTTTTAAGTGAATTAAACGTTGTATAATATTCTAGGAATAAAATTTAAAGGTGTCGTATGGTTCATTTTAGCTTCATTATTTCATGAAACCTTTATTCTATCAACCTTAGGGTTAATATCAATTGATTTGGAGTGATTTGTTTTCATATTTTATTGATATAGATTAGTGTATGATACTTGGTATGGCTTTTTTACATTGGTTTCCTTCCATTACTCCATTTAATGAAGCATTATATCATTTTGACTATTTTTGGTTTGGGGGGGGGGGTCATCTTGGTCATAGGTTTTTATTCCCAATTTTCTTATCTATTGTGTTTTTTAGTTTTCTACATCAAATTGAGGGCTAAGGGTTGGCGAACATTCTTCAACAACCCTAAGGTAACTAGTGTAATTATCAATTTAAATATTCTTAATTATAATTCTATGTATGTAATTATGGGATTTAAATTTTTATATTTTGGATATTTCATAATGAGTTTATATAATTAATTGGATAATTTATTAATGGGATACGAAATTCGGTGAAAATGGGAGTTAATGGTTTGGTTGGCCTAACCCTGATAGGTTAATTGATATTATGATGAAATGTTGATAAATGGATTAATGATGAAATGTTCATTTTATTCCTTATGATTAAAAGTTATGAACTATGACTATTTTGATAAATTGAAATGGTTCACCATGATGTGAATAATTTATAACTTTATTAGTGATTATTAACCTTGAAAATTTTGATATATGTGATATATTTGATTGATTTATAAATAAGGTGTGAGTCAAGTACTAAATTTCCAAACACCTGTGGGGTGCCAGACTGATGCTCTTGGCACCCAATGATTTCATATGAATATAAATATATGGGACAAGGATTTATGATCCAAATACGAATGAGGTGTGGCACATGTAGTGAGGCTATAAATACCCATAGGGTTATAGACATGCCATTCTAGGAACCATGATATTTGCATTGGACTACGGTTCCAAGTAGCCATGATATAAAAGTCGAATGAAAAGCATAATGAAATGCATTAAATAATTGTTTGTGATTAACAATGATATATGGTTTAGAATATAGCACGGGATAAAGTGGGTATTGATTTTTTGGGTTTCAACATGAACCACGTGAATTATGTCATTAATTAAATAATAATAAAGTGTGATAAATGTTTAAATTATTTATCATTATTTATTCTTTATACAACTACATACACTTTTATAGAATGGGTTTTTTATATTCCATTTTCGGTGAATTTCTGAGTTGTACTCACACCCTAATCAGGTAGCTTGAATGGTACATGAATAGTCTTCAAGTTTGTAGGACAAGATAAGGGTAAGAGACCTATGTTAGATAGATGAGTTGGTATGAAACATGGATAACGGAAATAGAGTTATACTGGGACCTACTTGGTGAGTTTCCCGTGTGTATTTATTTAGGTTTTTCATATTGAAACTTGATAGATATATGGAATGTCTTATCTACTTATTTGGTTTGGATATTGTATCCCTATTTCGGTTTATTATGTGATACTGGTCTATTTTGGTAATGGTATTATTCTAGTTATTGGTTATTATCTTTTTGTGTAATTTATTTATTTATGATTTCGTGTTGCTTTGGTAAAGAGGGTATAGTATCACCATGTTATATATTATTCCCTCAGTTCTAGTAAAAAGCCTCTAGTGTATGGGGAGTCACACCTAAGGTCTTGTAGCCTATTGTCTCATAGCACTAGCATGTGGCTTCTAGGTCAGGATGTTACAAAGTGGTATCATAATAGTTTTATTTTATTTTATTTTGTATTACTATTAGGGAAAGGTATAAGTGAGTCTAGGATGTCTCAAACCTCATTCAAGAGCTTGTTCATGAGAGTAGCTAACACTTATAAGGGGGTAAACCCAAGAACCCATGGATGGATTGTTGTTATTATTGTTTGTTGTTATGGTTGAATGTTATTTTACATTTAGTGATGCATTTGTTGTGTGGTGTAATTATTTTTATGATATTTTATTGATGTAATAGTATGGTATGAGATTTGTGCATACATGAATCATTATAGGAACTTAGTATTTATTATGACATGAATCATTTTAGTAACACATAGAAAAGAAGGTTTTTTGTGTGATTTATTTAAATTGAAATTGTTTTCTTTACATGGGAAATTTAAATTAAAATGGTCCAAATATGAAATTGGAAACTTTAAATGATGTTAAGTGTGGAGAATTAAAGTGGTTAAATGGGTGTTAAATACTATACTTTGAAATTTGGAATTATTTACCCAATGTTATCCATGACCCATGTGAGGGATGGTTGGGGGTTGTGATAGTGCCTCAGTTTTGGCCATGTGGATCCTTTTAAGGGATTACTTGTTATGGATTTTTGTGAATCAATCTAGTTAAATGTGTTAATGATGTTTATGTGTCCTAAGAGGTTTTTTTACATTATAGGGATATTAATCCATGAAGAAACTTATTGTTAGGATGGGAGGAGGAAATGATTCTAAATGACCATCCAATTGTGGAACCCGAGGCTCTGATAGTTTCAGGTGAAGGAGACAGAAATGAGTTTTTGGTGAACTTTGCTCGCTTTATGCAGTTCATGGAAAAGATGAGGATTACTTGTAAATAATATGAACAACTTGACATGGGAGTTCCAGTTTCACCACCCTATGATATTCACCAGAGAGTGTGGACCTGAGGAAGTTGAGTTCTATATTGAGTTTATCTAGATGATTCTTGACCACTTAGAGATTCATGTTGAGAAGAGGGTGAAGATGACATCTTATATGTTACATGTTCAAGAGAATATTTAGTGGTATATATAGACTTGAGAAGGAAAACTAGAGAATATGGAGTGGAAATATATTAAGGAGAAGTTCTTGGAGCATTTTTACCTTGAGATGCTCAGGCAGAAGAGGGCAGTAGAGTTTTTAAGGTTCACCCAAGGAAGTATGATAGTGATGGACTATAGTGTCCGCTTTATTGTTTTTTAGTTCTTTATTTTAGAGTGGGAAAAATATGAGGCTACTATAGCTGAAAAAGAACTTTTTATTATTTGGATAACGTTTATGGAAAAAGTGGGAAATCGATGATATTCAATATAGGGAATTAACCAACAACAAAAGAAATGACTGAATTTTGGAAGTCATGTTTAACCCTATTAAAAACTATACCTCTATAAAGACTCCATTACAGCACATCAGCCTCTGTATCTGGGTCATCCATGATTATGTTTTTATAATTATAGGCCATCTCTTCCCACTCTTGGATAAATTCTTCCACATCAATTTTTTATTGAATCCATAAACCAAAATACAATTTTACTTATTAATCAGAGCACACTGATCCATGATGAGGTCCACTAGAAGTAGCCCCACAACCATCCTTTAATATTACACCTATATGGATTTGACCTCAAATTCAACCCCTAGCATATATTCCTTGGAATTCATAATGATATCCAAATCATCCCTTTCTTCTCGGACCACACCATCAGTTGTTCTGACCATATACTTGGCTCCCATCAGATCCTAAAATGGATCCTCCATCTTATCGTCACCCTATATTTTTTCCCTGACTTCAAAACACTCCATCATATGGTTATTATTATGAACAATTGAACTCTCTTTTTCTACTTGAACATGAGCCTTAGGTTCACCTTCCACTGCCTTATTCTTTTTGGCAGACTGATTTTCCATCAACTTCTATATATACGAGTAGTCCTTTCATCTTTTTGGAATCCTTACATTTAGAAAAATGCATCTCCCTGCATCCTTGTTGACATTACTCCTTTAATTCCTCTTTGGTATGTGAAAATCTCTTCTGTTCCCTTAAACCACACTATCCAATAAATTTTGGATAGACAAATCATTCTCTGATTTCGTCCCATATATGCTTTGATTGTCTGATAGGATGTTCATTTTTGTTGTGGTTGAGATTTTTTCTTTCATCATATCTCCTTGATCATGTACCGAAACATTGATTTAAAGGTTACTAAAATTGTTACCAACCCTAATGGTATGGCTGATCCCTCTTGGTATCTCCCTACTTGTAACCTTCACCCACTCCACACTGCCTGCAGGAGAAAGAATGTTGGAAGCCTCCCTTTACCTTATTCCTAAGACACCATCATGAATCTAACACCATATTTATCTTCCAATACATCCTTAGTTCTAGATATTGAAGGTATATTTAGGGTATCCACTATCCCATTAGAACACACCATATTCAAGTCACACTTCAACAATCCAAAAGACTTCAACCACATTTAGACTAAGAGGAAACCATTGTGCTTCCTTATGAAAGATGAAATAATTATCTACAATAAAAATCACTTGTCCACCTAAAATATTTAAAGGTAAGATGGTTCCTGTAGGCTCTCCATCCAGGAGTTTTCCAAATCCTACAAACTCTGAGTTCCTTCTCCGTTCACCAGTTTCACCAATCTGAACCAGCTCCTTTGAACCTACACCAGAAGCTGAAACCCCCCTTTCCAGTCATGAACCCAGCTTAATCATACCCCTGTGCATACACATAGTCATTTAATTCCCCAATTTCATGAATAAAGAGAAAAAATAAACCCAAGATTCAAAGACAACCATTTTCCTCTATCATAACTATTCTCTAACTATAATCCACAAAAAATCAGTCAATACTCTAGACATGTCAATTTCAACACAGACTATTGAAAAAATATGATGACTAATAGAATGAGTTCTACTATCCAAGAAAAAGTATGAGACCATGAGATTCCCTAACATATGAATGATCTAGTGGGTTTGGAAAGGCAGTGGTAGTTCATGAAATCTAACCAAAATAACCATAGTCAGGGAGTCACACATCATATGAAAATCATTGTTTCACTTGAATAGAACAAATATGGATCCATTGAATATGTGAGGTGCAATGAACCATGCTTAAATTAGGCCATCCTCAATTGAAGAATGAATCATTATGTGCTAAATATTGAGAAGAAGCACTATAGTTTAATCATGTAGACCCCAAGATCCAAAAATAAACCTATCAAATGAGTCCAATGATGGAAAATGATGCTTGAACCGAGTTATGAGAATCAAGTGAAGAAGAGACAAAGCCTAGTTAAACTATGATACTAAGAGAGAAAGCTATGGTAGAACCTCAAACAGATCGGGAGCCTTAGGGAAAATAAAAATCCAATGAAAGGAAGGAAGGTGATATGGGTCAGAGAATGGGGAGAATGGATGTCGTCGGGCTCCCTAAAAGGATGGAAAAGGTCCCTCCCCACCAAGGGGGAGGGACCAAATCAGTGTCTATCACAATTAGGGCCATGGAGGGGATCAAAATGTAGAGGCATTATTTCTCACATTCGAGATGAGTCTACTATAGAGAAATAGTTTTAGGATGGGCCTAAATGTGAAATTAAGTCCCATATTTAAATATTTTGGCAGAATAAGTTTTCTTAGGTGGTGAGTCATGCTCACATATTTGAGGGAAACCTGAAAGAGGCTTCCAGTAGAGGATATGTGGTTTCTATTTGATGACCATGATGTACATATTACAAGGGTTGGAAGCATTTCTATTAGAGTTTTAACTATAGTAGTTTAAAGTATAGTGTCCAAGGGTAATGATCAATTACTTATCACATTACATGAGTTCTCTTCAACTTGTGTGGTTGGCCATGCTAATTTTATAGATAGTTCCCCACCATTGGTAGAGTGTTGATCTTTCAGAAGGATGTGAAGTCTATAATGTTTTTGTAGGAACCCTTGACCTATGGGGGTGATAGAAGATCTAGGAAGAGACAAAATACTGGAAGGGGGTCTTCTATCCCATATCGTTTTGGCAGTTCGAGTTCTTTTGGACATTGATGTTGAGGTGGTGGATGTGGTACTTCTGGGTAAGGGCACCAGTATCAAGAGAATGGAACAACTTAGGGAAATCATAATACAACACAAATAATAGGGAAAAGACAGTTGTATGTAGTTTATCCTACACTTATGGATAAGAGGCCTGGACCATTGATAGTAAAATGTATTATTATTATATATTATATTCCTTCGAGTTCCTCATTTGATACAGAAGACTATCATTTTTTTATATCTTCAAAACTTATGAATATTTTGATTTTGAAAATTGATTTTGTGAGTGTGGTTATGATGATCGACACACAATTAGGAGTGCGGTCGAGGGACTTATGTTTATTCAAGGGGTGTTCTCTCGATGAGGGGGGGTATCTTTTTGGTTGGGATCTTTACATACATGATCTGTTAGGTTTTGACTTAATATTGGGTATGGATTGGTTTGTAGAATACTAATATTAGGTTGAATGTTACTATATTAGAGTGACCTTTACATATCATGAGTGTAGCAATTATGTTCATTATGGAGAGTCGGATATCTAGGAAGGTTGTATAGGGACAATATGCTAGTAGGCGAGGGAGCTCACCACCCAGGTTTCAAGTACACTGTTACATGATGGGGGTGTGAAGCATGATGTTTGTACATCGATAGTGGACCGCCTCCATGATGTATTTCACGAGGACCTATCAGGGTTTCAAACTAAGAGGGATATTGAGTTTATGATTCAGCTCATGTCTTGAGTAGATTCGGTTCTCATTCCACCTTATAAAATGGAACCAACAGAGCTTTAGGAACATAAGAATCATCTAGAAGAGATGATAGATAATGGATTTATCTAAATGAGTATTTCACCTTGGTGTTATCTAGTTTTTTTTCTAAGAAGGATGACGAGATGTTTCACTTGTTTTTTTATTACTATAAGTTGAACTGGATGACATTGAAGAACCGATATTCTCTTCTGCATGTTAACGAAGTCTTTGAATAGTTTAGGGGAGCATGTTTTTTCTCTAAGTTTGAATTTAGAACGAGGTATAATTAGTTGATATTTAGGCCTTCTAATATACCACAAACAAACTTTTGAATTAGGTTTATCATATATGAGTTATTCATGATTCTATTCAAGAATATAAAAAAACCTAGTGCATTTATGGCCTTGATGAACCAAATCTTACACTGGTACCAAGATCAGTTTGTGGGTGTTTTTTTGGATGGAATCTTGGTGTACTTAAACACTCATGACGATCATTCCCAACATCTTGACATCGTCCTAAGTACACTGAGACAATATTGGATATACTATAGGATATCTAAGTGTCATAATTGATTAATCGGGTACATTTCTTAGGTCATATTATCCCAGAGGAAGGTGTGTCAATAAACCAATATAAAGTTCATGTAGTGGTTTCTTGGGGTTATCTGCAGATTTTATTTATATTTGAAGCTTTATGGGGTTATAGGGATATTATAATAGGTTACCTAAACCATTTTTACACATGGAAGAACTACTATTAGTCTTGAACAAGAATGGAATTAAGTTTAAATGGTATAGAACATGTGAGAATGTTTTCTAGGAGCTGAATATGTGGTTAAAAAGGACACATATCATGTTCCTAACTTTGTCATGGGAGGAGTATACCAGGTCTTGTGATGCATCTTGGATCAGACTTGGTGTAGTGTTGATGTAGGGATTTCGAGTTATAGTGTATAGGTCATGATTGTTGAGGCCACATGAACAAAATTACCCTGCACACGATCTCGAGTGAGATACAGTGGTTTATACCATGAAGTGTTGGAGGCATTATCCTTTGGGTGATAATTTTTTTGTGAACATTGACCGTAATATTTTAAAATATTTGTTTTCACATCGAGTTTTGAATATCCAATCACTATGGGAAAAACCGCTTATTGCGACAGGGCATTTGCGACGGGCTTTATTCCCGTCGCAACAACTCCGATGAAAAACATATTTGTAACGGGAATATATTCCCGTCGCAAATGTTTAGGTATTTGCGATGAAAATATAGAAGCCATCGCAATAGCTATAGCGCGGTTTGCGCGCCAAAATGCGGGAAGCCTATTTGCGACGGTCGCCTTCTACCCATCGCAACTACCCGGTGGTGGTAAATACTATTTACAACAGGTAAATTGTCTCGTCGCAAAAAAATATTCACTAGGTGTTATTTGCGATGGGTCCGATCGCCAATACCGGCGGCGAAAAATAGGAATTTGTTACGGGGATATTCGCCCATCGCTAATGGTGTGTCGGCAGGCAGCTATTTGCGACGGGCCCGTCGTAAAAACCCTTTTAACCACCGCCCGTAATTAATACGGGCAAAGGTATTTGCGACGGTTCCTGTCGCGAATACCGGCAACGGTAAATAGGAATTTGCGATGGGGATATCCACCTGTCGCTAATGGTGTGTCGGCAGGCAGCTATTTGCGACAGGCCCGTCGCAAAAACCCTTTTAACCGCCGCCCGTAATTAATGCAGGGAAAAGTATTTGCGACGGGATACCATCGCAATAACTAGTATTTGTAACGGTATCCCGTCGAAAATACGACCGTCGCAAATAATCTAACCTATATATACACCCCATCCATTTTTTTCCAAAACATTCAGATCACTCTTCCTCTCTCTCTCTCTTTAACTTCCAGTTCTAAGTAGAAAATTTCTTCCGTTTTAATTTTTTTTTCGAGAAGAAAAGATAAGGAGTTAGAAGGCGCAAATTACTTCAAAATATCGAAAGTATTTATATTTTTTTATTTTTAAAATTATTTTTCACTGTTAAATTATTTTAAATTATTAATTTTATTTTTAATTGTTAATTGTTAATTTTTTTTAATAGAATGTTTAGTAACTATATAGTATAATTAGATTAATTGGTTGTACCAAATAATCCTTGTCTAGATACGAACAAGTAGAGACGGATTTGGCACAGATGTACCTAGGAGTGAAATCTCTGACAAGGTCTTTCGAGCTTGACTTGGGGTAACCTGGTACGTGACAACGGGCCTTGCTGCACTCTTGGTTCGACACTCCCGGAGGATGTTTTGGTAATAATTAGAAATAAATATATTTAATTATAAATAATTAGAAATATTTATATTTAATTATAAATAATTATATAATTATCAAATAATTAATAAATAATTACATTTAATTAGATTTAATTAAAATAATTATCAAATAATTAGGAAATAATTAGATTTAATTGATTAGAAATAATTAGGAAACAATTAAAATAATTAAGAAACAATTAAAATAATTAAGAAAAAATTAAAATAATTAGAAAATAATTAAAATAATTAGGAAATAATTAGATTTAATTATGAAATAATTAAAATAATTAGGAAACAATTAGATTTAATTATGAAACAATTATAATAATTAGGAAAAAATTATAATAATTAGGAAACAATTATAATAATTAGGAAACAATTATAATAATTAGGAAACAATTATAATAATTAGGAAACAATTATAATAATGATGAAACAATTAAAAATAATTAGGAAACAATTAAAAATAAACAATTACAAATAATTAGGAAACAATAAAAAATAATTAGGAAACAATGAGAAATAATTAGGAAACAATTAAAAATAAATAGGAAACAATTAAAAATAATTAGGAAATAATTAAAAATAATTAAGAAACAATAAAAAATAATTAGGAATGATTTAAAAACAACAAAGAAAGAATTAAAAACAATTAGAAAAGAATTAAAAACAATTAGGAAATAATTAAAAACAATTAGGATAGAATTAAAAACAATTAAAAAATAATTAAAAAGAATTAGGAAACAATTAAAAATAATTAGGAAACAATTAAAAAGAATTAGGAAAATTAGCAAGCGTGATTGACCGCTCATCTACCTCAATTTTCTTTTCATTTGTGTGTTGAGGCTTGAGAGGAAACTTCTGCCTCCACATGTAATATTTTCTTTTACTTTCAAAATTATCAACCTCCTCACCAACATAGAGGTGAGGAGGTTTATAATTTTGACAGTAAAAGAAAATATTAAATGTGGAGCTAGAAGTTTCCTGTAAACCTCAACACACAAATGAAAAAAAATTGAGGTAGATGAGCGGTCAATTACGTTTGTTTTTCTATTCAATGGTTGATTAACCACCCGACCTATATGCATATCTTAGAATTTCTAATTAGTAACATAATTAGTTACATAAATAGTAACATAAATAGTAACATAATATAAAATATTATATTACTCTAATATTAATAATTAAATAACACTAATAATATATTTATTTAATGATTATATGTTTAATATTTATAAAAAAATATGAATATTTTTAAAATTATATAAATTTTATAAAATATTACACTTAACAATATTTTCAACAAGTTTTGCTCTATTTTTAACATGTTTAAATCTTAAAGGGTCGCCAATTTTCTGGTCATGTCCAATAAAACTTTTGCGTCAAACATGTCCAATGTAAACTCTATAATTGTTCTTGCTTGGTTGATCACCTCGCAAGTAGCATTACAATAGGACAACCCAAGTCATGTATTTCTCATCTATAAGAATCATATCACATAGCTTTTTACATAGACCATTTTTTCTTGAAAAATTAAGGGAAAGATACTGAAGTTCTCTTAAATTTTCAAGGAAGAATGATCTATGTAAATAGTCATGCGAAATGATTCTTAAAGATGAGAATGACATTACTTGTGTCATCCTATTGCAACACTACTTGCGAGGTGATCAACCATGTAATGACAATTATAGAGTTTACATTGGACATGGATGACGTAAACTTTTTATTGGGCATGACCTGAAAATTTACGACCCTTTAAGATTTGAACATGTTAAGAATATAGAAAAATCTATTGGAAATATTGAGATTTGTAATAATTAGAAATAATTAGTAATAACTAATCAAAAATCAAATAAATTAGAGTACATGGTTATAAATTGGCACAATTTCCAGCGGATTGGCGGCTACCTTTTGTTCAATGTCTCATATCTTTGATACTTTCTTCCACTGAAATCAGTATGAAAAATGTGCTCTGATGTATGTCAGAGAAAGTTTTTCATACTGATTTTAGTTGGGAGAAAGTTAAAAAGAGATGAGTCATCGGACAAAAGATTCTCTTTTTCCTGACGACTCATCTCCTTGCAAGGAGATGAGTCGTCAGGCAAAAGAAATGCCTCCAATATGCTAGAAACAAATAAGAATAATTAGTAATATAATCTCCACAATGATGATTACAAAATTTTATTTCATTATTCAAGCATATTTCATTTTGTCAAGTATTGATAAGTATTGCTAAATTGATAATAATTAGTGGGGATGATTACAAACTAACTATGTCGCCTATAATTATTTGTAATTATTAAGAAATAACTATAATTATGTATCTTCTCTTTTTAGGATATTGTTTTTCCTATATCAAATTATTTAACAATAGTAATGGTTTTTAATTTTTTAGAAACATATATATGAATATGGAACAAGGAAATTGACATCAATAATTATTAGATGATCGCACTTGTATAAATCAGCGTAGAAATCCAAACAGTCCTAGTTTAAATCCTATATATGTTGATGGTGTTGAATCTTTCTTATTATTTGCATCATCAAACCCAGAATTTGTTTCAGAAGGGATAATTAAGTGTCCTTGTAAAAAATGTTCTCTGAGAACTTTTGAGACATTTGACATTGTTGGGAAACATCTCTTGCATTATGGTTTTCAATCAGATTATAGTTTTTGGTATCAACACGGTGAACGCAGTTCCCGAGAAGATACTGATAATTTGATTCCGGATCCGTCATGGTTTCAGAATTTAGTACATGATGTTGCAGGGTCATCCATTCAACAAACTGAAATCGAGGATGATGTTGATTTACCTCCTGAGTTGGCACTATTTGAATTTGTTTAGTTGTTAAGGTCTAGTGAGGATGCATTATATCCTGATGCAAGATAAGCAAATTAGAAGCAGTTGCAAAATTTATGTCTATTAATTCAGATAATGGAAATGTAAAATAACTGTTTTGATCAGATATTTTCTTTTGTTAAAGCACTGTTACCTAAAGGAAATGTGCTGCCTGCTAATTATTATGAGAGCAAGAGACTGGTTCGTAATCTAGGCCTTATTTATCAGAAGATCCATGAATGTTCAAACGATTGAATCTTATATTCTGGTGAAAATGAGTCGTTGGATAGTTTTCCCACATGTGGACAATCGAGGAATAAAGAAGCTCAATCAGGGAAGTCTGGATTGATTCCTGTAAAATAGTTGATATATTTCAAGCTTTCACCCAGGTTGCAGCATTTATTTATGTCTCAGAACACAACGACAATGATGTCATGGAACAAAACCAATATTTCAAATGTTAAAATCTTGATTCATCCATCTGATGGTGATTCATGGAAACATTTTTACCAAGTGCATCCGTCTTTTTCTTTAGAATCCTGAAACATGCGATTGGGTCTTTCTACTGATGGTTTGTTTCCATTTGGATCTTTTGGTAGTCAGTATTCCTGTTGGAATGTCTTTATAACTCCGTACAATTTACCTCTATAGATGTTGATGAAAGAGCCTTATATCTTGTTGACATTATTAATCCCAGGACATCCAAAAAAGAATATTGATGTTTATTTGAAGTCATTGATTGATGAGTTAAATTTATTGTGGAGTCATGGTGTTGGTACAAATGATGCTGTTGCGAAACAGAATTTTGTAATGAAAGCTGCTTTGATGTGGACAATTAGTGACTTCCTGGCATATGGAATGTTATCCGGCTGGAGTACACATGGTCCAAAATCATGTACTTACTGTATGGGAGACAATAAAGCATTTATGCTCGTGAATGGAAAAAAAACCTTGCTATTTTGACTGTCATCACAGATGTCTTCCAATGGATCATTCTTTTTCAGAGGAATAAATCTCATTTCAGAAAAGTCAGAATTGAAACAGGTGAACTTCCAAAAATGATCTCAGGTATAGAGTTACAATCAGTTGTATTTTCATTACCTTCCATTACTTTTGGACCGACAATAAACCAATAGAAAATTCATGGCTTTGGGAAAGAACACAATTGGAAAAAATAGAGCATTTTTTGGAATCTGCCATATTGGTCTGATTTGTTGGTCCGACACATATTGGATGTCATGCATATTGAGAAGAACTATTTTGATAATTTATTTCTTAGAGTTTTAGATACACTGGGTGAAACCAAAGATAATGTAAAGGCAAGATTAGATCTTGCCCAAATTTGCAGGCGACGAGAACTTGAATTGTCTGAAAATATTAGATCATAGAGATTAATGAAGCCAAAAACAGACTAAGATACCATAAGAAAACTGGAAGAAGCTATTGTTGTAATTATATGCAAACTGGAAAAAATCTTTCTGTCAGCTTTCTTTGACTCAATGGAACATTTGATATTACATTTTCCACATGAACCAAAATGTGGAGGTCCGGTTCAGTTTCGATGGATGTACCCATTTGAGAGATGCATGCAGAAATTGAAGAAAAAAGTATGTAACAAAGCATCATTTGAAGGATCAATTGCTGAAGCTTATTTGCAAGAGGAAATTTCTTTATTCTGCTCTCATTATTTTGAATCTGGATATCCCTCAAAATTTAACCGCATGGGCTGGAACGAGGGGAATGTTGATGATGATATGAACAATCAATTATCAGTTGTCAATCAGCCCAAACTTGGCTTTGGTGGAGTTCATGATAGATGGATTTCAGATGATGAACATCATAGAGCTCATACATATGTTCTACTCAACTGTGAAGATATGTCACCAATTGTACAGTGAGTGCTCCTATCTCTTATTCTATAGATTCTGTTACAGTAAATCAATCATATTGTATTTGTAGGTTATATGATGATCATATAAAAAAACAATTTCCACAAATTACAGCAGGTGGCTTAGAAGAACGTCGACAAAAATATTTTTCCAACTGGTTTCAATAACTGGTAACGTAGATTCTTTTTTGGTTTTACATATAAAATCAATTTATTACTTGTAATAGTGATAAATGTTTTACAAATTTTCAGGTATCTGTACATGATGATAAGATTGATAGTTGATTGCGTATATTGAGTAGCCCACCATCTAAAATGGTTAAATCTTATAATTCATATGTGGTGAATGGTTATCGCTTTCATACACGTGCATATGGGGAATCAAAGATAAAAATTAATAGTGGTGTTTGTTTGAAGGGATCAAATCATAGAGATATTGAAGTTGACTTTTATGGAATGCTTGAAGAAATTATTGAACTATGTTATTTGGGACAGAATTATGTAACAATGTTTAAATGTCTATGGATGGATACTGAGAGAGGTTTGCGTAATCATCTGACTCATGGAATTTTTGATATTAAACATAAAATTTTTCTTGCAGTAAATGAACCATTTTTATTGGCTCATCAGGCACATCAAATTTATTATGCAAAATACTGTGCTACTGAAAAAGAGTTGGATGATTAGTAGAGTATAATAAAAGTTTAATCTCGAGAAAATCAGTTTACTCAAAATGAATGTGGTTCCACTGAAGTACAAGGAAATGAAATTTTTCAAGACACTCCTCAAAACACTTCTTTTTCACAAAGAGACATGAATATCGAGGATGACACCACACAGTTAAGGGTCGATGGTGAAGATGTTTTCAATGATGTTACAACTGAAT
The DNA here is from genome assembly GCA_963277665.1 of Viscum album. Classification (NCBI taxonomy): domain Eukaryota; kingdom Viridiplantae; phylum Streptophyta; class Magnoliopsida; order Santalales; family Viscaceae; genus Viscum; species Viscum album. The sequence goes on from OY728129.1 coordinate 244,518,165, forward strand.
TTGAAATGACAAGAGATGATGAAAGTGAAACTAATATGGAATTTGATGATGTTGATGATGAAGATGAAGACAGTGACATTGACATTGACAACTATGAAGATGATGATGAAGATGAACATTTACACAGTAAAATGATGGTTAGTATCATAACAAATATATATCTATACATAATAGTTATTTTCAACTGTTTGCTAATAACAATCATTTCATGTTTCAGATGGACTCAAAAACGTATCGTCAGTTGCTGGAGGCTGATCTACCTACAGATGACGAGGTTCTTGAGTCATCTAACCCTTGGGCTATTGGCACTATAGGGAGCACTCAGAGGGGGTGTGTTCTTTCCAGACTGATGATTCTAGATCCTATCCCGGAGCGATGTCCACCTCTTGGATTCGATGTTCACATGCGGTTGTATGGTAACCTATGTATTTTAGTTATCTTTCATTATAATTTATTTATATTTTAATTGTTTGATTATTTGTTCTTTTTCCACAGTTTTACGCATATAGCTATTGGACAGGGGAGTGCTATCTTGCACAGTTATTTTTCTCAGCCCTGGCTCACATGGGATCAGATTCCCGCTGATGTGCAGGCCGCAATGTTCGATCATTGGCTGGTACGTAATTAAATATTATTTATTTTTAAATTTAATTCATTAATAACTTTATATTAGGGTTTATGGTATCCCATAGACAAGAGAATGCGTTCCACTATCCACGTGGCATGGGTGGTGTCTATGCGTGACCGTTTCCATCAGTTTTTGGCATAATCTGAGAAAGGCGACTGTGAAGAAAGCTGGAGTGACAGAATTTGATGAGTCCTGTAGATCCCACTGACCAGAGTACATTTCATCTCACATTTGGGATAGATTATGTACACACTAGTTGGGTGGTGGGTTTCAGAGGAGATCTGCATTGGGTCGACAGAATCGGGGGAGACACAAGGTGACGCATCGAGCCGGTAGTCGTACATTCAGTGCACATAGAGAGCGTCTGGTAAGTACTTATTTTTTAATATTTTATAAAACTTTAAATATAAACAGTTTATTTTATATTCATATAGGAATCCGAGCAGCCTGGTAATACGATGTACGGCGTTTATCGGAGGATGTACATTAATCCGGCTACTAGAGAGATTAGAGGTGACCGCTAGCGTCAGATTGTGGTCAGTATTATTTTTCATTTCAGTTAGCAAATTAAATGTATATAATATTTTCATTATTTTAATTTCTAATTAAAACTTAAGGAGTCATATGAGGACGCGACCTCTTAGACACAGGCTGAGAGTAAAGACGAGACGGGTGATCAGACTAGTGCCCACCATTTTGATGAGACAACATGGATGCAAGTGACCCAGTATGGATTCGAAAAGGGCCGAGAAGTTGGTATCGGCTCTCATTTGACTCCTGCAGCTTATTGTGGTACTGCTGCGATGTTAGCGACTAGCTCGAGAGGAGCTGGTGGAGAGACATCATCTTCTGCCTCACAGTATCAGGAGCAGCTGTGTGCTCAGAGTCAGCTTATAGAGGATTTGCATCAGGGGAAGGAGCAGATGCATTAGCAGCACAATGAGGAGATGCGTCGATGGCAGGAGCAGATGCGCCAACAGCAGGATGAGGAGAGGCGTCAATATGAGGAGAAACATCAGGAGAAGATGGAGTATATGTGTCGTCTGACTCATAGTTTAGGGATGGAGTTTCCTCCACCACCTCCTCTAGGTCCTCTAGATTATCCACCCCCCAGTGATCTTTTTACATGTAATAAACATTTAAGTTCGAAGATTATTGTCATATTAACTATTTATAATTCATCTTTCATATTGGTACGGATATTGCATGATTTATTTATTTTTAATATTTTATTACTTCTCAGTATTATTTTTGATATCCGTTTATTTTATTAATATTACTTTAAATATTTTATATTTATTGTTAATATTGAGAAGTTTATAAATTTATAATTGTATTAATATTAATAATATTTATATTATTTTTTCATAGATATGTATGTTTATTTTAATAATAATATTATTATATTATTAATATTAGTATTATTATTAAATAATATTATATTATTTATATTCATATTATTATTATTTTTTGATATTAATATTTCATAATTATATTATATATATTTTTTATTATTAATATTATAATAATATAATTTCTTTATATTATTAATATTATTATTATTATAATATACATAATTTAATAATAATAATATTATATTATTATTTTATATTATTAATATTAGTATTATTATATAATATAATATTATTTATATTCATATTATTATTATTTTATATTAATATTTATTAATTATATTTTATATATTTTTTCATTTATATTATAATAATATAATTTTTTTATATTATTAATAATATTATTATTTTTATATAATATTATATGATTTGTATTAATTATTTTATTATTTTATTTTTTTAGTATTTGCGACGGGAGTATTTGTGATGGGGTGCCCCGTCGTAAATACTTTTTTTACTGTCCCATTTGCAACGGGAAGAATACCCGTTGTAAAAACTTCTTCTGTGACAGTCCATCGAAAATACCTACGTCGCAAATATTATTTAAATTTCCCATTTGCGACGGGTCAGAAACTCGTCGCAACTAATATATCTACGACGTCCCGTAGCAAATACCTTTTTTATATATAAACGAAAACTAATTTGCAACGGGGGAAAAATACCGTCGCAAATACTATTTTTGCGATGAGACCGCCGCAAGAACACCTATTCGCGACACCGTTTTCGGCAATGGGTGATTTGCAACGGAGCTCCGTCGCAAAAGGTCTTTTGCGATGGGATCCCATCATAAATATTCTATTTTCCTGTAGTGAATAATGGGAAATTTTTCTGTATATGAATTCATATGTTTCTTAGATAGATCATACACCTATGAAGGGAAATATTATTGCTGATGATTTGAGTAGGGAAACTCAGACTCATGAAGTTCAAGAGTCTAGTTCTGAGTAAAATATTTTGACCTTGTAGGATGAGATGCATGTTATGGTTCTAGAGGTATAGGAATAGATGAACCTTATGTTAGTATCTGTGGAATCCATGTTTTTGAACTGAATCAGGGAGAGGAAATATGAGGATCCAGATTGTCTGGACTTGAGGGAAAACCTTTAAGGTGGGTAGTCACCTTCCAATTTGACCATAGATGAGGATGAGATCACCTATTTTTGTTGTTGTTCTTATGGGAATGTGAGAGGCAGTAATGCACGAGTTTTATTCCTCAATGTGGGCAGTGCATCTTGGTTAGAACCAAATGTTCCAGAACCTATGTTGAGAGTATTGGTTTCTCAGAATGGAATAAGATATTGATGGGTTCATTAAATGTTTCTTCACATATCAATAGGTGAGGGTCAAAATTAATTAACCAAGTTGTTTACTACACTCGTTTCCCATTATGTCATGGTAGTGGGATACAGTTACAATGAAATTTATGGTGGGTATCCTGAGAAATCCATAGAATAATGAAACTTCTTGGATGATTGTGGACTGACTATCGAAAGTAGATCATTTTTGGCAATTGGAGAGACTTTATCTGTGGATTAGTTGGGAGACTTGTACGTTCAAAAGATAGTATGTCTCCACAGGGTGACACTAAGCATAGTTTTTGATCATGACTCTCATTTCACCTTGTAATTTAGGAAATACTTGTAGAAGGTTCTTGGTATGCAGGTATTTCTAAGTACTTATTTCAAATCAAAGATAGATGGGAAATCAAAACGTACCATATAGGTTTTGGATGATATACTACATGCGTGTGTCCTATATTTTTTTGGGTCTTGGGTGAGACATTTTTCGATCATTGAGTTCAACTATAACAACATTTATTAGTAAAAAACTGATATGACACCATATAAGGATCTTTATAGTAGGACACATAGACCACCTCTATTCATCAGATTTCTGGGGGATGAGTCTCATGTAGAAGACATCAGAACCTGTTTGGTTGATTTGGAAACATATGGATATGACTCAGAGTATACTAAAGTTGTTTTCTGATTGACAATGTTGACCCCTTGATTTTACAGTGGGTGATCTTGTATTCCATCAAGTGTCACCTAGATTGAGTCCCTGTAGGATTCAGATATAGGGAAAGTTATAACCAAGGATTTTTAGACCTTTTGAGAATGTAGAGAGAATCAGGCTGGTGGCATACCAATTAGCTCTTACACAAAGGTAAAATTTGATGCATGATGTTTTTGTTTTGTCACATATTCAGCAGCATTAACCCAACCCTTCTCATGTGATCGATCTTTATGATGTTGAGCTTGTGGTTGATTCATTTTTTAAGGCACATATAATTTGTATTATAGATCATAGTGAAAAATTGTTGCAGGGAAAGACCGTGTTAATAGTTTGTGTATTTTGGAAACATGGTTGGGTTTAAGAGGAACAATGGGAGAGAGAAAGAAGAAATTCAGTCTCATGAAACCAATATTTTTTACCTTATAATCTCAAAGATTCTTGGAAGTAAATCTCAAGGATGAGATTTTATAAGGTGGGGAGATTGTAATATCCCATCCCTTTTATAGGTATGTTTACCTTGGAGTTTTATTTTCATTCTAGGTTTGGTGAGGGGTTGAAATGGTTTGGAAGGATTTGAAGGTGGTAAGAATATTTATGGTATAAATTTGGTGATGAAAAATAGTATAAAGAAAATTTACACACCATGTAAATGGGTTACAAAATGTGTAAATTTCTCAAGACACATGTCAGGAATAGTTACCCATGGTGTACTAGTTCACAACATGAAAGTATTAAATGTCATGTAATTTTATTAAATGATGTTTAATAATTATTAATGATAAATACCGAACTGATCCAATGGTTTTTTCAAAAAATAACCCCTCTAAAAAGGATTACACACCCTGTATGGAAATTACATGCTATGTAATTTCTCAACCAGAATATCTAAAGGTGTCATGTGGTTTATTTTGGTCTCATTTATTCATGAAACCTTTCTTCTCTCAACCATAGGGTTACTCTTAGAATATTTGGTGAAATTTTATCATCTTTGATCGTCACATATTGGTGTTTGATACCAAGTAAGACGTTTTTTCTCTGGTTTCTTTATGTTCCCCTTCTTCCAATGAAGTAGTGGAACCTTTTTACTGTATTTGGTTGGGAGTATCTTGATAATAGGTTTTTATTTTTGATCTTCTCATCCATTGTGTTTTTATCCATTTTCTTTCAAATTGAGGGATAAGGTTTGGAGATCGTTCATTAATGAACCAAAGGTAGGTGGTTTAATGGTTAATTCCCATTGTCTTTGATTATAATTTCATGTAGGTAATTGTGAAATTTCAATTTTCAATATTTGAAAAATGTAGCTTGAATTATATTAATTAATTGGTAAATTAATTAGTGGGATATGGAATTGGGTGATAATTAGAGTTAAACGGTTGGTTGGCCTAACCTTGATGGGTTACTGGATATTATTATTATATATTGATAAATGGATTAATGTTGAAATATTCATATTATTTTTTTTAATTATAAGTGATGAACCATGATGGTTTTGATAAATTAAAATGGTGCACCGTGATGTGAATAATTGATAAGAGGGTTAATGATGTTTTACCTTGATAATTGTGATAAATGTGATATATGTGATTGATTGATAAATGAGATGTGAGATAAGGTTTGATGCTCTAAATACCCATGGGGTACTAGAATAATGCTCCAGGACCCCAATGATTGTATGTGAATAATAATGTATGGAACAAGGAATGAATCTCCAAATATCAATGAAGTGTGGGATAGGGGATGACGCTCCAAATACCCATGGGTTTCAAGACATGATGTTCAATGACCTATGATATTATCATTGGTTTGTGGTTCCAGGTGTCCATGATATGAATGTTGAATTAAAATCATAATTAAATCCATGAAAGATTGGTTTTTATTCCCTATGATATATAGTTTAGACTTTGGAATGGGATGAAGTAGGTATTGATGGTTAGGGTATCAAATTGAACCTAGGAAATTATGTGGTTAATTAAAGTATAATTAAGTGTGATAAATGTTTACTCTTTTTATTTTAATTTATTCTTTATAAAACAACATACACTATTATATATTGGATTTTATTTTAGATTCTGTTTGCGATGGCCTACTGAGTTGTACTCACACAGTGTTCAAGCTTCCTGATCAGTATTTGAATAGAAATCATGTTTTTTGGATAGGATACGGAAAAGATCCTTTGGTTAGATAGATAAGTTTGGATGGAGAATGGATTAGGGAACCATACAAGATGTTTGGACAAGCATAGGATTTTATAGTGTGTCTTTATTTTTGTTTTTCATATCGAAACTTGACACTTATTTGGAATGACATATATAATGATTTGGTTTGGATATTGTTTCCCTCTTATGGGTTATCATGTCATACATATCTGTTTTGGTTATGGTATTATTCTAGTTATTGGTTATATTCTTTTGGATTTAGTTTTTTATTTCTACTATTATGCTACTTTGATGAAGAGGGAATAGTCTCACCATGATATATATTAGACTCTCACTATTAGTTAGCAACCTCTAGAATATGGGGAGGTGTGCTTGAGGTCATGTAACCAACCTAATTGGGGTACCAACATGTGGAACATGGGTTAGGATGTTACATCTCCATTGGTTTGCTATAACATCAGTTCAGAAGTACCTGAGATGTATAAATGATAAATTCTTAGTAAATGTACTAGATGAGGACCTAGTAGTGAGTTGATACACATATGTTAGATTTCAATCAGATCATTATGATCTGAAAGCATAGTCAGGCTAGGTACTTTTCATGAATAGTGATACAGTAGTAAAATCCTGAAGTAGTATGTGGTCATCAATTATACTATAGAATCCAAGAATATCGAGTCTTCTGATGCAGCCAGGCATTCATTATATACACACATCTTTTTCTTATATATGTTTGTTATACCTAGCCATACATACATTGTAAGTATTTATTGTGATAATACCACATCAATGATACTTTACAAGGAGCCTCAATTATACTATAGGATAAATAATATACTTTGTATGTTTCATATCTGGATGGATTTTACTCAAAGTGGTGAATTCACAGTTAGTAGGTTATCAATAAAGGATAACATGGTAGATCAACTAAATAAAACCATATATCATCAGAAGAATGTTTCTCATGTGAGAGCTAGAAGGTTAAGGATTGTTAGAAAATGTACCTAGTAGATGTAGGTGTGTTGTCAGTGTGGGTTCTCTAAACCCAAATCATGTATGCACTTTTATTAACATTACATGTGTAAATTTTTACATATACATGTGTTTATCTTACCAAAATTGTGTTGATAACTTTTTGTCAATTATTTACATGGTAATATCCCTAGATTATTTATTTAATTAAATGGTTATAGAAGTACCCTATAATAATAAAAACCTCGTGATACTATGATAATAACCTAAAACTTATGTCTTATCATCTACACACATCATACTGGTAGAACCCAAATAATTTATTACAATCAACTGTTGGGGGATTATAAGTATTCATACTTTTTATCATAATGTTCACACATGGTGATCTCGAGTATATGATATCATGAGGACATTCCCATTAATAAAAACACCAAAAATTTCTAATGTTACTGTTTATTCCTATCAATGAGAATATGTATTGGTACCATGAATTGAAATCATTGTCAATGTGTTCCCCTTAATCATATTTTTCGATTCGTAAAAAAAATATAGTGTTTATATTGTGGAAAGATATCTTATGTTGATTGTGTCATTAGTTGTACACCATTTATTGAATGATCAAGATAGTATCTTTCACTTCTCAATTGAGGGGAGATATATCATGGTTCAGTGACCAGGATGATAGTGTCTCTATTAAATTTTTGGATATGGTAGAAGAGGGAAGATCTATCTAAAAATTTAATAAAATAATAAAGAAAGAAAAGATAATTACAAGAAGCATGTTTCATTGTTTTTGATATGTTACATAACAAAGTGATTATATTATATAGTGTTTATTTATAGGGGATGTTTATGTTTCTTTGGATATAAATTATATCACTTAAAGATTTGATGGGGTTTTAGACTCCACTCCTGACCTATAAGTAGTACTTATTATTATAGAGATAATGTCCAAGAGGGTTAAACACTAAGTGTACACAAAATCCTAACATATTCGAGTTAATTATAGTGTAGGACATGGAGGGCCCCAATATTGTGTTCGACATATGTATTAGATTGAATGGTTTTAAAGATACAAATAAATTCATGTCTTATGAGATTGTAATAATAATTATTGGATTTATTTACCAACAATATTCATATGCTTTTTTGTGAATATGAGGTAAAATATTATAAGAGAAAATATTTAATATTCAAGGCTCATTTAATATTCATAGGATAAATGAGTTGAGTTAATGAGTTATATTTTATAATATAACATGTATATTATGTTATATGTTGGTGATAACATATAAATGTAATTTATGACATGGTTAATAGGTCGTAAGATGTAATTTATGGATTTTTTAGAAGGTTAAATATATTTGGGTGCCAATGTACAATTTTTATAAGTGTAACCAAGATATATAAGTTGGGAGATGCCCAAATTTATATAACTATTCACTTTCTCAAATTGGGGAGTATCACTCTCCAATATCCCACATCCTATAGTGATAAGGTGACCCTCTAAGAACCCAAATACAAATATTCCTTCCTAGATTGATGAAATGGTGTGGCCACAATCATTACGTGGTTGAAAGTGTTAGATACTTATAGACGATAACACCCTAAGAGGGGGGGGGGGTTGCTGAATTACGGTAGTAAAGTTTTAGAAAATTATTCCTTGAATAAGTATTTTGTTCTCTCAACTTGAGGATCATTTCTATTTCTCTCTACCGTACCCCTTAATGATTGATAAAATTAGTAAAAAACACCACAGATTTTACATAGTTGACTTACATTGGGATTATACAAGGAGAATGCATGATCTTTATATTGAAATGAATATATCACGAGAGAGTTAAAGGAAGGGGAAACTAGTTTAAAGTGAATCTAAGAAAAAACATATCAAAAATCAACCTAAGGGTCTGTGTTCATGAAATTCAAAACCTTCCTGAGTGGTGGTGCCTCATGAAGTTCACCAACTATATAGATATAGAGGTAGTAACATCCACATAGTGTTTTCTTATTCATGAAGGTCACTGGTCATGTGGAGGTTGAGGTGGTAACCTCATTGTAGTGTATGTATGTGCTGGAACACCCCTCCCATCATGAAAGTGATAATATTTTGGGAAGACCACTATCATTCATGAAACCAATTCCTTATCTTTCTCTAAACCTATCAATACCCCTATCTAAATTTTTAGGATATGTGAACTTTGGAATTCCTAAAAAAGATCTAAATTTAAGGAACTATAAACATCAATATCTAAAGAAGATATGGATTTATTAGGGTGTCCATATTTCATGAGATATCCTCCCATGGGATCCAAATTACTTCAGAATATGGTAGAAATTACATTCATGAATTACCTCATCATTTTATGAAGAATAAATCCCTTTTTGGATCTTGAGGTTTTACAAGATAATTATCCTTCATGAAACCACCCCAATGGGAAGTAAGACTTTACGCTTAGCCAGGGTCAACGTTTTTCATGAAATATGCACCTTCATTAGACCCATGTCCTATATAAGGCCTCCACCCTTCGCAATCCCAAACCTCCATGAAACCCATCCACCAGGCCTCTACATGGTTCCACCTTTCAAGAATCACCCTTTTATTAATCTGGAGTGTCGAGGGACCCTATAACCTTCTAAACTAGTTCACACACATCTCAAACTCCCATGCGATCGGTATCATCAACCCCTATATCCAACCCTTTTTCTTCAATAGTGTCTTAGACCAATAACTTTCCTTTTTATCCTAATCATTTCAACCCTAATTTCACTTTCTCTTAATCATAGTCACTCAAAAATTGTGACCCAAGATTTCCACTCCCCCATGGTAGTGTTGACACCATGCCCCACCCAGAGGTGTGTGAGAAGTATACATGTAGGCCCCAAAGGTGTAATAGTCATATGAAAATGTCCAACTTTCCTAGAAGGGATGAATTATTTTAGATATTTCTCTCCTACTTAAAAAAATATTTTCCCAAGATGTACTCACGTCCCATATCTAAGAATCATGGCATACAACTACCAATACTAACATCAAAGTCATATGACATTAAACTAAAAGATAATATCCCTAAAACATGATGTGAAACTATTTCCATTCCCTATGTGGTAAAAAAATTATTCCCCCCATATGATTGGTGTGGTATTACACCAAAACTCATACCCTATGTGATTAATACATGATTCCTCATGTAAAATCATCATGAGATGAAACCTCCACCCCCAGTAAGGGATGAAGCTCATGCCATGGGAAAATACCATGCCTAATCCTCACACCATATTACAATGCTAGAGGATACAATTAGTCACCAAATATTAAACTACGCTCCTAAAAAATGACCCCCAAACATCCAGGTATCCCATACGCATAATCCTCACATCATCCCTCTTTGATGTTCTTTCCTCAGAACTAGCATCCTTACTACACAGTGTTAAATTTCTTGGATATATCCAATCAGAGTACCTTAAATTAAAACATAAAAATACATGGGTTTTTTTCTCCATACCTTAAATAGATTATGTAGGATACTTCTTGTATATTAAATCTTGACATCCTAATACAGATGGGGTGCCTCCATGAGGTCCAATCCCTACCCCCCCAACATTTCCATCAGACCTTGACATGAGAAATATCCCCCCTAAGGACACTCTTATACAAAATATCAAGTGTGAAATATTCCCACCTAGGGTTACACTTATCCAAAACCTCATGTATGAAATCTTCCTGTAGGTACACAATCAACCAATATCCCCCCCATGGGGACACACTTAACTAAATACATAAGTGTGAAATCTTCCTCCCGTGGAAAAATTTAACAAACCCCTTAAGTGTGCAATCATCCCCATGGGGAAAAATTTTACCAAACTGTAACATTTGATCATCTCCCACCTAGGGATACACTTAACCACTAACTTATCCCCACTATATGTTAAACCTATAAAGAGATTTAAACCTATACCTTATAAAATAAGAATGATATGCCTATGGTAAAAATCCTCTGATACCTTGCACCCCTGGAGTCAACTACCTTAAAGTTGATATAGGATTACTGGGGCTCTATGCCTAAGATACCACACACATTAGATGGAATCCATTATTGGAAGAGTTTACATGTGAACAACCCATCCAACATCTAGAAAATTCCCATACATGACCAACATTACCATACACATGAGAGACGCTTTTTGTTTCTCATTTGATAAAATAGGAGAAGGATATAAGACATTACATTAACATAAAAACATCTTAGTATATGGTATATAATTATGTTATTATAATAGAATGTTTTAATAATATTTTAATAAGGTGTAATAATAAGTAAAACAAAAATTCTCAGTTAAGAACAATACCACTTATTCGAAAAGCCTCATTATGTTTACACTAGAATTCATACTATGAGGGTTTTCTAATAAAAAAATGGTGTCTACAATAGAAAATGGAAGTAATTAAAGGATTAGGGAAGGTGTGGATAAACGAAATGACTTTTTATGTTTAAATAAAATAGGATAGGTGGTACCATTTTATATGTGAGTGGAGGGTCACTTTTAGAATTTATTAAAATATTAAATTAATATAAATTAAATTTCAGTTAAAAATTTATCAAAATTAAAATAATTAGAATATAAGAGGATTATGGTTTAGAATCATATCATCCAATAAAATTTACAAATGTTTTTATTAGTTTTTTAACCTTATCTTTTCTTAACCTGTATTAAATCTTTTTGAAAATTATCATGATACAAAATTTTATACTATTTAAGGGTCAAGATGGTTACTATAAAAGGAAAATTGGAAAATAAATTGAACATGTTTGATATTTTGAAACATATAAAAATCACTTGGCTAACTATGTTTTTTAGGAATTTTAAATCATTTAATAAAATATTATTTACTATAAAATATCATTAATGTCATTTTTAGAACTATTTATTTAATTGGGCTTTGAAAAAAACATGACGGAAATGGAGTTAAAATATAACCATATAACAAATTAATAAAATTTTATATTTATAGAAAAAATTAATGGACCACAACAGTTAAATTCAATCTATAATAATTTAAATTATTATAAATTAATTTATTATATTCTTCAATTAATTAAATAAATAGTCTGTCAGTGTTGCATAAGCCTTTAGGTAATTATTTCATTTCTAAAAATTAGAAAAAATTACCATGATAATTTTTTATTTAATGTTAATATTTAAAAATAAACATATGTTTTTTTAAATCTATTAGAAAATATTATATTTATTAAAGGTAAAAAAGTGACATTTTTGTCTTTATCTTTTACTTAAACAATATAGAGGTCAAAATAAAATAAATATGGAACCAAATGGCCATATACTTGAGTCATGGATGAAAAAAGACTAAATAAACTCATCAAATAGGTTTAATTCAATTTTTAGGGCCAATTGTTTGTCCTTATCATATTATTTGTAACCTTAATTACCCAATTTACCCTTACCATGGTGATAATTATTTAATGTAGTTACTATTCATAACTACTTAAAATAAATGGGGCTATTTGAAAATTTTAGACAGTATGATAAAAAAATATGGAATCAATTTTTTATTATTCAATTCACAGAAGTGGAAAATTGTAATTTCAAATTATACTTGCAATGTATGATGAAATGCATGTTTTCCAGATAGTAAAATTTTCGAGGAAAAAATGATTTTACATTAACTTTATGACTAAGAATATTGATTATATTAATTTTAATTCATATATATATATATAATATAAAACTTATTTAGTTTTTTTTCATAATTATGGGTTATTTTAATTAATTAAAATGGAAAAAATTATACACTTAAAAACGATTTCTAGAAAAAATCTGTTTTTAAACATAAAAATAGATTTATACAAAATCATAAAAATTACAAATTAAAATGAAATTAATTGGATTATTCTTAATCAAATGGATCTTATGTCACTTTAATATCAAATCCAAAAAATAACTTGCCTTTAAATTACATGATTTAATGAAAATAAATGACAGTTTTACAAAATTGATATTTTCACTATTCATTGAAAAATCAATCTTTTTAGAAGAAAATTAAAATAGAATCCTAATATAATTTTGATATGATTATTTCAAAAGTATTATATTTTTTTTAATTAAAATTTCCAAAAAATTTGAATTATCTATAATATTTTTTCTTTAAAAGTAATAAAATACATTTAAAAAAATACTTTTCAAGAGTAAAATGACTTTAATGAAAATTGAGTAATTATTTGTTATGAATTTTTCACAACCCATCCCACATGGCCAAGACATGATGACCCCAAGTCCACCTTCCATAGGCCAGGGGTTGTTGACTAGCACCTGAAGGCTTTTCTCGAAAAGGGATGGAATTTCCTTAGAGATCTGTACACACTAAAAATGGAAAACAGAAGTAAACAACCAAAAGAAGTAAGGTATAACCATGAGAGTAAAGTACAACCAAAAGAGTAAAGTAAAACCACAAGTAAAACCGTAAAATGAAAACAGTGGGCCATAACACATGACCTAGAAATAGAAGGAAAGTAAATAGATTTCGCATCTATCCGGGAGCTCTACCTGGAGGGTAGTAGCTGTAAGTATGAAGTCAAAGAATAGAATCTCAACTACTCCCGTCACACCAAGATACACCAAGTCCCAAACCTCCAATGTCTGCCTCGGAGTGTCAGTAGTCTGCACCAGACACACACGTTCAGGTAGATCCCGTCTGGGGGGTGAGTATAATAATACCCAGTAGGGTACCCCGAGACCCCAAAAGGTCCCTCAGTAATCTACAAAGGCAAATATCATAAAAAATACCACAAAGGTAATATCACAAGCATGATCTAAATCATGAATCACAAAGCACAAAAGGCAACTCACTCTAATGGTATAACATCAAGGTTACTCGGATAGGGATGGCTAGTCATAAAGATAGATCATCCTATCCAGGTAACTCTACTATGGACCTGTATGGGTCACTGTATGCTGACCTGTATTGGTCGTCAGATGATGACCCATATTAGTTGCTCGTGCTAACTCGTATTGGTCCCTGGTGCTGACCCGTATTGGTCACTGGTGCTGACACGTATTGGTTGCTAGTACAAAGGTAAGAGGGATTATCCGTAAAGCTAGAACATCCCACTATGGAGTCTCTCATGCTGACCCGGCTTGGTCGCTCTTCTTCATCATATCAAATCTAGCTACTATATTCTCGCTCATATCATGCTTGAATCTGGGATAACCAATCCTCAATCCATTGTTCTTATTTCAACCGGTACAAAGTCTCGCAAAATTTATATCCAAGGGACTGCCCCGTTATGGGGGTCCCAACGTGACAGACGGTGCGTCGATCGGATGCCGGTCTGTGAGATATGGGCAATTTTGTAAAAAGGTCCTTGTTGGATTCATGTTTGATGAAATCCAGGTCGCACATCAAACTTCATCAAAACACACATAGAGTATCTTCAAAGGAAGTTCTTGTCACAAGGGTCCTTATGCCATAGACGGCGCATCGATCGGACACCTAGTCTGTTAGTTACACCCCTTTCCGTGAAACGGGGGTGATCGCACCTTGGTCTGACCCACCGAAATATGCCAAATGGACCGCTTAGCAAAAGGGTTTCCAATTCCACTGAAGACATGTAAAATAGACATCTAGTTTGTTAGTTACGAACATTTATTTATTCGGGGGCCGATTCGGTCGGGGCCGAGTCCGACTCGGTTAGGCCAGCCTGACGCAACGGGTCCCGAAATCTACCTAACCCTGCCTGGGTCCGACCCATTGGGGTCGGCCTAGTTCACTATGTTTGGTCTGACTAGTTCCTGGTCCCGGGCCATGGTTGACCCGGCCCTCCAGGTGGGGTCTAGCCCACTGGGCCGCGGGTCTGGTCCTGTGGGTGGATCAGACCCATTCGGCCCACCCACATCCGGTCCGGTCCACCTGAAGGAGGACCACGTTTGGTAGAGGGACCTGTGGATGCGGGTCCATTTCTTCCGGCCGAGGTTGGTCAGGTGGCCTCCGGTTCCAGCTGGCACAGTGTGACGCGATACGGCACCACCCCCTTCATGTTGTGGCCTGTTGGCCATGGCTGCTGCCGCAGGAGAGGCCTGCGGTCACCACCCTTCGCCCGTGTGTTCGACCGCCTCTGGACATTGCAGGGTGCGATGGAGTGCTGCCTTCCATCGCCCGTGATCAGTTACTGTGGGTCTCCTCCAGCCATCACCGTCCTGGCACGCTGACGAATGTTTCCGTGGGCCACCGGAATGTCGTCTTTGTCTTGTGACCCTCAAATTCCTTTCCACAACGTTTGTTGTTCTACCATAAAGAATTCACCAAGGGAAAGTTTTGTAGAGGGTCCATGCCTTTTGGTTTTCTTCCCACGCCCTCCGCGTTAGCATTTTAAACATGAGAAAAAAATTTAATGATAATAAGAGAAATAATAATCCCTGAATTTATGATCCCGCAAAAACCACCCGCTTGATTTGGAGAGACACGGATCAACCCATTAGTATGATTTATCCACGCTCATTATATTTTTCAAGAACTGAAATAGAGGGAACATCCTAAAACATAAACCCCCTAACTTTTATGAAATTCGTTTCTGCACGTTCGTCCTCAAAGGTTTTTGGCAACGACGAGGCTTCCCAGTTCCGACATTCAAAAGGCATTCTTTGTCGTTCGTCATTCTTCACATGGGTGGAAGTGCATAAGATATTCACTAAATATTCCCCCAACTCCTTCCTCTTTATTTTTCTTGTCACGTAGAACTTTTTATAAAACCACGCTATAGCATTTCCATAATGATGTGACGTCGTGTGTTTGTGTTGTTTTGTTTATGAAAGAACGTCACTGATTTACACCATTTGATTCACTATTACGTTGCAGAATATGAGTCATCCATGTGTTTAATTAATGTGCTATGTTTCCGCATCATCGCTTCCCCACAACGTCTCAACTCTCCATGCAACGGAGAGAAAAGAATAAAATAATTGTTTTAAATTGTTTTATTATTTTTCTCTAAATGTCCAAAAATTTGCTTTTCCACTCGGCCCTTGTCAGCTGATGTTAAGTCATTTCTAGGCGAAACCCGGTGTTCCGGATTCAACGGTGCCCTCAGATTTTTGATCCGAGAAATGATTCAAAAGATAGAAAATGTTCTTCATGTGTTTACTGAACATACCAAAAAAACAGTTTCATAAATTCATTCCAGGAACATAGGGTCTGGGGATGACGTGCTGTCAATTTTCACAGACTCATAAAAATCCCAAATAATTTAAACAAATACAAGTAATTTTCCAGGACTTTACATTATCCCCATGTTGGGGCTTTACGTCCCCAAATTCCAAACATGGATACACAAACAAAGAGGGGTACTGTTCACACATATGAGACTCTCACTCTCATATGGTCTCTCGGAGATTTATGTGCTTCCACCGAATGTGCACCAGAGGTATTGATATCCCTAAAAGATCCGCTCCTGTCGATCATCTATCTCCACCGGGTACTCTGCAAAAGTCGTCCCGTCGTCAGTCTCCAGCTCGCTATGGTCGATGACATGAGATGGGTCACGCACATTTCTTCTCATCTTGGATACATGGAAGACGTTGTGCACCATCACCAACTATGGTGGCAGTTCCAAGTGGTGCTCCACCTTTCCATTCCTCTGAAGTATCAAGAATGGTTTGAAAAAATTCAGTGAGAGATTTCCGCCTTCACAAAATCTCTATATTCCCCATCGAGGGGAGACTCACAAGAATACGTGGTCCCCATCTTGGAACTCAAGTGTTCTCCCTCACCTATCAGTATAAGACTTCTGTCGGCTCTGTGCAGTCTTCATCTGCTCTCGGATGACCTGCATCTTCTCTCTTAGAACCACTAGTACAACTGTACATCCTCTGAAAAGTATAACATACTCCCCAACTTCAGAATATTTATCAGGTGCATGGCCGGAGGATATATGAGCACATCTAGTCTCACAGATTCTATCTCCGAGTTTCACCTCCGTAACTCGATGAAGGAGTGGAGGGGTAACTACCATCGATTGGAGGTAGACTGTCTCATATCTATCCACGTAGGATATCTGAATCAAGGCTAACTGCTCTGAATCCTTGTTCATTAGATGTGAACTTTATCTACGGCTAAGTGCATCTTCAACCACATTCACCTTACTAGGAGTATATACTACCTCAAATTTTTAGTCCCAGAAAAACTCTAGCCAACATAACTGTCTAATATTTAGATCTTTATATGTGCAGATATATCTGATACTCTTGTGGTCTGAGTAAACAATAATCCACTCTCCCATAAAGTAGTGTATCCACATCTTCAATGTAAATAATACTACTTAAAACACCATGTCATGGGTCGCATAATTATTATCAGGAGGCTTCAGCTGGCATGAGCCATAAGAAATCACAACATCATCCTACATCAGGACGCAACTGATTATAGCCCCTGATGCATCACAGTAAACCACATAGTTTGTGCCCTCATCTGGAAACCTTAGGATGGGAGTGCTGTTCAAGCTCTGCCTCAGCTATTGAAAGCTCGGCTGACATGTCTCTGACCACCTGAAAGGTTTCCCCTTCTTCCTCAAGGCATTCATAGTTTCTGCTACTCTGGAGAAATTGGGTACGAACCTCCAATAGTAGCTTTCTAATCCAAGGAAGATCCACACCTCAGTGACACTTCTGGGTGCCTCCCAAATTATTATTTCCTTGATATTATCTAGATCCACTATAACTCCAGCCTCTGAGATAATGTATCCCAATAAGTGGACCTTCCGTATCCAGTACTCACACTTCGAGAGCCTCCCATATAACCGGTGCTCCCGGCGTGTGTCCAGAACTAACCTCAAGTGTACAACATGCCCTTCCTTGGACATTGAGTGCACCAAGATGTCATCAATGAATACCACTACCAACCAGTCTAAGTAGATCTAAAAGATCATATTCATGAGACCCATAAACACTGTAGGGGAGTTTTTCACGATGAATGACATCACTATGTATTCGTAATATCTGTATCAACATATGAAGGCCGTATTCAAGATGTCCTCATCTCGCACATGAAGCTGGTGATAGCCTGATCTATGGTCCATCTCTGATAACCACTTCACCCCTTTCAATTGATCAAACAAGATCATCAATCCATAGCAGACGATACTTGTTCTTCACGGTCACTTGGTTTCGACATCAGAAGTCCACGCAATGCCACAAAATTCCGTTTTTCCTTCTTGGAAAACAACACTGGGGGTGCCCATGGAGAAACACTGGGCCTTTAGAATCCCTTCCTCTATAAGTCCTCCAACTGTACCCTTAACTCTCAAAACTCCAAAGGGCCATCCAATATGCTGGTGTAGATATCAGTGTTGTTCTAGGGTACATGTCAAAGTGGAAGTCTACCTCTCTACAATGAGGTAGTCCTGATAAATCTTTTAGAAAGACGTCCTCAAACTCATCCACCACTGCTGGGAAATTTGGAATCACCTCATACATTGTGTCGAAGGTTATGGAAGCCATCTAATATGTAATCGAATGCACCCTCCTGAGTGAAAGTCCATCTTGTATTTCCCTATTTTACTTCTCACCAACATATAAAAACAAACCTCCATCTCTACGCGTACATCAAACTGTACATCTTAAGCAGTCAATCTGTGTGTGAACTACTAATAGCGAGTTCATGCTTAAAATGATCTCATAGGGCTTTAACTCCGCTACTAGAATATCCCATATGAAACTCTCCCCCTCGAGAGTAAGATCACACAGTCAGTACCCGTGTGTGATCGTTGAATCTCATCTCGTAGAAGTATCCCAACACAGTGGTCGAGCTAAAATATTAGTCAGAATTTCAGAGTCCCGAACTAAGTTCGTGACAAGGAAAGAATAGATAACACCTATGTTGATGAGAACTTCTGATAAATTAGAGAAGATACAGATCATACCTCGCATTATCTCAGGGACTTCAAGATCGTGATCCTTTACTTCTTGCAGCTGGTCTTGTCCCCACCTACATGATACCTGAGCTCATGGTGGACAACCTAGTGGTGTTGGTGATAGTGCCTGGTGACCCAGACTACTTCAAGATGCATGTATAGCTCCCTAGTTTCATCTGCAACCTGGATAAATATCCTTCTCCTACTACTATCGCTGCCTCAGTGGCCCCTCCGCCATCTTCTGATCATCCGCACATGGAGTCGGACAGTCACAAGCACTTAGTCCCTATCCCCCGTATGAAAAAAGATAATGCATTTCTCATGGCTCTTTCATCCCCTCAATCCTCGCACCCGTGACCCTACATCCCAGGGTCACCCACCAAAAGGTCTAGCCAACTTGGGCTTCTACGTTATCTGTCTACTTCCAACTACAGATGAATCTACTACCTGTCCTTTAGTAGGGGTTCTCATTGTCGGTTCCTGGTCGGTAATGAAGCTCTTTGTCAGAAAATCTCTCTATAGCATCCCAGCTTATGTCAAAAAGCTAAGAGACACTCTTGCAGCTCTGATCATTATTTGGAGCCCCTAATCAAATGTCTGGGCCCTAAAGTAAGTGTCCTATACCATGTCGGTGGAGTATCGAGAGAGGTCAGTAAATCTCAAAAAGTACTGAGACACAACCTGGCTGCCCTGCTGTAGATAGAACAACTCTTGAATATGCATAGAGAGTAGTCTCACTAGAAAGAACTCCACCCTAAAAATTAGCTCAATTTACAGCCAGGTGAAGGTAATCTACTCATCCACCTAGAGCGTCAAGCTCCACCATCATCCTGTCGAGCCCTGAAGAAGGCTATCTGCCAAGATCATTATCTTCTTGATGAGTGTCTCTACTAAGCAAAAGACCCGTGAAACCGCCGCAAGCCAGTCCTCTACTTCCTGGGGGTCTGTCTAGACTTGAAAACCCAGAGGCCTCTGTCTCTAGAACTCATGAAACATGATCAGCTGATGTGCATGATCCACTGGTATCATATGCTACTCAATGGGTGGTTCTGCTGCTGGTAAACCACCCAAAGGTGCCATCATAGTGAGTGGTCCCTGTACCGACACCTCGTTGCTCGGTGGACTACTATCACGATCTCTAATCAGAATCCTGGATGGTTGTCTTGGTGGATGCATTCTGTAAGAAACATATTCACCATAATCAAAAAGTTATACTTGGTGAGATGACTCAAGAAAGATCAAGAAAAAATTTCAAAATGCTAGAAACCAGTGGTTTCATGTATCGAGTCGGAAAACAGAATTCAGGGTCCTGGTGTATGGATACGTCGGCCTCCGCACCAACACTGGACTCCCCGAACTGAAAAAAAAAACTCAATTCACTTTACACCATTGCCTCATTAAAAGTATTATTTTAGTTTTCTTATAGAACAGACCACCCTTTGATACCACTTTTTCACGACCTGTCCCACAGGGCCCGTACGTGACTACCCTAAACCCACCTTCCATAGGCCAAGAGTTGGTGACTAGAACGTGAAGGCTTTTCCCAAACAAGGAAGACATTGCCTTAGAGATCTATACACACTCAAAAGGGGAAACTGAAGTAAAAACCCAAAAAAAAGTATGGTATAACCATGAGATCAAAGTACAACCACAAGAGTAAAGTACAACCACAAGTACAACTAAAAACTAAAAACAAGGGGCTAGAATACAAGCCCTAGATACTAAAGGAAACTAAAAATCACTCACATCTTCCCTGGATATCTACCTAGAGGGTAGTAGCTAAAAGTATGATGTCAAAGAAGTGGATCTCAACTGCACCTATCGTACCAAACTCTACCAAGTCCCAATCCTCCGTAGTTTTCCTCAGAGTGCCAGTAGTCTACACCAGACATAGACATATAGGTAGAGCCCGTACATGGGTTGAGTATAACAAAACCCAGTATGGGACCCAGAGACCCATGATGGTCTCTTAGTAATACACAAAAGAAAACATCAAAAGAAATACCATAAAGGTAATATCACAGGCATGATCTAAATCATAAAGCACAAAGGAAAAGAGACATCTCACTTTAAGGGTATAAATTAAGGTTACTAGGGTAGGGATGGCTAGTTATAAATTGAGATTATACTATTCGTTGTAACTACACTTCTGACCTGTATGGGTCATTTTATTCTGAACCGTATTGGTCGCTAGATGCTGACTCATATTGGTCGCTGGAGCTGACCTGTATTGGTCACTGGTGTTGACCCGTATTGGTGGCTGGTGCTGACCCGTATTGGTGGTTGGTGCTGACCCATATTAGGAACTAGTATATAGGTAGGAGTGATTATTCATACAGCTAGATCATCCCACTCTGGAGTCTCTGATGCTGACCCGCCTTGGTTTCTCTACTTCTTCATGTCACAACCAGCCACTGGATTCCTGCTCATAGCTTGCTTGAATCTTGGAGAACCGCTCCTCAATCCATTGGTCGTATTTAAACTGATAATAATTTCCATAAAAATCATACCTAAGGGATATCACCATCATGGGGGTCCCAACGTGATAGATGGTGCATCGATCAGACGCTCTATCTGTGAGATATTGACACTTTTGTAAAAAAGACCATGATTGGATTCAAGTATGATCCAACCCAGGTCACATGTCAAACTTCTTCAAAACTCACATAGAGTATCTCCAAAGGACCTCCTTTTCACAAGGGTCCTTATTCCATAGACGGCATGTCGACCGGACGCTTGGTCTGTTAGTTGCACCCCTTTCCGTTAAATGGGGATTATCGCCCCTCGGTCCGACTCAGCTCGGTCGGGCCTGCCAGAATATGCCAAAGGGACCACTTCCCAAAATGGGCCCCAACACCACTTAGAGTGTTCCAAAATAACATCCATTATGTCGGTTAAATGTGTTTTTTTATTCGGGGGCCGGTTGGGTCTGGGGCTCGTCTGACTCGGTCAGGTCGGCCCAACGCAATGGGTCCTGGGGTCTAGCTGACCCCACCTGAGTATGACCCATCAAAAATATCCTGGTTCACTGGTTCTGGTCCAACTGGTCCGCGGGGCTAGGTCACGGTTGGCTCGGCACGCTGGATGGGGCTCGACTCACCTACACTTGCCCTTTGGGCTGCGGGTCCAACCCATTTGGCCAGCCCGCGTTCAGTCCGGTCTGCCTGAAGTCAGACCACGTTTACTAGCTCACCTCACAGATGTAGGGCCGTTTCTTCTGGCTGGGGTCAGCCAGGTGGCCGACTGGTTCCAGCTGATGTTGCACAGTTCCATGCTTCTCCCCTTCCTCTCGCGGTCCACTGGTCACCGTTGCTGCTGCCACCATCACATGTGGGCGCCGCCCTTCTCCCAAACGGTCGGATCGGGCCGACTGCCTCTTCCCATTATGGCACATGATGGAGCACAACCTTGCACCACCATGGCCAGTTGTTGGGGGTCTTCTCCAGCCACCACCATCATCTCGCAGCCCTCAAATACCTTGTTGTCGTGTTTTTTCCCCATGAAGAACACTCCAAGGACAAGTTTACCGGAGGGTCCACAACATGTTGGTTTCAGGCTGTTCCCTCCGTGTTAGCATTTTAAACATGATGAAAAAAATTAATAATAACAACATAAAAAATAATCCCTGAGTTTAAGATTCCGTAACAACTACCTGCATGATTTGGTGAGACGCGGATCCAACCGTTAGTTAGATGGGCCCGCGTTCATTATATTTTTCAAGAATGGGAAGAGAGGGAAAATCAACGCACATAAACCCCTACCTTTTATGATTTTAATTTTGGCACATTCTTCCTCGAGGGTTTACAGCATCGACGACACTTCGCAGTTCCGACCTTCAAAAGGTTTTCTTCATCGTTTGTCGTTTTTCGCTAGGGTGGAAGTGCATCAGAGCTTCTCCTGAGAATCCCCCAAATCATTCCTCTTTATTTTTCATAGCATGTAAAACTATTTTAGATCCATGCTACAAAATTTCCATAATGATGTGATGTCGCGTCGTTACGTTGTTTCATTTATAAAACAACGTCGGTGATTTTCACCATTTAAGTCCATGTAACATTGTAGAATATGAGTCATCCATGTGTTTTATTAATTTTCCCCGTCGTCGCATCATCGCTGCCCAACAGTGTCGCTGCTCACCTCACAATAGAGAGAAAAGAATAAAATATTTTTTTTTTATTTTTTTTTTTAATTTTCTCAAAATGTCCAAAAAAATAACTTTTTCACTTGGCCCCCACCGGCTGAAGTAAAGTCATTTCTCGGCGAATCACTGCATTCCAGATTCAATTGTACCCTCAGATTTTCAATCCTAACAATGAGTCAAATGATTGAAAATGCCACCAACGCATTTAATGAATGTACTCTAAAAAAGTTTTGAAATTCATTTCGAGCACACCGGGCCTCAGAATCACGTGCCGTTAATTTTTGCAGACTCGAAAAAATCCCAAATTATTGGGAAAATTGCATGGAATTTTTTGAGCCTTCACATACTTAGTAATTTAATTTAGATTATATAAATTTTTTTGAGAAAATATTTCATAATATGGTTATTCTTATCTTTACCACAAATTTGAATGGTCATGTTTCAATGTTAATATATTATATTATATCACTATTCATTTAAACCAAGTGTTCCATGCGAAATGTGCAATCCATGAAAAAAAATTATTTATTGATAGACATATTCATAAATCATGGTTTTCGAAATTATACCCCCATGAATAAATATAATTCTAATAATTTGAACATGATCTTGGTAATCGAGGGTTTTACATTTGTAGATCCCTTTTTTGATTTCACACCTCGACCATGGGTTTCTTTATTATTTTATTAATGTCATTGTTCCTAATAATTGGTTTTTGGGTTGAATACCCTATGATTTTATTGTGTTCAATAGTTTTCAATTTTTTTTTCTCAGTGCATGGTTAGTGTTCACGGTTTGGAGGGAAACAATGTGAACTTTTTACCCATGTAGAATTTCCGGTTCATTTGTTTCTTATACAGTAGGTCTTTTACAGTTCGTACAAGGTTTGTTACAAATAATTGAAGTAAAATGAGTAAGAATGTGGCATTATTGGGTTCTTTTGATATGGAACATAGCTTTTTCATTGTTAATGTAAACCATGTGACAAGCATGAGAGGGGGTATACAGACTTGTAAGAAGAATTTTGAATGGTTGGTACATGGTTTCCAAATAGTGCTACATAACTATGTGAGGTTTGACTATCTTTCTAATAAAATTCACATGGTTGTCCCATGGTTTGGTAAACCACATGGCCTAAAATTTATCCTTTCCTAGAATCTCAAAAAGATGAATTTCATCTTTTTCCCCTAAGAAATAAAATTCCATTTATCCCCTCTCATTCCCCATTCGATATTATAACACAATGGGGATCTCAAAATCATCTTCATTGGATCCTCATCCACCCTTGAAGATCATACTATGATCCTTTGTGAGTTTTATAAAAAGTTTGTCTTGTTTTCATCATATCATGTTCTTCCCCTCATGGTTATTTATTCTTCATTCCCTGGGATCTCTCTTTTCCAAAACCTATAGCGAGGGATGGATAATTTGAGTAGTTTACTTTGATGATAATGTGTGCGGTTAGTTTCTTTTTATTAGTTATTACATATTATATATTTTATTCATATTTTAACACCATTGAGGTATATTTTTCCATCCATTTTGTTTTTAAAACAATCCATATGTTTCTTGATATTTCCTAAAGTAATTGTAATTGCATCCTTCATGATTGAGGATTTCTAGTATGATTTTGTATGGCCTTATATGTCGGTGGCTTGATGAAAATGTGTTTTCATAGGATTTATATAGTTATACATATATGTATTAAATTTATATGTATGCTAGGTGTTTGATAAAATGACTTGTGGAATTTATAATGGGTTTCAATATTTTAAAATGATGATTGGCTTTATTAGAGTTTGACGAAATTGGATGAAAAGTGGAATTGTGATTCGTATGAGTTTTTGGACTCCTTATGGATTTAGTGATTATGTGATACATCTCATGTTACATAGTGATGCTTCTCTATGTTCCTTTGATCGAAAATTTTACATTAATACCAATGTCCATATATATTCCATTATAATATGTACTTTCCCATTTCTACATAAGGTGTACATATAGGCGTGTGTGTGCATATAAATGGTAGATTCCATAATTCTTTTTATAAAAACCAGCTTTCCAAAAAGGATTTATTGATTTAAATAATTTTAAAAAATGGTTTATTAATTTATAAATGTCTCCAAAATGAGGTTTTTATTAGGTTTTCTAAATTTTCATTTGGAGGCCTATTCTGAACTTTAGAAGAGTGTGTTTTTTAATAATTTCTATAATCGCCTATTTAGCACTTGAAAAGGATCATTTGTCACCTAAGAAGTTTTGTTGGAATAACCACATTATTCTTTTTGAAAATGGTTTTTGATGAAAAATCGGGTTTTTCTATAAAGTCTCTTTGGTTTTCAAATATTAAAATCTAATTGGTACCATAAATCATTTCATTGAAAATTAGTTGGGGCTCCTAGAATGCTAAGGTATGGTTGGAACTTACAAAATGTTCTATGTGTGATGGTCACCCACATGGTATTCCCCCATTTAGAGAGGGTATGTACATGGTTGATTCTAGGGAGTCAGAAAAGAATGAAAATTTACATCTATGGGTTATAGTTAATGTCAATCATGTGCTGAAATATTTATTTTTTACCTTACACTATCGTCATAGGATCTTATATGTTATCTAGAGGGTTGAGAATTTTTTTTTATTTAGTTCCCAATGAGATGGATTATGTAACAACTTGAGATTTTGTAAAATATTTTTTTCAAATGAATTTTATCATTTCAATATATATCATTACAACTAACACAAATTTTATATTGTGTTACACTCAATATTGAGTTTAATTGAAATGTGACATACTTTTAAAATATTATTATTTAAAATTAATGCTATATCGTAGACATTGGAATGGTGGGTAGAAAAAGTATTAAATAAATTATGAAAATATATGGTTTACAAGTTTATAAAATTAATATATTGGCGACCAATTAATTAAAAATGAAAACAACCACTATTTTAAAATAAAGGAAATCTCTATAGGAATAAATAGTTTTATGAAACAAATACATTTTCAGTTAAATAAATTAAACAAAAACCAATTGGTGAATGATTATAATTAAATGTGCATAGTATATATTCAATAAATTTTAACATTCATCTTATGTATTTTCTATATAAGAGATATGAATAAATCCAATTTTTTTCTTAAAACCTATATTTTTCTAAAAAGCAGTTTTGTCACCATTTTTCATATTAATTCTAAAAATATTTATTTAAACTTTTAAAAATTTATATTAAAAAACAAAGTTAATTTTTAAATCAATATTTCAAAATTATCTTATGGTAATTTTTTTTGTATTTTTTTGAACAGAATAATTTATTGATGAAAAGTGAAAAATACTCAATTTTAATTGAAAACAAAATTTTAATTTAAAATTTCATAAAGTTAAATTATATTTTAAATTTAATTTAAATAATAATTAGTTAAATTATATATCTATTAATCCAAATTATTTTATTTAAATCATTTCCATTTTTAATTTTTATATGAAAACATTTTAAATATTTTAATATTTTCTCTTTGAAAACTTCCGTTCTCATCGCCTATAGGGATTAATTTTAAATTCAATTTTGTGACATCTATGAATGTAATTTGGAAACATTTATTCCATATTAGTAATAATAATAATTTATATTATCTAATAAAGACAATTTAATTATTTACTATAATAAATAGTAAAAAAATTAAAAATTCTTTACTACTGCTAAGTTAAAAATTGGTTTATTTAGGGGTAAAAATAAAATTATAAGGGTTAAAATGAGCATAAAAATCCCTAAAATATATTTTATAGATATATTTAGAAGTTTTAGTGTCTAATTATTTAGAATACTCCATGTTGGATCTTTTTGGTATGAATAAAAGTTAGTACACCTTTTTATTTTCCAAAAACTATAAGTCTCCCACTCGCCTATTTTATAAAAGGGACCACTCTCTTCTCCCTCCATATCCACAACATTCAAAAACATTTGGATTTCCTAAGATCTTCCCAAATAACATTAAAACCCCCCTCTTCTTATCCTATAAGCCTTATTTTGTAGAGAAAGGCAACCTAGTAAGGATTTTGGTGATAACCTGAAGATGTTACCTAAAGAATATGAGGTTCAAATGTGTACAAAGGAATTCAAAACCTAAGGTATTAGATTTATAGTCTCTATTTTATTTCTATGAGACATATGAATATTCCTTAATAATTTATTTTTTGTGCTTTATATACTTCTATTTAAAAAGTTATATCTTAAATGTCATTATTTTAATGATATTTAATATTTCAATTTGTGTTATGATTTATTATGGCTTATGAGTGAAAATATTACTAAAATGATAAGAGGTTTTATCTCACTTTTTTAGTTTTTTGAGAAAAATTATATATTCAACATATATTTCTGTTATATTATATATATACTTCCAATAAATTTATCTTATAATTCTCATCCTGAAAATTATTTGAATTTATATATTCATTCGGGGATCTCACTTTCTTGGGATTTAACATTAAAAGTTACCAAAGTGGTAAAGATTTTATGTTAAAATCTCATCACTTATCAAGATTTTTTATGAATATATATTTTATGGTAAAGTATCATGATTTATTTCTTAAGAAAATGATGAATTATATTCTTCTCTAGTTATGTCATAAGAATTTATGTTTTCCCATAATTTTATTCTCTTTATGCACTTAAGAGTTTAAAAAAACTTGTGAGGAAAAATTAACTTTATTTATTTATCTCTTCATTTAAAACCCCATTTTTATTTAAAAACCATGTTTTCTAAAAATATTTTCAATTTTTTTTTATTACTCTCCTATGATTTTTAAAGGGAATTTTTAATCATGTTTTAATTATTACAAAGTGATTTAAAAAAAAATATTCATGTCTCTTTCAAAACAATACCCATTTGTCTTTTAATGAAAATGCTAAAATAATATCTATTTTTAACTTAAAAAACATGCATATTATTTACCTTTGTCATGAAATCTCAATTATTTCATTACAAACTTATAGGTTTTAAAATTTATTTTCAAATAAAATAGTTTCATTAATATTTTGGTAAATTTTATATTTTAAATAAATTATTTCAAAATGAAGTGGATTTTTAAGATGTATTATGTTTTAAATATGTTTTTCGAAGAGGAAAGGTTATTTTCCTCAAGAAATGTTCAATGTGATATTTCAAAATAAATTTTCCTTTTAATAGGACACCCTTTTATGTTACTTATGATTTATTGGGGATATGATCCAATGATAACATTATTATTCTTTCTCTGAATGATTTATGTTTATGAGGGCACAATGTTTATGAAACTCATTTATCTTCCATGGAATATACCATGATAAAATTATTTTGAAACTTATAAATTCATATATAGGTTATTTTATGATGAACTTATTAAATGATTTGGAAACATATATATTTTCTACATGTTATGACATTATGAAATTATTATTGAACCAATTTAATTTCATAGGTTATGTTATGATGAATGTTTTATGATCTTGTGTAAAACATATGTATGAATTTCATTATTTGATGGGTGGGACCTATATATAACTCCAATTAATTAGGTAAATATAAATATATCATGAGTATATATGTTCTGCATGAACTTGATTACATGTTCCCAATATTATATTAGAAACTGATTACATATTCGTAATGTTATGCAAGAACCTGATTACATGTTCACAATTTTGTGTATGAACAAGATTACATATTCACAATGTTATACGTGAACCTGATTACATGTGAAAAATGTTATGCGTGAACCTTATTACATGTTCACAATCTTACGTGTGAACTTGATTACGTGTTCAAAATGTAATGCGTGGACCTATATTTCATATCCATAATGTTATGCATAGACACAGTTTCATGTCTATATGTTAATGCAAGGGCCTGATTT
Organism: Viscum album; assembly: GCA_963277665.1. Classification (NCBI taxonomy): domain Eukaryota; kingdom Viridiplantae; phylum Streptophyta; class Magnoliopsida; order Santalales; family Viscaceae; genus Viscum; species Viscum album. The sequence continues at coordinate 244,547,309 of OY728129.1, forward strand.
CATGTACTTAACAAAACGAGTGAACCTATATCTATTTATAAATGTTCAAATTGTTATAATATTATATGTATTCCAAAAATATATGTATTTTTCCAAATGTATTCTCTAATGAATCATGTTCTCTAATTCCCTTATGATTCATGTCTTATGAACTTCCAATCTTTATCCCACAAATCAATATTACAATCTCTTATATATTGGGTATAGTTAAAAAATGCTATGATCATGCTATCATATCCTTATATTCATGTTATTCTTAAATATCTCCCTTTTTCCTCTTATTAAGAATCCTTGATCACCGTTTCTTATGTTTCCTTTCCCCAGGTTATGAAGAATGATTTTCAATAGGGTATATTTTTTGAAATGTACTAAAGGAGAAGATATATATGGGCATTGTTTAAGATCCTTCTAGAAATTTGAATATTTTGTATCTAGTATCGAAATAAACTAAACTATTATAATTTTTAGGCATTTTTTTGTGTTGGGTATTGAATAGTAATTTAAAAATATGGAATATCTATGTATGATACCATAGATCTCTATAATTTGTTTTAGAGGAAAGGTTTAGCTAACCTTTGGAATCTAGGATTATAAAACATTTGTAAGAACACTGGGGATATTTCTTAGGACATGTAAAGGGATATCTATAAGGATAAGTCTAAGTACATTTCAAAGTATAAGAAGATGTCCTAGTATTTTGGTAAATGATTGAGCAAGTGGTTACTAAGAAATTTCATTCCTATCCGGATTCTACAATTATATGTGGATTTTGAATAAAGCCACATAGGGGTAACAAATCTAAAAGGTGTGTATTGATATGGAATCTATATTCACCAAGTGAATTACAATGATCCTTTCTACACACCTAGTTTTACACTCCTATGGGACATTCTTTGGAAATTTACAGACTCTTAATGAACCATCATAATGATTTGAATAGATGATGATCATAAATGACCTAAGATAAACCTAAAGATCAATATATTTAAAATAATGTTTCATTATTTATGTAATACCTTGATATTTTATGATTTTTTGAATTAATTTAATCTCTCTGATATTTTTCATTTTACGCAACACTGAATATAGCTTGTGCTATATGAAATTTCTTTTTTTTTCTTACATTTCACACAAAAAAAATTTAATCTTTTACTAAAAAATAATAATTATATTATCTCTCAGTAAACAAAACACTATGTTTATAATGTGCTACACACAATTCAATGTTCCTTCAATATCTTGTATTGCACGAAAGACTGAGTTTTATCAAACTATAATATACTATTTATATGATTATTATAATATTATTATAGCTACTATCTAACTATTGGAATGGTTGTTTTGAATAAGATTAAATAAATTTTGAAAATTGTTTTTACACATGAATATAAAATGAATCATTTTTTTATAAATTTGTAAAAGTGAATGAATGAACTAGTTGATGAAAAATAAATTACTTTTCTAAGAAAACTAGTTCTCTTTGTATAAAACAATTTTATCTCAATAAACAAACCAATTTTGATTAATGTTTTCAAATATATATATATATATATATATATATTATTCAATCATTATTTTTTTATACTCAATCCAATATATTTGATAGGTACAAGATAATAATAAATTCAAATTTATGAATAAAAAGATGTATTTTTCCAAAAGGGAATTTTACCACCTTTTAAAGGAGAGACCATTTTTAATATTATTTTGAAACATTTATAATTTTTATTTGAAAAAATAAATTAAAATTTTAATGTGTAATATAAAAATTTACTTAGTAGGAATTGTTTTATTTTTCTAAGTAGTTTTATTTTTTGATAAATAGTGAAAACACTAAATTTTAATTCAAAACCACATTTTCATCTCATTTATTTAGGTTGTTAAATTAAATTTTAATTTTTTAAAGTTTTATTAGATAAATATTACATAAATTAATAAAATTTGGCTTATTTAAACCAATTTAGCATTGAAATTGGATATAAAAACATTTCAATATTTTAAACATTTTCGCTTAAAATTCTACTGTTGTGACACATATGCGAGATTACTTTTAAATTACTTTTTTAAAATTATATGATTAAAATTTGTAAAAATGAATTCCATATTTAAAATGAGACTAGTTTATAATGTATAATAATGTCAATTTAGTTTTTTACCACAAATATTAATAAATGTAATTAAAAATAATTATAGTGATTAAGGTAAAAACAAGCTTAAATTATTAACTAATATTATAAAATAAGTTGATACAATGACCCTAAACATGTATAATTATAATATTATAAATAGTTTTTATAAATTAAAACTCTAAGGATCCATAATGTTTCATTTTTAACCCTTTTGGTATAATTAAAATGCTTGGGGAACTCAAATAATTTCAAGAATACCCAATGTGTCCTTTTCCCCTCTTATAAAAGGCCTCTTCTCCACCGACCTTTTTACACCTCTCAATACCTTTTGGATCGGTCTAAACATTCCCATATATCCTACCAATATCCCACTATTAATATTATAAGCCACCATTTAGGAAGAAATCCAACCAGGGAAGCCCTTTTTTTAAAACCAAGATGAGTAATCCAAAGAAGAGGTAACATCCTTCTTTAAGCTCTTTTGTTTTATTATCATTCTAAACCTACTCAAATATTATTATTACATTATTATATAATAAAATCAGAACTATAATTTAATTTTTTTTTATTATAAGGGTTATACCTACACTTATAAAAACATCCCTAATAAACTTACTATTCTTGTATACGGAGAATTACCGCCTCACAAAACGATGTTGTTCGATTTTTTTACTTTACCGCCTCTCAGGCATGGGAATTATAATCAAAACTATGTTTTTATATGATATATATTATATTTATTACGTCTTTATGATTATTTAATTATTATATAAAACATACCATCATGATTTTCAATTTTTTGTAAATGTAATAACTTTATTTATAGACCTATGGACTATCACCTCTTCAAAGTGATGTGATTCATTCACACATTACAGAGAATGTATTAGGGATGGTTTTATTGAAAATATATGATATATATGAAATAATAACTTCACTAGAATTATCTTATATTTATATAAATATATTTCATTTATTTTCTTTCTTTCAATAGGATAATAAAATGGAATCAACATTCATATGTACATACGACCCACCATCTCCATGATCATTTAATTCCATTTCATAATTAAATATTTTATAGATTATTATAAATAATCAAATAATTATTATATAGGATATTTATATCGTGTTATACATATTTCAAATAAGTAAATCATGATCTATGTGGGAGTATCAAAAATAACAAGTCCATATATATATGAAAAACAATACAGTTATTACCAGAAACGTAACGTTAACATGGAATTGTTAATAAACTGGTAATATTAAGTCATAATAAAATAATATATGGTATTATATATAATAATATTAATCTATAATATATTTATAATAAACTTATATTAATTATATATGGGTTTTTTATGAGTATGACAAGATTCAATACATAAGTTATGAGTTTTCTTATATCACTTTTATTTTTCATGAGACACAAGCCATGTTCACCACCTATTTTTTATATGTGGAGTGTTTACTGATCATAAATGTATTATATAATTTTTATACTTAAATTTATGGGAATTTAAATATCTAATTGATGATATTTATTTCATGGGGTTTATGTTTCAAATGTTATCAAATTGGTAAATGAATTTTTTCTCAATTTTCATTCTTTGAGATGTATTTCATGTTATACACATATATTATTTTATGAGGTGTATATAACATAATTTGAAATATTATATCATGAACCTTATTATTTTAATAATAATTTAATATTCATTTAATTTCATTTTATTACATGGGGAGTATAATTCAATGTTACAAAGTAGTAAGAGTATATTGAAACAATCTCATCATTTATTGAGATTGTTTATGAATATGATTCCATTGATGAAATATTATAATCCATCTCCCAATAACACTAATTATTTTTTTATTCTTTATTAATTCATGATATCTTCATATATTGGTGCCATTGTTCCTCTCTTTGGTAAATAATAGGATTCACAATTTTTTAAAGAAATTATTACTTTACCTCTCTCTTTAGTCGTAAAACTTTGTTCTTTCAAAACCATGTCTTCTAAAAATATTTTCAGGAATTATTCATAAGTTTACAATGTATTTTAAATTAAAATGGTTTTAATTTTTTTTAATAATTATTTATAATTTTTCAAATTAGTTTCAAAGAAAAAAATTTCAAAACGTTTTCATGATTTCATCATTAATTTTACAAGTATTTTCAAACAAATGGGTTTTCACTTGTTTTCAATATTTATTAATAAGTTTTATAATTATTTTAAAATAATTTGGTTTTTGAAATAATTTCAATATTTCTTTATAATTTTTCAAAGTATTTTCAAAGAAATGGTTTTAAAAATGTTTTCAATATTTATTTATATGTTTTTAATGTATTTTCTAAGAAATGGGTTTCAAATAGTTTTTAATATTTCTTTATAAGTTATAAAATTAATTTAAAAGAAATGTTATTAAATTTTTTTCAATATTTCTTTATAAATTTTCATAGTATTTTCAAAGAAATTGTTTTTAAAACATTTTCAATCTTTCTTTATACGTTTTCAAGGTATTTTAAATAATATATTTTCAAAAAAATTTCAAGATTTATTTATAAATTTTCTATGTATTTTCAATGAAATGGTTTTCAAAACGTTTTCAATATTTTCTTATATGTTTTAAAATTATTTTCAAATAAATGGTTTCAAAAACATTTTAAGCTTTATTTATATGTTTTCAAAGTATGTTCAATAAATTTTTCTTTAAAAAATTTTATATCTTATTTTATAAGTTATCAAGGATAAAAGTTCTCAATTTGTTTTTAAAGATTATTTTATAAATTTTTAGAGCTATTTTAAAAGACAAAGATTTGAAACATGTTTTCAATAATTTTTAATATGTTTTTCAAGAAAAATGTATTAAAACGGCTTTGTGTTTTAAGAATATATTTTCAAATATAAAATGATATTTTCCTCAATAAATGTTTTTAAAGTATCTTTCCAAGTTATTTTCCATCTAAGATGAAATCTATTGTTGTTACTCATGACTTTATTTGAAAAGGATCCAAAAGTTCCATTCATGTTGTTTCTTTGAATGGTTTATGTTTTTATGGCATGATGTTTATGAAACTCGTTTCAATTTGATGGGTTATGTGTTTATGAAACATTTTTCTCTTTCAGGGGTTATATGCTTATGAAAACTACTTATTTTTATGGGTTGTGATTTGATGGAATTATTATGAATTCTATCACTTTTCCATAGGTTATGATATGATTATCTTTTTATGATAACCATTTAATTTCATGGGTTATAATATGATGAATTTTTATGATCATGTTGCACCTATATGTATTATTTGTTTAGGAGATGGGTTAGACCTATATCTACCTACAATAAATTAGGTAAAGATTTATATCTATTAAGATATAAATATAAATGGATGGAATGGGGAATGAACTCGGTTCAGAAAAATACTTTGTCCACTAATATTGTATTGGGAGTGAAACTTGACTACTCAAATGATCATGGGAGTGAACTATGACTACCAAGATAGTATGGGGAGTAAAATCATACTAATTAGATGGCCTTGGGAGTGATGAATTGACTACTATGGAAATAATTTTATATGATTATGTGTCTTCTAAAAATTCTTTATTTTATTCCTCTTTTATACTTTTATGTCTTATTCTCTTGATTCCTTTATGATTCATGTATTATAAACTACTGATATTTTATCCATGAATCAGGTATATGAACTTTGATATACATGGTATGATATTAAAATGTTATTATAATGTTCTTATACCCTTATGATACTATTATCTGTATATATCTCTTTTGTTTAGCCTTAATGAGCATCTGTGATCACCCCTTTCTTATGTTTCCTTTCCCCAAGTTATATAGAAAGGTTTTAAATAGAAGTACTAAGGGAAAATATCGTTTTGGGTAATATTAAAGATCATTAACCAAGTAAGAATATTTTTTAAAAGTTTCCAAATACACTAAACTATTATAGTCCTTAGGAATGTACTTTTGTAATGTGTTGAATATCTATCTAAAAGGATGTCATATCCATATATGTTAATCTTCGGTCGCTATAGTTGGAATCAAAGGGAGGTTTAGTTATCCTTTTTATCTAGGATGAGAAAAAATTAGTGTGGTCCCTAGGTATATTTCTAAGAATATTTTTAAGAATATATCTATATATAATTCTAAGGTTTCATAGGAATGTTTCATAATTTTAACATCCTAAAAGTGATTTTTCATGATTTTGTGGCTTTCCACTATGATAAGTGTTTCTCACACTATGCTGACTGGTTTTAGAAAATGGAGGGAACCAGAAATAACTGAGTTAATATTGGATCTGGGGGAGAAATTGGTGATTATGAGAAACGAACAGAAGAAGATATGAATAACCTTATGAAATACCTAAAGCTGAGGGTAGGATGTTATCTATGTGAAAAATGGTTTTAGAGTGAAGAATTGTCATGGAGTTCAATGTATTACCTATGGATAACATGGAAATTACCCAAATAAATTCCCTTTAATTAAAATCTACTTCTAAACCAACAGACCACCTATTCCATTCTAATCATTAAATTACAAGGATTTAAGTATTTATGTATTTGGATTCAAGAATTTTGAATGACGAATTATATAAGGATTATTCTGTTTATGTCTTATTTTGCTAAGGATTTATAGAGTAAGGTGAATAGTCATGATGGACTACAAAAGTGATTTAATGGCAATGTTATATTCATGGGAAATAAATGATTAATGGAAATAAAACCCTTCATATGATCCTAATGTAGAGATGATGATGTCTAGATAAAGATATATAGGATATGAATAAGTAAATTAGATAGTACTGAATACCTTAGAACTAACTAAGAAATTGTTAAAAAAGTGGTGTATGTTACCATGGTTGAAGTTTAAAACTTTATGGATTTAAGGAATGTATTCATTATAAAGTGTTCATGTTTTCAATAATTATTTTTGGTAAATCATGTTATTTCCATGTTTCAAGGGAATACATGATGAAGGTATTCATTTGATTGGTACAAAACAACCAAGAACTTATTTCGGATATACGGGGGACCAATGCTAATTTTTTATTGAGAAATTTAGTGACCTTATTTATAATGTTTTGGAATTCCATATTATGAAAGGGTTATAAGGATAACCCTTTATGGAATGGTTCACGTTAAACTATAGATGAGGTTTTATATATTAAAGTAATATCAACCCATATTAGGATTTATTCATATAGGATAATCTGTGAAAAAATTATTTTTTAAGTAAAGATAAATGGAATGACCAATAATTCATGTTATGGATATCATGATCTGCTAATGCTTTAGGAAATACATATTCACCTTCATTTCTTGGAGTAAGAGATGAAGTGGCAATCGAGCAAGGCACAACTAAAGGTTGATATTGTGCATATGAAAAGGAATAAAATCAAGTGATTATATTTCCTTATGTTCATAGATAGTAAAATAATTCCTCAACTATAAGAAAATGATATTAAAAAAGATTTATCCTAATACATTAATTTCTTTTGAACTGATGGTCTTATAAATCATCACAAATTTATGGTTTTAAGGGCCTTAACTTTCCATTGACCATTCACTTGCTTGTGATAAGTGATATTTATCACTCACTATAATTATTTAAACTTTTCCTCCATGTCCAATCTTCACTCCCAACATATGTTCTCCTATAAGAAAACCTAGTTATGAGTTACATTTGGTAACCATTGTTTTTTTATGTTTCCCTTTTTAAAGGGAGTTTTAGTTTTCCTTTTTTATGATGTGGGTTTCAATGAAATGAATTTTAACGTATTAAAACATTGATAACCCATACAAATTTCAAGGGAAAAGTACTTTTTAATGAGGTTAGAATGTAACAGCTGAATATTTTATGATTTGTTTTCAAATTAATTTAATCTTTTTGAAAATTTTCATTTCATGCAACATAGAATATAGATTTTGTTATTTTAAATCACTATTTTTTCTTGAGTTTTATGAAAAACCAATATAATATTACACCAAAAAAATAATTATATTATGTTTTAGTATACAAAACATAATGTTTATCTTGTGTTATACACAATGGAATGTTTTTTAAATATCTTACATTATACGTAATGCCGATTTTTAGAAAACTTTTATATACTATTATTATGATTATTAAAATATTATTACATTTACCACCTTTCCATTAGAATGTAAGTTATGAATAATATTAAATAAATTGTTAAAACATGATTTAAACATGTATATACAATTAATCCTTTTATTATCAATTATTATAAGTGTGTGAAATAACTATTTAAAAATAATGAAATTACTTTTCAAAGAAAAATATTTTGATTATTGTGTTCAATAAAATTTATATATTATATATTTAATCAATATTTTTTGTACTCAATCAATAGATTTGATAGGTGTAAGATAAAAATAAATCTAAATTTATGAAAAAAGAAGTATTTTTTTTTAAAGGTAATTTCACCACCTTTTAATGGAAAACCCATTTTAAATATAATTTTGACACTTATATAATTTTTATTCGAGAGAATAAACTTATTTTTTTGAAGCTGGAACATAAAAATTTAATTTGGGTGAATGTTTGGTATTTTTATGTGAAGTTTAATTTTTTGATGAATAATAAAAATCAATGAATTTTAATTCAAAAATGATTTTTTCATCTAATTTATTTATATTGTTAAATTATGTATTAATTTAGTTTAATGTTTATTATATAAATAATACATAAATTTATCAAACTTATTCCATTTAAACTATTTTCACCTTGAAATTGTATAAAAAATCATTTCATTGTTTTAAATGTTTTCACTTAAAAACTTTTTCTCGTGACACGTCTACGAGATTAATTTTAAATTAATTTTTTACACTTATGTAATTTTAATTTGAATAAATGGATTCCATTTTTGGAATAAAAATAATTTATATTTTCTAATTAGGTAAACTTAGTTTTTTACCAATATTATTGGTGAAAGTAAATAAAATTAATTACAATTATTATGGTAAAATCGAGCATAATGAATGATTAAAGTTAGAATATAAGTTGTAAAAGTGGCCTTATTATTGTCTAAGAATTATGTTATAGAAATTATTCTTCCATTAAACTTATTATAATCAATAATTCTCTATTTTCCCCTTTAGGGATAAATTCAAATGTGGGAGGCACTCAAGCCTTTTCATGAATACCCCAAGTGTCACTTTCCCCTCTTATAAAATCCATCATCTCCTCCCCCTCATTACACCTCTCAAGAATTTTTTTATTGAAAATAACCTACCAAAATATCCTACCAAAATACTTAAATTCATAATATAATCCTCCCTTTGGACATAAATCCAACCAAGGAAGCCCTTTGGTGCAAACCATGAGGAGTTACCCAAAGTATATATAAAATCCTTCATACAACTCCTTTGTTCTATTTTCAATTCCATTCCCTAAAATATAATTTTTAAATTATTATATAAAAAAATGACTATCATAAATATACTTATATATTTTTATTCAAAGTTTTATACCTACTCTTATACACAATTCCATCTAATGGGTAATTAACTTTCTGTTCTTGTGTACGGTGAACTACTACCCCACGAAACGATGTTGGTAGTTTTTACATTACCACATATCATGGGTGGATATTAGAATAGAAACTATATTTTAATGAAACACATATGATATTTATTATGTATTTATGATTCTGTAATTATTCTATAAAACATACCTTCATTCTTTCCTTTTTTTAAATGTGATAACTTTGTTTGTCAACATGTGGACTACTACCTCCTCAAAGTGATGTGATTCATGCACACTTTACATGGAATGAATTAAGAATGGGTTTTATGAACTTAAATGATATATAAGACATTATAATTATACTAAAATGATAATATATATATATACACATATTTCATTTACTTTATTTATCTCAATATGACAATAAAACAAAAACAATGTTCATGCGTACATATGGCCTAATGTCTCCATGAATGGTGAATTCAATTTAATAATTATTTATTTAATATAATATTATAAATAATTATATACGTAATATATATGTTATTTATATCTTGTTTTATATTATTTGAATAAGTAAATCATGATCTAAGTAATACTATCAAGAATAAAAACTCAAAACATTTATGAAAAACAACGCAGATATTAGCCAAAACGTAACGTTAGTATGTAATTATTAATAAAAGGGTAATATAAAGTAATTATAAAATAATACATGGTATTAGATATATGAATATGGTTCTTTAATATATTCATAATAAAATTATATTTATAATAATATAGGTTTGTAAGAGTGCGATGAGATTCAAGACATAAGGTAAGGATTCTCTCGTCTCACATTTATTTTCTGTGAGACACAAGCCATGTTCACCACTTATTTTTTTATGTGTGGTATTTTTACTTCCCATGGATTTATTCTATGATTATTATAACTAAATTTATGGCTATTCAAATATCCACTTTATGATCTTTATTTCATGGGTTTTATGTTTAAAATGTTACCAAAAACAGTAATGTAATTTTGTCTCAATTTTCATTCTTTGAGACACATGCCATGGTATCCAAGTATTTTCTTTTACGAGGTGTATATAATATAATTTTACATTTTATATAATGAAACTAATTCTTTTAATGATATTTTAAGATTAATTTAATTTCATTTTCTTACATAGGGATTACAATTCAATGTTACCATGTATTAATAGTTTATTAAAACAATGTCATCATTTACTGAGGTTATTTATGATTATGATTCGATTGAAATACTATTATGATCCATGTCTCAAGAACACTAATGCACTTTCTTCTACTCTGGTTATTTTGGATATCTTTATGTATTGTTACCATTTTTCACTGTTTGGTACATAATATGATTAAGAATGTGTTTTTAAACAATTAAAAATTTACCTCTGCCTTCATCGGAAAATTGTGTTTTTATCAAAAACATGTTTTCTAAAAATGATTTCAATAAATATTATTATGTTTTAAATTAATTTTCAATGAAATTTTTTAAAAATTATCAAATTATTTTCAAATAAAAAAATTTTCAACACTTTTTCAATCTTTCATTATAGGTTTTAAAACTATTTTCAAAGAAATGGTTTTTAAAACATTTTCAAGATTTATTTATAAGTTTTCAAATTATTTCCAAAGAAGTGTTTTTTTCAAAATATTTTCAATATTTATTTATTAGTTTTAAAATTATTTTAAAAGAAATGGAATTCAAAACAGTTTCAATATTTCATTATAAGTTTTCAAAGTATTTTCAGTGAAATGGTTTTCAAAATATTGTTAAGATTTATTTATATGTTTTCAATGTATTTTAAAAGAAATAGTTTTCAAAAAGTTTTTAATCATTATTTATATATATTAAAACTATTTCAAAGAAATTATTTTCAAATCGTTTTCAACATTCCTTTAATGTTTTTATAGTATTTTCAAAGAAATGGTTTTATAAATGTTTTCAGGCTTTCTTTATATGTTCTCAAAGAATTTTAAAATAAATTTTTTCAAAAAAATTTCAACATTTCTTTTTAAGTTATAAATATATTTTCAACAAAATGGTTTTCAAAACATTTTGAAGATTTATTTATTGGGTTTTCATATTATTTTCAATGAAATGGTTTTCAAAATATTTGGAATATTTAATTATATGTTTTCAACGTATTTTTAATGAAATGGTTTTGAAGTTATTTTTTTCAGAATTTATTTTTATGTTTTCAAATTATTTTTTAATAAACGGGTTTCAAAATGTTTTCAAGATTCATTTATATGTTTTCAAGGAAAAATGTTTTTAAAATCTTTTCAAATATTCATTTATATATTTTCAAAAATATTTTCATAAGAAATTTGTTTTTAATATATTTTCATGCTTCTTTAATATGTTTTTAAATATAATGTTTTTCAAAAGACTTTAGGATTTAAACATAATTTTTTTAAATGAGGATATTTTCATCAATAAATTTTTTCAAAGGTTATTTCAAAATAATTTTCCATATAATATGACATTTGATGATGTTACTCTGGGAAAATGACCCAAATGATCCATTCATATTCCTTCATTGATTTTTTTTATTATGACATGATGTTTATGAAACCCATTTCACATTCCTGGGTTATATGTTTCTGAAACCCATTTAAATTCCATTTTTTATATTATTATGAAACACAATTCCATCCAAAGGTTATGACTTGATGAAATGATTATGAATTTCATCACTTTTCTGTAGGTTATGATTTGATTACATGTTTATGATACCCGTTTCAGTTCATGGGTTATGATATGATGAATTTTTATGATCTTGTAGAATACTTAAGTATGATCATTTTAGGAGATGTGTGGGACCTATATATTTCTCCAATTTATCAGGTAAATATTTATATCTCATGGGATAGACATGGATGGAAAGAGGAAGGAACTCCATTTATTATTGGATTGTTTCTGCTAAGATGGTCTTGGGGGTGATCCTTGACTACAAATATGGTCATGGGAGTTAACCATTACTACCAATATGGTATGAGGATTAAAATAATACTCCTAAGATGGCCTTTTAAGTGATTCCTTGACTACAAATATGGTCATGGGAGTTAACCATTACTACTAATATGGTATGAGGATTAAAATAATACAACTAAGATGGCCTTTTAAGTGATTCCTTGACCACTATTGAAATAATTTTATATTCGTATGTTTCTGCCAATGTTTATGTCTTTGTCCTATGTCATTATTTCTAGTATTATACTCCTAATTCCATTATGGTTCATGTATTATGAACTTTTAATATTTATTCCATAACTAATGTACATGAACTTTGATATATAGGGTTTGATCTTTAATTTTTTTCATGTTCTCATAGCATTTTCCTCATGTTATGCATATGTATCTCCTTTGTTAACCTTTACTGAGAATTTGAGCTCACCCCTTTCTTAGGTTTCCTTTTCCTAGGTTATGAAGAAAGGTTTTAAGTATAATTACTAAAGGGTAATATCTATTTGAGAAACATTGAAGACCTTTCACGATGTTAGAATAATTTATCCAAGTTTCCAAAGATAGAAAACTATTACTATCCTCAGGCATGTATTTTCATAATGTGATGCATATTAATATAAAAGGATGTAATATCCATGTATATTAAGATTGGTATTCTATAATTGTGACATAATATATGTGAGTTTTTATGATTACATGGTTTTTCACTATGACTAGTGTTTCCCACACTATATTGTTTGATTTTATTTAATGGAGACAACTCTAAGGAACTGGTTTAACATTAAATATGATGTGAAATTTACTAATGAGAAGCCAAATGGGATGATTAATGGGTTCAAGGATATTGTGATTATGCATAATCAGTTATTATGGGGCGTGGTTAATAATGTACACCTTAACCAACTCTTAGAACCACCAAATAAGCTAAGTATTGAGTTTACTCAGAGTTTAGGTAGTAGAGACCATGTGGAATGAATATTCAGTTCTTATATGTTGATAATGTTGAAATAAGTACTCAAGGTAATGTATTAGAGGGAGAAGAATATATTTTGGGTGTGGAAAAGAATTACACAAAAAAATTAAGTGAAACTTAAAGATGAAAATTTTAGTTAACAAAATAGATGATAATAATGGTCTCCCTAAGGTATCATATACTATTGAATGTTTTAAATTTGTATGTATGGGAATTATCAAATCAATTTCCTAAGATGAAATCTAATTAATATATATGAAAGGTTGTATGAGTAATGATTTTTCTATTGATGATGAAGAGAATATGAATAAAAAATAAATGTAAAGAGGTATTAAGGAATAATATGATGAAGCCTAGTTAATGGTTTGAGAATTAAGTGGAATGATTAAAGTATTTATGTATTTAAATATAAGGATTATATTATATGAATCCTGAAATATATAAGGATTTTTTAGTATAATTTTTTCACTAAGGATTTGAAAAAATATTTTAAATGGTACTGATGGAATAGAAAAGTGATTTAATGGAAATGTGATTTTTTTATTAAGGTAATATAACCCTTAATATGTTATGGATATTGAGATAATTATTTTGGTATAATGAGATGATTGATATGAATAAAGTAAACAAGATAGTATTGATGACTTTTGAACCGATTACTGATTTTTTAGTTTACTCTATCATTGATGTAGATTAGAATATTTTTTGGATTTAGGGAAGATATCCAATAATAAATATCTTACATGAGGAATGGGGAACAATGTTTTTTTTCAATAAGCTTTTATGGTAATTTATATTGTTACCAATTTTTAAGTTAATACATGATAATGGTAGAATGTGAAAATTAATAGATACTTCCTGTTTTTGGGGGATTAATGATAAGTTGGTTTTAGAAATCTGCTGACCGTATTTGTAAGGTTTATGTTAATATTTTGAAAGGGTTAAAATGTTAAACATTTATGAAATATTTTAAGTTGTACTTTTTATGTGGTTTTATTGATTAATGTTTTACTTAACAACATGAATATTTATAAATTTGGATAACCAGTGATAACCTTTTTTAACTATAGATATATAGAATGAATTATCATTCTTTTATGGATTTTATTTAGAGATTTATACCTGAAACATTTATTTATATGAGTAAGAGATAAATTTTAAATATATCAAGTCACAAACAAAGGATGAAATTTTTCTTATGAATTAAAAAGATATAATGTACGTAAATTTTTATATATGTAACATCCTAGACCTGGATTGAACTAAAAGGTTCCCAAATCCTAGTTGACTATATGGCCTCAAGCTCATCTCTCCAAAAACCAGAGGTCGTCGACTAGCAGAGAGGGCCTAAGTGTGTTAGTGGGGAGAATATGCCCTCATCACCAGAGTATACACAAGGGAAAATTAATAACATTTAAATAGTGGAATCTGTTATATAGGACTAAAATTTAATAATAAACAAGACAAGAATATAAAAAAACTAGAATCAATCTCATATGCTGATGATTGTAGGGATACATGTAATGTGTCTTAGAAAAGAGACAAAATATGTACATAGTAGAGTATTTAAATACATGTATACAAAATGACAATAATAACAACAAGTGTTATCTCTAAATAGCATCACATGCCTCAGTTCTGTCCCATAATCCCCTACTTCTATGCAGCGATCAACAACCTGTGTTAGAGAAATTTCCCCTGTCAACACTTTCATCCTTATAATCTGTTTGGGTTCCCCAATAGAGGCCCTAATAGGCTATGAGATAACAAAACATTAGGAAACCACCCGAGATCTATACATTTACATATTGTTCAATATAAGAAGATAATCAGGTAAACAATAAAGTAAGTAAAGTTCCCATGACATGACCATTTCTAAAACTATGGTACTATATAGTATCTCAAGGATGCTTGCAAAAAAAGTTTAATCTCTTCCGTTTAGGAAACTATAACGAATATAAATAAACCACATGAAATTTCCATTCATCTACATGTCCCAAAAAACTATTAAGTTCCTGTATATCTTGAGTGGATCACTATCCTACATCCAAACCATAATAATTAAACTATCTGTCCATGAAGGGTTTGAACCAAGATGTTAAAGGCCATATAATCCTCTTTGAGTCCCAAGAACATCTTGATGGAAACGTGGTATATAAACTGGTTGGAGTCCTAGGAGTATGTTATATGAGAAAAGTACTATGAGAGTCCACAAAATCCAAATCCAAGGGGTAGAAAGGTTCAAGGCTTCCCACAGAATCAAAACCTAAGGGAATAATCAACCTAGGGTGTCCACAGTCACATTCCATATCCATGGTGAGTGGTCCATGGAATCTATAAAACTATTTATCCATTCATACAATTTTCATACATTACACATGAGTCTACCCACTAATGGAATCCATTTACATTCCATTATGAAACATGGGTATAACCACCAATTTATCAACATTAATAATTAAAAATTTAACACATACCATGAGTATTCCCACTAATGCATGCCAATTCATATCCATAATATCTAGTGATTATACCCACTCATTAACCAATTACCAAATAACCCATTAAGCCATGCTAAGATAAATATAAACCATTTGATAAATTCAACAATTAAAAAAAATAAAACCACCAAAATGGAAACCCATCACCTAAAAAGGAACTCATTTCCATTTAATTATTATTAAATTCCATTTGGTTAGGAAAACACCAGAACACATCCCATGGATGGTTCAACAGGGCATAAACAATGCATTTTCATATGGCACGGCCCATGGGTGACCATGGTTAAGGGAACAACCACCAACTCACCTCAATGGAACCAAAGTGAATCTTTAACAGGTCCATACTCATTTAATTCAATTATCCAGTTCAATTTCAGGGTTGTGTTGTAAATTTAAGTGGGTGACATAACAATTGATAGCTCTATAAAGGGCCAAAACTTAAAATAAATTTATAAACCACCAACCATATTTCATTAGTGAAGTGTTCATGAAATATCAAGTTCTGATTCGACTTAGTTTAGGATAAATTTAATGAAATAATGAAGAATGAGGAATTTTTTCGTACGTGCCTAAAATCAAATAATGCAATCGATAGCTAGAAAAATCAATAATGGCTAAAATTTAATGTAGATCTTAACGATGGTATTCTAATTAGAAAAACCATGGTTGAATTGGAGGTTGGATGGTAAAGATACCTCAACTACTAGGGTAGTATCCATTGATAGCTTCAAACCCCTCCCTTTGTTATGCGTATGAATGAAATAGATTTATTAGGTTTAAAATAAATTTTATTAGGCCAATGGGCACCCACATGGTTTACAAACCAAGCAGAAACTCTGTGAAAAGCTAATATCAAATTCTACTAAAATTACATACATGGATACATGCACGTGCACCTCCTTTCACATAGTTTCCTGAAACTGTACAACATGTAAACCCCCTATGTCCAGTCTCATAGGGTTTTTTACAGATTGTGTGGCCTTCAATGAACGGTTTATAAAAACCATTCACCTGGGTAAAAACAGCCCAAAAATTGGGTTTCGAGCTCCAAAATTCCTAAACCCCCTCTAAACCTTGATGACCTCAAAGGGTATTCATATTATGGAACATTTAAGCATTAAAATTGAAAAAGCATAGATCCATACCTCATATAAAAATATAGGGTCTTATAATCTTCCCCCCTTATAGCAATTCATCCAAAAATTTCCCTATGAATGGTGGTCCTGATTTGTCTGAGAACAATTATGGTAATTGATCATGTACATCAGCCTCCTGTTCCCAATTCATTTCATTTTAACAGATTTTTTTCTATATAATCCATACTGGAGGAATTGACCAGACTCATAGAACCTTCATGATCCAATCAACTATACGAATTAGATGCTCCTCAATGGATGCATCTATCTGTAAATCAACCTCATCGGGATGAAAATCATGATATAAGTTTGGATGATTGCAGCACAACTGAGATATGGGGAACATATCATGAACATATTGATACCTTTTAGGTAACTACAACCAATAGGATACCAAACCGACTCACTCTATAAACACGAATGACCCAACATATCATAGTGAAATCTTACCATTTTACATGATTATCATGTGTCCCATCCTTTGTAAAGAATTTAAGAAAGCCCAATCCGTAACCTATAAATCTAAAGGTCAGCTGCGGTGATCAACATATAACTTATATCGAGGATTTGTAGTATGCAGATACATTTGAATCAACTGGACCTACTCAGAAGTCTCCTACATGAGACACAATCCCATTAAATCTATCTCATATACCTCTAGCCATCATAGGGGTGGTCATCATGAACTACTATATAAATACTCATAAGATTCCATCTGTATCATCGCCTTATAAATGTTATTATTAGAAAACTCAACCATGGGTCTATGATTCTCCCAGGATCCCCTAAAAGTATGGACGTATGATTGCATCAGGTCCCCTAGAACATTTTTTATATGCTCTAACGGGTCATCAGTTTGAGGGTGGTATGTTGTGCTGAGAAGAACCAATGTGCCTAGCATCCTCTAAAAAATCTACCAAAAATGAGATGTATAGTGGGTGTCCCTATATAAAACGATAGTGCGTGGGAACCCATGAATTCGTACTATCTCATGGATGCACAACCTTCCTAAATCATCAACACTGACGGTTTCCTTGATCATTAAGAAATGAGAAACATTCATGAGACCCTTAATTATAACCCACACAACATCATTACCTCATGGTGACCTTATTAAACCTTTCATGAAATAAATCTTGACATCATTTGATGTCTACTTCTAAATAGGTATTTGCTGCAAGATTCTGATCAGTCACTATTGTTCTTTCTTCACTGGATGACAGGTGGAACACCTTGTAATGAAACCAACAACCTCATTTTTTATACCTGACCACCAATAAATATTGTTGACTTAATGATTCATGAAACAAGTTGAATCATGAAACCTCTGTATCCACTCCTCAATTATATCCCCTTTAACAAAAAAACTCTCATGGATACACATGATCTCATCCTTGCCTACAGTCCAACAGAGAGGTGGGTCCTCACTTTCCACACTCTCCTGTATGACTTGGCCCTCAGAATTTGATAGCTTCCTTATCCTCACTCTATCTAGTAGACTAGATTTCATAGCTGAAGATGATATATAAGTATATCCCTAACTGTTTTTCACCTACAAGTGTATCTCATAGAAGAACACCATAAGCTACCACTCGCTACTGTCCTGCTGCACAACCTGTATCTCAGTCCTCTTACTCAGTGAATCAAACAAAACATTGCCATTACCAAGCATGTAGGCAACCTAAAATTTTAATTACTAAAGGTACTCCACCCACATTTTCCACCTCAAATTCCGATCATGCTATGTAAATATTTACTTGAGGATTTTTTTGTCCTTGTACACCAAAAACTGATCTCCTATTAAGTAATGTATCTAATATAATAAATCATGAACAACTACAGCTATATAAAGATTATTCATAGGGTAGTTCCTCTCATGGGGCCTTAGCTGTCGAGACATATATGCCACAACTCTATATCCCTGCATCAGCACTTCTCCTAGCCTGATACATGATGTATCACAATACATAGTGTAGATATGGCCTTGTTATGGAAGTATCAGGACTGGTGCTGATGTCAACCTCCCTTTCAGCACTTGAAAGGCTATCCCATAAGAATCTGACTAATCAAAATTCACACCATTTTTAGTAAAGACTATCAAAAACACTAATAATCATGAGAATACTTGCATGAAACGCCTTTAGTGACCAGATATCCCAAAGAATATATATATGTTAAAAACGTTATTGCGGGTGTTCTGGGAAACTACAACTCTCACCTTCTCTAGGTCCACGGATACTCTATTATCTAATATTAAGTGACCCAAGAAGTGAATCTGATTCATCCAGATGTGTCACTTTGTGATCTTAGACTATAATGTATGCCCTCTTAGTGTATTCAAAATTATCTCATGTTGTTTGGCATGGTCACATAAATTGTGAGAATACACAAATATATCTTTCATGAAAACTACTACAAATTCATCTAGATAAGGATGGGACACTCTTCTCATCAACACCATGAAAATTGATAGCACGTTTGTGATACCAAACAACATAATGAGATACTTATATATACTATACATTCTATAAAAAATTTGTATAAGGTATGTATGTTGGTCGAACACAAACATGGTGATATCCTAACCTCAAATAAATTTTTGAGAACACTCAAGCTCCTCGAATATGATCAAACCTGTCATATATCCTCCAAAAGGGATATTGGTTCTTAACAAATAGCTAATTAAACTTCTGATAATCCATTCATCGCCTAAGGGTACTATCCACCATTTTCTCAAAAAGGACTGGTGAACCCCATAGAGAAGTACTGGGTGAAATAAACCCCTTCACCTCCAAATCCTCTAGCTACCTCGTGATCTCCCGTAACTCTGTCGTAGCCACACTCTAAGAAGGAATGGATATCAGTGATACTCATGGAACTAGCTCGATGGAGAATTCCACTTCTCTCTTAGGAGGTAAACTAGAAAAGTCATTGTGTAAGACGTCCCTAAAGTTCCCAAACACTGGAGGAAAGTCCACATGACTCACTCCCTAATCATTCTGATACAAAGTTGAATATAGGCTTTCATCCTGAATAGCCCATGATGATCTAGTATAGCTCAGCTCACCCGGAAATCCCATTCAACCATATGATTATACACTAAACCCTATGGTGATGTAATGGTTTCCCACCAGTGATAAAAGTCAATGTAAACTTGATACGATACATGTCAATCCATCTCGAGTATGCAAACAGTCCCTGTCATCTTGAGGATATAAAGATACTAGATGATGTGACACCCACCAACCTCAAAGGGAAACTCCCTACACTGGCGCACACTCTAAATTATATTTTCCAATGGTGTTTCTAGTGTTAAAAAACCCTCAGAATACAATAAGAGAAGCCCAAGTATTTTCATCACCGGTTAAGATATAAAAACATGTGATGCACCAATATCAAAATGACCATATGCAATATTAAATGCTATGATGATCAGTCCTCTCACTGTAGATAGCGCAACACCTTTCTCCTTGGGAGTAAGCTATAAAAAATTAAATTGGCATGCACCATGACCCTGTGATACAATGTCACTACCTGCAGTAGGCCCACTACGATGTCTCAGTGTAACTGGTGTTTGGATTCCTCTACCAAGACCACCTCTACTCCAGCTTGATCAGCTATTACTACTCCAGATCCCTGCCTAATGTGGATTTGAGGAACCTTATCCAGAACCTAGAGTCAGATATTACCTCTACTACTCATAGCTAGAGGAAAGGTCCTACAGAATTATTGCATGCATCCCATGTTCCCACAATACCGAAACATTATTGGGTCACATTCACAATAATTTTTTATGTGGTCTTGCCTATCACAATGAAAAAATAACAAAAATCTACCATTACTCACAACTTGAATAGTGCTCATCTAAATAAAATCCCCAAAATTATGCTTCCTACCTGAAGAAGTTAAACCACATGGGGTCAATAAATAGTATTGCCCTACTATACACCCCCAACTTCCCTCAGGTTTCACTATGTAATCAGCACCTGATTCACAATCTCAGTGATAGAGTTCAATCTGGACATATTATCTTACGGTCTGATAGTATGTCATATACCTTCATCGGAGCATCTAACTCTAAATAGATCTCCAGTAAGGCACATCAGTTCAAAACACTTCACCTATGTAAAGAATACTGAGTACTCTATAACTATCATTGTGCCCTACTCTACTTTCATTAACTCACTAGCTCACTTTTCCTGTAGAGTTGGAGGGTATAAATATTCATAGAAGTGGGTTTGAAGACTAGCTTAACCCATATATCATAGCCCATCGGTCGGGCTTAGAGAATCCCACCAGCGCTTTTCTTCTCCACATATCATGTAAGTGGAGAGATTTAACCTTCTATTGGGAGGTGTCTTATTAATATTTAAGATAACTATCATGTTCTCAACCTCAATTCATCATCTTATGGACCACAATTCCTTGAAAATTTGGGAGGATACTACTATTGTAACACCTGCATTAGCTCAACCATAGACAATGTAGAATACGATGATCCCTGACAAGTCTGTATGTAGTGAAAGAAACACTCAAAGAACTGTGCCTCAACACCTGTGTCCTAAATAGATGATGGAGTTACAACTGGAACTAAAGGGGGATCCACTAGTATCCCATGTACCACTATCTCCAGAGTGAGGTCTTCACATCCCTCTTAATGTATGTCTGTAGGTAATTGTAGTTGCATGTATCTATAATTCCAAACCCATGCCTTAGAAATGAATTAGATCTAACCTCAAAGATTAAAAGAACATGATAGGTCAAAACCCTCTTAAAACCAATTCTTAACCCACAACCTGCTCGAAAAGATAAGACTATAAAAAGAATAATCACAACAACATAAGAAAGTTTGTCTCTTTCCCACTCAAAAGATGGGTCTATGTCAAGTCTCAATGCCTCATTTCATGTTTATATATCATTTTAATTTTAATTTACATTAATTTCACATTCCCTTCCCATAAATCCATTATTCAAGAATTTTAACCAATGGTTCACCAATTCCTAATCCATGAGGGACGATAACACCTCATGAACCCAAAATTTAGTACCCATTCAATCCATACATATCAAATTAACTTTAACAATTGAACTTAGAAGTTCTGACACTTCATATTCCATAAGGTCTCATACACCTCATCAACTGAAATATTATTTCACTTCTCTATACACAAGATAAAATATATCACACAAGTAGATATACCTATCACACCACCTATCACAACAACATGCAATGAGTAATTCATCCTAAATTTCATGGAATGATGCATGGAATATGATTTTTAGTAAGTTATTATATGATGCATGAGATGGAACACCCTCATGTCATCAGGTTACGATAGAAATATAACCCCCAATTATATTAATAATAACATAACAATGCAATTGTTCCACCAAAAAATGAAATTAAAGTAACAGTAACTTCTAAAATCCAGAAAATAACCATTTCATTCAAGCTAATTTGGTTTAAACCTATACTGGGGGTGGCTACTCTTAGGAATAGATCATTAACAAACTCTATTTCTTTCTCGTCCTTGTCTATTTTTGAAAAATAGTAAGAAAACTAGAAAATATCTATGATATCACTTGTAACGTCTTGGGCCTAGAAGCCACTCAATAGTGCCTCAAGCCTAGTTGGCTACATGGCATCGAGTGCATCTCCCCAAAAACTAGAGGCTATCAACTGGCAGTGAGGGACTAGGTGTGTCAGTGGGGATACTATGTCCTCGTCACTAGAGTACACACAATATAAAATTAATAAAATAGAAATTACAGAAGTATTTAAATAGAAAGATATCTTAATAATATAAAAATAGGAAATTAGAAACAAAACGAGAAGCAATATCATATATAGATGATGATAGTTATACATAGAACGTTCCTAATAAAATATTCAAAACAAGACAAAAATAAATTATTATAATACATAGATCCAAAATGATAAAATGAACAAAAGGTGCTATTTCAAAATAGCATCGCGAGACTCATCTCGGTCCTGCACTCCCCTATTCCTAAGAAGCAATCAATAACCTAGGTTAGGGAACTTTCCCCTGCCAACACCTAAATCCATAGAATCTGTTTGGGTTCCCAAAGGGATTCCCAAACAGGGTGTGAGATAAAATCCAAATAAGAAACATCCCAAGATCTATACATTTCCATAGTGTGCAATATAAAAATCTAACCAGGTAAACAATAAAACAAGTATGGTTCCACAGCATGACCACTACTAAGAAAATTGTACTATCAAGCCTCTCAAGGCTCCCTGCAAAACATGTATCATATCCTATATCCAAGAAACTATAAAGAACAAAAATAAACTACTCAACCTTTCCATACATCCATATATATAAAACCACCACATCCTTGACATATATCCACAGTGAATCATAACCCATGGCCGATCAAAGTACCAGACCACAAAGTACTAGATCAATGGTATTAAAGACCATGACATCCAAATTTAGTTCCATGTGTGTCTTGATGAAGACTTGGTATAGGTATTGGTCGGAGTCCTAAGAGCATGTAATACCAGAAAAGTCCTATACATGTCCAAGAAAGTTGGATCCAAGGGGTATCATGACCCAAGGTATCCCAAGGAATTAAGACACAAATAGAATAATAAACCCAATGTTTCCACTACCGCATTCTAGATCCTTAGATAGCCATCCATGGAATCTATAAAAACATTCATACAATCATTCAATTTTCATACATTACACATGAGTATACATACTCATAGAATCCATTTACATTCCATCATACAACATGGGTATACCCAACCATTTATCACCATTCATAATTAATCATTTAACAAATCTCATGTGTATGCCCACTCATGCATCCCAATTCATATCCAAAATATCTATTGAGTATACCCCTTCATTATTCACATTTTGAATGTATGGGATTTAATGTGTATACCCAATCTGTATCCCTTATTCATATTATGTTACATCTTATGAGTTTACACAATCATTTACCAATTACCAAATAATCTAATTAAGCCAAGCCAATAAAAATATAAACCATTTGATCAATTAAAAATATTAAACAAATAAATCCATCATTTAAAAAAACAATAAAGGTGGAAACCCATCACCTAAGCAAGTAACTCATTTCTGTTTAATTATAATCAAACATCATTTGGTTTGTAAAACACTAGAATGAATCCCATGGATGATTCAATGTTGAATAAATAAATCTATTTTATATGGAACATCACATAGGTGACCATGGTCGGGGAAACAACCTCCAATACAACTCAAAAGAACCCAAGGACATCCATAACAGGTCCATGTTCATTCAATTCAATTAGATGATTCAATTTTGAGGTTGTACCGGAAAGTCAAATGGGAGTTATAATGACCAATAGCTCTATAAAGAAACAAAACTCAAAAGAAATGTATAGATTACCTTCCTTAGCTTGGTAGTGGAGTGATCATCTACTATCAAGTCATGATTCGACTAGATTTAGGAGAAATGTGAATAACAGATGATAAATGATAAATTATGGAATATGAGCCCAAAACAAAATAGCACAATGGATAGCTTGAAGAATTGAGAATGGCTAAAAAGGAATGTAGATATTATCGATGAAAATATGATGAGACAAACCATGCTCAAATAGGAGGTCGAATGATGAAGATACCTCAAATCCAAGTGTATTCTCTTTTGAGAGCTTTAACCTCTCCCTTTTCTATGAATTGGAATGAAATATGATTATTAGTTCTAAAATAGATTTTATTTTAATTTAAAATTTTAATATTTTTCAAAATATAGGGGTTGCACGGTTTTCTTGTATAGTTTGGAAAAAATTGTGCCAAACGTGTATGGATTCTTATAATCCTAGGGGAACTCGTACGGTCTACCTTCTAGGTTTATAAACCATATGTAAACTGTGTGAAAATCGACTGTCAAATTCTGCAAAAACTACATAACAGGCTGCACACATGTGCACCTCCTCTCACAATGTGTCCTTAAACTATGCGTCTTGTACCCCCCCCCCCCCTCTGTCCAACCTCTAATTGTTTTTATAAATCATGCAACATACCTCAGATGGTTTATACTAACCATGAACTAGTCTAAAAACACCCCAAAATTGGATTCTAGGCTCCAAAGAGGCCATGTACCCCCCCTAAAACCTCTATGAACTCAAAGTGTATTCAAATGAGAAAATACATAGGATTTCAAATTGAAAAAGAAGGGATCCATACCCCATAACAAAATCAGGGTTCTTATGATATGTTCTCAGTCCAAATATAAAATGAATACCCCAACATTAGGAAAAGGATCTTGAAATAATATTTTGTCAGGTTATCATCATTTTTGATGATATAAATAAACTTTTTAATGACTCTCTATCTTTTGGGGGGTTAGTCATTTAACTTCTCTAGATCACCCAGTTTCATATGATTAATGATCTCTATAACTCTCTATACTTTTTTTCTTTTCTACCATGTTAATGCTTTCAAATACCACTTATTTTCTCCTATTTGAAAACCCAATATGTGTTATTCTATATGAAATTCACCCATAAATTTCTCTTTTTCAATAGGGTGTTTTATTAAGACTTTTTACAATGTGGGTTTCTATGAAGGAATTTAAATATGTTAAACTTTTGATGTCCAGGAAAATCTTTGAGGGAAAATTCAATTCATTGGGGATAGAATGCAACAAACTTGTATTTTGTGAAATATATTTTTAATGAATTTTATATTCTCGATATTTTATGTTACACATAAAACTGATTGTATCTTGTGTGATACACAACCGTGAGTTTTAAAGAAACATGACATACTATTAAAATATTATTATTTAAAATGATATATTTATAATAGAAATTGTAAGGGAGAGTGTGAATGGGATTTAATTAATTATGAAATTATATGCTTTATGCATGTATATAAAATTAATTGACTTTGGATGGAACATATTTAGGGGGTATGGAGGTTTATGGGTTACAGAGATCCTTTTCCATGGAGAGAACACCATTGAAGAAAGATAGTGATTCTAGTTATGGGGATTCCATACTACCTTGGATCAGTTATACTGACCAGAGGCATGGAAAATAATGTGAAAATCATTTCTATGGTGATTGTTGGGGTGGGAGGATCTGGAAGATGTGGAGTCAGTATGAGAATATCTTCTAAGGTTAATGCAGTTCAAAGGGATATTAATGTGATAGATGGGATTAACAGGTTTCAAATGAACATGGAGGTGATGATAGAAGTAAATGGAGACTGGAGAGACAAGGAAATAGAAGTTGAGGCAAAGGACACCCGTCGAACCTCAATGGTTATAGAGGGGATAATTGGGGTGGTAAGATGTTACAGATTTGGATTTAGGAAGAACAAATCATATTTGGTTATTGCAAATCTATGGGGTGTGAAGGACATAATGGATTTGGCCGAAGTGAATGGAGACTAATGGATCAAGGTGGTGGAGGATGAGGGAAATGACGCTCGCTAATCCTTGGTGGTTGTGGAAGTGAATTTTTGCAAGGTAGAGGAGGTCAATACCGAGGTGAATGATTTGTGCTAGACTGCTGCAATTGAGTTTAATATATCTTCTTAATCTATGGGATAAAAACTACTTTGTTAAACCATATTGGTATTGGGAAAGATGTAGAGGAGTGAAGCAGGATGACTTGATCACAATATGGTCTTACTAAATATGAAGAAGACTCAATCATAAAAATTTTCTCATTTGAAATAACTAATTTTTTAAATTGGATTGTGAATAAGGGAAAAACTTTCCATGTTATTTCCAATAGAGAGGATATTTTTGACATATTGAAAATTTTTATGCTCTCTGTTATTGCTAGGATCAATATTCCTAATAAATGAATGCTTTGAAAAATTAATGATCTAATTCATAAGCTAACCTCTATATGGAGATTTTCTTATTAGAGATGTATTTTCATGGGTCGTGGATTTATTTCATATCATTTTACCATAAGAGGATCTGAAGCAAAGGGCATGAAGAATTGACTAAATTTATCTACAGATATGCATGGTCTTTCTTCAAGAATGAGATTTTATTTGATATTTCATGTACTGTGGGAATTCCAATTAGAATTTATAGGAACAAAAATATTTCCAAATTTGGAAACTATGTTAGCGTCTTAGTGGAGATATATTTAATCTCGTATTTGATATATAATTATGTCTTGTCAGCACTGGATGATGATATTTCTTTAAAATTGGAATATGGAAGACGTCCAGATTTCTAACTAGATTGTAAAAGTATTGTACATTTCAAAGGTATCTATTGAAAGAATATGGTTTTCACTTTTCTTGTATTAAAAGGGTATCATGAGGTTTCTTGTAGGGAAAAATTTAGGAGACAAACAACTCAAAATAATGTTGCCTCTGTTAGTGATAGACATAATTTTGACATGGTAAATGAACATATTAGTGTTGGTGCATCACAAGTATCTATGAATTTTTCCCTAAAGATGGAACATGTGACTCAGCAAGCTCCAAATCCTCGATATAATGTCTATAATCATGAGCAAGTCCATGTAGAGGAGGGAATCATCCAAACTAGAGATCATTGCATACATGAAAATACTATTACAAATAAGGGGATTTCAAATTAAAATGATTACAATAAGACCTTAATGATCTAGTAGAAAATAAATAATTTAAGAGAAAAGCATTCAATTCTTGGAATATGGGATGATGTGGAGGATGAATCTCCCAAAAATGTTTTGTTTATTCAGGCATTGTCTAAAGGGGAAGACCTTCTTACTGATGATGATTTTTTTCAAGTAGTACCAACTAGAAAATCACTATCTAGAAAATACTACTCATACCTAAATCCAACCATGGATACAAGGTCTCATAGACCCATAGATTAAAAATCTGGTTAGTATGATGATTATGATTCTTAATATTAATTTTAGTGGGATTTTTATGTTTTCTTGGCATGACAGCATAATTTCTTATATGACGCCATCTGCATGATCGAGCATCATTGGGAATGGGTGAAAAACTAAAATTTATAACCTACTTACTACTTAAGACAGTGGAAAGACAGGTTCGAACCACAGGGAGGCCTTATGTTGTGTTTGGGAATCTAAAAAAAATAAACTAAACAAATTCCCACACAAGAACAAGAAAATACAGTTGGTGGTGGTGAAGTGGAGAGAGTGAGAATTAGTGTGTGACGAAGTGAAGGTGAATTGGTGAGTTCCAGGGTAGTAAACAGAGAAGCAAGGGAAATTATGGTGTAAAAAACCAATAGATGAGTTGGGGAAAAAGGTCCACTATCCAATTTCAATATTTCTTACCCTTTTTCATTCATTGAAGTTAAGAAATATGGATCTGACTAAAACAAACTGGCCAGATTTATCGTCTGGTCAATTTGTGATGAAATAGCTCTTACAGTCCTTCAACTGTAAAATTCATTCCATCCAATGGAGAAAATAAGCCAGATGTCACTAGGCTCAACCTGTCAGTTGATTTCAGTGTGTATCTCTCATTCTAGCATTACTCACTTGTCAGTGAGTTCCTAAAATGGAAACCATTTTCATTATGGTGAAAACAAGATTGGTTTTCACTCGATCTTGTTATTTTGAAAATAAACTCATATGTAAACAATGAGAGAGACAATCCAAAAAGATGATGCAACACATGAATAATACTAATCAAATCAAATCACTTAGTTTATCCCCCCCCCCCCGAAAGAATTTATCTGGACATAGTGGTTAGTTTCAATGCAAACATAGAGTACGAAACAATGAAGTTCATGTTAAATTGAGTTGTAGAAAAACAAAGCACAAGGAAACAAAAATAGTTCATCTCCCTGCTTGATCTCATGATGTTCTAAATTCTTGCTGCTCAATGGTGGATGCGATACTGGAATGCGCTCGATGTCGCACCCTGGGAATTGAGGTGTGAAATTGTCTGATCTGCTGCTCTTAGTACTCTCTGTGATGCTGTATGTTCCTCTAGCTCTGCTCCCCCAGTCTCGATCAAAGCCTCACTGCCTTTCTCGACTGCTAATGACCAGTGGAAGTCTCTGGAATCTTGACCAAGGTGTTCCCTGGACTCCACATGTATCTTTCACTGCGTTGCTCCTCATACGCTTGTCACTAGAGTAGTTTCTCCTAACTGAATGAATTGATGCGTGCACAGCGAGTCACCGTCCCTCTGCAAAAAAAAAGCACGTGAGTTAGATATTAAAGAAATGAAACAATCTTTACTATATATTTAAATCACTAAAATAAAATTACTAATATCTAATATTATTATTAAAATAATAACTATTACCATCATATATGATATATAAGAAGTTGATATTATATATATAATCTTATATACTTTTTTAAATATACCGATTATTATTATTACTTTATATGAGATATATATAACACAACATAAAAAATAATGTACATAATTATATATTATTAATGTTATACTAATTAAATTTATTAAGTAAGTTAATATCAATAAAATTGTCTATTGTTATTATATGTTATTATATGTTTTGTATATTATATAATGTATTATATATGTCATGATTATTATATAAAAAAAATAAAATAATAAAAAAATGAAAAGAGACTAGAAAGGGGAAAAAGGGTTCATGCAGCACTAGTGATTAGGGTCGGAAAAGTAGGGAGGTGCAGGTAGGGGGACGTGGGTCTAGAAGGAGAGGGTATGGGTTGTGGTGGCTTGGAGGTGGTGTGGCTGGCCAGGGTTTCAGCGGAGAAAGGGGTAGGGTTCCCGATGAGGATAGGGGTGCGGACAGTGCGTTAGTGCGTTTAGGTTGTTCCGCGGTGTCGAGGACTTGGTCGGGGAAGGGGGATCGGAAAGAGTATGCGCAGAGAGAAGGCGTAGTGGTCGTGTGAAGGTCTTCAGGAAGGATGAAGGAAAGTGGTGTGGGGGGTTACAGATGCGGTGCTGCTTCAGTAGGTTCACAGCGAGCAAGGAAAAAGGTGAGGGTGGTTGCGGAGTGGGGGAGAGCGGGTGTTCCAGCAGGGGTGAACAGAGGTTCAGTGATGGAGAGGGCTTTTTGCAGCATGGTTCAGACTCAATAACACGCGGCCTTCGGAAATACAATTTTCAGATCTGAGTTCTCGTGTTTCTAAAGTTTTGATTTGTTCAATGCAATTTTCAAATTGCAGTTGGGTGAATTTGATTACTACTGTGGGACTGATTTGTTTTTGATGCTGTGGAGATGTGTGGATGTGGAGGGAGCAATGGATCATCAGAATGGTGCCAGGTTTGCTGTGGAAGGAAGCATGGAAGAAGCTAGAGGGTGGCAGGGGATTACGTTGACACACACACCGTGAGTGAAACTCATGGTGAGACCATGAGAATTGGGTTTGGCGAGGTGAAGAGGAATATATACGTTGGGTAGAACGTGGTGGCACCATGAGTGTGTCTCACGGTCTCATAGTGAGTGAAAGAGAAATGGTGGCTCGAATTGGGTGTGCACCGTGAGTGATGCTCACGGTGAGACAGTGAAGCTGAGGCAATACGGTGGCACTGTGACCATGAAGAGACCGCGACACACAACAACACCTGCAAAATAAACACAACAATTAAATTAATTAAAACTAAATAATTTATTAAAAATAAAAATAGATTAATCAATTAATATATTAAATTAAAAAGAATGGAATTAAAAACTAAATAAAATAAAGTAAAATAATAAAATTAATTAAGATATATTTAAAAGAATGAATTTAATTATAAATCAATGAATTCAGAACAAATTAAATCAATTGATGCTACTTTATTGAGCTAATTAACCAATTAATTAAAGAATTTATAATGTAAATTAATGAATAAGAAATATTAAATGAATAAACTTAAATTATTATAATTAATTTAATTATTAAAAGAATATAAACTAAAATGAGTTATTTATTTACAATTTAATGAATAAAGAAGTAATTAATTTAATTAATTAATTATAAATAATTTGAATACTAATAACATAAATAAATAATTAAATGAAATTAATACAGAAACTTAATTTTATTATTGAAAATAAATAAAAAATAACAAAAACAACCCACTTTTAATAAATAAACACATTTTTTTATAATATAATTTACAAAATACAACAATTGATAAATATTACCCAAAATACAATGGTTTGATACTGAAAATTAAACAAAAATATGAAAAAGGATGTGCAAAGAGCATTAAAACACTGACACATCAAATTCCCCCACACTTAAAACTTTGTTTGTCCTCAAACAAGTACATGTCTTAGACTTTAAAACAAAAATATGATTTGTGAATTTCATCTCAAAAAGTGAATGATTGAACTTAAACATCAAGAGGAGCATGACCAAACAATGGGTCAGGCTATCCAAAGGTGTTAAAAAATGATGTCCTTTCTAGCATAAAAAACTCACTAGAAGTCAAAAGTTTCTCAAATTCATACACTGTCAAGTATGTCATGCCTCCTACTTGTACTCATTTACTATCCTACTTCACCTTCCAATTCATGTTATAATTCAAGCAGTGTTGATAGGTTAGATGAAGTGGAACTTAAAACTTAACCAAGTGCACATTCAATTCTCACATTCCCCCAGGTTCCAAAAATTAAAGTCCATTAAATTTGTCACTTTATTGATTCAACTCAAATGAAAATTAACCAAGTCAATTGCTCCCTTCATAATTTGGGTTCAAACTTCCCCTCACCTTAATGAATTTATTTTTGACAAGGGTGCTTTATTTTAATTTTTCCTAGCCATATTCCATGCACAGAGAAATGTGCATAGCACTTATTAAGATTGAAATTGGCATTATTTATTCACAGAAACACACCAGTGAACCTTGTCTCAGATACTCACTGTGGGATCTCATTTTCCCATTTTACTCCAAATACAAATGAATTAATTAATAGTCATTCAGGTTGACTTCCTAAAGTGATTGAATATTATTTAATGAAAATGTGAGTCCCCTGGGTTCCAGTGAGAACTTCTAGTTACCCTAATTCTTGATCCTCATTCCACAGAACCTATCCTATTACACTCACATCCTCAGTTATTAAAAAAAGAAAGGTTAATTGATAAAGTGAACAATTCCACTCAGCAATCACTCATTCTTGACCATTTCTGACTAAGTGCCACTCACAACATCAAGAAAAAAATTATCCACTAAATAGGACATAAATGAAGTACCATTGAAACTCCAATGCCCATAATGTGATGAGAGAATTTGAAAAATTTTAAATGAATTTTGAACCATTTTATTGAAAACATATGACCATTTTTTAAACAACCACAAACTTAGGTTCAAGAAGGGGGAATTCAATATGACACTAGAATGACCCCTCTCCCCCACACGTAAAACCCAACATTGTCCCCAATGTTGTATTCTAAGGTGTAAGACAGATTATGTTCAAACCATATGGACATTTCAGCTAAAAAAGGATATGTAGGGGTAGCAATGAAGTTCAAAAATTTTATTAACCACAAAAAAGTGAAAGAAAACAAAAACAAAAACAGGAGAACCCAACCCCACCAACCATCACCTGCAAACAAGCTCAGTTTTATTCCTAAAATATTCATGATTTGATTGTTTAAAGCCCAAAAAATGATTTAATCAATTTACTTCAGATAGTAGCATGATTAACAGTGATGTGCAGCAGTAGCATAATGAAATTGAAAACAGTGGGTGCAAGAAGGTTTCACAAATCAGTTCAAAATATTTTTTTTCAACTCCCTAGATACAACCAGCTAAACAACCATGCAAGAAAACACAATATTTTTCATAGATTAGGGGTAATTCCCCCAAACATAGTTCACAGTAAATATTAAGCAAGTAATTAAAGTGGAAAAGGGAAAAAAACACTTCCCTAAATTATTGGTCCTTTAACAGTGGATTTCATCAACAGATCCTCTTCAGAAGCACTGGGTGTTTACCCCTCATAATTAACCTGCATGTTCCAATAAATAAAATAAGGTTTCATAGTTTTATGTTTAAGATACGTAACAAAATGGATTGAGTGGAAAGAAATATTATCTATATGATGCAGTGGATTGCTCCATTGGGGTTTCTTGGCCATGTTTCTGGCAGTAACAACTCTGTCTAAAACAACAACTGATCATGAGGCACCAAAAAGCATGTAAGATTTTGAACTTGAGAACAAGTAGTAGGGATTAATTTATTAAAGAACACAAATAAAAGGAAAACAACTAAGAAACCATGGGTTAGTTCTGATGAAACACTGAGTTTATAGTCCTTAGTTAGACTTGAATCAGTTCATTCTTCCAACAGAGAGATGGAATCCAAGCCCTTTGGATGCCCTTCAAAGAAGTGCTTTATTCTTTGTCCGTTGACTAAGAATGGTAGATTATCTTCTCCAACCATATCAACAGCTCCATTAACCAAGACTTGAATAACGGAAAAGCTTTGTGACCATTTGGACTTCAACTTTCCTGGAAACAGCTTCAATCTAGAATTGAAAAGCAGGACCCTCCCACCAACGTTGAAATTCCTATTTTGAATGATTGAGTCATGAAAATACTGTGTTAAATCTTTGTTAATTTCAGCATTCTCATAGGACTCTCTTCAAATTTCCTCTAGCTCACTCAGCTCTAAAAGTCTCCTACCTCCAGCAGACTTAAAATCAAAGTTAAGAGCCTTAATTTCCAAATAAGATCGTTGCTCCAACTCAACAGGTAAATTAAATGTTTTCCCAAAGAGTAGCCTATATGGTGAAATCCCTATAGAAGTTTTCTAAGCAGTTATATTGGCCCAAAGGGCCTCATACAACTTCCTTGACCAGTCCTTTATATAGATAGACACTGATTTCTCTAAAATATGTTTGAGCTCTCTATTTGAAACTGCTGGTTGCCCACTGGATTGTGGGATATAAGTGGTTCTTGTCCTGTGTGAGCACCCATACTTCTCCATCAAACATTTGAACTTATAATTCTTGAAGTGAGTCCCATTATTAGTTATGAATTCTCGAGGCACACCAAATATGGAAAAGATATTTTCTTGATGAAATTTACAACACTAGCAGCTGATTTGTCAGGCAGAGATACTGCCTCAACCCCCTTGGACACGTAGTCAACAACAACCAAAATGTAGTCATTCCCATAAGAGGATGGGAATGGTCCCATTAATTCCAAGCCCCACAAATCAAATATTTCAACCTCTAGAATTCCCATTTGGGGTAGTTCCTTACTTCTTCTAACATTTCCTAACATTTGACATTTCTCATAGCCAATAACCAGACTCCTAGCATCTTAAAAAGTGTTGGCCAGTAGAAATCATCTTGTAGGACCTTTTCAGCTGTCCTTTCTCCTCCATGGTGGCCACCCCAAGGTGATGATTGAAAGCTCTTAAGTGTGGTAAAAATATCATCCTCAACCACACATATTCTCAAAATCCCATCACCACACCTCTTAAAGGGAAGAGGGTCATCCCAAAAATAATATTTCACTTTAGATATAAACCTATACCTATGGTTGTGTGAGAGATCCTTGGGCATGAATCCAGCAACCAGAAAGTTGGCATAGTCTTCAAACCATGCAGACTGCTGCATCGAGGCAGCAAACAATTGTTCATCAGGGAAAGAAGTATTGATCTCTTTTGGTTCCTTACTTGGGGAATTGGGAAATCAGGACAAGTAATATGCATCTACATTCTCAGCCCCTTTCTTATCCTTAATCACTAAATCAAACCCTTGTAACTGCAAGGTCCACCTCATGATTCTGGGCTTTGAGTCCTATTTAGCCAATAAATTCTTTAGGGCTGAATGAACTGTCAAAACTGTGATCCTTGATCCTATCAAATACTGCCTGAACTTTTCCAAAGAAAACATCACAGTAGCCAACTCCTTTTCAGTGGTAGAGCAATTTTTCTGCTCATCATCCAATAGCTTTCTTGTATAGTAAATAACATGTAGTTTCCTATCCTTCTTCTACCCTATCACAGCTCCTACTACAGAGTCACTAGAATCACACATAACCTCAAAAGGAAGATTCCAGTGAATATTAGTGATTACAGGTGAAGTAGTCAACCTCTCCTTGAGAAAATTAAAGGCCTCTATACATGTCTCATTGATGACTTAGGGTGTTTCCTTAACCAGTACGGAGCACATGGTTCTAGTAATCTTATAAAACTCCTTAATGAACCTCCTGTAGGACCCAACATGACCCAAAAAACTTCAAATTCCTTTAACATTTTTAGGCAGGGGAAACTTTTTTATGACCTCAATTTTAGCATTATCAACCTCCAGCACCTTCTTAGATACCTTTTTCCCTAAATTATGCCTTCAGTGGCCATGAATGGGCACTTTTCACAGTTTAAGACTAAGTTGGTCTCTTGGATCCTTTCTAACACTAGTTCCAGATTTTTCAGAATTTTCTAAAAGGTATTTCCCACGACAGAAAAATCATCAACGAACAGTTCAATTATCCTTTCAATAATGTCTAAAAAATTGCCATCATACACCTCTGAAAAGTGGAAATGTAACCACACAAGACAAAGGGCATCCGTCGGTAGGCAAATGTCTCAAATGGACAGGTGAAGGTGGTTTTATCTTGGTCCTCAGGTTCAATGGAAATCTGGTTGTAACCATAATAATCATCATGAAAGTAGAAGAATTCATTGCCTATCAATCTCTGTATCATTTGATCAAAAAAATTAATGGGAAAGTGATCCTTTCTTGTAGAAGCATTCAATTTTATATAGTCTATACAGACTCTCCATTTATTCACTGCACTTGTCTGGATTTTCTCATTCTTTTCATTAGTGACCACTTTCACTCCACTTTTTTTGGGTACCACCTGGACAAGACATGCCTATGGGATATCAGAAATGGGAAAAATTATTCCAGCATCAAGCAACCTAATCACTTCTTCTCTCACAACTTACTTCATGTTTGGGTTGGGTTTTCTTTGGGCTTCTACTCTAGACTTACACTCAGGTTCCATGGGAATATTATGCATCCAAAAGGCTAGTCTTATCCCCTTGATATCATCAATCGACCAGCCTATGAATGACTTGTATTTATTCAAAACACTAAGCACATTTTTCTCTTGACTCACCTCTGGGTAGGAGGAAATAATCACAGGAAGGGTGGAACTATCTCCTAAAAAGGCATATTTGAGGTGGGCCAGGATAGGCTTGAGTTCAATGGTAGGTGGTGACTGGCTTGAGGGAAGAAACTTGGGCCTGGGTGGCCTAAGGTCTTCATGCTGCCTCTTAAAGAAGGTTGTAGAGAAATATTTTCCCAGTGCTAGAGCTTCTAAAAGATATCTCCTCAAATTTAGACTCCTCTCCTGAGGTAAGACTGTGCTCTAAAACAAACTCATCTATGTTCTGCAAGAATTCTCCCTCGTACTCATCAACAAATTTTCTCTCCTTAATTGACCTAATCCCCATGCAAGTGGTAGCAGGGATTTCAGGTTCACTATTGATTTCAGCAATCAATCTCAGAAACTCTTCTTCCCCCTAATCCACACTACTCTCAGCAACTAACATCTCATCTTTTGGAAAAAATGGGTGGGTGGGTTCTTGGATTTTCATAAACACATTGAATTAATCTTTCTGTTCACCCAAATTGAAAATCAATTTCCCCTTAGACACATCTTTCATATCTCCCCTTACCGAGAATGATAGGAACCTCCTGGTCACACTTCATATCAAGGATAAGAAAGTTAGCAGGCAAAAAGAGTTTGCCTACTCCCACTAACAGATCATTGACCCTACCCACTGGATGAGTAATGGACCTATCAACAAGCTGTAACACAATAGTGGTGGGTTGGGGAACTCCTAATCTCAGGTGTTGAAAAATTGATAGTGGAATCTGATTAATACTAGCACTTAAATCACACAAACAATTAAACTTACCGCCTCTATCCCCAAAAGTGCAAGGTATGAAAAATCTTCCTGGGTACTGAAGCTAAGGAGGTATCATATTCTGCAAGACTGCACTACACTCCTCTATTAAGCTATATATGGAAAATTCTTCCAATGTATTTTTTTAAAAGAGTTTCTTGAGTGATTTTAGATATGATTGGATTTGAATCAATGCTTCCAAGAATGGGATATCAATGTTAATCTTTTAAACCGCTTTCAAAAATTTCAACAGTTTAGAATCATGAATTGGCTTCTTAATTCATTGTGGGAAAGGAATTGAAGTGGAAAAATTCCTTACAAATTGGGGGCATCTCTATAGATTCTTCTTCAACAATTTTATTCGCTTTATTGTCTTTGTTTTTTAATCCATTTTATTTGGGTTTTTGAGTTGGGACAGCATGAACTGGAAGGATTCCAGTGGTGATGTCCAGTTTTCCAGAATCAGGTTCTTTCAGATTTTATGTTACAGCTATATCAAGTTTCTCATTTTTAGCATTTTGGGGTTCTTTCCTAGGCTCTTGGTGAGTTTGGAGACCACTTCTGGTGGTCACAGCCAATACATTCTCCCTAGGATTGGGTTTAGTGGTGCCAAGAAACCTACCATTTTCTCTATTACTAGAATCCCTAGCCCACTGCCCCATTGAATTTCCATGTTCTTCATTATAGAATCCATTTGAACTTTATCCAAATCATTTTTGGTATTTTTTTCATCAAACCTCCCTATCATTTGATAGAAAAATTATCTCACCTCATATTTTGAGTTAGATGACTCAGCCTTAGGTTGGGTTTGCGGTTAGAACTGCTGCCTAGGAGGGTGTATGAATCGAGGAGGGGCAGTAGGTCGGAGGACTCCCTAATCCCACCATGAAAGGTTCAGATGGTTCCTATACCCCTGATTATAGGTGTTGTAAAAAGGATCATCCCTAGGCTATATCTGAGATCCATAGCTATAAAAGCTGGCACTCTCATGAGTTTGGACAGGCATATCAAAGTTTGGACAACAGGTTTGAGAATGGCCATACATGCCACAGTGGTGGCTCTACTCCTTAAGGGGTTGATGTTGGTTCTTATTAAAGAACCCAAAATCTTGGGCTTCAGCTTGAGGAGTAGGGGCGATTTGGTTTCTCATAATGGTTCTCCTCCTAGAGCAATTGTGCTGGGAGTTTTGAGCTAAGGTGTTAAATATTTGTTTGACCTCCTCAGCAGTTCTATCACTAAATTCTCTTCCAGAAGACTAATACACCATGGTTTGGTGTTAAGGGGTGAGACTATTGTAGAAAGTGTCCATCAGGAATTGGGGTGTACATTGATGGTTTGGAAACTACCTAAGTAACCCTAAAATCCTATCCCAGGCTTCATGAAATAGTTCCCCTTCATCCTGAAAGAATCCTATATTTTTATGCATAATCTTAGATGTCAACCTCCTAGGATATAATTTCATTGTGAAATCATTGTAAACTTGATTCCAGGTGACAATGATTTCTTATTCTAACTATTGGAACCAAGACCTAGCATTTCCTTTGCGATATAAGGGGAAAACTCTCAGTTTAAGCTCTCCCTTAGTGAGACCCCTAAGTGGTAGCTTCTTGACACTATAATAGAAGGCTCTAATGAAGTCAAGTGAGTCTTCACTAGGAATTACATTGAAGTTAGGCAGCTGACTAATCATATATTGCTTGATCTCGTAATTCCTTGACCTAGAAGAGAGTCTAATGCATGAAGGGTTACTAGACACTGAAGGTAGAAAGAACTCTCTAAAACTATGCTTCTCAGCTATCTCATTCCCAGGTGGGTTCATCATTCTTGGTTGGTTCAAATTCTCAGTAAGTGGGTTGTTCAAGTTTTCATTTATGTTATATTATATTTTGACATTTTCTTTTTTCTTTTTCACTTCCTTGAGGTGTTTATCAATTTCAGGGTTACTAGGTAATAAGTATTCAGACTTAGACCTAGTTTGCATGTAGCAGGTACAAATTTTTTTAGAATTTCATTTTCTTTTCTTTTCGCAGTTTTTAGTGATTTTTAGTGATGTTTTTTATTTGATTATCTATATGTGATTTTTTTGGTTTTTTGTCGCACCTAGCCTCCCCGGAAATGGTGCCAAAATTCGCATGCTCGCGCGTCATTGGGCACAGGATACAAACTAAAATTTATAACCTACTTACTACTTAGGACAGTGGCGAGACAATGTCGAACCACATGGAGGCCTTATGTTGTGTTTGGAAATCTAAAAAATAAAAAACTAAAAAAATACACACCCAAGAACAAGAAAACACAGTTGGTGGTGGTGATGTGGAGAGAGTGAGAATCAGTGTGTGAAGATGTGAAGGTGAATTGGTGAGTTCTAGGGGAGTAAATAGAGCAGAAAAGGAAATTGTGGTGTAAAAAACCAATAAATGAGTAGGGGGAGAAGGTCCACTAGCCAATTTCAATATTGCATACCCTTGTTAATGAACTGATGTTAACAAATATGGATCTTACTAAAAAAACTGGCCAGATTTGTCGTCTGGTCAATTTTTGATGAAATAGATCTTATAGTGCTTCAACTGTAAAAGTCATTCCATCCAGTGGTGAAAATAATTCAGATGTCACCGGGCTCAACCTGTCAGTTGATTTCAGTGTCTCTCTCACATTCGAGCATAACTCACTTGTTAGTGAGTTCCTCAAATTGAAACAGTTTTTATTATGGTGAACACAAGATCGTTTTTCACTTGAGCTTGTTGTTTTGAAATTAATCTCGTCTGTAAAAAATGAGAGAGAGAATCCAAAAAAATTGATGCAGCGCATGAATAAGACTAATCAAATTAAATCAACCAGCTTATCCCCCCCGAAGGAATTTATCTGGACATAGTGGTTGGTTTCAATTGAAACATAGAGTAAGAAACAATGAAGTTCATGTTAAATTGAGTTGCAGAAAAACAGAGCATAAGGAAAAGAAAATCGTTCGTCTCCCTGCTTGATCTCCTGAAGTTCTAAATTCCTACTGCTCAATAGTGGATGTGATGCTGGAATGCGCTCAATGTTCCGCCCTGGGAATCGAGGTGTGAAATTATCTGATCTACTGCTCTCAGTACTCTCTTTGATGTTGTATGTTCCTCTCGCTCTACTCCCCCAGTCTCAATCAAAGCCCCATTGCCTGTCTCAACTACTAATGACCAGTGGATGTCTCTGGAATCTCGACTGAGGTGTTCTCTATCCTCCACCTATAGCTTTAACTACGATTCTCCTCCCACACTTGTCACTAGAGTAATTTCTCCTAACTGAATGAATTGATGCGCCCACGGTGAGACACCCTCCCTCTGCAAAAAAATACACATGAGTCAGATATGAAATAAATGAAACTATCTTTACTATATATTTTAATCACTAGATATTTTTATTAAAATAATAACTATTAATATCACATATGATATATAATAAGTTGATATTATATATTTAAGCTTATATACTTTTATTAATATGCCTATTATTATTATTACTGTATATGAGATATATATGACACATAACATAAAAAATAATTTACACAATTATATATTATTGATGTTATACTAATTAAATTTATTATGTATGTTAATATCAATATAATTGTCTATTGTTATTATATGTTATGTATATTATATAATGTATTATATATATTATGATTATTATATAAAACAAAATAAAATAATAAAAAAATGAAAAGAGACTAGAAAGGGGAAGGAGGGTTCGTGTGGCACTGGGGATTATGGGAGGCGAAGCAGGGAGGTGCAGGCAGGGGGACGCAGGTCTGGAAGGAGAGGCTACGGGTTGCGGTGGATTGGAGGCTGTGTGGCCATCCAGGGTTTCAGGAGAGAAAGGGATAGGGTTCCCGGTGAGGCCAGGGGTGCGGACTGGGGTTAGTGCGTTCAGGTTGTTCTGTGGTGTGGAGGACTTGGCCGAGGAAGGTGGCTCGGACAGAGTATGCATGGAGAGAATGTGTTATGGCCGTGCGGAGGTCTTATGGCAGGATGGAGGAAAGTGGCACCGGGGTTTTTGGATGTGGTGCTTCTTGATTAGGTTCTCAAAGAGAAAGGAAAAAGGTGAGGGTAGTTGCGGAGTGGGGGAGAGTGTGTGTTCCAGCATGGGGCGAATAGAGGTTCAGCGATGGAGCGGGATTGTTGCGACGAGGTTCATATTCAATAACACACAACCTTCGAAAATCCAATTTTCAGTTCTGAGTTCTCTTGTTTTTAAACTTTTTATATCTTGAATGCAATTTTCAAATTGCGGCTGGGTGAATTTGATTGCTGATGTGGGACTGATTTTTTTTGATGCGTGGATGACGAGGGAGCAAAGTCACATCGTAATGGTGCCAAGTTTGCTCTGGAAGAGAAGCAGGGAAGAAGCTGGAG
Source organism: Viscum album (assembly GCA_963277665.1). Classification (NCBI taxonomy): domain Eukaryota; kingdom Viridiplantae; phylum Streptophyta; class Magnoliopsida; order Santalales; family Viscaceae; genus Viscum; species Viscum album. The sequence continues at coordinate 244,588,757 of OY728129.1, forward strand.
GGTGGGAGGGGATTACGGTGAGACACGCACCATGAGTGAAACAGTGAGACAGTGAAAGAGAAATAGTGGCTGGAATTAGGTGTGCCACCCTGAGTGATGCTCACGGTGAGACAGTGAAGCTGAGGTAATACGGTGGCACCGTGATCGTGAAGAGACCACGACACCCAGCAACACCTGCAAAATAAACACGACAATTAAATTAATTAAAATAAATAATTTATTAAAACTAAAAATATATTAATCAATTAATTAATTAAATTAAAAAGAATGGAATTAAAAACTAAATAAAACAAAGTAAAATAATAAAATTAATTAAGCTTTATTTAAAAGAATGAATTTAATTATAAACAAATGAATTGAGAACAAATTAAAACAATTGATGTTACTTTCTTGAGCTAATTAACCAATTAATTTAAGAATTAATTAAGTAAATTAAAGAATAAGAAATATTAAATGAATAAACATAAATTTTTATAATTAATTTAATTAATAAAAGAATAAAAACTAAAATGAGTTATTTATTTACAATTTAAATAATATATAATTAATTAATTTAATTAATGAATTAATTTTTTTAAAAAACTAATAACATAAAGAATTAATTAAATGAAATTAAAATTACAACTTAATTTTATTGTTGAAAAACAATAAAAAATAAAAACAACAACACACTTTTAATACATAAACACATTTTTTATAATATAATTTACAAAATAAAACAATTGATAAATATTACCTAAAATACAATGGTTTGATACTAAAAAGTAAACAAAAATATGAAAAAGGATGCGGCAAAGAGCATTAAAACACTACCAAATCACCATACATATTCTCTTGATCTTAATCTCTCCTTTTTATTTTTAATAAGAAATTATTTACTGTTGACTTAAAAAATTCCAATAAAATGAATTCTATGTCAACCAAATAATCAAAATTTATATTTAAAACTATTTTAAAATAAAGGAAATATTTGAGGAATTTTTTTATGAAAACAAACAACAGTTGCCTCTATAAATTAAAAAAATCAAATTTTAGAGAATTATTTCATAGTTATTTATATAGTATATATTAAATCAACTATTTAATATTCTTTTTTTGTTTTTTCTATAGAATATATCAAAATAAATCCAATATTAAGCTTAAAAATTGTATTATTATAAAAAATAGTTTTGTCTACATTTTGTGACCTTTTTTTAACTAATATTTGAAACTTTTAAAATCATTATTTGAATAATTAAAGTACATTTTTAAAATAAAAATTTCCAAATTATATTAGGGTGATTTTTTGGGAATTTTTGGAATATATTACTTTTTGAAGAATAGTGAAAAAATAATCAATTTTGATTGAATACCACCTTTTCATTTAAATTATTTATAAAGATAAATTATATTTTAAATTGGATTTAAATTAACATTTGTTCTATTATATATCTATTAATCCAATTTAGTTTATTTAAATCATTTTAATATTTAGTTCTTATTTAAAAAGCTTGTAAACGTTTGAGAATTTTTTGTTCAAAAAGCGGTTTTATCATCGTGTCTTCGTGATTAATTTTAATTTAAAATTTATCACTTATGAGAATGGAATTTGATAAAATAGATTTCATATTTTTAATTAGGATAATATATATTATATAAAAGTTAAAATTAATTTTTTTACCCTAACACATTTTAGAAATAGTAAAAGTCATTTAGCATAGTTAATGTAAAAATTGGTTTAGTGGGAGGTTAAACAAAAAACATAAGGATTATAAAGACATAATTTTTTTTCTAAATCTACTTGATAACATTATTTCAACCCTATCATGTATAAGGTTCAAGAATAATCTATTTTTGAATCATTTTTAATGATAAATACAAGAATAAACCTTTTTTATTTTTTTAAATTTACTTTTGTTCCACTCAACTAACTTATAAAAATCCACCCACTCTCCTATCCTGTTTACACCTTGAAACCCTTTTGGTTTTGCCAAGATTTCCATGATTAGTTCCTAACATCCCTCTTATCATCCCAGGAGCCTTATTATTGACATAAATCCATCCTAGTAAGAACTTTAGGGCCAACCTATTGAGGTTACCCAAAGAAGAGGAGGTTCAAACATGTTAGAAGGATATCGAGACTAAAGGTAAGAGATTTCTAGTATTTATTTTATTTTTAGGATAAATATGAAAATTCACCACACATTTCTTTTATGCGGAGTATATACTACCCATTTGACATTTTATATCATGATTATTGTTATTTTCATGATATTTAAAGATTAATTTGGTGTTATTATTTATTAGGGATTACGATCTAGAGGATTACTAAAGAAGTAAGGTATTCTCATCTAAATTTTTTGTCTTATGAGACAAATTCCGTATTAACCACCTTTTTATTATATGTGGAGCATATAATACCCATAAATAAATTTCATGGTGATTATCTGGAAAATTATTTTAATATACATTTTCATTTGTGGATCTCTCTTTCATGGGGCTTAAAATTTAATGTTACCAAAGTGGTCAAGTTTTTATGTTACAATATCATTGTTTATTAGAATTTTTATGATTTCTTTTCTGATGAAGAAATATTGTGGTCCATTTTTTGAAGAAACTCTTGAATTTTTTTATCCTTCTTTTATGTCATGAGAATATTTTTTTCCATTCATTTTACTCTCTTTATGTGTACAATAGTTCAAAAAAATGTTTTCTCCATTATTTATCTCTTCAGTCAAAAAGAATTTTTTCTTTCAAGACCATGTTTTATAAAAACTTTTTTTGAAATGGCTTAGTAATATCCTATTTTTTTTTTTAAAATAAACCATTGTTTACTTAGTAAAAGATGATTTAAAAATGAACATTTATATCGTTTTCTAAATAATTTTTGTTTCGATTTTACCAGAAATGTTAAATGTATCTTTGTTATACAATGAACAACATAAATAATGTTTTCCCCTATCATGACCACCCAATGATTTAAAGATTCCCTTATAAAATTTCAAAGTTATTTTTAAATAATTTTTTCCCTTAATATTTAGAAAATTTATAGATTCTAAATAAATGATTTCAAATTGAACATGATTTGGAAATGATATATGTTTTAAAATGTGTTTTTAAAATAGGAAATTTTATTTTTATCAAGAAATATTCTAATTTATCTTTCAAAATATTTTTCTATCTATTATGAAATTATTTGATGTTACTTATGATTTACTGGGGATATGATCCAAGGACACCATTTTTATTTTTTCTTTGAATAGATTATATTTATAATGATAATATGTTTATGAAACCTTTTTCTCTTTTATGGGTTATTCCATGAGAAAGTTATTATGAAAACCACTTATTATTCAATAGGTTATTCTATGATGAAATGATATAATTATTATGAATCTAATATCTTTTCCAAAGATTATTACATGATGAAATGTTTATGAAACCTATTTCATTTCATGGGTTATGATATGATGAATTTTCTATGATCTTATGGAACACATGTGTATGATTTTCATTATTTTATGGGTGAGACCTATATCTTCCTCTAATTAATTGTGTAAATATGGATAACTCATGAATAAATATTGTATGTTTGAACCCAATTTCTTATTCAGAATGTTATGTGTGAACTTGATTATATATTCACAATGTTAAGAAATGACTTTATTACATGTTCATAATTTTATGCATGAAGAAAATTTCACATTCACTATGTAATGTGTGGACCTTATTACATGTTTCTAGTGTTATGTGTGAACATTATTACATGTTAAAAATGTTATGTGTTCACCAAACTACATGTTCACATTGTTATGTGTAGATCTGTCTTTCATGTTTATAATGTTATGCATAGACCTAGTTAGATGTCCCTAAGTTTGTGTAAGGGTATTATTTCAGGTCCCTAACTTAATGAGCAAACCTATTTCTATTTATACATGTTTATAATGGTATAAGATAATGTGTATGCCACAAATCTATGTTTTATTCCAATCTTAAACTCTTGTGGCTCGTGTTTTTTGATTCCCTTATGATTCAAGTCTTATGAACTTCCAATCTTTATGAAATGACTCAAAATTATATTCTTTGATATACATGGTATGGTTTTTTAATGTTATAATATTTTTCTCGTACCCTTATATTCATGTCATGGTTAGGTATATTTCTTGTTTACCCATACTCATCATATGAGATAATAATTTCTAAGTTTTCCTTTCCACATTTTCTGAAGAATGGTTTCAAATATGGAATGTTTGTGAAGAGTACTAAAGGGGAAGATATTTAGCAGATATGTTGAAGATGTTTCACCAAATTAAAATATTGTGTATATAGTATCCAAAGTAACTGAACTATTATTTTCTCCAGGTGTGTTTTTTTATTTATTTAATAGTTATCTAAAAATATGTCATATTTATTTTTGAAAATATTAGGTCTCAATAGAACAAATCCCTCTAGTAGTAGAATGGATAGAGTGGGATATTCTACTACTATTTGGATAGTAGAACATCCATGTTTGTTATATACTATGGACCACAACATAGGCTAGTGATGGATCCAAAAGGATTATGTATAGGGCTACCTATAAATATTTTTATGTCATTCCCATGACTATATACACTGTATGTTCCAATATTTTCTTATAGAACGACGTTTCTGTGTTCTATTTATACGTACTTATTTATACATATACTATTTTTTCTCATTTTTTATTTCTCTTTTCATAAAACTTTCTTCTTATGTTCTAGTTTTATTTCAATTATTTATAAACATAATTGGGTTGTGTTTTTATTCTTATAATTGGTTATTCGAATATAGATTTTTAATTGGGAATATTATTTAAAGGAAAGGAATGTTTTGTTTTCGAAATTGAATTTCTAGAAAAGTGTGTCTGGTTATTCAAATGACAAAAAAATATTTTATAACCACATTTTCATTATAGTTTCTATGGAACGTTTCAGAAAAGGACATGTACAGATTCTATGGTTCTCACCTACTAAGATATTGTATGTTTGTACCCTTCTTATGAAACTCATCTTCAGTAGACCCAAGCTGTTTTGTAGGTTCAGGTTCTCATTCTGGTTCTCCCGTAAAAAGGGTAGGTTTTGTGGATGGTTGTGAACAAGGTATCACATGAAGATCATTTATGGTTCTATTTTTGTTTTAGTTTATTTCTTGTTTTTCTTTTGTATCAATATATGGTACTGTTTATATTTATATTTTTTTGATAATTTTTGTATCCTCTTGGTCATGATGCATGATTTGTTTTATTTTAGAATATTATTTTTGGGTGAAATAAACCCCAATGATTTATCTGTGATTCCCCAATACTTTTCAATAGCCTTTGGGGATTTAGGATTCCCTATGGGCCTTTCCATGGATCGGTTCTAGTGTCTGGTTCAGGGACGAATCTGGATGGTACATAACAAAATGGTGTTAGAGAAAACCTATTATATTTGGGGTGTCAGGTACACTAGACATAGGATTATAAGATCTCATAAAGTATGGTTGGGTTGGTTTCTGATCACTAAAACTCATGGTGACACCTAAGATACTATGGATAATTTGGTTTTGAGAATTAATTTTTGAATATAGGGTTTATGTGGTTGGTTTTTATCTTAGTTTGATGAGTTTATTAATTATAGACAATGACAATGTAAGTGAAATATGGACATATGGTTACTTTCAAGGCATATTGAACAATGGTGATCTCGATTTAATGTTTCATTCTGATTATAATGATAAGTTCATGCTAAATACATAGTCTTCTAAACCATGTGTCTTAGTAATGTATGACCACTAGTCCTCTATCTAATAGGTTTTGGTGTGTGTAATAAAATTTAATTGATTGTGGTTGGTGTGAGTGGATTTTAAATTTAAAATGGGTTTTTCAAAATTTAAAACTAATCTAAAGGGTTTCTTTTCTGAAAAATATATGTGGTTTTCAAAGGAAAAAAATAAATATTGTGTTTTGGGTTCTAAATTGGATGAATTAGAATGGTTTTAGTCTAAGAGGAATTAGATACGAAAATGGGATTGGAAACAATGGTGGAATTTGAAATGGTTTTGGAAAACTGGATTTCAATTTTAAATCAAAATTGTGGGTTTTAAAAGTTGATTTATGATTTTTTGTGATTTTTTGGCTTATAAGATTGGTATACTTGTTTGAGGAACTATTTTGGTTGAGTATTTGTTTGATGTTGATTAGTATTTATGTTTTCTTTTTTTATTTAGAGTATTATTCCAACAAAGATCCAAAAGGTTTCTAAGATGTCTCTTCTAGTAATTATCCCTAGCCAAACTTCTAATAGGGCTGTGGATCCAAGTAATTCTCATATATTGCATATTTTCCATGGTGATCAATGAATTATAGAGGATACATAGTGGCCTGAGGAAATTAAAAGTGTTTTCTAGACCTTGGGAACTTTATAAGCCTTGAGGATGCATGTTGTTGTGGGTTTGTTTGAGGGACTGGGTTTATAATTAAGAAAATTGATTGTTCCACCCACGTAATAGGATGATATGAACTAGGAAATTTTCAAGACCACCTTCATTTCATGGTTTGTCCCTCGGGTGTTGAAAATGATGAAAGTGGTGGAGATTATGGGTACTCAAATAGATCAATAGATGATGAAGCGATATGTTGACCACTTCGTGGAGCTATTTACATTTTCTTAATAAATGGCATTGGGTGAGCTTTTGAAAGCTCATCTATTTGTATGAGGTATTCATACAAATATCAATAGTAATGTTATTTAATCTGGGAAAGTCTTGTTTAATAATTTGGTGGATGATGAATTTCTAGTTGAGCTAGTTTATAGAGGGTATCTCTTTGTTGTTGGAATCCCATTTTCTCTGAAATCTAGTTAGGGTTACACACCTGGTTAGCATCATGAACTGAAGGAACCTATCTCAATGGAGTCTCATTTGACACATTGTATTTTTCATCAAGAGGACCACTAACTATTGTGTTTCTAGTGTAGTTGTTTTGGTTACTCTAATAAATCCTTTCATAAAACTATAAAGGCATTCCATCAGTGTGGTTAGATAGAAGTTTTTTTGAAATTCACTCAGGTGGGACCTCAAAAAAAGAAAAAGAAGACTGGTAATGTTTTGGATGCCAACAACCCTTCCTTTATGATTTTCTAAAGTAATCATTTTTTTTATTTATCTTTCCTCCTTATCTTATTCTATTCCTTATCCCGTGTGTTTATTTTTGATTATTTATTGGATTTTGGTTATATTGGATATAAATGTGTCCAATGGAAAGTATATATTTTTGGTTTGGATTAGTGTTCTGTTGATGTTACATTAGTTGGGTCCTTCTAGTGTTGGTGGTTGGTGTCATGCTAGATGTTTATTAAATGGTGGTGAGACCGACCCTTAAACTTTTTGTAATTATCTATTGAGTTATTTAGGTGTTACTTATGTTGATAGTAGTGAGAATGTTGTAGTGGTTCTGTTTGGTTTTGATCTCATCTTGGAGGCATCATTCTAGTTTTGTACCTCTTCTTAGGCATGCAGACCTTTTCGTGGAAGAAACGTTTTATGGTAGTGAATTTTTTCACAAACTAACCTTTGTTTTATTTATTATATTATTATTTTTTTCTTGATCCTATAGTTGTTTTTTAGGTTGAATCCTTGATGATTAGTTTTTTGAATTTATGAGTATTCAATCAATTTTTGGGAGTTGTGCATGGTTAGTGTTCATGTTTTAGAGAGAAAATGTGAAATGTATTGACCAAGGGAGCATTTTGAGTTCATTTTCTTCATTAATGGTTTGTCTAGAATGTTATTCACATGGTTTAGTCTAGAATATGGGAGGAAAAGAAGTAATAGTTTGACCTTTTTGCGGTGTTTGAGACCTAGTGCACAACTTGTGCATGGTTAGGTGAAACCATGTAGAAAGTATGTGGGCGGTGTCTCAAGACATGTTATAATACTTTTTCATAGTTTGTGCATAGTTTCGAAACAATGTTGCATAAATATACAAGGATTTTATGATTTTATTTTCAAATGTACATGGTTGGTGCATGATTTGATAAAACATGTGGCCTAACCACGTGGCTTTCACAAAATCTCCAAAAGTGTAATTTCCACATTTATTCCTTTAAAAATAAAAGGCAATTCAACTACTATCACCCCCATTCGATTTGGGTGCATGAATGGAATCCTAAATCCTTATTCCTTGTCTCATCTTATTCCCTTGAAAATCCTCCCTTTATCATTGGTGAGTTTGCTATGTATTTTATTTATTTTTTTCCTCCACTACCCTTCTTCCCCTTATGGTTCTATGTTATTATTATCTTGGGGTGCCTCTTGGATGAACCCTAGAGTGATGTATGGATACTTTGAGTCATTTAATTTGATTATAGGGTGTATATTTTTCTCTTGGGTGTAGCTGTTCCCTCTTCTATAGTTTCATCACATTTTCACACTATGGAAGGTAGATGTTTCAATACATTTCCTTTTGGAAACATTCCATATGATGCTAGAGATATCCTAAATAAAATTTAAAGGTGTTCTTTATTTATGTGGTTTTATCGTATGTTTTTATAGTTTTCTTAAGCTGGTAGTTTAAATGAAATGGTTTTTATAATGATTTTATATGGTTATTCATATATGTATTAATTATATAAATATTCTAGGTGTTTGATAAAATAAAATGTTTCCATTCAAATGGGTTTGGGTATTCTGAAAGGATGTTCTCCATTGTTGGAGTTTTGATGATATTGGATGATAAGTGGAATTCTATTTTTATGTGGTTTTTCCCACCTTATGGTTTTTCAGCTCATGTAATACTTATTGTGTTCCATTGTAATTTATCTTTGTGTTAATTTGATTGAACCTTTGAAATTAATGCACAAGTCCATATATATGACACTGTGATTTTTAGTTTTCCATATGTTAATGATATGTGCATATAGGCATGTTTATTCATGTAATTGGTAGATTTCATAGAATGTACATTTCCTAAAATCTGGTTTTCTACAAATTATTTAAAGATTTATAAAGGTTTAAAAAATTCTCTATTGATTTCAAAATTTCTCCCAAATGACATTTTATATTGGGCTTTCTAAGTTTTACTATAGATAACCATTTTTAAATTTATAAGTGTGTGTTTTATGACATAATTTAAAGGCTCATTTGTAACTTTTAAAGACTATTCAATACCTCACATGTTGTGTTCATATAACCACCTTGGTTTTTTTGAAATGGTTTTGGATGAAAGGTTTTTTCCCCAATAAATTGACTTTGGATTTCAAGTCATAAGGCCAAATTTGTACCCTTTTTAATTTATTAGAAAATTATTTGGTGCTCCTAAGAATGATCCTGATCAGTTGGAACTTGTGAAATATTCTTTTTTTGATGGGTGCCCCCACTATAGTCCAATAGTTATAGAGGGTGTTCACATTAATGAGGTTAGGGAGTGGGAAATGAATGCATACTGAAATCTATAGGTTATAGTTAACGTCAAGAATATGATGACCTCCTCTCATTTTTTCCTTACAGTATCATCGTGAGATCCTAGACATCACCTAAATAGTCAATAGATGGCTACAATTTATTTATTAATGAGATAGACTAAATCTTCCATATATAAGAATGGATAGAGTGGGATGTGTCACTGGAGTTCGGATTGTAGAGAAACCATGTTGGTGAAAGACTATAGAATTCATCATACTCTAGAAGAAGGTTCTGAACTATGTATATTTAGGGTCTCCTCTAGGGATGTTTAGGACATACCCATGACTATGTAAACTATATGGCCCATTTTTAAGGCACCATCTTTCCTTGGTTTGTTTACATGTACCTTTTTATAATTGGGTTTGTTCATCTAATTTTTTCATTGATATTTTTTATCTTCTATATTGTTGATGTTCAATTTTTATTTATCATGTTTATGAACTTACCTAGGTTTTGGTTTTCTTCATGTTATTTAATTTTCAAAATTATATTTTGAAATAGGAATTTGTTGTAAAGGAATGCCATGGTTTTTTCGAAAGAGGATTTTGGGAATGCTCTGTTTGGCATTTTATAATAAAAAAACTATTTTCAAGTTGTATTTTCAAATATGAGTTTATGTACTATTTTGGGAAAAAAATTTATATATTTTAATGTTCTCACCAACTAATCTATTGTATTTTCACACCCTAATTTTTCCACTCAGTGTATGTAACCCTGAGTTGTTCTGTATGTTCTGGTTCTAATTATAGTTTTCATAAGGAGAAGGTTGGTTTTATTGATGGTGGTGACTATGAGGTAACATGGATATCATTTCTAGTTCCTATTTGGTTATAGTTTTTTTTTTGTTTTTTTTTTATATCAGGATTTTTTTTTGTTTTTTTTATGTTCAGTTATTTATGTTTCCTTCTAGTTCTGCTATATTTTTTTTAGTTTGGATTTTGATTATCTGGGGAAATCATGTCAAATGATTTATTTTACCTTCCTTTATTCTTTTCATCAACCCATGGGGATCATGGATTCTCTTTGGGCCTTCCCATGAACTGGTTTAGGTGTCCATTTTGGGTATGACCCAAGTTGAATTTTGATAATTGAAACCCCACATCGTAAATAGGATTAATAAAAATTTTACTTCAAAAGAGGGAAAGGGAAATAACAAGGTCATTTTGAATAAAAAAACTATGTTTCTAATTTATATTACATTAATGGTAAGTAAAAAAATATTCATCAACGATGAAAATGATGCCTTAGGAGTAATAGAGTGTGATAGAGAACATTTTCAAGAGAAATTTAATGATGAAAATTCATTTTGGGTGAAGAGACAATTGATTCAAATAAATTGAAGGTAATTTAATAACTTTTTTTATGTCAATATCCTTTTCCTATAGTTAGGAAATGATTTTACTATCAAGATAGATAACACCAAAAAATATACTTACTTGATATATTTTTATTTCATAATAACAATTTCATCCTTTGGTTTTCAATTAATTTCCACTTAATTTATTATTACATGAAAGAAACTTCCAAAATGATTTTTTAAGACTGATGAACTAAAATTAACTTTTAATGGATCAAAGATCTATTAAAGAGTGACATTTCATTCCATCTATCTCTAAATATTTAAAAAAACAATATGTTCATCACAAGTTATCCAATATAATACATCAATCTCTAAAACCTAAACTATAACACTGAAAGATCAACTTAAACCATTCCATAAGTATTTATACTTTAAACCCATCCGAAACACATACGACCAAATTCAAAATTCATATATTTATAAATAAGGTCACTGAATTTATAAAACAAACTTAAAATTAATCCCCAAAACATTATAAAGTAACTCTCAATGTCACATATGAAATATTTGAATGCCTTATCACTATAAAAACTCATTGTAAATATAACAGATTCTAAAATTAAATATATCATTATTTTGAAAATAAAATCACAAATTGTCAAATACATTCCATGAATATGAAAATCTAGTATACTCCATCATAAATTATTTTTTTCACAAAATAATTAATCCTTATCAAGTTCAAAAATTCTATCTGATTTACTTCATCAATATCAATTATATTTTTATCCCTATAAAACATTATTAATTTATCATTAGGCGTATTTTAAGGGTTATCATTCCCCCATTCATTTGTTTTCCATAAAATTCACCTTACCTTTAAATCAAATTTGTATGTCATCAATACCATTAAAAATATGATTTTAAATCCTTTAAAATGTTTCATAAATAAACTATTAATTAACCTAATAATATCCCTCGAGAGTGTCGAACTACGTGCGCGGTAAGGGAACACTCATCATGCACCAGAATGGTGGTCAACATATACTCAACCAACCTTTTCAGGTTCATTACCCGTTGATGCATCTGTTTCAAAATCACATCCACTTGTAGTATCCAGATAGATTTGTAATTTTAAGACAACCACCTATCATCTACCATACTAAAACATTTGGATTTTATCTTATACATAGACTAATACTAAAAGACAATCATAAAGATATATTCTCCAATCTATGTTTTCTTAAATATAGTTACCATGGTTTCTACTAAACTTTCTCTGAAACCAACTATAAATACCCGGAACATAGTAACCCTGAACCAATGGTTAATATATTATAATTGTACTATATACAAGAGATTACATCCCAAAGGACCAAATAATTTAATATTTTTGGTAAAAAAAAGTTCATACATAACTTTCACATTGAATTTGAATATTTAAAGATACTGTATACTAAAAGTAAATATTTTGGATCATTAAACTTAATCAATGATTTATTTTCCATATTATGGGGAATGGAAAAAAATATTGGTGATCATATATTCTCATTAATAGTCATATACAAAGGAAGATATCATGAGTAAATAATACATAATCAATATTCCATGATAAATAACAAAAAAACATTCTATTTAATCAACAACTTGTGAACGAATGATAATATGATAGGAATAAATGATGATCAAATGGTTCTATATAAATAATCACATGAGCTTAAAGATAATACATTGATGTCAAATATAATTAAATTGTCACATGGACATAAATAAATAACTTAATAATGGTGAAATTTATAATTCTTGACATCATAAAATTACAATTGAGTATTTATGCTTGTACATTTTAAATAAATCGGTATGTCCTTGAACAAATAACCAATATATTTATCTAATGAGAAATACCAATGAATTAAGGGGCTATTTAATTATGATATCCAAACATCAATTAATAAGTCCAATCATCATTATAATAATTTATTTATTATAAAAGAAGATACAAAACTCAAAACCAGGAGGAGATAAGAAATAGTAAAATTTAAAAAACACAATAAATATCCCTTAATGTGGTATGAAGTGATGCATCCCAAGGGAGAAATTCCTTATTGAGAAACTATCTTTATGGGTAGAACAAGAATAAAAAATCTCAATACTTTCTCCATTGAAACTAATCATGAAATATCTATTGAAATAATGTGATGGTATAATTATGACAAATATTCAATGGATAATAAATTAAATATTATTGTTGATGTATATAAATACAATGAAAAATAATTTATTAAATTCTTAAAAAATTATAGTTTAAAATACTATTGAAAAAAAATTAAAATTTTAAGAATATTAAGAAAAAAAATTCATTGAAAAGAAGCATGAAAACTTTTTAATGAAAGCTTTAAATAAATAAGTGGTTTTTATGGATGTAATTTTTTTATGCAGAGTATGTTAAAATAAATATTCCTTTCGCATTTTTGATAAAAATTAAAAAATATTCTTGTCATAAAAATGATATTAATATTAATTTTAAATAATTATTTAAAAATCCAAAAATAGGTAAAAATTTATTTATTAAATCATTGGATAATATAAAAACTATTCTTTAATTTATTTAAGTAAAATATAGATATGGAATAGAAATATCACCAATATAGTAGAAAAACAAGTGAGTTTACCTTAAAAACATGATTTTGGTGTCTTGAGTACTTAAAGAGTTGAAAATGAAATGAAAAATTATAATTTAAAAAAATAACCATAGTTGAAGAAAATAAGTTTCTTTTGAGATATAGATATAAAATAATTCCCAAAGATATACTTAAACATAAATAATCTCAAATAATTATGAGGTTGGGAAAATAAACCCTTACAGCTTTGGTAACTTTTGAGTTATACTCCAATGAAAGAAATAAAATCAGATTAAATACTAAATTACATTAATATAAAAAAATTCAGGATATAACATATAGAAATTATAGTAGATATACATGAGTAAAAATGATTATTATGCCTCAATTATTAAAAATGATTTATAGTTGGTTGATTATTAAAAGATATAATTTATAGTTGGTTTTTAAAGTATAATTTATATATAAAAATGATTATTATGACTCAATTATAAGTACACATGAGTAACATTTCTTTTTTTTCAAAAATAATGATTAAAATTATTTATGTATTATCTTATTGATAAAAATTATAATTGTATAATTAATATAATATTATTTCTTTAAATATACTTATATATACCAGTAATGTTTTTTGGTTATGAAAAATTAATCACATCACTTCGTGGAGGAGGAGATCCACATATATCCACAAATAATGTTTTCATGTTTAAATGAATAGAAAGGGAATAAATTATATGATATATCATCTCTATATAATTATAGATATATAATTAATATATATAGATACATATGTATATTAAATACTTCATTAAAACTATCTATGATTGGTGGTGGTGGAAAATGAATTACATCGGTTTGCGAGGTGGTAGTCTGTCGTACACAAACGATAGTTTCATTTCCCATTTTATTGATGATGAGATAGATACATGGTATTAGATTAATATATATATTAATCTAGATATATGTGATATACTTATTTTATTTTTTTGGTATGGTTGGATAATACTTGAAGGAGGTGGAAGAAAAAATAAAACAAAAATGATTGGTTAATAATGATACATCTTCTTTGAAAACCCTCTTTATGTTTACATAAAAATCCTTAATATGAGGGGTTTATATTAAAAAAGGCCTCTATGAAGTAGTAATCGAAGTATATAAGGTATTTGGGTGGGTGTTAACTGAACCAAAATTCTTTTTGAATGTGAATAAAAGAGGAGAGTATGTTACCTTATATAATTGAGGGGAGGGGCACTTTTTAAATTTCATAAAATATTAAATTAATATAAATTATTTATCATCAAAAAAGTATTAAAACATATAAAATTTTAAGATATGAAGTGGATGAGTATAAATAATATCATCATTTTTTTACATATATAGACTGTTTTTACCCTGATCTTTTTATTTTAACCCGTGTTAACCCATTTTTACAATTTGTCTGATCATAATGTTTTTACTCTTTAGGCGTCAAAATAGTTTCCAATAAAGGAAAATTGGCTAATAAATGGAACATTATTAACATTTTAAACCATATTACAATCAATTGGATGAATTTATTATTTTTATGAATTTTAAATCATTTATTATAATATTATTTATTATAAAATATCGTTAATGTCATTTTTTGAATTATTGATTTAATAATTTTTGAAACAACATAGCAGTAATGAAATTCAAATATAATTCTTTAAAAAATCACTAATGTTTTATATTTATCTAATAATTTTATGGAAGAAAATAATTAATTAATATTATATTAATTTTAATATTTTAAAAGGCATTTATTTTAATTTTCTATTAATTGAATAAATAATGTGTGAGTATTGAATAAGCATTTATTGTAATTATTTCATCATTTGAAATTATAAATAAATTTCCACGATAAAAATGTCATTTTAAATTTTCAATTTAATAACTTAACAGATGTTACTTCCATCCCTCTCACAAAATATTATAGCTACTAAAAGCATGAAAGTGAAATTTTTTTCTTTATCCTTTACTTAAATATTATGAAGGGAAATATTAAAGAAATATTACACTAAGTGGACATATATTCAACACATGTTTAGAAAGGACTGAAATGTACTCATACAATAGGGTAAAATAAAGTTTTAGAGTCAATTTTTAGTCCTATAATATTATTTTTAACCTTAATTACCCAATTTACCCTTACCTCGGTGATAATTATTTACTAAAGTTACTATATATAATCAATAAAAAAGGGGCCTTTTTAATAAAATTTTAAATCCAAATTCCAAATATGTAATAGATTTTAAATATTTAATTCATATTAGTGGAAGAATTTAATTTAAAATATGTCTCTTAAATCGTGACAAAAAGTAGATTTATAGGAAAATGCATTTTTAGGGAAAGATGATTTTGCATTAGCTCGATGAATTTTAATCTTCATTATATGAAATTAAATTCATATAAATGTATATATAATAAATAAATTTAATTTAATTCCTTACTCATTAGGGGTTATTTTAATTAATTAAAATGGAAAACATTCTAAACATAAAAATAGTTTCTAGAAAAAACATGTTTTAAGTATAAAAATTGATATATATCAAAATATTAAAAAACAATGATTAAAATGATATTAATTAAATTATTATAAAAAATGGATTATATGTTACTTTAAAAACAAATCTATAATATATTCAGTGTTTAAGTTACTTGATTAATGAAAATAAATGATTTTTTTACAAAAAACTATATTGTTCACTATTCAATGAAAAATCAAAATTCTATGAAAAATATAAAAATTTCATCATAATATAATTTTGATATTATTATTTAAAAAATTATATCATTTTAATTAAATTAAATTTCTATAATTTCCATAAATTAGTTTTAATATTTTCTCATTTAATGCAATGAAAGCGATTTTCAAAGAAAACATATTTTGAATAATAAAATGACATAATTGAAAATTGGGAACTTATTTATTATAAATTAATCATTAAATTTAGATTATATAAAATATTTTGAGATATTTTTTCATAATTTGTTTATATTTATTCTTGTTTCCAATTTCAATGGACATGTCTGAATAATAACATTTTACTAGTATATTACGGTTCATTTAAAGATAATGTTGTGTGTGACAAAGACAATCAAATAAATGAAACATATTTAAAGATAAATATATTCTTAAATCTTTATATGCTATAATGAGTTGGTGGTTTTGTGGGTATATATAACAAAATAGATATGTATTTGTTTTTAAATTTCGTAAAAATAGGTTTTGGAATCTATATGATTAATTAATAAAAAATATAATCCTTACAATGGTTGTTTGTAAGTTTTCTACCAAATGTGTGTTTTTTTCAATATTTTATAAGGTTAATAAGTAAAAATATTAAATTAATACCATTGGTGATGTGAAAGCGAGTTATGATCTTAATGAATTGATTTTAAATAAATAAAAATATAATATTAGTTTTGGAGGATTCATTAAAGGTTTATAAAATTTAATAAATCAAATAAGAACACATTATTTTTAAGGTTAAATATATATTTGGTTGTGGATAAATTTTATAGCATTTATTAAATCATTTTTGGTCTATTATGATGGCATAATACGGACTAAATATTTATACTGTATTTAATATTTAGAAAAAATTCAACTGCCTTGAATAATTATAAAAAATTCACCATTGGCTAAATTCATCATTATAATTTCAAAAAATAATATTTATTTTATCAAAATTATAATATAAATATTATAATTTACATTACTAAAAAATTCTTATTTTTTAGAATATACTTGTTTTTACGATAATAATAATTTTTGGAACCTTGTAATGAATACATTAGACTTTGTTAAATTATATTATAACTCAAATAGAAATAAATATTATTTAATAATAATTTAATTAAAATATTAGATTTATTTTCAAATTATAGAATTTATTAAAAATGTGTTAAACCCCTATATTTTCCAAAAATAGAATTTTGGTTTGTTCGTATCAAAATTTAATTTTTATCAATTAATATATATTTTTAAGTATAAATTAGTAATTAAAAAGGATAAACATAATAATTATTTTATTATAAAGAAAATATAAAACAGTACTAATAGGGGATAGATACATAATCCCTTATTACACTAGTGTATGCCTTAAAGGTAAGGTATGCAATATTCGTACTTTCATGGGGTGGTTCACCAAACATGGTTTGGTCTATGATCTCAATAATCTTACATTTCTCTCATAAATAGTTGCATTTTGTTTTCATTTGTTTGTTTTTATCATGGTATTGGGAAAGGTAAAAGACAAGATACACCTTCTCCCTCAAAATCATTAATAAATAGGCTTTATTGGGTATAATCCTACTTATCGTGGCCTTTGTATCTTCTATCTATATCAATTAGAATTTATCATTACCCTTAATATATAATAATATTAATTATCACTATAGAATGACTATATTAAAAATGGTTTTGATTATTCTTGGTATCTGAACTCTTATAGGCTATATTTTATAATGGTCAAAATAACCAAAGTAGTGAATGTGTTTCCTATAACTACATTACTTATAAATCTATTTATTCTAATGGATTTAATTTATAAAAATATGGATTGTCAAATATTTTCCACATTATTGATATTATGTGATGTGTATATGTTTCATAATTTCCAAGAAACTACTTATCTTATGTCAATCTATAAGAGAAGGGAACCGGTAAGTATCCCTACTCACAAATCACTTGTGATTATAAGAACTCTATAACAACAAATATTTTTTAGAAATTATGTTTCACCACATTTCTATTATAAATACAACATATACTGATCAATACTAAGTCTAAATGTGATATACTTATGTTAAAAAATAGTGATCAATTTAGACAACATAGTTGTCCATAATTGATCAATAATGTGAAACCAACATCCATCCTCCAGTTTCAAGGGACTACCGACACTGATTTTCAAGCCGGTTGATGATCCTACACTCATTGGAATGCACATATAAAAACATTTCATGTGAAATAAAATTTATTACATATTGTTATAGATTATAACAATGCATTTATAAAGAAATTGGACATATTAAAAATAAATATTTAGAGTGTGAAAATCATACGTCATCTTGTAATTCTTCAAGGGTTATCTAGATTTTGATATTTAAGTTTTATATTATAAATTTATTGGATGATTTCCCACATTTGAAAGCTACCCCTATAAGGATACTCTCCAGCCTTATTTTTAGTTAATTTTAAACACTTAAGTATAGCCAATATTATATAGGAATATGACGTATCACCTTCATATTCATAGTTTAAGAAACATAGATTATGTATATTTTTCAATCTAATAACTCCTTTCATTGAATATATAAAATTTTAAGTACTCTCTATGCATGCTTCATCTTTACCTTGGATGTTTTTTCCTGTTTGTATAATGTTATCTTCTCTTTATTCCTACATACATCTTAGTTGGATTGAAATAATTCACTTCAGAAACTAGATTAGTTTGATTCTATTCATCTTAATGTATAGTTATATATACTTTGAACTGATTTTTCCATACAACAGCTCATTAATTTTTCTAATATTTGGAATCCTTTATGTTTGATGACTCCTTTTAAGTTTATTTCTAGAAAATAATACCCACAAACATTTTTATCAAGATATTTAGTTTTCATTCTAGAATAATGATATATTTAACAACAATATGTTCTAATTTTTTACACCTTTCACACAACTCTTTATCATCTTTTATGTTTCCCTTCGTAGGAACCCTAAGAAAGTCTTCAGTAAGAGTATCAACCACAAATCGAATCCATGTGTCTATCTATTAGATGTATTCCTACCTATATTCCACCTTTATCTTTTTTACATTATCAATTATATCTATTTTTAAATTTTCCATGATGTGGCATCTCTTTCTATAGTATAAATACTTCTGAATTTTAGGATAACTACCCTTGATAACCACGAGTGTAGTCTTCTCCCAAGAAGTCTTTCTTTTCATATTTTCTTAATTCTCAGTTTATGGTTGTTATTTTTTCTCTTTTGTTTATGAATGATATTTGATATGGTCTTTCTGGAATTCATCATAGAAGTGGCCCTAGATATTTCTCATTTTAATTGAAATTTTTAAAGATATCAATTTTGTTCCCGGCTAACAGATTATAATCATTTTTATGGTATTTAGATCAATCTTACATGTTTATTTAAACCATCAATTTTTCCCATTTCTATAGAACTTATCTAATTTTTACACACTAACCCATTATTCCAAAAAAATAGATATGTGTCCTAACCTCCCACAATACTAACCCATTCTAATTAATATAATCATTTTTCACTTTAGGGGAATTATTTATAACATGAAATGTCTTCTGTTTTTAGGTCAGAACCCAAATATTATGGCCTTTTATTGGTGGGTAAATTTTTCTTATACGATATAATATATATCCTTGATGATGTGGTAGGATTTAAATCAGTTTTATCATCAAAATTTGTATATAATTTGAATCTAAATTTCTATATATTTTAGAAATAGGTGTAGTACACATAAATGTTTCCAGGTTATGGAATACCTACTTTCATGAGATTTACATGGATAATTATTTGGTGGATCTCAATATTTACGATAAATTTGGGTCTTATTAGGCACGTGACACTTCTTGATATTTGTGAAGTAAAATTATTCATCTCAGTAAATTGGGAAGGACTATATGTTTCTTCTTTAAAATTCCTTAGTTTAATTTTCAACACTATAAATTTCAAGATGAGTGTGTTATTTTTATTTTTCACTAATCTCAACCAATATTTCCAATCACTCTCCATATTATTAATTTTAACCTCATGAATTCTGATTGTATCTAGTAAATAATTATCCAGTAATTTTACTCTTTTTTATTTAACTTCATGTTGGGTAGTCTTCTTATCCCTGGAGATTTTATGATGGTCCTCCACTACATGGAACTCCTCCTTAAAAACATTCTCAAATAATTATTTCTCACTAAGTGCTTATTAAAATTATTTATCAATTAAATAGACTGATTTTAATTAAAAATGTGATGGGTTCGTATTTAGTTTTTATAACCATCATGAGAATATTATAAGAACTGATTTTATTTTTCAAATATTCTTCCATTTAATCATCCTATTCTTACTCTTATGATTTTTCATCAATAACTCCCTTGATATATGAAATAATATATAAAAAAACTTGAATATAGCCAATTTTCAAGAAATATTTAGTTTTAAAATAAAATTCCTAAGTGAATCATCAAAACCATCTTCATCATCATTTGATCTCCATTCACTATAAGAGAAATCATCAGTATATTTTACAAAAAAATGATCAAAAATATGACTACATTTAGGTATTGGTGTCTCCTCATGATCCCTTGAATATTTGCTTGACATTATGGATGCTTTATTCTCCCTATTTATCAAGATTATTTATCTAACCTCCAATTGTTTTATGATAAGGAAAAACTCTATCTTTCATCTGAGGCCCTTCTAAACTTTCATCAAGGTTGAATTCAAATATACACTAAATATATTCAAATAAAAAATTGGTATTTTTTTAACTTATATAGAGTTACTATTTCCATCTATTATAATTATGATACATCAAAAGATCCAACTTGAGGGAATCTACACTTTGATACTAATTGTAGTTAGTAGTGGACCATACATACACACCTATTGTTGAACCAGGTGTTATAAAATTTTTCCAATTTTGAAATGTTTCATTAAAACTTTAAAAACCCCTTAGAATTTTGATCCTCTATATATGGTAAATATTAACAGATTTATTATTGTTAGCCATATATACAAAACCACATGAGATAATATAAAGAAGTTAAATATAGAACAAACCATTTTCAACGTTTGAACCCTCACAAAAACCAAATCCCTTTTCATGATTAGGATATCAATGTAAAAAATTCTACACTAAAATAAAGTCACCAAAATACAAGTGGAGTTGGCAAGGTATTATCTTAAAACCAATAACACCATATTACATTGTTGTGGGGTTGCTATATTATCAAAGTGATCAATGAAAAATGAAAATGCACTATTTTATATGGGAATCCCAATAGTTTTTTTTATATCTTCCTTCTCCTTTTGAATTTGATAAAAAATATATCTAGTGATGAATTTGGACCAATAAATAATGGTATTTTCCCTTAAACCAAAAAGGTACTTTAAAAACCTTTAGTTTCGTCAACAAAAGCACATTAAACTCAGTTTATTTTCTACGTAGCTTTCTTGTTCCCTAAATAAATTACCCACATAATCACCAATGGAATCTATCTTTTTAGACTTAGAACTATAATCTTATGTGGCCAAAATATAGAGATTCACTTGAAATAAGATTCATAACTCCTTTCTTCTACTTTATCCTCATAGAAAAGCAATTTTTACAAGCCTAGTTCTCTTATTCTTCCTCGCTAAAAGTTGAAACAAATTCATATGGCTATAATTCTTCTTCATTGAGAGATATATTTTATATTAGGTTCTTAGATTACAAACACTTTTTAGTATTGGTTCCTTACCCATTTTTATTATCATTCCCTCAAATATCTAATGTTATTATATGCCTGAGTATCTACATTAAATTAACCTTTCATTTTCAATGATCCATAAATAGAACACATGTAGAAAAAAGTAGCCTCTGGAATTAAAGAAGTTTTATAAAATATCTATATTTAGGTTCCAAAAATTTAATCCACACTTATTCTTCAAATTAATGGATATTATTAATATAACCTAATTTATTACACCATACATAGATTAATAAATTATTTCCTTTATTCTTTAGAGTCCTCATATATTCAACCTATGTGTAGTGTTAATGATCCATTTTCATGAAAAGGTATCTTGAAACATCACAAAATAATCAAAAATTCATTCAATATAGGTTTATATATTTAAACATGATGTACATAAAAAGTGTGGAACTTAATATTTTGGTGTGAGAGCTTTATATAAAATTCTATATATAGACCATCTTGAGTTAGTACATAATAACCACTTTATATAAAACCCTATTTCTAATTCTGAACGTTCTTACCTCATAAATTACTTAATCCACCAATGAGAAACAAGATTATATTAAATTTTTTTTGCATTATTATTTAAAATACAATAAATTTATTTTAGAATATTAAAATAAGAAAAAAAAACATACATTGATCTTCTTCTCCCTTATTTTGAATATTAGTTTCTCACTCTTAGATCATGGCAGGAAATAGATTTATGAATATAGGAACATTATAAAAAATATTTGGAATCATATGATTTTGAATAATTCTTCTGAATTACAGAATTATATAAACTCTAATTTTAAATCTGTAGTAATTTATAATTTTCATTAAGTCTATTATTTTACAGGAAGACAATTCTATTCCATGTAACTGAATTTACTTATATATCTCTCAATTATCTTATAATGCTCAAAATCCCTTTTACATACAACAAATAATTCTCTTACATGAAATTTAAACACCTTTACCAAATTCCAATCTCACAGAGATCGATTTAATTACACATTGGACAACCAATTTTATCATTAGTCAATTTACTTTTGCATCCTAGAATAATAATAAGGGAAAAATCACCTAGCTTGATTTCCTTTTCCAAACTTTATCCATGTAGCTAAACCTTCTTAAAGGAGACTAAATTATCCTTGTGGCTCAAACTTTCATTCAATGTAAGATAAATTTATTTCAAATTTCACTCATGCATTGATAACTTCTCTTATACACTGACCAATTCTCTTATATGTATATGAATTTTCTTTTATAGTAGCCCATGTAGCTGAATTTTATAATGATTAAATCAATTTTCGATACTTATTTACTTTTACATTTTTCAAATATCTAAAAATTTAATTTCATATAGGCTTCAAGAAAATGTCTTATATATGGATCTTGTAACTAGATCCACTTACGGATAAAATTAATTAGCTTTTCAAATTCTCATACTTTCTATGTGTTGGATAATTTTATTATATATTTTTCATATCCTATAAACTAGATTTCTAGAAAACTAAAATATCATATACCATCAGAATATGTCTTATTCATAGATGAATTATTCCATTCACTATCCATGTAGGATAATTTTATTTTGTATTTTTTTGCACTAGAACAAGAATTCTAGATTCCTTCAAATAAAGTTTTAGATTTTTCTAATATACTCCAGACCATCTCAAATATATTAATTAACTTTAAAATAGAACCAAATTGATTTTTACATTATTAGAAGAATTATTATTTTTAAAATGGATCTAAATCCTTTAAACATAATTAACACTCAAGTTTTAGTATTCCCAATAACACATCTTTCTTCCAACTCTAACATTATTTCATCCTACATAGATAATCCTAATATATTTAAGACAATAAAATGAAAATAATTAATTCTTTATACCCCCAAGATTGATTCATTAGTTTTAGCTAGCTCTCCTTCAACTCACAAACTATGAAAATGATTATTGTGGGCAATGATTCTCTAGGATTTGGCATAATTATTTTGACCTGATGACCATGGAAATAATCATCTAATGTAATAGCCATTATGTAGAGGTTTTCTGACTAGATCTTAATTGACAATATAATCTTTTATTAACTTTGTGTGGATTT
The DNA here is from genome assembly GCA_963277665.1 of Viscum album. Lineage (NCBI taxonomy): Eukaryota > Viridiplantae > Streptophyta > Magnoliopsida > Santalales > Viscaceae > Viscum > Viscum album. The sequence goes on from OY728129.1 coordinate 244,612,739, forward strand.
ATTCTCTCTCACCCATAATATCACCTTTATATTAATTACATTGAAAACATTCTAAAAAAATATTAATTGGAGAAAATACAACCTAACACATTTTGGAACTTCATACTACAATAATTATTTAAATTTTATAAATGAATTTAATTAAAACCATAAATATATTTGAAAAAATATATTTATAATAAGGAATATATTTTTATTCTTTCTGAGACATTATATATCATTATTACATAATAATAATAATATGTAAAACAAAAGAATATATTCTTATTGTAAAATATTTTAATTAAATAATATATTTAATATTTTATTATTTATCATTTGTGAATTATATTATCTTAAATTTTTTAATAAAAAATACTCAAATTTAACATACCTATTATATATATACATATCCAATGACCATATATTCAATAACCACATTTCCAATGACCATATGTACAACTATTAGATTTCAAAAATATATATAGCCACATACATTATTTTGATCATCCATCATATTCATTTACTTCTTTATCAACATATCTATTATATTTTTAATATTATTCCTTATTACAAAAGTTTTAGTTCAGATATTGATCTTCAAAAAACATCATGAGGATAACGATTAATGTTAATGGTATTTTCCTTTACTTGTGGATTTATGCCAATTTTACTTTTCTTAATGATGTTTCATATTTTATCCATACAATGTATTAATGTATATCTTACGTTATAATATTTATCTCAACAAAATGTATCATGGTTAGATTTAGATTAGTGTTTCACATGAGACATGAAATTCAACACATTAATTATTTGAATGTTGTAAAATATTAAAATCTCTAGGTGTTACATTCTACCTTCCTTAAATAAATTTCATATCCACAATTTTATTGTTATATCATTGATAAAAATGGTTTAAGGTATCCACAAGATAAAACAAGACTCAATATATAATTTCTATTAGGATAATGTCTTTACTATCTTATATAACAATATAAGACTCATATATTCATACATAGTTGGAATATCCAAAATATTGAGTTTATACCTAAATACTTTTGTCTAAACACCATTCATGATTGGGTATTAAGACCAATATAATAGAATTAACTCCCATAGGGAGTTCATTATTATCCTGAAAAAAATAAAATATCATTAGACAATTTTGGATATAAAATATTGTTTCTTTATTCTATAAGTTTATAATTTCTCTATATAGAGAGAGATAACCCATGCATAAAGTCACACCGAATTTAACTAAAGGGATAATAATAAGTTTTTTTGTAATTATATTATCACAAGCTTCTATAGTATAATATTTATATAATTGGGCCACAATCATAATACCACTATTAGTATTCATTGAAAACGAAATATATAATCATTAGGGTTACAATTTCATCTTCGAAAAAATACCAAATATTAAGGAGTGGGTGGAACCAAGATCAAACAATAAATTTTTAGTTATTGAGTGGATGTTGAGTTTACCTTATACCAATTCATTTTTATAGACCAATTTTCCAGTTATAATTTCGTATACATTCCCTTTATCCATTGCATTAAGAGTTTATTGAATTAAATTGTATTTATTAACCATATGATTGGTTAATTGGTTGTCATAATGATCATACTACATAAAATTAAATCATTGACATGTTGGTGAGTTGTGAGGTAATTATATGACATCATCTATCCCAGTAAAGATCCTCTTCATATATCTGTGAAATTCACGTGCTTGAGGAATTTCTCTCTTACACTTGAAGCATTTATTTATTCCTTTGAGGAAATTCCTATGAATAATCCCACATATTTGGCATGTATGAATGTTAATTTTCCTTCCTAAATAGGTTTGATGACTTTAGATTCATCAAAACTCTATGTTTTACTTCTTATTCCCAAAATCATGGGAATAATGAGAGCCTTCGATTTCAATTTCGGCCCTAAAATCACATCTGAAAATATATTTAGAGATACCAAATTCCATTTTATAAAATTCACTTTAGCGACTTGGTTTTAATATACTAAGGGAATAGTCAATTTTTATTTCAGGATAAATAAAAAAACAATAATCATACCTTGAAATTCTATTGATTTGTTATTTATAGATACCAGTGGATTCATCCCCATTTTTATTTTTCTTAAAGAATATTCTATCCATTTTAGTGTGATGAGTTCAGGGAAAATATTTGGGGTAGATAATTTTCATAAATTCCCCTTATTCCATGGATTTATCCTCTTCCTTATTATTATTATTTTTAATTATGGTACACTATTAATTTTCATCACCTTCCAAATGATAAACATCCAAAATTTATTTCTTATTACATATAGAATTGAAGAAAAAAATAACATTTCTATCATGTCAATCCATTTATCGACAGTTATTGGATCATAATATCCACTAAATGTTGACTGTAATTGATGTATGGAATACTCAATAATATGATCCTCCTTCATTGTTCTAGGATCTCATATTTGATTGTTTATTTATTATAAACTGAAATAATATTTCAATAATATTTTTCACTCCTTCTCCATTCCATTTAGTAACTCATTGGGTAAATTAACACATTTTCCATTACACCCATTGTTAATCTTGATCCTCCTATTTATATTCATTTACTAAAAACAAAAAAGTTACTATAAGCATAAATAAATAATAACTAGAGTCATAAATACTGTGATAATAGAAAACAGAATAATTTTTCCTAAATTATGAACCCTATATTTTAACATATGATATTTTTTCTGTTCATCCTTCACTACTTTTTCATTATTTGAAGTTTTTTATGTTTTATCCCCTCTTTCATTATATCATAATCCCTATAGATAAATAAACATTCTCTGATACCAACAAAATAATCCTAGACCCAAACTCTGGTATCTAGTACGATAAATAGAAAATATACACATATTATTTGATACTAAGTGAGATAACCAGATCATGACATATATATATTATACAAAATTACCATTATTTAAAAAATTTACCAAATAAATTCATAGATTTGCATAACCCAAAGGTTTAGTGTCTTTTGATATTGACTACATGATCTTCTTATTTTACAACTGTGATTCAACATTTCCAGACAATAGTCTTCACATATGACAACTTTTTTGAAACCAAATACATAATATTCTTCTCCATAACCTTGGGAATTGAAACATAAGAAATAAGTGATATAAAATTCATAGTAAGGGTAAACATAAGAGATAGTAATAAAAAATTAAGATTGATCATTAGATGGGCATATGGGTATGATAACACAATAAAGGTGTGTGGTATTAAAATAATATAGTCATACCCAATAAGATATATATCATAAATGATGATTCATTTTATAAGGATATTTATATAACATAATAATAAAAGTGTCATAAGAGTGAAAACATGGGTCAATAAATAGGATCCAAGAAAACATAACATAATAACATAAAAATGGGCTGTGAAATAGAACAAATATCATGTATCATGGTTATCTATAAAGTCATTCATCACATAATAGAACATGATCACAACCTATCCATAAATACTAACGTGGGGATAAAAATCCATGTACCCTTTTAGGCTCAAGATAAATCTATGTACCCCTTTTGGATTAGGTAAATAACCTATGTTCCCATTTGGGATTGACCTAATTCTTATATTCTTTTTTTGGTATTGTGATAACAACCCATGTACCCTTTTAGGCATCAGTTACTATCCATTTACAATTTTTATTTCAATATATATAAAAACATATATAATGATTTAGATGTATAAAACATAACCAACCATATCAAAGTGATAAACAATACATATGTGTTTAATATGAACATAAGAACATTTACAATTCCTTTATAGCTAAATTAAAACATGAGAAAGAAATGGGTTCTGTAATGATTTTCTAAGAAACATGATCATAATCCATCAATAGTAAAATATTTTATGGTGTCACTAGAGAATATCACTATTGAATCAAAAGAATCATTAATTTATATTGACATATATGAAAATCTCTTTATAAAAGTTCTGGGAAATTATTTTGAAAAATGAGAATAAATTTCCTTTTTGTTTTAAAAAACTATTAATTAAAAATAAAAAATTCAAAAAATAGTGAGAATAGATATTATTATTTTAAATCAATGATAACATGAAAAGGAATCTCAACTAATAATATTTTTTTTAAAATTACGAAAATTCATTCATGAATAAAACATTAACAGGTAAAATCTTTTCACGATTTTGTAATGAAAGTAAAATCAATAGAAAATGAATTATATAGAAAATGTTTCAAAATATACCTATTAAACATTCATAATGACATTATAAGTTAATATATAATTAACTTAAGAAAGTAATTATTCATATATAACCACATTTATAACAAAAAATAAAGAATATAAACATGGGGGAAAAGATATGTGACCAAAAAAAGAGGTTAGGGCAGTCCTTCTTAAAAGAAAAATTTTAGATGAATTGAAAACCAAATAGAAGTTAAATGGTAATAATACATATAATAAAAATAAACCAAAATAGTAGAATAAAATATATGGTATTTAATATATATATAAATAATGTACAATTCCTGCCAATTAAATTTTATACATTATCATTTTCAATTTGAAAGTGATATTAGAAAACATAATCTTATGAAATTGGGAATATTAGAATCAAAAGACCATGAAAGAAGGAAACTAAAATTGATTTTTTTAATTACCATTAATTACTATAAATTTATGATAATAAACATCCATGGTCAGTATATACACCAAAAAAATTAAATAACTGGTGAATTTGGGAATATCTCAATATATAAAAATTGGGATGAGAAAACCCTTTCCTTTCATTTTTGACTTCTAGTAATGTAATTTAACCCCAGGTATATTAAACATAATAATATTAATAACATATTTCATAACCTTATTCATATCTTTTACTTTTATATTATTCAATTTTAATCATCCATTACCCATATATTAGTTATTTATTGTTTATTTTCATCGTTAGATGTTAATAATTTTTATTATTTTGTATGAGCTCCATAAAGGGGGTGTCGATATTCAATCCTTGATACCAAGTTAAATTTTATAGGATTATTCAGGGTAATATAATTATCATATATCAATTATTTATTCATTCCCATGTTAATTTTATGGAAGTTGTGAGTATTTTTTTGAGAATAGAATCCATAGTGAGCATGTTTCAAGTAATTTCTCGATTACAACAAGTTACTTTACAAAGACCATTAATTTTTCTTCCATAAACCCGAAATATTTTTAATGAAAACAATTAATTAGTGATATTATATATAATTGTCATTAATTTCATGATAATTAATTATGATGAAAATTATGATGTTTAAATAACAACGTATTTGTAGGGTGTAGAACCAACCCAAACAATAACATGATACAGTAATGAATGAGTAAAATTATATTATTATATAATAGTAATATAATTTTATCACAATAATAAAAATGTTAATTAATGTCATTATAGTGTATAATAATATTTTTAAGGAGTGTATATGTAAAGATAATTGAAAAATATGGCATAGAACTATGTACTTTGGTGAATTTTATCCTTTCACAAAATGAGTTTATTAATAATAAAGTATTAAGGATTATTTTTTGGAATTATAGGATACGAAAATTCTAATAATTAATTAGACAAGGAAAAATGGATAGATATTTGACAGATTTTTTGAGGAAAATGTTTTTTTGGTAGTGGTAGATGATGGGTCCTTTTATGGGTGAGTTTTCAGTTCCATTTCTATAAATTCTTATTCGATAATGTATAAGGTTGTCATTTTCAATGTAAAGTTGATAAAAAGTATAAATATAATGGAATTGATATATTTTTTTGGTTGATAAAACCCTCATCGACACATTTAGAGATTGGTTATTATGATATTTTATGCATTTACCACGTAGTTTTACCCACTTTACCTTATTTTACCATTAATGTAGTAACTCAAAAACATTCATCAGTAAATTATTTTTATGTTCTAAAATGAAAATAACTTCAATATATAATTTCAATGTTTTTATTAAAAATTAGGACTCAATTTAATGTGATTTAATTTTTGATATATGAAATTTATCTTTTAATTGAAAACATAAAATATATAGAAAAATCCATTTTTAAAGAGCAATAACTTTTTAAACTTCTTGTTTTATTAATACTGTTTCATATAAATTAATAATTAAATTAGTTTCAATGTATGTATTTATACATTGATAAATTTTTTTATAATAAAACTTTAAATTTGATCAGTTTAATTTATTAATATAAAAATACAAAATAATTTTTATAAAAAATCCTTTAAAAAATATGACTCTTCAACAATAAATGATTTTCTAATTATTACTAAGTAATAATAACAAATTAATGAAATGTTATTCAATTTTTAACATAAATAATAAAATTTGTTAAATTGTAAAATTTAATTGAGAGAAATATAACTTTTATATAAAAACATATAATATATTATAAACTTAATGTTTTTATTATAAAACATATGTAATTGAATATGAATCATTAAATTCTCATTTCTTATAATTTATTTTTTATTTTATAGCTGTTATTTATGTTTTTTATAATCATTATTATAATTTAATCAATCCATTATATTGTAATAATTATTTTAATTTTCTAAATATATTTACTTAAAATCATTACAGTGTTTGGAAAACAATATATTTAGAGTAAAAAATTTATTTTTGTCCCTTATGAGTGATTAAGTTTCATCATTCCATAATAACAATAATATTATTAATAATATGTTATGGATAAACGTATATTTTTTATAATTAAATAATTTAATTAATTATTATATTTCTAATTTATTATTTATAAATTTTTTAATTATATTATTTTCATGTTATTACTAAAAAATAAACCTCATTAGTATACATATATGATATATGCATACAGAACCACTATAAATCCAATGACTGTTCCAAAAACCATATTTATATTGACCATATTTCTAATAATAATGTTTCTAATGTCCAAATATATATTCAAGGATATAGTTTTTTCCTATATAAACATCCTTACAAACATTCTTCGAATCATTCATCAAATTAATTTTTTTCCCTATCATCCTATTTAATATATTTATTAATTTTTTCTTTGTTTCTATAGTTGTAGTTAGGGTGATGACCTTCATGGAAAACAATGACGATAAATATTTTATGTCCATGGTATTTCTATTTAACTATGGATGCATTCCTCTCATATTTTAAATAACGAAATTTCATATTATATTCTCATAATGTATTAATGTTTATCTAGAATTGTATGATTTTATAAAAATAAAATATATCAATTTTTCTTTTAGTTTGGTGTTGCATGTGAAAGAAGTTATTGAAAAATATATTTATTTATGGGGAGACTCCTAAGAACATCTTTGGGTGTTACACCTATGGAGAAATCAATCTTTTATAGTGGACCAAATATTGGTTTATTAGTAGACCTTAGTGTCCCTGCCTAGCTCTCCTTACATGGTTATTTGTTATGCTACTTATTTATATGTGAGATTTTAGCTATTGGAATGATTCTGTTGTGTGAACCCCTTAGCCCAATTTAATATAATGTAAATAATTTTCTTAGAGGATATTCTAACATGATCTTGATACTTAGACAATTATTCATATATATCCATATTAGACTATAGTTAACTATTAACCATTCTTAGAAAACTTGTTTTATTCTATAAAGGCACTTGGATGAGGGATTTAATCTCATAATTTAATCATTTTTGACCGCTCTCTTTACATGGCCATTCAAAGACACTATAAAACCATTATTTATTAAGGGAATGTAGAAATAATAAATTTTGGTATTTTAAAAATACTATTTGATGACACAAAAACCTCTATAATTATTTTTATCCATATGAAAATGTGTAAAATTGTTAGTTAATAAATAAACTAGTCCATCAATATAAAAATCATCAAAGATAAAAAAATCAAGGATAGAATTTATTATAAAATAATTTTCAATAAAATAATCTAATAAAAACCCAAAAATTTCCCCGTTTTATGTTAATTCAATTTTATTCCCAAAACTATTAAGATTATATGAATTACCAAATATAATCCTAATAATGGGGATATATTGAATGAATAATAGAATAAAAATTTGAAAAATTTACCTCTCTTTGTTATATGAGATATGAGTAATTTTTTTTATTTATAATTGTTATTATATTATTATAATTATAATTATAACATTTTTTATTTTTTCCCATATATTTATGTTGCAATTATATAGTAAATAGGCAAGTAGATCATATTTTTATATTTTCAATTCCCCATATTCATTTTATAAAATAAATAATAATGGTTAAAGATTAAATTATAATCTTAGTAAAAAAAATTTAAGAGAGTTTGAAGCAAATGAAATTGATGATGAATTATTTTAAATATCTACCATATAAGTGAAAATCTACAAACATAGATTTCTATTGTGATTATTTTTTATTCATTATATATATCACTCATTAATGTTTAATGTTTTTATATAATTCCAATGATTCAAATTATGATAAATCTAGTTAATTCAATGATATATTTTAATGGATCCAATTCATGGATATAAGATAAATCAGCCTCAAAAGATTAATTATTTTATCCAGAAAACATTATATTTTGATCATTTTATAGTCATTCAATCATATGTTATATAATATATATCAACTTTCATGTTTTCATTAGCATTTTTGTGTTAATGTATTGATTTATTGAAGTTTTAACTAAAAATAACACAAAGATAAAAAGTTGGTTGTTTATTGTGGTATATAAACTAATTGTTTAGTGTTAGAATATATGACATAAAAAGTTTCTAATAGTTTTTAATGTCCTTGTAGTTTCTAATAAAACTAAGTTGGAGTGAATATAATTGTTACATTTTTAAATACAAGAAATATGTTATAATCTATAGGCCGACTCAAATCCTCTTAAAGGTATATAATATATATGTCTATTTTTTAATTTATAAAAATTCATCTGAAATATTTATTAATAATTAACTTATTTTTATTTTTTATAAACTATCTGGATAGTTAATTCAATTAATTTATTAATGTTAAAATAAATGTGTCTAGGGATAAATGGGTATGCTATGTTGTGTAAGAATAGTCAATATACTATTGAAATGGTATGTATCTACTTCATTAAGATTGAATTTTATTATGTAAAATAATGCATCAAAGTTGAGTAAAAAACCAACATTTCATAATAAATGTCACAAAATATGATAGTCAAATTCTACTTAAGAAACAAAAATTTAGTTTCATGTGATGAATTATTATTCCTTTTTATTCAATTATTTTGGGATTTGTTTTGGCTATTTTTTTCAAAATTTTTAATTAAAGACCAAGAGTAAGGAATAAGAATATATTTAGTCACAAGAAACTAAAACCATTATTATTTACACATCCTTAAATCACATATTTATTGAACATTATTCTAGTTTCATTTGGTAAAAGTGTGTGCTTACAATTAAAATGTGATATTTTAGTTCAAAACATTATTCATATACTCAAGACTAATGAACTATGTCTAGATTGTCATGAAATTCTTCCAAATTGGTTAATGATTCATTTATGACATGTATGAGTAAAAATCACATAATTTAGACATGTGGTGTGGTCAGAATGACCTAAATTGCATTTTTTCATTTTTATGTGTTAAATAATTTTTTAAAAAATAAATCAAATTATGATTTTTTGAAACCCTTTGAAATTGTTATATGATTAATTTATGTCCAATAATACTAATTCATTCAATACTCAGATATGGGTGTGGTCAGAATGAATGAATGTGTATGTTTTTAATTTAAAACATACATCGATTTTTCAAATATACATCACAAACTTAAAATTGAGAAAATAATATTAGATTATCTAGATACTCTAGGAAAATGATCATTGATTTATTGAGGAAATATATAAAAGAAAATATTATCCATTCTAATAAATTGTGAGTTCTAAATAACTAAATGTTTTTTTTCAATTTAAAACTTATATTTTAATTCAAAACATGTGTCATGCGACGAAAAATAAGAAAACAAAATTGTTTTTTAATGAAACTATAGAGAAAACCCACTAATGTTTATGTAACTAGTATGAATAAATAGGAAAAAATTTCTAATAGAAAATATTTTTGGAATAATGTAAAGTTTATTTTTCCATTTCAAGTATTAAAAATGTTCAAATCCTAGGATTCACACTCAAAACTGAGAAACAATGCTTGGATTTTCAAGACACCCTAATGAATTATCATTAAATCCTTTGTGACTTTAAAGAATGAATCTGAAAACATTTTACTGTATAATGTGGATGGTTTGATTGAGAGAGTTTTTTTTAATCTAAAAGAGATATTTTTATTGGAGACATGAATTACATGATCACTAAACATGACCCTTTTATTATGAAATATTCGTAGAAAACAAATCCTGGGGGATGAATGTTATGGAGACAAAATGAGTCCTCCATTACAATCAATATATAATTATTTAGAAAAGAATTAGTACAAAAGTAAATAATTCTAGGATCATTTGGATCCCCCCTTCTGGCCAAAACATTAGATGCAAAATTTCCTTCTATCCATGTGTGCTTTACCTCTATACCATATTTAATTAACAACCTTCTTTTCCAGATTCAGTACACAGGATCCCCAGGAGGATTGGAACTCCCTTGGATGATGCCCACTAATACATAAGTGTATGATTAAACCTCATCAATATTAATATTAAATAGCCTGAATATCTAAAGACCACCTGACATTTCTCACACCTTAGCTCCCAAAGAGTTACCTAAACCATAATAGAAAATGAACAAAAAAATGATAGATCTTCTTCCATATCTCACTAATCATCCTCTTATCATAAAACCTAAAATGTAGGATCCATCAAAATTAAATTTTATTCTCACCCTAAGAAGATTCCTTCTAACTCATATCGCTCAAATATTTTCTTCTCTACCTTCATTCTCTAGCACAAATCTTGGAATAAAATGTATTAAGGACACCGATGCATTTCTGTTAACAAATAGGCCGCTCAATTCATCCACGATTTATCTTAAATGATTTTTATAAGACATTGTGAGTTGAGTTTCCCTTACCTTTCTTTATTTATAGCTTCCCATAAGACCCCATAAGCCACTGAAAAAAGTTATGTTATGGGCCCTCTATTCCACTAAGTTAACATCTTCTCCCTATATCTAGGAAGCTAAAAACATTGTAATCAAGTCTCCATATATAGATAATCCTATACCCTATTTGAGATATCTCTATATACAAGTAGCCTAGTCTCTAATGAATAATAAATGCCAGATTTTTTTGTTACTTGGGGATGTGTACCACCAACATCTGGAATCCAGGCTCACTCCCTTCTTCTAAACATTTTCATTTGTTGGAATAACTTGGTTCCTCAAGATCCTCACCGAAAAATTCATCATATAAGGTACCTATTTACACCATAATTTTATACACCGTTAAATTTTTCGAATTATTGCATGCAGTATGTCCCAAAAATTCATACTACTAATCTATTTCTAACTATATTCAAGGAACACACAGCTATTAGATTCCACATTTATGTAGATATTTCTAAACATGTTCTTCTTCTATTTATTTAGAATAGAATTTATGAAATTTAGAAAATAGTTAGTAAATTTATACATGATCTCTAGAACAAGACAAACTAGAAATTACATAATATCTTAAGCCTTGTAATGTCCTAGAAATTTCCGTATAAGTTTTTTTAATTATATGGAATTATTTCGATACTGCAAAATCTAACGGCGTGATATTCTGAGGCCCGAAGTGCCTGGAATGATCTGTCGAAGTTGTATTAAGCTCTAATTAGTACGCGTATGTAATTTTCATGAAAAAGTAGAATAACTCTTAAATGGTTACTCATATCAGAAATCTGAGGGCACCGTTGTGCTCAAGATGGAAGGTTTACCCTAGGCGTGAATTAAGTTTAGTCGGCCTGGGCCTCCTTTGAGAAAACCTGAAAATGGCATAACCTTAAATAAAATTATTGAGTAAAATTATTTTATTTTTCAAATTCTTATAACTTACGAATGGTAAAACAAATTAAAAATCTGAGACCACCTATGAACTTGTGAGGGTATCCTCTCTTTAGGAAGATTCTAACATTGGCCGGTGCATGCCACCAGTGAAATTTAGTTTTTGGCCGTAAATAAATTAATTATGTGACAATTATTTTATTTTAAATACATAACTTTTAAATGGTAACTCGGATTGGAAATGAAAGAGTACCGTAGGTTTTTTTGCGGATGTTTCACTTAGATAGAGCCTAACCTCAACCGACGGGTGACTGTTAATAATTTTCTGAACTTTTTTTCTGGTACATTCAGTAAACGCATGAACGATGTTTTGTAACCATTGAACCAGTGCTTGGAATTTAAATTTGAGTACACCATTGAACTCGCAGTACCAATATTCTCTTAAGGAAACCTTCACCTTGACCGCAGTAGGTCGAGGGTGAAAGTTAGTTTTCTGGATTTTTGTGGGGGAGTTAAAATAATATAAATAAAATAAAACAACTTTTATTTTATTTTTATTTTGAAACCTTCCATTTGAATTCATGATTGTGTGGACCACCCAAATCCCCATTTAATGTGGGGAAACCCTTGGAATCCTCACAAATTAATGTGCCAACCGTAACTTATTTAAATTGCCAACTTTAATTGAATTAATAACTTAACGTATTAAGATTGGAACCACAATTTTGGTGGGAGAAATCATTGGTAATGGAAAGGAGAGCTTGGAAGAACCATTGGATAAATATCCTCCAACAAAGAACCTTCTCCGAATCAAGAATGAGGATGACGCATGAGCCCATATTGGAAATGCGTTGCGGAAGTGACGAACATCGGCGTCCCCTTCACTAACTTCATCCCCTTCCTCACGACACCTCCAACAGACGAATGAGGTAGGGTTTTTAAATTGAATTACGATTAAATATATTTTTTGATTCTTCATATTCTGGATTCACAATGACGATGACCAAAAAAACATGTCCATCATCCCGCACTTATACCTTGCCACTTTTTCTTTTGTTCTTCTCATGTTCTTCATGCATTCATCAAAACCGAATAATTAAACATGCTGTAAACACAATGTTTTGTTGAGAGTGACATATGGATGTGAAGCCCTTGACCCAAGGATCGTGAATATGTGGTCACCATATTTTTCGGGCTAAGAATGAAGTTACGGTGACCTGTGTAAGTGGAGGGTGGCCGACACATCAGCAAACCGCATGGATATAGGGCGGAGCACGTTCGGACCGCCGAATGAGTAGGAGGTTGCGACTCGTTGGCCTCGGCAAAGAAAGGTTGCGGCCGACATGCCTGCTGGCCGCATGGCGAAGTGGCAGCGTGAGTCTGCACTGCTAGAGCTAGAGACCGCGGCCGCTTGGTCGCAGCGGAGGCCGAAAGGCGGCCAACACCCGGCAGGCCGTGGAGGACAGCAGCATCGTCGCGCTGCTGGGAGGAAGACCAGTTGAGGATCTGGTCGGCCATGACGCACCGAGTAGGACCCGCTCCGGTGGGTCTCGTTTCCAAATCCTGAACAGTCAGTTGAACTATTCAGGTGACCTGGGAGGCGCCTACCCTCCCTCGAGTCAGCCAGGGCAGACCCCTCCACAACAGTCCACCCGACAGCGGGCCGCACGGTGGTCCTCCCGACCACAGGCCGCACGATGTTCCACCCGACCATGGTCCACACTGCGGGCCGCACCAGCATGCTGGGCGGGGCCGTCCCCTTCGTGGGTCAGGCCGGGCCGGACCACAGCCTAGCGGGCCTGGTCCGCCGCGGCCCAAGCCATACGGGCTAGACCCGGGTCGGGCTGGGTCGACCTGAACCCGATTGGGTCAGCCCAGGCTGGGTCAGAATGGACCCGGGCCCATTGTTGACGCCAAAATTGGGGGCGAACCATGCTTCCTGAAAGCATTCGGGACTGCCTTGCGAAGACGGATCACGAAGCTCCCGGAGCCATGCGACCGATGCTAAAGAGCTCTTTCACGACCCGCCGTGAAGCACGGAGGCAGAACAGCTCTGTGAGCCCCTTTAACATTCGCGTCCCATCACGAAGCAAGGAGGCAGGACAGCTTAGTGAGCCCCTTTGATGTTCGCGAGCTGGCGCGATGTATGGAGGTGGGACAGCTCTGTGATCCCCTTTGACGTTCGCAGCCCACCGCGAAGACCCGTCGTGAAGCAAGGAGACGGGATAGCTCCACGATCCCATTTGACGTTCGCGACCTACTGCGAAGAAAATTTCATCTTCGCGCCAATAAAACCCTACTTCCCAGCGCATCTTGCCTATAAAAACTCAGCTCCCCTCGAGCCAGGGGGATGGACTCTCTGACCTTTCACCTTCCTAGCTCTCGAACCACGAAGCACTTCCTACTTTTCCAACCATGAGCTCCTCAAGAAACTTTTACTTCGTGAAGTACTTCCCCCTTGGCCTTAATTGAGCCCCTCTTCTGGGAGGGGTGACTTTCACAAAGCCGACGAGTCTTCATGGAGGAAGGAGATCCCCAAGGGGACTCAGGTCTTTGCGGAGCACTTAGGCTTCGTGAAGCACCCTCCATGCTCATGTAACCCATGTTCCAAGGCCAGGTCACTATGCATCGCAAAACACATTGCTTCACAATGCTATGCTTTGAATGACACCCTTGCTTCATGAGGAATTGATTCGCGAATCCCTTTCCACTTCACGAAGCTCCTCCCATATGCACCAACGCCATATCCCTGGCCTAGGCGACTAAACTTCATGAAGCACATCCCTTCGTAGAGTCCCTCTACTTCATGGGACACCAGAGCTTCACAAAGGTTCTATCTGTAAACCCCTTTGCTCTGCAACTCCTTTTCCCGTGCGGCCCTTCAGGTTTTCACGAAGAAATTTCAAGGACCCTTGGATGATACTTTCCGTTGTGTTGCTTTGCCTCATGATATTTCGCATAGGCACACTAAAGGCTTTTTATTTTTCTCATATCCATGCTAACGTGGACCCCCAATGGTTCGATCCATAACACCCCCCAACCACGGAATTTTTGATGCCTTCCTTCCCCCAAGGGTGGGTGGGTATCAATTTGTATTCCCAAGGGGTGGGGAGTGAACCCACCTCGTTCGAGCTACAGAATGTTAAACTGCCAAGCGTCATCATCCTCAGAACATGACGTTAAACAGTGACCTTGCCTCATGCCTCACACGCGGGGAAAGAGAAACCACCCTATTATAAACCCATAGCTTTTCCTACCAGAGGTAGTATCCTTTCCCCTCTTTTCTTCGGTGCCAAATCCATCTATCGTTGGGCTTTGTCTCCACTGGGCCTCCATCCTGGATTAAGTCCCAAACTCTTTTGGCTGCTAACCATGCGTAAGCCTCTGTTTCCTCTTTAGGCCATTAACTACGTGTGAGCCCCACTCCACTTCCCACATATGCACCTTTTGTGACGTGATCATCCGGTCTTTGATGTCTCTTGTTTCTCACGCCTAGCATGACTCATGTGGGCTTAGAGCAAGCATCGAACATGAAATCCTCCTCAGGGAGCCTAGAGTGTAATCCCCCCACACCACAACCTGAAATATATGGTCTTTGATCATTTCTAAGGTATGGTATGTAGAAATCCTCCATGATGTTCAATCCCACCACCCTGTCGTTCTGACCATCATCACTTCGGTTCACCAACACCTTGGGAATCCTAGTGTGTAAGCCCTAATCCTACCTAAACTACGTGGATTTTGATCTTTTCCAAGGAAAGGTACGTAGGAAGCCTCCCTGAGGTTCAAGAACAAAAACCATTGGTCCCGAACATTTTCACGTCAGTGCAACAATACCCCCATCTGAACTACGTGGACTTTGATCTATACCAAGGAAAGGTACGTAGGAAGCCTCCACAAGGTTTTAACCCACCATCTATCTGGGCCTCATGTCCTTCCTCATGTCGGTTCACCCAGGTCCTGCATGACGTTAAACTGTGAACCTCAAATTAGCGGTAAGCCTTTATCTCCCCGAGGTTCAAGCCCACCACCCATTGGTTCTGACCCCCTTCTGGTCGGTTCACCAAAATCCTTTATGAACTACAAGGTCTTTGATCCTTGCCAAGTAATGGTACATAAGAAGCCTCCATGAGGTTCATTCCCATCATCCATTTTAACCCCAGGTCCTCCATTATGTTGGTTCGCCGACCCCCATCCCCTACGAACTACGTGGGTTTGATCTCTGTCTCCTAGGTTGGGTACGTAGGAATATTCCATGAGGATAAACCCCATACAGCGGTAAGCTGTTGTTACCCCATCTAGCGGTAAGCCGTTGTGACCCTATCTAGTGGTAATCCGTGGCGACCCCAATCAGTAGTAAGTCGTTGCGTCCCCTACTCAGTGGCAAGCCATTGTAATCCCATTCACTAGGACCCATATATTTTGTCCTTCCTAGTGGTGTCAGACCTACCTGGGCCGCTAACCACACGTAAGCCCCATACACAACATCATGTTGTTTTCCTATGTGTACACCCCAATTTAAGCTCATCGTCTGACCTTTCCCTCGAGCCTATGTGTCTCAGGAATGTCATTCCCAAACCAAGAGGTTCCACTTCCTCCAGGTCCCATCCATGCTTCCATTCTTGCAGACCACCTCCTTAGGCATCCCATCACCCTACTGAACTATGAAGACTTTGATTCCTTGCCACAAGGATATGTAGGAAGTCTCCCTGAGACTGAATCCCAACATTACTATCATCCTCACGATGATTCCATCCCATTTACCACCCATTTCACTCATCATCCCATCACCCATCTTGATTCTTACCTGGGACACCACATCCCGGTGAGGTCATGTCAATCCACCTACATCAGTGTCTCCTCCAGGGGTTACACTCTTGTGAACCACTCAAGTAAGTGTTCTGATCAGTCTGATCTATCTCCAATGAACATTAAACTTGCGGCATACCCTGTGTTAAACATGAAAAGCATAGGAAAACATTAGAGACATGCCTATGGAATATTATTCCTCGCATTCGATGTGGGATGCCTCAGGCTTCCACACCCTCAAGAAGCCATATAATAAGGGAAAAAAGATAGATTTTCTAGTGTTGCAGTGTCCAGACACACCAGTGATGTCGAACATGACTACTCCCCTGACTGAAGGTTGCTTCCCTGACTTAACCCCTTAGAATGTCCTGACAGAAGTAGCAAAACTAACCGGCGTCCAAGAAGATATGGCACTGGGAAGAGTTTGACGAACAATGTATTAAATCTATAAGGGAGACCTGGAATAGGTAACGCACTCTGAGGATAAATCCACAGAAGGAAGAACCAACATCCCATAATCCCATTTTTATCAAAGAGAAAACATCCTTGAATAAGCAATTGATACCGCCCGCCATTGGATAGTGGGAATGCGGGGCAACAAAACCGTGCCTTTCATCCTCGAACAGGACGGACGAGCACGCCCTGGTGAAACTGTCAGAAATAGAAATGGTGAACCTGATGTGAAGGTATTATCCTCAGTATGGCGATTAGTATCATTTGAGACATTAGTGGATTAGCGTGTCACCAGATCCATATATCTGGCACCGGGTCATGCCCAGAAAATAGCGGGCCTAGCGTGAAACTCACCAGAAGCTTGGGTAGTAGAACGTTGGATGCTCTGGTCTGTGACATTGTCACGTGGATCCATCTTTCCAGCCATGGAAGATGGAATGGCCCTGGGACACTGGTCATCAATTTCCTTTTTCTTTCGGCACTGATGATTTAATCTTCTTGCTTTTAGAAAACAAGCAGCTGCACTCGGAAATTAGTCAATGCCTGCCCACCGACACAGGGGTAGGGGTAGTGACAATGTGGTAGTCCCTTGTGGCTCTGAATCTTCTACAATGTAGTCTACAACCATGGTCATGGGGTGCCCACACGCCATATCCCCATCCGAGGTTATTCAGAAGAGGGTAATCAACGACCTCGTACGTCGTTACGAGGAGGACGAGATCTTCCCTACGAGGGATATGTACCACCTAGTATTTGAGGCTTTTGTGCCTCATCGTCAACGCCGCCCCCGAGGGCCGCATAGGGTGCTGCTACTCCCCATGCTGACATGTAACCGTTTCTGGATCCTCTCCTCAGAACGCTTCGATGACTCCCTGCCCTACAATGATGAGGTAGGTGATGTCCGGGCCAGCCCGGTTAGAGTCCCATTTCAGGGGCTGTCAGCGAGGGCTCCTACTCGGTGGCGTCAGCGCCACCGCCCAATCTTATTGGATGAGGAGAAGTTAATCCACATTCCTGCATCACCTGCTCTGGTCCATTCGATCTGCTGCCAGTGTCTGGCACAAGCCGAAGAGGTAGCCCGTCAAGGGGCGTCAACGTCAGTGGATACAATGGCCCGAGCAACTGCCAACACATATCCCCAATTCCCTATATAAGCAGAGCAGGGGCACTTATATTCCTGACCTAGATCGAGGCCCCAACTATCCCACCGACAGGCTAGGTTGACTCTCTTGGTCGCCGACACAGGCAGTGACCACCGTGGACTAACCCGCAGCGATTCCACCCAGTGTAGAGGACCTCCCCGTACTGCTACCATGGAGAGCTTGGGCCTTCCCCGCTTCGAGGCTCGGCATGGAGGGATGCCCTGTTCCACCTTCAATCCAAATAAGGGTCTTCCCCATGGCGGTGATGCTCAGTACAGAAGCTTATCCAGTTCCCACTACATCGGGTATGTAGTCATTCCTCCTGCACCCGACCGCCGGTGTGGGGGAATTGCACATCCGGCATCTCTTCAAACTGGGGATCCTCCTGGTGTCCTCTTAGAAGATGTAGAAGGCCCTTCTCACCTCGGCAACCAGAGGGGTGAAGTCCAGCCTCGTCTCACTAGCACCCACTATGGAGGTCCTACCTGTGTTCCGCTAAACCGCTAAAAGGACCCTCCTCATACTGAGGTAACTAGGGGAAACAAAGACATAGGTCCTCCCCATGCTCTGCATGTTCTAGAAGAGGTCTAAACTGCTCCAGCACTACCCATGGAGGTCCTCCTCATGTCCTCTTTGACATTTGTCCTGGTACTCCTCGCACCCTGGCTTACTCAAGAAAAAACCCTCTCCGCCCCAACACCAGTACGGCCGAAAGACCTCCTCATAATAGAAATATGACCTGCCCCGAAGAGCCATCCAGGGGTAGGAGGGTGGGTCTTCGTCGCCATAAGAAGAATTCTGGGAAGGTCCAGACAGAGACTAATCCAGTCTGCTTCTCAGACCCTGTAGCAGAGTATGACTCAGCATAGGAACCTTTCCCCTTCTCATCTGAGTAAAGGGTTGGGGCAGGAACAAGGCACATTAGAATAGTACTCCATGACTATGAGGTCCATCGGATTCCTGACTCCCTTCGCAAGTATATATGGGGGGATGAAAATTTGGAAACCACATAGGTCACGGTCATGCAATCACCATCGTCTTCACTAGAAGTGCTCTCTTCCTCGACAAGAGATCACATAGATCTATTTTGGGGACCAATGATGGGCGAGTAGCATTGCGGCCTATAACTAGTATCCCTAGCCCCTAATCCCAAAATAGTGGCCGTCTGACCATCTTATCGCGATGTAGTGGCCAGATCGCTACACTCTTCGGAGGACAGCCTGAGATTCGGCGGCCAGTCAACCCACTCACCGTACTCTCCACCGGCCTGCCTGCCGCCCCAGCGGTCTTGCTCAGTGCCACTGCCATTTCTTAAGCCACCTCTGGTTGATGAGTGGGGTAATGAAGGGCTAGACCCTGAATCTGAGCTGAGAATCTTATGAAATATCTTCACAACAAACCACTTCTCTGAGATGTTCTAGCCCGTGGCAACGCCAAATTTCTACTCGCTGGAATCCCTCACCCCAGAGGAAGTTGAGTGTTTCTGCCAAAACCTTTGGGTGACGCACTTCCATCTTCTTTATCAGAAAATGTATTATCCTAAGAGCCAAGCACATTTTGAAGACATTGGCGAGAAATTTCGTCTTGTTGATTTGGCCTCACTCCCTATGTCCTAGCACCCCGAGTCACCAGGTCGCCGTAAGGCCCTCCAACAGCAATGCGTTCAGAGTTCCAAGGTACTCCCCAGTATTATCAAGGAGGCTTGCCCCATGTGAAAATCCTTAGCTGGTGTTAGTATTCTTCCCTCCTCTTCAGTTCTATCAGACGGATGCCTGACTCGCTAGGCGATATTGAGGACATGCCCCCAGGAAGGTTCATGGTCAACATGGCCGACATAGTGGACAAGGAGAATGAGATAGATCTTCTTGATGGGGACATACCCCTTAAGGGCGTCCCACCACTACTGGATCCATCGAGATTAGTCACTCGCCAGTAGAGGAATCTACTAGGTATCCCTGCACCCACCAAGGAATTGATCCTTATCCAAAATTACAGTAAGTGAAAAGATCACCTAAGAGCTGCCAAACACTCCGACCCATCCACCTTAGTGCAGAAGATAGAGGAGGACCTTGAGAAGGCCGCATTGTGCCAAAAAATTTCCGAACAGAAGAATTTGGTCAGTGACATCCTCACTGAACGTGATGTAGAGCGACCGCCAGACTACGACAATCCTAGGCCAGGGCAGTAGGGGCAGGAACCACTTCCCCTTAGAGAGCTGCCTCCAGGTGATCCTGACCATCCTTCCCCCACAGACAGGGTTGAGGCCAGAACATTTGGCAAGAGGGCACAGTATGTCTCACCAAACCTTCCGTAACAGCACGGAAATCCGAGGAACCCCACTCTGGTTCCCCCAAGCTGCCCCGCAGGTCGCCCCACTGGCCGTTCCACGAGCCGCTGAGCCATCTTACCATGTTGAAGAACCCACCAACATGCTCATGGTTAGGGTTCCCCGTCAAGACAGGGACCCCCATCCATATGATCCAATGGCGGCACTCATTTCCCACCTTGAGGTATTGGAAACATGACAAGTAGAACACCCACCTGATGGCAAGCCATATCTAGCATGGGTGGATGATATGCCGGCACCCCCAGGTTTCATAAATCCCACCTTCTCCCCCTTTAATGGAATGGGTGACCCACCGCCACATCTGGCCCACTTTGGTTCAAGGTTACGACCCATGTTGGGAACTTCAACGTAGCAAGAGGCCTCCAAGCTCTAGTGTTTTGTACAGACATTAGAAGGTCCTGCATTCATCTAGTATAGCCAACTCCCCATCAGGTCAATAACGGGATGGGAGGATCTCTACAGGTAGTTTATATACCAGATTATCTCTACCATGTGGAAGAAAAGTATCACAGACCTCTTCAAGTGAAAAGAGAGGCCGGATGAGCGTGTCAAGGACTTCATCGCTCGGTGGAAATGGCTTACATATTCTTTTGACATGCCACTGACTCAAGATAAATTACTGAAGATGTGTGTAGGGAATGTTAAAACAGAACTGGTTCCCTCTCTGATCACCCAGAACTACCTTGGAGGATTCCTACACTTCTCTGATAAGGCCCTGCGTCTGGAAGAAGCCCAGCAACATGCCATCCAGGAACGTCCGTTGCCCCTTGTAATTCCTGCAAGGAGGGCTGTCAGAGTCGAGCCTTCCACGGTGGCCCAAATAGATGCCCCCAGACAGCTGGAATTATTTCTAGTGGAGACAGCTCGACAACCTCGCAGAGGTCCTCCACCACAGGCGCAACCTCCAGCCCACCAGCGTCCACCTCAGAATTGGAAGGTGCCCCCGCACAATGCGTAGCCACCAACTAGGTGGGATAACCAGGCTCCATATTCTCAAAAAGCTCCTCTAGACCCCCGTTAGGGTCTGGCTCTATGGGTCCCCTTTCTGGAGAGAAGAAACAGAACCTACTCATTTAATAAGAATTAGGTTACCGACTATTTCCAAAGCACCTTGGAGTAGGGGATTGTGTGTTTTCCTGAGTGCAGAAGGCCAGAAGATGTGAACCTCATAGATCACCCCCAACTACTACCCCTATCACTGGATCATGAGGAACACTATCAAGGAGTTCTATGTGTTCAAAGACTGGATTCAAGACCAGGTTGATAACAACAATGTCAGGTTGGGCCCGGCACCAGCACAAGTGGCATGCGTCATTATAAGGCCAGACAATAGTAGCTACATCGAGGGCGAGTGGAAGCAAGTTTATAACTGCAAGTCCAAAAATATTGAAGACTGGATGGCTCGGAAAATGGTTTCTCGTGCCCATGGTATCATCCATGCATGCCTAAATCAGCCAGAGCCTTCAGAAGTTGCGGGCACCACTTATGCATCGTCATCTCAGCCAGCCTCTTCACAGAAGACCAAACACCGAGAGTGTAAGGGAAGGTAACTTACCCCGCCAATGCCATTGTCATTCCGTACTCTCGGCGACTACATGCCCCCAGAGATGGGGATTCCTCCCAGAATCTTCCTAGTAGTGAATGAATCTTCGAGTGATAGTCAAGGGTATGTTTCTGTTAACAACGTAGAGTTGGTAAACCGCTACACGATTCCCGACGATGGGGAGCGCCAGACCGATCTGCCCAACTTCCCTAGTCGATGCCAGTGTTGATGGAGCTGAAACTATATGGGTCATCGAAGCACATCAGTTTTCACCTCCTAGCCGGCTGTGCACACCACTGAGACCAGATAGCAGGCCCAGCGCAGATCTCAGCACGCACAGCCTGCTCATCCGGTGTCATCAGGCCCGCCTCCACCGCCGTTTATGCTACTGGACCAGACAGAGGCACTCAGACCTCACCGTGATCAGTCACACCCCATTGTGGACTGGTCTTAGCCAGATGTCTCCCATTTAGTATCCACTCCCGATGCTTCGACTAGTGAGAAGCGAGATATTCCCACCACCAGACAGCCTTCAGTCTAGTCGGCAAGGCCTGCCATGCCTCCTGTCATGGAGCGACCTCCTACAAGCAGAATTTCATGTCTGGCACGGAAGTATGATGTTCTAAAGCATCTTTCCAGTATTCCAGAAAGTATTTCCATCCTCTAGGCCCTTCGCATATCAAAAGATATGCGAGAGGACCTCGCCAAGGCTTTTAGAAGCCCCATCCAGTTCGATATAGAGGTGGCAGCTGCAAAGGCCTTTCATGCAGAGGCTCTCAATAAAGCTAAGTGCCAGGCCATCATCTCGTTATCTAGAGAAGATGAAGGTTATCCTATACAAGGGAACATTATCCAAATATATATCACTGGCCAGTTCAACGACATGGTAGTTTGTCACAGCCTTGTCGATAGAGACTCTAGAATCAACCTTATCCCAACATGGACATTTCAGAAACTAGGATTATCTGCGGATGATCTGAGTCCTTTTGACCTGAAAATCTAGAGATATGACAGGATGGAACAGACCCCGGTCGGTAAGATCCTTTTGAAGACCCCGTTCAGTGGCCTAGTTTCTAGCACCGAGTTTATTGTTGTCTCCCAATACACCACGTACAATGCATTGATGGGCATGCCATGGCTCCAACTACACGCGGTGGTCCCTTCATTATATCACCAATGCCTCAAGTACTCCCTCAATGGTCGAGTTGGCATAATCCCAGGTGACGTGTATCCTTTTGCCTCTTGTGAAGCCCACTACCTAGATGCTGAATATTATAATAGTAAGGATAAGAAGATTCAGGCCTATGAGGTTGAGTATGTCGCGGTTGCAACCGACCCCTGGGCAGGTCTGGATGACGCCTACGTCTTCCCGATCCATCGACTGGTGTCCATGACCCCCGATATGGGGCAATGTTTTATTGCCTTTGGAATAAGGGGGAAGCATATTCTTAGGTCCAAGTGACTTCATAAGATCACCTAATTTTCTTATACAGATCTGGCCTCGCTGATCCCTGAGCCCCCTACTCCCATAAGGTATCGGGATGTCCACCCAATGGCAATGACAATACGTCATACTTTCTTGTTCCGTCGGGCTGGAATAAGCATGCTCAAGTTGACGTGCCACTATTTTTTTGATATTATCAATGGTGGCCCCTTGGACCGAAGACCATATGGGATGGGGTCGACAACCTTCATTGTTATGGTTTCGGCAGTGCCAGATTCTCCCGATGTAGTGACCTCTACCACTCAGTCTGGTTCCAGCCTCCCATCCGAATCTTCCGACCTAGAAGAAGCTCCTCCCACTGAGATTCCCTTTTCCATAAGTGAAGAATAAGACCTAGACGATGCTCCCCGACCTTTGAAGAGGGATTTTCCACCACGGTCGATGAGTTGGTACAAGTAAACCTCAATAGAGAGGCAGATCTGAGGCCTACATTAATCAGTGCCGCCATGCTACTCGAAGAGTAGAAACGATACATAAACATCCTGAAACATCATCGTGATGTTTTTGGCTGGAGCTATGACGAGATGCCAAGACTAGATCCTCAGTTAGTCGTATACCGCCTCGGTCTCCCGGTAAATCATCATGGGTTCAAGAAGCCTCCCAGGAAGATGAACCATTTTTATGGTGCCATGGTTGGGGCTGAAGTTGACAAGCTCATAAGAGACAACTTTGTCCAGGAGGTCCAGTACCCCAAATGGCTAGCCAACATTATGCCAGTTAGGAAGAAGAACAGATGGATAAGATTCTGCATCGACTTCCGAGATCTCAACCGTCAATGCCCAAATGATGATTTTCCCCTTCCAGTGATAGAGTATCTAATTGACGCCATGGATGGGGTTTCATGCCCTTTACTTCTTGGATGGATTCTTCAGATATAATCTAATCCGGATGGCCCTCCAGGACGAGGAGTCTACAGCTTTTAGGGCACCATAAGGTACATTTTTTTACCAAGTCATGCCCTTCGACTTAAAGAATGTAGGTGCCACCTACCAATGGGCCATGCATTGCATATTTAATCCAATCCCTGGGAAATTGGTGTAGTTTTATGTGGATGACATGGTGGTCAAATATCACCAATGCCAAGACCATCTCAGGGACTTAGAGAAAGTGTTCGGATTCTTCCATTCTCACCACCTAAATATGAACCCCTTGAAGTGTGCCTTCAGGGTAACCTCCAAGAAGTTCCTCGGCTTTGTTTTCAAATAACGGGGCATCGAGATTGACCCAGATAAGGTCAATTCCATCATCCAGATGTCTCCCTCAAGCAATATTAGGGAACTTCAGAGCTTCCAAGGAAACTTAGCCTACATACGGCAATTCATCAAGAATATGGCTGGAAAGTGTAAGCCCTTTTCTTGGCTCATGAAGAAAGGCACTGCCTAAAAAGGAGATAAAGAGTGCCAGACCGAGTTAGAGGAAATTAAGCAGTATCTACATCAGCCTTCGGTCTTGATGCCACCTGTCATTGGAAAACCATTTTTCTTTTATGTGACCTCCCTGGAACGATCTATGTTCACCCTTCTTGCCCAGAAGAACAATGAGGGGATGAAGAACAACCTCTACTACCTCAGATGCATGCTCCTCGATATAGAGACCAGATACTCCCCCATCTAAAAGAGCTGCGTTGCTCTGGTATTCACAGTACAAAAATTGGGACATTACCTACAACAACATGAGGTACAACTGGTGTACCTTGTAGACCAACTGAAGTATATCCTGAGTCGTCCCAAGCTGATAGGCCAGCTGGCATGGTGGGTGGTAATCCTACAGTAGTTTTACATCAGTTTTATGTCTCAGAAGGCTATCAAGGGACAAGCATTGGCATACTTTTTGCTACCCATCCAACCTCCGTGGATCAGCCTTTGGACCTAGATTTTATCGACGAGGCAATCCTCTTGGTAGATCATGACATCCCATGTTGGAAAATGCACTTTAATGGCCCCTCCCTGAGCTACATCAGTAAGAGGATCAATGATCCCAGACAAAACAGAGTAGGCCATGGTATTTTCTTCATTAACTCAACATAAGACATTCTACCATACTCATTCATGTTGTTAGAAGGCTCCACCAACAATGAGGTAGAGTATCAGGCTCTTATCACTGGACTCGAGCTGGCCCTCGAGATCGACGTTCCCCATTTGAATGTGAAAGGGGACTCCGAACTAGTCATCAAGCAGATCAATGGTGACTACGTCATCGGAAAGTCAAAGCTCATACCATTGTTGAATCACACTCTCCAACTAATGGACCTCTTCCCATCTTTTCTGGACGTTACTCATGTCCCTCGATCTCCGAACAGTCGAGCTGACGCCTTGGTCGGCCTAGCTGCATCACTTATAGAGCCTGAAAAGGATGATCTAGTTACCCACATGGCACATCGGAGAGTCATAGCCCCTGTCTCCTCAGATGATGATGACAACCCACAAGTAAGCCATCTTATTGCCAGCACCTCCACGCCCAGACCCCCAGGTCCCCCATATGCAATGATTGAAGTGACTCATAATTAGACAATACCCATGGTTGAATACCTTCAACATAGTAATCTCCTGGCAGACCGGCCCGAGCGCAGACGAATCTGACGTCACGTGCTACGGTTTACCCTCCAAAGTGGTCCCAATCTTTGGCAGATCCTCTACAAGCATAGGTTCGACGGTGTTATCATCCGATGAATCCATGTAGTTGAGATTTATCACATCATGCAAGAGGTTCATGCCAGTTCCTGCAGTTCCCATCAGACCAGGACACAGCTATCTCACTAGATCCAGAGACTGGGGTACTTTTGGCCCCCCATGATCCATGATTGCATCTAGTAAGCCAAGAGATGTCATGCGTTCCAAGTTCATGACAACTTTATGCATTGACCACCAAATCCTCTCCACACTACCAAGTACTCTTGGCCCCTTGTAGTCTGGGGAATGGATGTAGTGGGACCATATCCACCAGCGACAGCTCACTAGTGTCAGTTCATCCTGACCACTATGAATTTCTTTTCCTAGTGGGCAGAGGCAGTCCCGCTCAAGGAGGCCAAGGCCTGTTATGTCATCGACTTCGTGAGATCCATTATCATCTACCGATCTGGAGTCCATCATGTCGTCCTCACTAGTAATGGCACCAACATCCATGCAACTGAGTTAAAAAAGTTGTACACCATGTACAACATCCACTCTAACTATACCTCCCGCTACCACGTGTAAGAAAATGGGAAGATCAAGGCGTTCAACAAGACCCTCACAAAAATTTTACAAAAAATGGTTGGTCATAACAAGAAGAGTTCGCTGGACAAGCTCCCCAACGCTCTCTAGGCTTATGGGACAACCACTCTTAATTCCACCCTGGAGACCCATATTCCCTAGTGTATGGAACTGAGGCCATCCTGCCCATCAAGATTTAGTTTCCTTCATTACGCACAACGGTTTATGATCAGAAGGAGCCATATAATGTAGCCGAAATTCACCTGGCCAAGTTAGAAGCGCTTGATGAGAATAGGATTCGTGCCCGACACAACCTAGAAAGACAGCAGAACAAGATGGACAGAGCCTTGAATAAGAAGGTCTGCCTCCACTCTTTCCTGCAAGGTGATATGGAATTGGCCCTCAGGAAACCAATGATACTTGGCAGGAAACCACCAAAGTAGGAGCCCAAATGGGAAGGACCTTTCGTTGTTCACAAGTTTTA
The DNA here is from genome assembly GCA_963277665.1 of Viscum album. Classification (NCBI taxonomy): domain Eukaryota; kingdom Viridiplantae; phylum Streptophyta; class Magnoliopsida; order Santalales; family Viscaceae; genus Viscum; species Viscum album. The sequence continues at coordinate 244,640,220 of OY728129.1, forward strand.
ACCCAACGGTGCATACTCACTGGTGACCATGGATGGTGAGCGTATAACTCCTCCCACCAATGAAAAGTTCCTCAAGAAATAATTTGCTTAAGTTGAGGGGTCACACATGACCATAAACTGTATGGTCCAGCATGACCTTAAACTAGACTATACTACACAACCCTAAACTGCATTACGGTCCTGCATGACCCTAAACTACATCATGGTCCTACATGACCCTAAACTGCCAGGTCTGACATGACCCTAAACTACTCGGTCCTACATGACAAAACATCCTACATGACGTTAAATGGTATGGAATCCTAAAAGACATTAAACTGCACCCTTATAACTATATGTGGCTTGATTCCCATCCTTATGGGATATGTAGGAATGATCAGACGCTCGGCCCTGAGTCCAGCCCCCAAACTCTTCTCTTTAACTATTCCCCCTCAGTATAGTTCTCCCAGAGGATCCTTGCATGGTATAGTTTGGGATTCCTTAGCCCAAATATTGTTAGTATTATGGCGGTCACACCAGGTGCCCCCTCTCTATTCTTATATCCTCCTACATCCTCAACGCACGAAACTAAACTACATGGATTTCAAGAACTACGAACAGCTTGATTCCCATCCTCATGGGATACATAAGAATTCTCAGACATTTTTTGTGTTGGCCCATCCCAAACTTCGAAGTCTCCCCTTGGGTCAAAGAATATGGTGTGGCATAGGATTTTTCCCTAATCCAAATTGAGTTCATCATAGTCCCGCCGTGCATCCCGTTCACCAGAGACTTCCACCTATTTCATCGTCCTGCTTGATATTGAAATGTACAGGCACACTTATGATTCATTGAAACTCTTTACATAGGACTCTATCATCTTTCATGTCCGAAAGGACCCCCGAATGGCATGGATGCTCGGCCTAAGGGCCATCCTACCATCTTGGGCCAACGTCCTCAAGGATTTCAAACAACAAATTGATACGAGGACAGTGTTGTAGAAAAGGTCAGTGGTTGATCCTCATTTTTTGTTCCCATTCCAGGTCACACGATATGGATGATGTGTTTCAAACATGGTAAAAAACTATCCTTTTTCATTATCGCCACCCCCATAAGTCCCAGATAGTAAGTGTAGTGGTTCATTTTTCCCAATCGCTTCTTCAAGATGCGGTCTCCCTCGGGTGATGCCAGCTATCTGACCCTTATATAATGGGGAGAGCCAAGTCTTAATCCATGTTTCCCACACCGAACATTGATCGCGTGGGCTTAGGAGCTATGAGGAGGCTTCATCTGCAAAAGAGGTCATATGATAACAGTTGGTCGGAACACCCAAACTTAGGTCCCCCGGCCTTCTCGTGTCTCTGGCCCATGTTCTCACTTGGGGTTTTACATTGTGGTATGGGATTACATCCTCATTCATGTCGGGTTACTGGCCGCGCCGTACTCCCCCCTCGTTGGGGTATCCTACCCCTATCATTGTCTCTTATAGAACTATGTATGGCTTGATTCCGATCCTTATGGGATACGTAGGACCACCTGGACGTTTAGTCTTCGTTTCCAGCCTCATCTTAGCCCCTTGGCCTTTATTCTCTTAGGGAGAGGAGTATATGGTGTGGTATGGGGTTATGTCCTCATTCCCATCAGGTTTTTTAGAAACCATGCCATTTACCTCATCTTTTTGAGAGTTCTCCATCGCCTTATTATATACTCATCTTTTCAAATCGACCGCTCTCAAGACAAGCGCCTCGATCCTCTTCGGTGATTCACCAATGCGACCAAGGGTACTCTGATTTAGCACATGAAATGTCATATTCTACCCGGATATGCTTTCACCCATTTCTTAGGCTTCGTGTTCCCCTTCATTAGGGCTTCCATCACCTTTCACAACCAGAGGGACCCCCGAATGGCATGGATGCTGAGCCCAAGGTCCTTCTTACAATTACGGGCCAACGTTCTCAAGGATTTCGAGCAAAAAATTGATATAAGTCATGCATTGCGAATTTGGTCAGCGGTTGATGCTCGTTTGTTGTTCCCATATCAGTTCACACGATATGGATGCTGTCAATTATCCACCATCGTCATGCCAACCCCATTAATCCCAAAATGCTACTTACATGATTCACATCCTTCTCCACCTCATCATGTCCAAATGGAATTTTGACACTCTTGGTACTATTCCTCAGTCTTCATCCCCACGTTAGGAGGAAAAAATCCATGGTAAGGGCGTCATTCGGGGATCCACACCGATTTTCCAATGGTGTGCGTTCCAGGTATTGCAACAGACCTCTTTTACCCTAGTTTCCCACACCGAGTTTGACTCACGTAGGCTTAGGGATCTGGTGACGTCCACACTTACTTGGATGGTTTTCGCTTTTCTATGGTCCGAGCACTATGACCATAAACTAATATCCTTTTTAGAACTATGTATAGATTGATTCCCATTCTCATGGGATATGTAGGAAAACCCGGACATCTCGTCTTTGGGTCCAACTCAATTAGGTGCTAGTTTCTCTTTCCCCATACCCTCTAACCTTTTCTAGCCCCTCGTCCCGAGGTTTCTTTCTCGGAATCGCGCACGGTATGGTGTGGACCTCATCCTCATATGACTTTAAACATTAATTCTTAGTCCCAAACAACTTTAAACTGTCGCTTCTATCCTCCACGACGTTAAAAATTCATGGTTGGTCTCATCACAAGACCCTAAACTGTGACATTATCATCCTGGCCGCATGATGAAAAATGGCACTGCACCGTGATAACCACACTCGAGGAGGCATCATGTTTGGTATCGGTCATACACCATACCATTTTTCAACTCCTAAACATGGCTTGATATTTGTGGTGATGCATGGATATTCTATCCTAGGTCAATCGCTACATAAAAAACCCTCATTCATCCTAAAAGACAAACAAGATATATCAAATACCACTTCTTTTGGTGTATGGGTCAGACCCGCAAAACCTTATTATACCTGGCACTGGTATCCCACTATGTCATCTTAAGAACTACGTGTGGCTTGATCCTCATCCTCATGGGGTATGTAGGAACGCATGTGCACCTTGCTTCATGCCCAACTTAACTTTAATTTTCGGTCCCTCGACCAAAAACCTCCCCAAGGAAAACATGGTGGTTGGAACCCCAGGTTCCGATTCACGTCATGTTTTATAATTACCCCACCATGTGTTTCCCGTGTTTCCTACCATCCATTGTCTAAACTGTATGACTATAATCTAAGACCACTCCATGTCCTTGCCGCAAGACGTTAAACTGCACAACATCTCCCAGAACTACGTATGGCTTGATTCCCATCCTCATGGGATACGTAGGAACGCACAGACTGTAATGACCCGTAAAATTCAAGGGAATTTTTTTTTCTTAATTTTCTTTGGGATTTTACAAGAACACAGTTTTTTATGGAACCTAGTTCCGAGGCCCGGTGAGCTCGGAATAATTTTCTGAAGTTTAGCTCGGTACGTTCAGTGAACGAACGAGTGAGTTTTCCTAACTTTTGAACCAGTGCTCAGAATCGAAATCTGAGGACACCGATGGAACCACAACACCAGTAATTTCTTAAGAAGACCTTTACTGGGGTTGCATTTTCTCGGGAAGAGTTGTTAAAAAAATTGCGGATTAAATGAAAAATAAAATAAAATTGAGCTATAATTTTATTTCTTTTTACTAAGTGATTATATCCTTTGTGTGGAAGTTGGGGAACTAACCAAGTGAGGATTGAAGGTGAGGTGGGGCCCACACGAACCCCACCCCTTCATATTCTCTAACCCCTTAAACTCTCCATTTAATTTGGAAACATAAGTTTAATTAATTACGTTGATTCGTTTTTGAATTTTGAATTTCAAAAACATATGGCATGAGTAATAAAATAAGGCAACGCTTATTTTATTATGGTGGTTTTCGTTGTGCGAGAGGATTTCGGAGAGGATTTTCTCTTACTCTTGAAGAACACCTTCTTCCTCGTCGAAGAACGCGAAGAACACTGAGCCTTCGATGAAGAACTCCGTCACCGCAAAGGGGAGTTTGTCGTACCATCTTCTTCCCTCTTCGCAGCCAGTGAGAGACGCCATCCTCGTAGATCGACGACGCGATGCCGATGATTATCTTCTCCACGATGTCAACGATCCTCCTTCCGCGACGCCGTCTTCTGCGACGTCCCTTCCCCGCGACGAATCAACAACGCTTGAGGTAGGGGTTAATTGTTTTTGTTCGTGAATACTTTCGTCGTCGTTCATCGATTTCAAATTGGGTCGCCTGTTATCGTATTAACGGGAGGAGGTCGGACCACAAGAACACGGCCGACCCTCCTCCTCCCTTGATGCATGAATTTGTTGCGGCACGAGCAAAGTCAGCATGGTGCCGTTGCACCGTGCGGAAATAATGAAGAATGGGCGAAGAAGCGTGGCGCCATCGCGCTGCGCCATTGAAGTCAAACAAAGTCGTGACGCCGTCGTACCACGACGGAGAACCTCAAAGAGGCCGCGTCCAGAGCAGGACCACGGCGGAGGGGCGCGGCGTCGTTGCGCCGCATCGATCAGACAGGGCCGTGGTAGTGCGGGGAGCAACGACCTGAACCGCCGGCTGCCAGAGCTGGAGGGCGGGACTACGGCGGTCCCGCGACGGCAACAACTGGCCGGTCAGACTGGGCCGACCGTTTCAAGGGAGGACTGGGGGTTTTTGTAACCCCCAGATGGAAGAAGAGCGCCCCCCACGTGGGGGGCCCGCAGGTTGTCAATCATGGGGGCAGCTCCCCCCCCCTTTCCGCTCGGCCGTTTCGGCCGAGCCGCCTTGTCACGCGGGCGCCACACCAGTGCCAGGACAGTCGGGCCGCCCAGGCCGGGCAGGGTCGCGCTGAGGCCGGACCACGCTCAGGCCGGGCCGAGCCGCGCCCAGGCCGGGGCAGGCCGCGCCCAAATGGGACAGACCTGGACCCGGGTTGGGTTGACCCGGTTCGGGCCGACCCAGGGGGTCTCGGGCCGGATCGGACCGGGCCCAAAACCCCCTTTTTCGGACCTCTTTCAGTGTTTTTCCCCTAACATGGTCTACAGACCTCCAATAGACGCACCGTCAGCTGCGATGCGATTCTTGGATCGAGAGGGTCGTTTTGGTATATTAAACTCAAGGTTTAGAAGAACTTTGGGTTCGACCAGGTTGGTTCGAACACAAAACCAACCGGGCCCTCGGAGCGGAAACACTTATAACATCATCTCCGGACGTCCGATTGACATGCTGTCGGCTTTGATGGATTCATCTTAGTGAGACGGAAATTGTTGGCTTACTCCGGTCGAGGTTTGGATGCATATGGAGTGCATTCGGGTTGGTTTTGACTTAAAAACCAACTGGGCCCCTCGGACGAAAAATCCAATAACTCTCAGACCGGGTGTCCGATTGATGCGCTGTCTGTCACGTTGAGTTCCTTTTGACGATATGGTACTTTGGGATACATCAACTCTGAACGTCGTGTCAGTTGATGTATCAGCCCCTCGGCTCATGGAGCGGACCCTCCCAAAATGAGCTTGCTGTGTGCGGGAACCCTAGAGCTGGCTACGACTGCGACGACGATGAAGACTACATGGGAATCCTCCATGGGTTTGACAGCGACAACTACTGCACTCAGTGATCCTGTGTGGGTCAGATCCTGTGTGGGTCATTGCGGGGGTTAGTACCTATCGATCCTGTGTGGGTCATTGCGGGGGTTATTACCTATCGATCTTGCATGGGTCCGACGGCTTAGATGAATCAGTGGCAACATCTGATCATCTCTATCGTCTTACGAAGAAGTATTCCTGTGTGAGCTGAGTCTTGACTGTGAATCTTATCTTCGATAAGATTGACTTGATATCCTGTGTGGATTACATTGTTCATTCCTGTGTGGATTGGGTTGCGAATTCCTATGTGGAATGGGTTATGTTTTTCTGTGTGGACTGGGTTGTACTTGGGCTCGGATGTTGGAGCCGAACTAGAATTGATGACTTAGGTATATGTATGGGCATATACCTAAGTAGTGTCAGATGTTACTTTGTGATTGTATCTTTCCTTTGTGTATTATCCTATGTGGATTCTGGGAGACCTTTTGGGGTCTCGGGGTCCCTACGGAGTAGCGTATACTCACCCCTGTACGGGCTATGCCCGCACTACGTTGTGTTGGATGCAGACGGCGGACATCGTTGATCGTGGTTGAGGCTTGTGGAGCGAGTCGGGATGAGGATGTGCAGAAGACGGCCTTCAGGTGTCGGTATGGCCACTATGAGTTCTTGGTTATGCCTTTCAGCTTAACCCATGCTCCAGTAGTGTTAATGGGCACAATGAATAGGATCTTTCAGCCTTACCTCGATCGATTTGTCTTGGTCTTCATCGACGACATATTGATTTACTCGACGAATGAGGAGGAGCACGCCTACCACTTGCGGGTTGTACTGGACACACTCTGAGAGCACCAGCTTTATCGTAAGCTCTCTAAGTGTTAGTTCTGGATACGTGAGGTCCACTTCTTGGGACACATCATCTCTGAGGAGGGAGTTACGGTGGACCCTGCGAAGATCGAGGCAGTGCTAGCTTGGGAGCCACCCAAGAGCGTGATGGAGGTGCAGAGTTTCATGGGACTAGCTGGGTACTACCAGAGATTTGTGCCAGACTTTTCCAGAGTTGCGACACCACTTTCAGCTTTGATGAAGAAGGGGAAACCCTTCATGTGGTCAGACAAATGTCAACAGAGCTTCCAGGAGCTGAGACAGAGATTGACTAGCGCACCTATCTTGAGGCTACCGGAGGAGGGAGTAGTGTACGTAGTTTACTGTGATGCATCAGGGACCGGACTCGGATGTGTCCTGATGCAGGAGCGGGCAGTGATCGCCTATGGGTCACTTCAGTTGAGGAAACATGAGCAGAACTATGCTACCAATGACCTCGAGTTAGTTGTAGTGGTCTTTGCCCTGAAGATGTGGCGACACTACCTGATGGGAGAGCGCTTTATAGTCTACTCTGACCACCAGAGTCTTAGGTACATCTTCTCGCAGAAGGACCTGAACCTGAGACAGCGGCGATGGCTCGAGTTCCTCCAGGACTATGACTTTGAGATAGTCTATACTCCTAGAAAGGGGAACGTAGTAGCTGATGCTCTCAGCAGGAGGACGTGCATTCAGCTACTTGGGGAGGTGATAGAGCAGCTAGCCGCTTTACAGATATCCTTTGTGGATAGTGATTGAGCATCCTTTTTTCATTCACTCACAGTCACTCCTCCACTTCTTCAGTGGGTTAGAGAGGCATAGCGTGGGGACGTTGATTGTGAGACGCAGCATGCATAGATATCCTCAGGACAGACACCTGATGGATTCTCTGTGGGAGGAGAGCACGTCATCCTTTTCAGAGGATGTACCATGGTACCAGTTGCTTTACAGGAGGAGGTGCTGAGGGAGTTTCACACTTCCCCTTTAGCGGTACATCACAGAGTGGAAAAGATGTACCAGGACCTTAGACGACATCACTGGTGGCTGGGTATGAAGAAGGTTGTAGCAGAGTTCGTTTATTGATGCCACACTTGCCAGCAAGTGAAGGCGGAGCACCAGGTACCAGCAGGCTTGGTACAGCCCTTGGAGGTCCCGGAGTGGAAGTGGGATGGGATATCTATGGAAATCGTGACTGGACTTCCACACACTTCCAGAGGTCATGACTCCATTTGGTTGATTGTCGAACGACTCACCAAGTCGGCCCACTTCTTACCCATCAGAGCGTAGGGCTCAGTGGAAAGCTTGGGACGCCTCTACGTTCTGGAGATTGTACGGCTTCATGGTGTGCCATCATCTGTCATCTCCGATCGAGATGCTCGCTTTACTTCCCAGATTTGAAAGGGGTTGCAGGAAGCATTCGGGACGCTGCTACATATAAGCACCGCCTTTCACCCTCAGACAGATGGTCAAACAGAGAGGACCATTCAGACTCTCAAGGACATGCTCTGTGCATGTGTCCTCGACTTTGGTCGTAGCTGGGAAGATCACCTACCCTTGGTGGAGTTCACATACAACAACAGCTACCACTCCACCATCAGGATGACACTATACGAGGCGATGTACTGCCGACCTTACAGATCACCGTTGTGCTAGAAAGACCCTGAGGAGTCATCACTTGTGGGATCGGAGATGGTCCAGGCTACGACAGAGAAGGTCCAGGTCATCCACAAGCGGATGAGGACAGCTCAGAGCCGGTAGAAGTCTTATGCTGACAGGAGGTGGAGACCACTAGAGTTCGAGGATGGCGACCACGTCTTCTTACGGGTCCCACATCGACGTGGATTACGGAGATTTAGCCGAGGTGACAAGTTGTCTCCACGCTTCATCGAACCATTCCAGGTCCCCACCAGGATTGGCGAGGTGGCTTATCGCCTGGATATACCACCTCAGTTGTACCGGGTGCACGACGTCTTTCACGTATCTCAGCTGAGGAGATACGTGCACGACCCGACGCATATCATTGACCAAGGGGAGCTGGACATTGATGATGGGGTGACTTTTGCGGAGATCCCGGTGGAGATCAAGGATCGACCGAAGTGGGTCCTACGTGGATGGTCGATTCCCCTAGTGCGCATCAGATGACAGCACGGGGCCTCCATGAGAGCACTTGGGAGCGGGAGGCTCAGATCCGTGCTCAGTACCCAAATTTCTTTCCCTAGTTTATGATGTATCTTTACGGGGACGTAAAGCCCTGAGGGGGGAGTAATGTAAAGACCCGTAAAATTGAAGGGAAGTTTTTTTCTTAATTTTCTTTGGGATTTTACAAGAACGTAGTTTCTGACGGCATCTGATTCCGAGACCCGGTGAGCCTGGAATAATTTTCCGATGTTTAGCTCGGGTACGTTCAGTGAACGAACGAGCGAGTTTTCCTAACTTTTGAACCGGTGCTCGGAATCGAAATCCGAGGACACCGATGGAACTGCAGCACCGGTAATTGCTTAAGAAGACCTTTACAGGGGTTGCGTTTTCTCGGGAAGAGTTGTTAAATTTTTTTTGGATTAAATGAAAAGTAAAATAAAATTGACCTACAATTTTATTTATTTTTACTAAGTGAATATATCCTTTTTGTGGAAGTTGGGGAACTAACCAAGTGAGGATTGAAGGTGAGGTGGGGCCCACATGAACCCCACCCCTTCATATTCCATAACCCCTTAAACTCTCCATTTAATTTGGCAAAATAGGTTTAATTAATTAAGTGGATTCGTTTTTGAATTTTGAATTTCAAAAACATATGGCATGAGTAATAAAATAAGGAAACGATTATTTTATTATGGTGGTTTTGGTTGTGCGAGAGGAATTTGGAGAGGATTTTCTCTAACTCTTGAAGAAAATCCTCTTCCTCGTCGAAGAACGCGAAGAACACCGAGCCTTCGACGAAGAACTCCGTCACCGCAAAGGGGAGTTCGGCATACCGTCTTCTTCCCTCTCCACAGCCGGTGAGAGACACCATCCTCGGAGACTGATGACGCGACGCCGACGATTATCTTCTCTGCGACGCCGACGATCCTCCTTCTGCAACATCATCTTCCGCGACGTCCCTTCCCCGCGACGAATCAACAACGCTTGAGGCAGGGGTTAATTGTTTTTGTGCGTGAATACTTTCATCGTCGTTCATCGTTTTCAAATTGGGCCGCCTGTTATCGTATTAACGGGAGGAGGTCGGACCGTACAAACACAGCCGACCCTCCTCCCCCCTTGATGCTTGAATTTGTTGCGGCATGAGCAAAGGCAGCGCGGTGCCGTTGCACCGCGCGGAAATAATGAAGAATGGGCGAAGAAGCGCGGCGCCGTCGCGCTGCGCCGTTGAAGTCGAAAAAAGCCGCGGCGCCGTCATGCCGCTCTGGAGAACCTCGAAGAGGCCGCGGCCGCGGCGTATGGCCGTGGTGGTGAGGGGAGCAGCGGCCGGAACCGCCGGCCGCTAGAGTAGGAGGGCGGGACCATGACGGTCCCACGGCAGCAGCAACCAGTCTGTCGGGCCGGGCCGACCATTTCAGGGGAAGACCGTGGGTTCGTAACCACCGGCTGGAAGAAGAGCGGCCCCCACATGGGGGGGTGCGGGTTGTCAATCAGAGGGGCAGTGCGCCCCCCCCCCCTTTCTGTTCGGCCGTTTCGGCCGAGCCACCTGGTCATGCGGGCGCCACACCAGCGCCAGGCCTGCCGGGGCGCCCAGGCCGGGCCGGGCCGCGCCCAGGCCGGGCCGGGCTGTGCTCAGGCCTGTTTGGGCCGCGCCAGCCGGGGCGCACTGTGCCCAAATGGGCCAGACTTGGATCCAGTCGACGCGGTTCGGGCCGACCCAGGGGTATCGGGCCGGGTCGGACCGGCCCCCAAAACCCCCATTTTCGGACCTCTTTCGGTCATTTGACCTTAACTTGGGCTATGGACCTCCGATCGACACACCGTCAGCTGAGATGCGATCCTTGGATCGAGACGGTCGTTTCAGTATATTATACTCAAGGTTTTGGAGAACTTTGGATTCGTCCGGGTTGGTTCGAACACGAAACCAACCTGTCCCTCGGAGCGGAAACGCTTATAATTTGAGCTCCGGACGCCCGATTGACGTGCCGTCGACTTTGATGGATTCCTCTTAGTGAGACAGACCTATTGGATTACTCCACTCAAGTTTTGGATGCAGATGGAGTGTGGTCGGGTTGGTTTTGACTTAAAAACCAACCGGGCCCCTAGGACGAAAAAGACAATAACTCTCAGACTGGGCGTCCGATTGACGCGCCATTTGTCACGTTGAGTTCCTTTTGACGATACAAAACATTGGGATACATAAACTTCAGACTTTATGTCAGTAGATCTATCATCCCCTCGGCTCGTGGAGCGTACCCTCCCGAAACGAGATTATTGTGTGCGGGAACCCTAGAGCTGGCTGTGACTGCGACAATGATGAAGATTGCATGGGAATCCTCCATGAGTTCGACAACGACGACTACAACACTCAGAGATCCTGTGTGTATCAGTGCCTACCGATCCTGTGTGGATCAGATCCTGTGTGGGTCAACACTCAGTGGTCCTGTGTGGGCCAGGGCATACCGATCCTGTGTGGATCAGATCCTGTGTGGGTCATTGCGGGGGTTAGTACCTATCGATCCTACGTGGGTCCGATGGCTTAGATGAATCAGTGGCTACAACTGATCATCTCTATCGTCTTACGAATAAGTATTCCTGTGTGAGATGAGTCTTGACTTTCAATCTTATCTTCGATAAGATTGACTTGATATCCAGTGTGGATTATGTTGTGCATTCCTGTGTGGATTGGGTTGTGAATTCCTATGTGGAATGGGTTATGTTTTCCTGTGTGGACTGGGTTCTACTTGGGATCAGATATTGGAGCCGAACTGGAATTGATGACTTAGGTATATGTATGGGCATATACCTAATTAGTGTCGGATGTTACTTCTTGATTGTATCTTTCCTTTGTGGATTATCCTATGTGGATTGTGGGAGACCTTCAGGGGTCTCGGGGTCCCTACTGAGTAGTGTATACTCACCCCTGCACGGGCTATGCCCGCACTACGTTGTGTTGGATACAGATGAAGGACAACGCTGATCGTGGTTGAGGCTTGTGGAGCGAGTCGGTACCTGGAGGTGGACCACTGGGTGGGACGTATACAGACTGGACGGCTGGACCCGTGGAGCTGTGGAGACTATCTGTACCCACCCTTTAGGTGGGAATTCCAGTGAACAGCTCGACATTGTGGATTTACTTTTTTGTTGTTGTACTTACTTTTTCAGTTGTACATTACTTTCAGTTTGGGTTTGTATTCTGGCCCACTTACTTTTTCCCACCTATTATTATACCCAGTTTTACTTAGTGTTTACTTCTTCTTGCTTAATCTGTGTGTTTTTTTACTTTATAAAGGAAATGCCTTCCCTTTTTATTTGGAATTACGCCTTGGTTCTAGTCTCCAGCCCCTGGCCTATGGAAGGTGGGCTTGGGGTAGTCACGGCATGGGCCCCGAGGATGGGTCATGACACAGACGTTTTTGTATCTAGGTCCATCCCCAAGAATCTATAAATCATGTACTTTCTTTTTCGGCCCCTTGGCCCGAACTCATTTGGGAACTTGTGGGGTGTCGAGTACCTCTTAGGTTCTCATTCATGTCCGGTTTTTTAATAGTCGCACCACGTGCTTCCCATATATTTTCCCAGCATGGTTCGAGTTTTATGAACCAAAACTAAGATCTCCCTATGGGAACTTCTCATCACGTTTGGCTATTTCGCTGCCCTACGCATAGTCCATTAAATCAATCCCCCTTAATGGTCCACCCTAGGACCTTAAGTTGAAAGTGTGCGACCCCAGGACCCTTGTCCTTAAGAAGGGACTCTACCCCCTTAATCTGATACGTCTTATAGTCATATTCAGATGCGTTTTGACAAATAGCCTGATGTATTGAATTTTCACGGGGAAATTCCCCTCATTCCATGTACCAGCTTCGTGAACCCATCATCTGGATAGTCATCCTCTTCCATGACTTAAGGGACCCCCTTTTGCGGCTTGGTCTCATGCCACATTGACTTACCTACCGCCCTGGGACAACATCCCGAAAGACCTCAGACAACATTTGCAATAGGTCATGTGTTTTGAACATAGTCAATAGTCGACCCTCATTTGTCTGTCCTCATTCCAAGTTGACGCGATATGGATACTATGTTTCGAACATGGTCTACAGCTCTCCCCTATCATCACGCCCCCATCATTTTGGTCCAGATCTCGAGCATCACGATTCATATATTTCCACTTCCTTATGTTCAAGTGGAATTCCAACATAGTCAGCTTTACCCTTCAGTGCACCTAGGTGCGTTATATAGGCGTGTCAGCATCAGTGGGATGTCATTCACCTAATTCCCAATCGTCCCTAATGTGTGCCTCCCTATGCTAGGAAAGTCCCATCAATACTTCTTGTTTCCCACATCGAGCATGACTCATGTGGGCTTAGAATATCCAGGAGGACGTGTACTGGCGCATCCATGCCACATGTACTTTTCCTCATCCTACATGACATTGAAATGCACTCTCAGAACAACATATGGAATGATTCTCGTTCTCATGGGGTATGTAGGAATGCCGAACCACTTTGCTTCTAGCCCAACGTAATTTTCACTTTTGGTCCCTTGACCCAAAGAGTTTCCTCTGGGTATACGTGGTGTGATCTAGACCAAGTCCTCATTCACGTTGGGTTTATAGCTACCACACAACATACTCCCTTCCTAGGATCTTCCTATTCACTCCACGTCCTATCGTATGACGTTAAACTGCAAGAATTAAAATGTCCTCAACATATGACACTAAACTGTGGTTCTACCTTGAACAAGTTCAGGATGCCCCAAGACAACGTTGGGAGGTGATAGTTTCCTCATCAGAGAGGTTCTGTTTAGAATATTGTTTGATCCCTGATCAAACCGATGTACCCAACTAATGTGTTCCCACTACGGTGGCGTAATTTCAAGAGTGTTGGACTCTAGTCGAACAACCCATCCCTCCACTCCCCACTCTTTGCGTGCCCTTCATTTTAGATCGTCACCCACTTTCATTTCTAGAGGAACCCCCTAACAGTATGTATTCCCAACCTATAGCTCGCCTAATATTCTGGGATAACTTTCCAGAAGACTAATGGATGAAATTTCAAGTCAGGCTAACACAATAAGGATACTTTGTTTCGAACACGGTCAACAGTCATTATTAATTGTCATTCCATCACTACAGTGTTCTGAATCATGAGTATTGTGATACACACCTTTCATTCCCCTCTGTTCGGGTTTCTTCCAGTGCCCATGGAGTCACCCCATTCGTGCACAAAAGAACATTGGAAAAATGGTAATTCGACTATTCTGAGAGATTCATTCTTGAGTTAGGTCTCTCCCTTATATTCCCTAGAACATGGATTGGTTGTTCAGACCCTGGATACCTAAAGCTTGTCCATCACTCTTATGTTCAAGCGGAACTATATAGAAATCATCCCTTGTTTCTCACATTGGGATCGACCCACGAGAGATTAGGGATTGATCACCAGGTGTTTCAAGAATATAACAGATGCGTGTAAAACCAGTTCTAATAATGGGACTCATGCATGCTATGGAATCCAAATAATCAAACCATGAATGTGTGTTAGAGGGTTCGTGATCTTTAAATCACCTGAGGGTCTACCACTCCCTTGGATGGATTAAAACCATCAAAAGAATGTTGCAGCTCCTCCACCCTATGGCTTGTGGCATCTAGGATTTGCTATCGCCTGTTCAGTTCCATCTCCTCCTCGGCAGCGATGGGGCTCAATTCATCGGCCAAGATCCAGGCCCGCTCAACGTCGGTATAGATAACTATCATCTCCTAGGAGGATCTATTCATGCCCTCTTTGGACTCTACTAGCTGGGACTTCAATCATTATATTAGCTCTGATTGCGCATGGAGGGATGCTGAGTGCTCTTCCGCTCAGACTTGTAGTCGCTGAACACAATTTTCAGCCTCCTGGAGCCTCTTGATGTTTATTGCTTTCCTCCACTTCCAGCCCACACCAAGGCCACGGTCATACTCCCGAATCTTCTCCACCATAATATCTCGGACGAGCAGGTGGGGACTCCAGACATCCACTCCCCCAACACACAGTCTGCGCAGTCATGAGCGAAGTCTGTCCATCTCATCTTGCCATAGTTCTTGGGGGTGTTATTAACGATGCGAATGTTTAGCTTCCATGATCGGAGATAGAATATTTTGTTGTCCTCTTCATCAGAGGTCGTTTAATCCTAGTCAGCATGGTTGGAAGGCTCATATGTAGGGAACAACCTCAGCAACTTGTCATCGGGGTCCAAATTTGGCATTTGGTCAGGTGTGGTGGGACCTGGGATATCTAATCGATCCTCATCATTGGATTCCACCTCAATAATCATGGTCACAACCCCTCTGGAGGTCCCAGCAATGACCTGGAGCACCGAAGTTCGTTCTATTTGGATATCCACCTCCACGATCACCGACATTATTCTAAGAAGGATGCCGCTAGAAGCCCCGAACAATCTCTCCAAGGCGCCCCATCGCATTTGAAGGAATATGCACACCAAAGAGAGCTTGGACGTAAGTTGACATGGTCAGTGGTTGACAATCATGAATTTGGTTGAAGAGACTTATAGAGATCGAATTCTTGGTCTCGTTCTTGGGTTGATTCCATTGGGACACCGAGGCATGGCCCCCCATATATTATCGGATGGTATGAAAGCTCTGGTGGGGTCACCTTAGATGTCCTGGTCCTGCTGAACGTAGTAATGGATGCAATCACAGGTGTGGATCTCGAAAGCCCCACACCTGCATCCATTGAGGGACAAGAATGAGTTCTATGTATGAGACACTCCTGCACATTGCAAGTATTAGCAAGGAATCCAGAATGACATGGGAGAAGACCGTGAAGAAGGTGTTTGGGATTTTACCTCAAGGGCCACTTCAAATTCTTTGAGGTCGAAGTCTTGATGGCCGACTTCTCCCTCCTCGAACGGGCTCCATCTACCGGCCTCATCCCCCAGGAGGACTTGTACGATTCATCCAGCAGAGGGAAGCGCTCTCTCAGTTCAGTGACAGAACATTTCAGAGGGACCATACGATCCAGCAGCACCTTGACACGTTCTGTCATTGGATACGGGGAACCCTAGGAATGCTCAATGTCCTCTAGCTCTGCCAGATATTTCTCCACCTCTACCCATGACACTGCAAACCCGGCCCTGATAGGGCCTATCCCCAGCAAGTCCATCCTGATATGGTTCAGGTGTTGCCACATCTCAGGAGGGATGAGGAACTGTCTGCTGACTTCCCAGATATCCTAGGCCTTTGGGAAGATATGATCCTCTGACATGTCAATGTGACGCACCCGCTTCCCTGGTGCCTGAGTGGATATCCTACTGAATCCCCTCGGTGGCCTCCCTTCTGGGTGACTTTGCTCTTCTGGGGCCACTAGGTTGGCTGCCGCTGCCTCCCCTCAACTGGTGTAGACCTCTCCACCACGGAATCCCCCCTATCGTGGGGTGTACCTGCTGTCTTCTGGTCCTGTACTATATGTTGGGGAGGTCCACTATTACCGGCCTGGATAGTTTTCTAGTTTAGCATTTCCCCCGAGTATGTTGCCTCCCAACTTTTGGCATACTCTTTGACCAAATCGAAGGCATATGTGGGAGGAGGCATCTCATTACTCATCCTTCTATCATATCAAGTGAACATGAGCCACATATACCTTATCACGCATGGATTCTATTCAAGGAACACCCCTAATTAAACCTGGGGGGTCAGTCACTGCATGCACCGAAATTTTTGGGCATATTGGTGGGGGTGTACGGCTCACAGAGTGGCTCACGGTCCACCCTCGCCACCAGGACTCCACCTCGAAAGGCCAAAAGAGAACACCTGTGCTCTTATGTCCCTAGAACATCATCCTCGAAGGCACCCGTTGGTAGAGGGACCAGATGGAAGTTGAACTCATCTACCTTCCAGACTCGGTTTAATATCGATGGTATGATCATCTTGGATAGAAAGCTCCCCACGACATTCAGGATGGATGGGAGAAAGTCTAATCCCAGAGGAGAAATAGTGTTTTGGTATTCATAAACGCCCCTTAATGTGCACCGCTATCCACCCATACAGAAAGTGGAATGTCCCACATATCCTCAACAGCCTCTTCCCCTCACTGATGTGCCTGAGAATTTTGTACATCTTGGAAATAATTAGAATTCCGAGATTCACCCGCCCTCTAGTCATTATAATGGAGGCCATGATGAAGGTGCTGGGTCGCAGACCTATGTTTGTGTCCCTCACCAGCAAGATCAATCCATAGATGAGAGCTACGATGAATTCCACCAGCCTGACTATCGGCTGCTGCTTGGTACTGATGCTGAACCCCTTGGTTTTCCACTGGCTTTCCTATAAGATCCTACAGTATGAGTGCTCCTTTCCTCTTTGATCTCCCTTTAGGCATGTTCGAGGCCTCACCATAAACCATCTACCTTCTTGGAAGTTCAAAAACTTATTGAACCACCATTTGAAGTGGACATCTCTCACCGCTTCCTTGTCCTCTCCTAGCACCAGTCTCATCAACTCGATCGGCAGTGGCGACATCTGGTCTGGATCGTCCCATGGACCCATAGAAAGGAGAAATTATCCATACATCACCCCTAGTATAGGGACCCCCCAGATCTGATGAACATCTCATAAACTGATGCCAACCTCCCCGTGATGTAGGTGGAAGGTATTGTTCCCCGATGACCACCTTCTCAACAACTCTGGCATCAGCTGGTTCGGCTGGTAGATGTAAAATTGGGAGGCCTAGGCTGCCTCATATAGAAAAAATCTCCTCATATCTTCCCTAAACTCTTAAAATGAGGCACTTACCCAGTAGGCCCAGGCCCAGTCGTCTGTGAAGTTGCATCCTTGGTGCATGTCCCACTCATCAGACCATCCCTTCTTCAGGTTCCTCAGCACTGCCTTTCGGATTTTTTGGTACAGAATAGGAGATGTCTCCAGCTGCAATGCTTTCCAATTAATATCGTTCAAATGATTGTATAAAAAATCAGTGGTAACAGGTGTAATGTTCTCCCAAGCATTGCCGTTAGCCGCCCTGAACCACTGGCGCTAGCATGACGTGCTCCTGAACCAGTAGGTTGTGCCATCCCTACTTGCTTTCTGGATGAAGACGTAATCCCTTAGTCCAAATACATACAAAGGAAGCCTCTTGCACAAAGGTTAGTCCCTTTGGCTTTAATATAATAGTTGAACCAGCGAATCATGGTCAGAGTGGCTCTGTACCAACTCCCCTAGACCCAATCTGTTCCCCAACTCTTCCCTTCAGGCAGCGTTCGGAAGACCCCCCCTGAAGACCTCTTGGAGAACCATTTTGTCCTTAAAATTTAGATAAATTTTGGACTGGATCATGAAGCTCGATCACGATGCTCGACCACGAAGATGTATCGCAGACCTCGATCCATACAGCAGAATCGCAGAGCCTTGCACTGATCCTCAGATGCAAGTTGCGGAGTGCTCTAACGCAATGTTGAAGATTCAATGTGCACCGCAGAGCAAAAGGACCGATTTGTAGAGATCGATCACAGAGTACGTGGAGCTTCACGAATCGAGAGCGTTGAATGTTGAAATCGCGGAGGAGAGAAAAGGACAAAAGAGAAGTCATCCCCACTCTTTATAGGTGATGACCTCGGGTGCTTCACGATGCATCTATCTGTGGGAACCAGCACGTCACACCCAACCCACGCATCACTGCTCCTCTTCACGAGCCTTCTTCTCGAGCCCGCTTCGTGAGCTTCCTTCGCGATTCCTCTTCACAGGTAACCAAGGAATTTTGGAGATGGACCCTCATACATGGATTCTTGTTTTCTCCTCGATTCCCAATCTAAGGGGGGGATTTGTTGATGAAAAAATTGGGGGTGAACCAAACATCCTGAAAGCATTAGGGATTTCCTCGTGAAGACGAATCACGATGCTCATGGAGCCCTGTGATCAGTGCCAAAGAGATTTTTCACGACCCGCCGCAAAGCAAGGAGGCGGGACAACTCCGCGGGCCCCTTTGATGTTCACGACCCGTTGCGAAATAAGGATGTGGGACAGCTCCACGAGCCCCTTTGACATTCGCGACCCAGCGTGAAGTATGGTGGCCAGATAGCTCTATGAGCCCCTTTGACGTTCACGGCCCACTGTGAAGACCCTCCGCGAAGCAAGGAGGCGGGACAGCTCTGTGAGCCCATTTGATGTTTGCGACCCACCACAAACCAAATTTCGTCTTCCTGTCACGTGAACCCTGCTTTTGAGCGCCTATTTACTATAAATACCCAGCTCCCCTCGAGCCAGGGGGACGGACTGTCCGACCTTTCACCTTCCTAGCTCCCGAATCGCGAAGCACTTTCTGTTCTATGAACCGTGAGCTCCTCAAGGAAATTTTTCTCCACGAAGTACTTCCCCCATGGTATTAATTGAGCCAATCTTCCAAGAGGGATGAATTTCGCAACGCCAATGGGTATTTGTGGAGGAAAGATATCCCCAAGTGGACTCAGGTCTTCGCAGAGCACTTATACTTAACGAAGCACTCTCCATGCGCATGTAACCCAAGTTCCAAGGCTGGGTAACTGTGAATTGCGAAGAAAATTTCTCCACAATGATATTATTTGCAAGGGACCCTTTTTTCACGAGGCATTGATTCGAAAATACCTTTCTATTTCATGAAGATCCTCCCATATGCACCTATTCCCTATCCCCATCCTAGGGGAATGCACTTTGCGAAGATCATCCCTTCATGGATTCCCTTCACCTCATGGGACACTAGAGCTTTACAAAGATTCTATTTGTGAACCCCTTTGGTCTGTAACTGCTTTTCTAGTGGGTCCCTTTAGGTTTGCATGAAGAAATTTCAAATTCATTTGGATGATACTTCCCGTTGTGTTGCTTTGTCTCAGGCTTCTTCGCATAGGGATGCTAATGGCTATTGCTTCTTCGCATAGCCACACTAACGTGGACCCCCCACCATAGTTTTCTCCATAACACCCCCAACCACGACACTGTCGATTCCTTCCATCCCCCCAAGGGCGGGCGAGTATCGATTATGTCAGTCCTAGGGGTCGGCAGCGAACCCACCTCATCTAAGATGTAGGAAATTTAAACTGCCAAGCGTCATCATCCTCAGTACATGACGTTAAACTGTGACCTCACCTCATGCCTCACACATGGGGAAAGGTAAACCACCCAAGTGTAAGACCCTATCTTTTCTTTCCAGAGGTAGTATCCTTGCCCCCCTTTCTTTGGTGCAAAATACCTCTCTTACTAGGCTTTGTCGCCACTGGGCCTTCATCCTTGAGTAATTCCCAACCATTTCGGGCTGCTAACCAGGCGTAAGCCCTTGTTTCCTCTTTGGGATGATAATTATGCGTGATCCACACTCCACTTCCCATGAACGCACCTTTAGTGATGTGATCATTAGAGCTTTACTGTCTCTTTTTTCTCACACCGAGCATGACTCAAATGGTCTTAGAGTAAGAATCGACCATGAGATTCCTCTCGGGCAGCCTAGAGTAAAATCCACCCACACCTCCACCTAAACTACATGGTCTTTGACCATTGCCAAGGCAGGGTATGTAGGAAGCCTCCACATGGTTCAAGCCCACCACCCGGTCATTCCGACCATCTTCATGTCGGATCACCAACACCTTGGGAAGCCTAGAGTGTAATCCCCAATCCTACCTAAACTAAGTGGACATTGATCATTACCAAGGCAAGGTACGTATGAATCCTCCAAGAGGTTTAAGCCCAACAACCATTGGTCCTGACCACTTTCACTTTGGTGCACCAATGCCCCCATCTGAACTACTTGGACTTTGATCTTTGCTAAGGCAAGTTACGTAGGAAGACTTCACGAGGTTCAAACCCACCTTCTATCTGTGACCCAGGTCCTTCCTCACGTCAGTTCACCCAGTTCCAGCATGACACTATACTGTGAACCTCAAATTAGCGGTAAGTTGTTATCTCTCTAAGGTTCAATCCCACCACCCATTCGTTTTGACCCCCTTCACGTCAGTTCACCAAACATCTTCATGAACTAAAAGGTCTCTGATCCTTTCCAAGGCATGGTACGTAGGAACCCTCAATGAGGTTCAAGAACATCATCCATTTGGACCCTAAGTCCTCCTTCGCGTTGGTCCACCGACCCCCATCCCATAAAAACTACGTGGGTTTGATCTCTGTCTCCTAGGCAGGGTACGTTGGAATCTTCCATGAGGATCAATCCCATCCAGTTGTAAGCCATTGTGACCCCATCCAGCGGTAAGCCGTTGTGACCCTATCCATCGGTAAGACGTTGCGACCTCAATCAGGGGTAAGCTGTTGCATCCCCTGCTCAGAGGAAAGCCGTTGTAATCCCTTTTGCTGGGACCCAAATATTTGGTTCATCCTAGTGGAGTCAGACCAAACCAGGCCGCTAGCCATGCATAAGACCCATACACATCATCAGGGTGTTGTCCTATGTGTACACCTCAATTCAAGCTCATCGCCTGACCTTTCCCTAGAGCCTATGTGTCTCGGGAAGGTCATTCCCCAACCTAGAGTTTCCACTTCCTCCGGGTCCCATCCACACGTCCATTCACACGGACCGCCTCCTTAGGCACCCCATCACCCTCCTGAAATATGCGTACATTGATTTCCTACCACAGGGATACGTAGGAAGTCTCCCTAAGACTCAAGCCAAACATTACTATCGTCCTCATGGAGATTCCATCCCATTCACCACCCATTTCACTCAGCACCCCATCACCCATCATGATTCTTACCTGGGCCGCCACATCTCAGTGAGGTCATGTCAATCCACCTACATCAGTGTGTCCTCCAGGGTTTACACTTGTCTGATCCACTCTAGTCAGCGTTCTGATTAGTTTGATCCATCTCCGCTGAACATTAATCTTGCGGCATACCCCGTGTTAAACATGGGAAGATGAGGAAAACCTCAGAGACATGCATATGGAATATAATTCCTTGCATTATGCATGAGATGCCTCGGGCTTCCACGCCCTCGAGAAGCCCTATAATAAGGGACAAAAGACAGACGCACCAGTGTTCCAGCATCCAGACACGCCAGTGATGTCCAACGTGACTACTCTAATGACTGAAGGTAGCTACCCTGACTTGACCCCTTGGAATTTCATGATAGAAGAAACGTTATTAACCAATATCCAGGAAGATATGCTACTGGTAAGTGTTTCACGAACAACGTATTAAATCTATAAGGGAGACTCAGACTAGGTAAAGAGCTCCGAGGAGGAATCCATGGAAGGAAGAGCCGACATCCCATCACCCCGTTTCGATCAAGGAGAAAATGTCCCTGAATAAGCGATGGATACAACATGCCTTTGGAAAGTGGGAATGCGGGGAAACAAAATTGTGCCTTTCATCCTTGAATAGGACGGATGCGCGCACCCTAGAAAAAGCATCGGAAACACCCATCTAGAGCCATATACGCTTTTTTTGCTGTAACTTGAGAACATGGAATCCGTTTGATGAACCGTCTGCTGAACCAGAATCCTTTGATCAAGATGGTACTTGTGGTATAATCCACTTGAGTTTCAGATAATGTTGGAGTATGTCCAGGTTAGATCGAACCCCGAATCTAACCAGGCCCTCGGAGTGGAAAAACAAATAACTTACAGACCATGCGTCCGATTGATGCACCGTCTATTGGGTTGGGACCCTTATGACGTGAAAGATATTTGGGTTACTTATTTGTAGAGCTTATTGGAGGTCGAGGTATGACCGATATATCTAGGTACATATTCTACAGAACTTGAGCACACCAGGTGCGAGGAATCCACTGGCTGGTAGTGAGGCGGAGGTTGGAGATAGATAATACGAAGGTTAGTTGCCTATCGACTCTCGGTGGGTCGGATCCTATGTGGGTCATTGCGGGAGTTAGTACCTATCGATACTGTGTGAGTCAGAACTTAGCGATCCTATGTGGGTCAGCGCATACCGATCCTGTGTGGGTTAGATCCTGTGCAGGTCAGCACTCAGCGACCCTGTGTGGGTCAGTGCATACCGATTCTATGTTGGTCAGATCCTGTGTGGGTTGTTTTGGGGGTTAGTACCAATAAATCATGTGTGGTTCAGCCTCTGTATAATCCAAAACAGTGTCTCTTGACAGACTAAGATGATCTAGCTTCGTGACTAATCATCTGTACTTTTATACTTCACATATACATGTGTGAGTTGAGTCTTATATCTTCATGGTGTACCTGTCTGTCACTATAACATCATGGTGTTACCTGTGTGGTACATCTACCTTCGTGGTGTTACCTTGGTGGTATTCTTCCCTCATGTGTGAGATGATTATATCTTGCTAACTTAGGAAAATGTATAGGCATATACCTAAGTATTGATTGACTGTTGTTTCCATGCTATGTGGTTTTTCATTTGTGGATTTGAGAGACCTTAGGGGTCTCGGGGTCCCTACTGAGTATTGTTATGCTCACCCCTAGATAGGCTACGCCTGCACCTTGTTGTGTCTTGTGTAGATGACATATATCGCTGACTGAGGACGAGGGTACTAGGACTGAAGACTTCTCAGAGGTGGACCATAGATGAGGCGTACCGTTGAGACGACTGTTTGAGAGAAGTACCAACCCTTCAGGTAGGATCCTTGGTGGGTGGTCACAGGATAAGTTCTCAGTTTTACTTCTACTTTCCAGTTTTACTTTTACTTTCTAGTTGGGCTTGTATTCTGGCCCCATTACTTTCTGTACACACCCTGTTTACTTTATATATTACCTTGTTCTTGTATCTTACTATGTGCTTGGTTTGTGCGAGTTTACAACTTATAAAGGCAATGCCTTCCTTTTTTAGGTAATATAAATTTATGTGATTTTCACCAGCCCCTGGCCTATGGAAGGCGAGCTTGGGGTAACCACGGCATGGGCCCTATGGGACAGGTCATGACAAAGTGGTATCCAAGCAGTTTGGTTCTACCGAAGAATTATAACTTTGATCTTTTCTATGTCGAAATTTTGTTAATTGTTATCAGTGTGGTTTTTAGTTTGGAGAATCTAGTGTTGGTGCGACAACCAATGTATCCATACACCAGGACCCTGTATTCTGATTTTCGACTCAGTGCATAGAAACAGTAATTGCGTGTGTTTTGGAAAGTTTTATTTTTGATTTCTTTGAATTCAACTCACCCAGAATAACATAATGATTGTGGAAAACCTGTTCTTTATCAGGATGTTTCCGCATAGACAACCATATCGGATTCCAGAGAGAGTATATGATGATGGCCAATCGAGTGACGAGGCTCTGATGTAGGGCCCTCTTACAGTGTTAGCACCTTTGGGTAGTGTACCAGCAGCACCAATACCCATTGGGTAGCAGTTAGCAACATATTCTACCAATCAACCATGCACGCCAACTGAGTGTGTTGAAAAAGTTCCAGTGGTAGATGCCTCCGAGGTCTGAGGCAAGACGGACTCTCAAGTGGCTGAGGACTGGATAGAGGTTATGGGTAGAGTTTTCTGCCTAGTTGAGACACTAGTAGAGGGGATGGTGATTTTAGCTTCTAGTCTCTTTCAGTGAGTGACCATGAGAATGGCCTGCATAGTGATGAGTATTCAGTATGTGGACCTTTGACTAAGATAGTTCCTTCTATTAGTGGGTCATCTATATCATTTCCCATTGGTTAGAAGTTATGGATGGTGGTACCGGCAGAGGACACATATTGGCTTAGTGCCTTACACATGTTTCAGCATCAGATACCCATCAGGTTCTGAGGCGAGCCCGACCCACAGGCTGCTAAAGAATGGCTTGAGGAGGTGGCTGAGATTCCATCAAGTTTTAGGGCACCATTCGATCAAATGGAGGTCCTAATAGAGAGCCTTCTATGTGGCTCCACGGGAGGACGATAGGGTTTAGATTAACCTGATCTTGCATAGAGGTGACTTTTTCTGTGGACAAGTTTGAGAACCTTCCTCAGAAAAGGGGGTCTCTTGCTGTAAAGTAATAAGGGAGAGAGTTCCCTAGAGATTATACAGCTTTGGTAGGACGACATGTCGGTAGCTGAGTATTCATCAAGGCATACCGACCATCCCATGTACTCGATAAATACAGTACGGTCAGTGCTTCAGGGCTTGGACCTCCGAGTAGGGTGTGTTTAGGGACATCTGAGCTAACACTATTCCTCTACGCATTCCTACTTATGTTAGGGTGATAGAATGAATCTTTGTGGTTGAATGTTATCTGGCTGAGCTAATACAGCGAGTGAATGTTATCAGTGGGAAAACAAGAAACAGATTCCAGTCTCAGAGACATGGGCATGTAAAATGTTTCAAGAAGAGGAAGTATTAAGGACAAATGAATTTTCAAGGCTACAAATGTAAATGCAGAGCTAAGAGAGAAGCATGAGGTGGTGTACATTTCGACATGTTACAAACAGCAGCCCAATGTGGTCCCCACCAGGCTCATGGAGACGGAGGACAAGATGTGGGAGTAGCTGCATGTGGTAAAGGAGTGCGACCCAAGGGCTCTAGGAATGATTCGAGGTATAGTCTGTGTCTACTACTCGCTGATGTATGAATATACATAGGTACCAATCATTTTTACCTTCCATGAATCTTATTCAAGACCCAGAGTTTCTGGTCAAACCATTGACTTGAACTTAACATCTAGAGATACCTTTGAGAGGAGACTCGATAATCACACTTATGCGGATGGTGTGATCTGACCATTGAGGCGAGAGTTTTGGTTGTAAGCTCTTGGTGGCAGCATTGAAGCCTTAAGAATTTAGTTTGGGTATGAATTGGACATCCACAGTTCATACTCAGATTGACTGTTTTGGAAAAAAGGTTGTGGTTTATCTATAATGATAAAATGAGGTTTTCCTTGGTTGGCGAAAAAGGAAACCCATGCAGCACAGGATAAACTCATGAAAAAGAAGGGTGAAACCGATCACTCTTGAGTTGGCCAACCTTACCCTAGTGGCAATATATGTTTTGAGTTTTCAATTCCCTACAAGAGTGGCAGAGTGTGGGGAAATATTTTCAAAAGATGTTTCCAGGATTACCTCCCCGAAGGAAGAGAGACTTCCGCTTTGGTAGGGTACTACCAGAGTTTTGAACCAGACTTCTACAGGGTAGCAACACCCTTGTCATATTTGACTAAGAAGTGGGAGCCTTTACTATAGTCATAGAAGAGTCAGAAGAGATTTCAGAAGTTGAGACAGATTCAATGGATAGAGTTCCTCTAGGACTATGACTTTGAGATAGTCTATACTTCTGGGAAGGGGAACGTGGTAGCAGATGCACTCAGCAGGAGCTCTGGTCTTCAGCTGCTGAGTGAGAAATCAGATCATCTAGTCGTGCTTCAAATATTGTTTGTGGATAATTATAGAGTAGCTTACCTCTAGTCTATGACTGTCACTCCCAAAATTCCTCAGCGATTTCGGGAGGCACAACTTGGGACGTTGACTGTGAGGCTTGACATCCACAGATATTCTCAGGACGGTATCCTGAAAGATTTTTCTGAATTTGGGGAGCACGCAATCCTCTTTAGAGGTCACACCATAGTACTAGTGATGCTTTATGATGAGATATTGAGGGAGTTCCATATGTACCCTCTATCAGTACATCCAGGAGTGGTGAAGATGTACCTAGACCTTCGGTGTCAGCACCAGTGGCCAGGGATGAAGAAAGTAGTTGAAGAGTTTGTATCACGATGTCTCATTTGTCCACAAGTTAAGACTGCACAGAGCAGGCAGACGTCTTATGCCTAAAAGAGACATAGACCTTTGGGGTTCCAGGAGGGGGGGACCACATTTTCTTGAGAGTCTCAACTCGACGGGGACTACAGAGATTTGGATGAGACAAAAAGTTATCACCGAGGTTTATTAGACCATTTCTGATACTTCGGAAGATTGGCATGGTGTCATAAAACTTGAAACTACCACCACAGTTGGAGTGGGTGCACGACATCTTCTACATATCCCAGCTGAGGAAAAACATTCATGAGCCTTCTCATGTCATCGACCATGGTAAGCTGGACTTAGACAATGAGGTGTCATTTTCTGGAGGTTCCTGTAGATATTGAGGATCGAAAAGAGTAGGTCCTTCATGGGAGGTCGATAATTATAGTGCACATTCACTAGTAGAACAGGAACCTCTAGGAGAGCACATGGGAGCGGGAGGCTTTAATTCATACTCAGTACCCCCATTTCTTTCCTTAGTATATATTGTGGCTTCTGGGGATGTAAATCCTTAAGGAGGGGAGAATGTAATGTCTCTAAAATTTCAGTATATTAATTTAATTATATGGAATTATTTAAAGATAGAGAAATCTAACGGCGCATGATTGTGAGTCCCGGGGTGCCCGGAATGAGCCATCGATGTTTTGTTAAGTTTTAATTAGTGCGCATAAGTAGTTTTCCTGAAAAAGTGGAATAAATCTTAGAAAGTTACTCAGATCAGAAATATAAGGGAAACTTTGCGCTCTGGATGGCGGTTTTACCCTAGGCGTGACTTAAGATTAGTTGGCGCGAGCCTCCTAGGAGGAAGACCGAAAATTCCATAACTGTAAATAAAATAATTAAATTATTTTATTTTATTTTTCAAATGATTATAACTCACGAATGGTAACTCAGATTAAAAATCTGAGACCACCATTGAACTTGTGAGGGTATGCTCTCTTTAGGAAGATACTAACATTGGCTGGCTCAGGTCACCACTGAAAGTTAGGTTTTTGCCGTAAATAAAATAATTAAGTGACATTTAGTTTATTGTAAAATCCATAACATTAAAACGGTAACTCGGATTGGAAATCCAAAAGTACCGTTTGGTTCGTTTGAGCATTTTCACTTAGGCCGAGCCTAACCTCAACTGATGCGGGTCGATGCTCATTGTTAATAATTTTCCAAACATTTTTCAGGTATGTTTAGGAAACACGAGAGCGGTATTTTGTAAATTTTTAACCAGTGCTCGGAATCGAAATCTGAAGACACCGTTGAACTCGCAGTGCCGATATTCTCTTAAAGATACCTTCACCTCAAACGCAGTATGTCAAGGGTGAAAGTTAGTTTTCTAGATTTTCATGGGAGATTTAAAAGAATATAAATAAAATAAAAAAAAAATTTATTTTTCTTTTAAAACCGTCCAATTGATTTCATGATGGTGGGGACCACCCGAACCCCCATCTAATGTGGGGAAACACTTGGAATCCTCCCAACTTAATGTGGCAACCTTATCATAATTAAAGTAACAACCTTAATTGAATTAATAAATTAACGTATTAATATTGGAACCACACTTTTGGTCAGAAAAATCATTGGAAAAGAAAATGAGAGCTTTGGAGAACCTTGGGAGAAATATCCTCCAAAAAAGAACTTTCTATGGATCAAGAACAAGGATGATGCATGAGCCCAGATCAAAAATGTGTTGTGAAAGTGACGAACGTCAGCGTCCCCTTCACTAAATTTATCCTCTTCCTCACGACACCTCCAACAGACGAATGAGGTATAGTTTTTAAATTGAATTATAATTAATTCTATTTTTTTGATTCTTTATATTCTAGATTCACAACGATGATGGCCAAACAAACATGGACATATTCCTACACTTATACCTTTACCCTTTTTATTTTTTTCTTATCGCGTTCTTCATGAATTCATCAACACCAAATAATAATGCACGTTGGAAACACAAATATTTGTTGAGCACGATGTATGGACACGGAGCCCTCGATCAGAGGATCACAAATATGCGGTCGTCATATTTTTTCTAGCTTAGAACGAAGTTGCGGTGACTCGCGGAAGAGAAGGGTGGCCGTCACACCAGCTTATCGCATAGAGATAGGGTAGATCACGTCCGTGCCGCCGGATGAGCCAGAGGCCACAACCCATCGACCACGATAGAGCAAGGTCGCGGCCGGCACGCCGGCCGGCCGCATGCGTCCGCACAGACGGAGCTGGAGACCACGACCGCTTGGCCACGATGGAGGTCGAAAGGCAACTGACACCTAGACAGCCGAGGAGGACATCGGCACCATCATGCTGGTGGGAGGAAGACCAGCCGGGGATCCTGCCGGCCTTGACGCACTGAGCAGGACCCGCTCCGGTGGGTCCCGCATCAAAAAACCGAACGGTCTATTGGACCATTCAGGTGACCTGGGAGGCGCCTCCCTTCCCGAGAGTTGTCTGCGGCAGACCCCGCCATAACAGTCCACTCGACCGCGGGCCGCCCTATGGGCTACACCGCGGGCTGAACGATGGTCTACCCGACCATGGGCCACACCATGGGCCGCACCTAGCGGGCTGGGTCGGGTCGTCCGCTTCGCGGGCTGGGTTGGGCTGTCTCCTTCGTAGGCTAGGTCGGACCACGGGCTATCAGGCTTGGCACGCCGTGGACTAGGTCATACGAGCCAGACCCAGGTCGGGCCGGGTTGGTCTGACCAGGTCGGACCGGACCCGCACCCATCTAGACCAAAATACGCTGTTTTGGCCGTAACATGAGAACCGGGAGTCCATTTGACGAACCGTCCATGGAAGCAAAATCCTTGGATCGAGACAGTCCTTGTGGTATACTCCACTTTAGTTTTGGATAATTTTGGTGTAAGGCCAGGTTGGATCGAACCCTGAATCCAACCGGGCCCTCAGAGTAGAAATGCTAATAACATACAGGTCGGGCATCCGATTGACACGACGTCTATTGCGTTGGATCCCTTATGACGCGACAGACCTTTGGGTTAATACTTTTTGGAGCTTAGTGTTGATCTTGGTATGACCGATATCTCAAGGATTAGATTCTACGAATCTGGAGCGCAGCGGAAGCGAGGAATCCAGTGGCTGGCAATGGGGAGGAGGTTGGAGATGGGTAATATAGAGTTTAGTTACCTATTGAATCTGGGCGGGTCAGATCCTGTGTGGGCCATTGTGGGGGTTAGTACCAATCGATTCTGTGTGGGTCAACACTCAATGATCCTCTATGGGTCAGCGCATACCTATCATGTCTGGGTCAGATCCAGTACTGGTCAGCGCTCACCGATCCTATGTGGGTCAGCGCTTACCGATCCTATGTGGGTCAGATCTTGTGTGGGTCAGCACTCCGCGATCCTATGTGGGTCAGCTCATACCGATCTGGTGTGGGTCATATCATGTGTGGGTCATTGCGGGGGTTAGTACCTATTGATTCGGTGTGGACCAGACTCCGTATAATCAACAACAGTGCCTCTTAACAAAATAAGGTGATCTAGCTTCACAATTAATCACTTTTACTTCTATACTTTAGATATACCTGTGTGAGATAAGTCTTATATCTTCATGGTGTACCTGTGTGGTACTATATCTTCGTGGTGTTACCTGTGTGGTACTTCTACCTTCACGATGTTACCTTTCTGGTATTCTTCCCTCCTATATGAGATGAGTATTTCTTGAAAACATAAGTATATGTAAAGGAATATACCTATGTAGGGATTGACTGTTGTTTCCATGCTTCGTAGTTTATCCTTTGTGGATTTGAGAGACCTTCAGGGGTCTCGGGGTCCCAACTGAGTATTGTTATAGTCACCCCTGCATGGGCTACGCCCGCACCATGATGTGTCTTGTCCAGACGACGGACAACGCTGACTGAGAACAAGGGTACCGAGACTGGAGACTACTATGAGGAGGACCATAGAGGTGGTGTACCATAGAGACGACCATTTCAGTGTTTTACCTGCCTTTCAGGTAGGATCCTTGGGAGGTTTTCATAGAAGCAGTGTTCATTTTTACTTGTACTTTCCAGTTTTACTATTACATTCCAGTTGGGCTTGTATTCTGGCCCCTTTACTTTTTGTACACACCCTGTTTACTTTATAGATTACCTTGTGATTGTATCTTGTTGTGTTCTTGGTTTGTGTGAGTTTACAGCTTATAAAATAAATTCCTTCCCGTTTTTGGGAATACACCTTTCAGTTATTGTCACCAGCCCTTGGCTAATAGAAGGCGGCCTTGGGGTAGTCACGACACAGGCCTTTGGGGATGGGTCGGGACAAGCCTAGTTGTTTTTTCAAAACATGATCTCCCCAAAACCCACCACCCATATAATTTTCTGTATTAGAGTCTCTAGATGATCAAAAATACTTTATTCTGGCCCTGAAATCTTCATATAGTTTTCCTCCTAATATATCTATTATTTTCCATATTTTTTTCGCATAAAAGAGGTCCAATGTGACTTACCTTAAATGATATTCCAAGATAGTTTATTTTTCATGTCATACAGGGTTTCCATTATGTAATGAAGATTTATTCCTCTTTCCTCTACTGGTCTCTCCATTCTCTCCCTTGAATCCTGGTGAGATTGACCATTCTAGTTTTCATACCATATGAAATTGGTCATTATTTTTTCAACTCCATAGTCATCCCAATTGGGGAATTTATCACTGACAACACATACATTTGGATTGAAGTTATAAAACTATTTATCAAGGTATTAATACCTATAAAAGATAAGGACCTATTTTTTCAATTGAAAATACACTCCACAATCATGTAGATAACATATTCAAAAATTTATTTTCTAATTCTTCGATCTGAAATTGGAGCCCCAGGTAACCCGTTGGGAAGTTGTGCCACTACATTAAATGTTTACCTTGGACCATCCTACTATTCCTTTCTAGGAACTTTATGGAAATGTATACATTTCTCATTCCATGGATTAATTATTTGAAAACTTTGAGAGCTATAATATTCCATAATTTTATTCATCCAATTGATAAGTTTTAACCATCCATTCAAAAAAATGTTTTATGCAAACATGATGTGAGATATAATACTTTCCCCTGACCTATTAATATATGGTTGTAAAACTTCCTCTTACAAACCCTTTTTCATCTTCCTTGTGATATAATGTTGAGCAATGATAAATCAACTTTGTGACATAGTGTCACCTTGCCTTATATCCCTTGATTCATTAAAAAAGATGAAAATATTTCTCTTCAAAGATAGCGAAATCCATAGACTGGAGTAGAATATAAACATGAGGTCATATGATTTTTCTATGAACCCAAAACTTTTCATGACTCTAGTAATGAATTACCACTCCATTTTGTTATTTTTCTTTTGCATATCAATTTGGATAATGTCATTGGAACCAATTTTATTCTATTAAATATATTCAACCATACCCCTTTCTATCCCCACGACACCCTGAATTCTACTTCCTTGGATAAACCCATGTTGTTCCTTAGAGAATATATTTGGAATGATCTAAATGATTATTTTGTTGAACTAGTTTTTTAGGATCATATAAATGTAATTTCATAGACAAATAGGGTAGAATTGATTGATAGATTCATGCTATATAATATTTGGATCCAGGAAAAATATGGAACCACACACAACTATTAGAAGATCCCCCCCTTTAAATAAGACCCAAATATCCACCTTAATATTCTCTTTAATGATGTCTAAAGTGGCTAAAAAAGAGCCCAGATGTCCATCTGGTCTAAGAAAACTTTCTGGTTTAATGATAAGAAATATTTCTTTAATTTCCTCCTCTTTCTGAAATCCTATGAATAGAGAATTGACATCCACCTCCACTAGTCTAGGAATGAAACTCACACTTTTATTTTCCCCAATAGAACCATCTTATTCTATAGGGCCTACCAGTAGATCCATAATGTGATCAAGAGACGTCTTTCATGAACCTTAAATATCATTTGATTATGACCCATATGTTAAATTCAGGTTGATCTTTTTAGTAGAAATAATTGTTTTGGGGAAGGTTTGAAAACATGTTGTGCTACAGACCCCCTCTCTTAGCTAAGTCTCCCATTATTTTTCCCTATATACACATTCAATAGATTAAATTTTTAGCTAATTATATTCTATTCTCAACGAGTTTGATAAAAACATCATCATCCCAATTTTACTATAGGAATTATTCCATATTTTATTTATCGACTTTAATCCCTTCCAAGAAAGATTCGTTGATTGATCTACTAGGGATTCATTCCTTAAGATCTTTCTTTAATATCTTGATCTTATGTGTTAATTAGACACAAGGATTTCAGATTATTTGATTCTCCCAAGAGTTACTGACCATTTGATTATATACTTCCAATTTAGAGAAATTTCTTGAGTATAAATACCTCTAAATCCTTATAGTAACCTTTTTTATTTTGATAAATAGTGAGTTGTGATTTGATGAAGATTAAGTAATGTGAGAGACATGGGGTTTGGGAAAGTAGTACAACCCTTTCATGTTCACCATACTCTAATCTAACCTAAACTATATCTTTTTATTACTTTTGTGAGTGTTAAAATAGGTGTATCTACTACCCATAAAACCCAGATCAATGAGACCACTGCTGGAAATGAGGTTTTAAGTCCTATATGGAAACACTAGATTAAGAAAACCCTCTTATTTTCTCATATTTGTCCACAATTGTGTTATAGTCCCCTATAATATACCACATATGATCCTCAGATTCAAAGTTATATTTGTGTTGCCAAAAGTATATTCTATCCGTAGCATTTAATTTAAACTAAACTAAAGTAACAAAGACCTCCAATCCCATTATATTCACATTTTTGGTAATTTGTTAAGATGACATGACAACATAAACCACTATGGATTTGAGTTTCAAGAAAATACAAATAAAAGGTTTGTATATACCAACATGTATATACTATGAGACTCTCATATGCCTTGAAAATATTGGTAAATGTTTTGAGTTTTTCTTGTGTCTCAGGATTACTAATTGATAAATTTGAAGCTGATGGATTTTAGAATAATCATATTGATATTTATCCCTCACCCCATGACCTCTTTCATTCCATATCATTACTGAGTTCATTGTAACTTTGAAAGAGTGGCCTTACAACCTAAAACTAATCCAAGCTTATTACATGATTTAGAAGTAAACATATCTTTGTACCAAGCAAGTGTTGTCGGTTTGTTTCTCCTATGGGAAATGCCAAAATTTTCCAAAAAATTCTCTATAGACTCTATACTATCCGAAATACATTCTTTTGATTAATGTTTTCTATCACCATTATCTAATTGAGCGTTACTGTACAACGAATGTTTGACGAGGGATCTATCCTTAACAAACTGAGGGAGAAAGAAAAATCTAGAAACCCATGGAAAAAGTTTTGGATAGTATTATCCTAATCTCTATTTTCCAAGATGTATCTCTCTAGAATGTCTATAGGACCAGAAAGAACTCTATCAACCAAACAAAAAATAATCACCTTGTTTTTATTTTTCACTCTATGACCCAACTAGTTTTTTTATATCAACCCATCAGAATCCATTTGAGAATTTTCACTTCCAAACCCTGAGCCTGAGTTAGCTAGGATAATTTGTCGGTCATCACCTTTGGTATGCATCATGTTCTGTTATATGTATTTTTTTTTTGATTTTGATCTATTTTAACACTAAATAGTGATAACATTAGTCAACTAGACACTTTTTAGTATAGATGAAACACTAATAATGACATACCCTCTCTGCAATAAAAAACACCATGATAGGTAACCACTCTCAATGCTGAAAAACGATTTGATAAAGGGTGTGAAAACAATAGTAATCTTAGAAGTAAATAAATATCATGATTTATAATTATTCATTTTTATGGATTCATTTTCATCATCAAATTATAAATGACTTCATATAATTTTTAAATCATGGAAGGAATTGTTTTATTCATCTAAATTGTTTTTTCATGTATTATGTGGTTTTAATTAGATGAAAAATTTCAAAATTTTATTGTTTTAATTTGATAAAAAGAATTCATTTTTGGACTCATAGTATTAAACTTATCATAGATATATTTTTTTAAACTTTTTTTGAAAATATTGATATTTGGGTGAACTTTGAAAAATAACAATGTTTATTAAAACATTAATTTCATTTAATGTATTGACATAGACCCACTCAAATTTATACTAGTTTTAAAGTTAAATCAATACACTTTTACTGGACATAAATCAATTTATTTCATATTAAGATATATTATACTTTATCCTGGTATAAAATCATTTTTATGCTTAATATACCATTTTTCTGAAAACTGTTTTCATTGCGGTTTGCATATTTATTTTTAAATTAATTTTCACAATTTTTATAAGTTGAATATGCTAAAATAGATTTTATATTTAGAATATATTAATTCAAATTTGAAAATAATTTCAATTTTTTTGATATTATTAATATTAACCTTGGTAGTACTTTGTCACCACGATAATGGTCAAAAGAGTTAAAGAGGGGTTTTAAATTAAGAGATAAGGTTTAATTTTCATACAAAAATATTTAATTTTTATTTTATGAGTGTATATTGACTCATACATATCATATATTATAAACAAGTCAATTTTTCTAGTTTTCATTGAGAG
Organism: Viscum album; assembly: GCA_963277665.1. Lineage (NCBI taxonomy): Eukaryota > Viridiplantae > Streptophyta > Magnoliopsida > Santalales > Viscaceae > Viscum > Viscum album. The sequence goes on from OY728129.1 coordinate 244,675,085, forward strand.
AGACATATAATACATTACAAATATTTATGTATTTAGAGTAAAATAACCCCTGACTTATAAAAGATACCTATTTTCATCATTAATTCAAATAATTTTATCACTATAGATCAACCAATAACTTACCAATTCTCTTACCAATGTATTATAGGTATTTTTATCACAAAAATATGAACCTAAAAAGGCTTATGGTGTAAGAAAATGAGGTTTTCCAAAGAAGAGGTACAATTATTTACTAAGTATTTCATGTTTATTTATTCTCTTACATCCTTTGAATCTTATTTAAACATGATAATATATTAACATAAATATCTTATATATGGTTATATATTATTTTATTTACGTTACAACTCTTTTTATGTCATTTTATATCTTCTAGAAAATGATAACGTCACTTTTATGTACGTGCGTACTTCCACATTCATGAAATGATGTGTTTCATTTTTCATCACTAGGACATATGACTAGTAAAAATAAATAAATATGATATATATGAAATAATGTTTCTTATTTAAATATAATACATTTCACAATTTCATTTCATTCCATATTTTAAAATATTATAACGATGCACATTCCTACGTGTGGAATACTCCACCATGAAGTGATGTGATTTGTTTTTCATTTCCACCTCACAATGATGGTTATAAAGATTATACAGTTGAATTAATATGAAATTTACAACATATTTGAGGTTATAAAAAGCAAAAAAAATTCTAATTTATTTATTTCCTTCAGAGTAGAAAAATAAAAACATCGTTCATGCGTACATACAGACTACCATCTCTCTGAAATGATGTGATTCATTTTTCTTGATTCCCTTAAATGGGTGGTTTTAAAAGATTTTTTAATGTATAAATATTATATTTATAAAATATTTATTATTTTTTGGGTTATTTTACCATAATCCATTTGACCATAGTTAATACATTGATGTTGTTTTGACGTTATAAACTAATCCACCCCAAAATGTCAAATGTGATCTTGACCATTTTAGTAACTAAATAAAAACTGATAATAAATTGAATAAAGTGAATAATGATAATGTAAATAACATTAAAAATTTATTAATAAATAATATAAATAATAATATTTTATTATTCAATATTTAGGGAACGTATGAAGTGAGAAAAGATTTCATGTAGGAGACTATTAGTTAAAAATGTTCTTTTTCTGTTTTTCTCCCAACTCTTTTTCATGCATTTAGAGGTTATATTAATTGTTTGAAAAATGTTCTTGTTCATAATTAAAAGGTTGATAAAGGCCATTTTAATCTATAATTTATTTTTTATAGTGATCTAAAAATGAACATTTTCAATGTTTTCTGTATAGGTTAGTATTGAAATTAAACAAAAGTGTAATTTTTTTTAACATTTATAGCTTGACAACATTTTCCCACAAGCAAATAAATTATTTATTATCAATTTTAATATAAATGTTTACATTTTATTTAAATTTTTATCATATTCACACTATTCTAGAAAAATTTAATTTTTAATTATTTTCAAAGAAAAGGGATATTTCTCCTTATGATTATATAAAAAATGGAAAGTGTGTTGTTTTTGTGTTCAAATGGGGTTTTCAATGGTTCAAAAATAAAAAAGTGAAAGATTAATTTTTTTTTCAGAATATGTTGCTTGATAATTATGGATGATGAAAAGTGATTCCTATATAGCTCATGATAATGTGTGAACATGATATAGTTCACTAATACATTAGGTAATGATTTTATCTTCCAAGGAGAAAAAAGTGGAAAAAACTGGGTTGGTTACTCCTATAGAATTAACTAAGATTCAGTTTTTCTATATTGGGTTAAACATGAGTAAACATGTTTTATGAATATTATTTTCCAATATTACTATATTATTCTTTCAAAAAGAATAGTTATGGATTTTTTTTATTTTATTAGGAAAATAATGTTCATGAACATTTAAAGGTGAACTATTTTTTCTTTCAAATAAATGTTTTCATGAGTTCACATTTGCCTCAAGATGGATTAATAGTTATATTATTATTTATATGGATTATAAATTGTTTTATTTAACAAAATATTGTTTTTTATTTGAGTAAATATTTTATTTATGATCTCAAATTTTTAATATAATTTTTTTTCGGTTTCCAGGTTTTCATTAGACTAATGAGATTGATTTTTTTGGTATCCCATAATGAGTTTTTGGTTTTTTATAACACATTTTATAATTGTTTTTAATAGGATATAATGGTGAGTATTAATTATAAAAATTTAAAAAATTTATTTCGGGATTTTCCTAAAACAAGAAAAATATTCTTGAATGAAATAGTGGGGTAAAATTAATTCCCTTGTTTTAAAAAACATGAATTGTATAAAAGTTTCCTCCTTATATATATATATATTTATTCTAATTCTCTAAAAATATAAATCAAAAAATAATTGGTAATGTTTAAAAGATAAATCGATGTTATTAATGGAACATTTATGGGTATTTAATGTAATAGGTCATTACAGTTTCTGATAGAGAAAGATATAGACACCTTTATGGGTTATGATATTTATAAAATAAACTCTTAAGATATATCAATTTAGGTTTATATTATCATGATATATCTTTGAAATATTTCTATGATTAATTATCAAATCCATATCTACTTAGAATGGTTTCCCATAGAGAAAACATGGAAGCTAAATTAGGAAGGCATCAAGGGGATAATAACTTTTAAAATAAGCAACGAAAAATGATTATAAAATAATTGTTTATGGTATTTCAAACTTATTTTTTATATAATTTTAATGGTGGAACCCATGAAATAGAACTGAATTCATTATAGGGAAACATGCCTATCATGTAGAATTTCAAGAAATATCATTGTCCAAATTATGATGGATCCCCAAATCTGGTGACATATGAATAATAGATAAATGAATTAGAGAATAAATTTGATGTTTTGGGATTCATTGAATAGAAAAATAATTTTTTATCATTTTGATTGTGAAGCTTATAAATTGTGGTTTCTAATTACGAATTTTAAGGGAAGGGATGAGATTGATGCCATGGTGATAATGGCATTTGATGAAAAAAAAAAATGGTTTTATTTCCAAAAAGTTTATTGAATGATAATGGAAAATAAATTTATAATAACAAAAAAATAACAATCAGTGGCCAATTATGAAGAATATTTTACAAGATTTTCCATGTATACAACAAATGTTTTTATTAACCATGAGAGTAATACTGATAGATTCTAAGAGGGTTATATCGATGTTTACAAAGAGAATTATCCCCTAATTAATTTAAAAGTTACGATATGTTTATTTATTATTATATGAAAGTTGAGGTAGAATTTTCTGATACATATATACTAAGTTAGAACAAGAGTGAAATGCGTTTCATTTAATAATCAATGGAGAAGAAGTCAAAAAATAAATCAATAGGTAAAACCCAAAATATTCTAAATATGGTAAAAGAAATTTTAAATAACTATTTAAAGAACCAAAGAAGTGTTATTGATGTTGTAAGATAGGTAATGTGGGTTGTGACAACAAAGAAATGTGTTCTACATATACTAGTATTGGGAACATAGACAGTCATCCAGTATTAAGATGTTTTAATTTCAATGATTTGGGATATTATACTTTAAGAAATATGAAGATATTTACTTAATGTGTTAATCTTCATGATCAGAATTAGGTAAACATAGAAATGTATATTTTTTACTACTAGAAAAGATACAAGAATCTAAAATTAAGTGTTGATATTTACATTATGCATTTATTCAGATTATAATAACATCTCATTTGATTTAGAATCCTTAAATTAATTTGTATTAGGGAAATTTTTAACTAAAATAGAAATACCATCTCAATAAATGAATTTTGAACTATTTGTAAAAACTCATACCAATATAATAAAAATAAAAAGGATTTATAGAAATATTTATATTATCATATGTGGAATGGATTTTCCCAAAAACCTTATTTTATTTACCATTATATATTTTGATGTTATTATGTGTATGAAATGACCTTCAATTTATCATGCTAAGATAGATTATAGAGATAAAAATTTATTTTTTAGAGTAAGTTTTAGTTTATTTATAATATTTAGTTCATACATTTTATAAAATATTAATAAGACCAGAAACTAGTAAAAGATGTAAGTGAAAGTTATATTGAATAAATTTTTGAAAAGAAAAGAAAATTTCAGATTAATGATGTGTTAGTAGTCAATGAGTATTTTTATGCATTTCATGGTGATTTTCCGAGTGTTATTCTTGATGGGGTGGTTAAATTTACTATTGACTTATTGCTCGATGTAAAGAGAATTTCAAACCACTTTATCAATTAGATCAAATTTAACTTTTTTTATTAGAAAAAGAAGTTACAAGAGTGGATTTCAATATCCTATACACCTTACCATTCTGTTATGCTTTTTTTTGTTAAAAATAAGTATAGTTTTATTATAATTTATTGTTATTAGAGAGCATATAATGAAATTATTATTAAGAAAAAATATCCATTAACCTATATCTATGACTTATTTCATCAGCTCTAGGGTGTTCAATATTTATCAACAATTGATATTTGGTCCATGTATTAAAAGATTATAGTTAAGGAGGAAGACATTCCATGAATATCATTTCATACTAGGTATGAGAATTATGAGTTTGTGGTTTTTTTCTTTAGGGTTAATGAATGTTCCCACTATATTTATGTATCTTATGAATAGAGTTTTCCATGAGTATTTCGATAAATTTGTGGTATTTTTCATTGATTATATTTTGGTTTATTCTAAAAGTAATAAGTGTTGTCAAATATATCTACAAATTATTATATATACTTTAATATAAACAAATATGTACAAAAAATTAGAAAATTGGAATTTTGGTCATAGAATAATTCCTCCCTTGGGAATATTGTATCTAAATCTGGAATTAAAATTGATCCTACTAAAATAAAAATGGGGAAAGAGTATCCAAGGCAAAAACATTTCCCCGAGGTTCAAAATTTTTATGTATTAACAAGTCAATACTAAAGGTAGTTTGGAAAAATTTACTGGATTATATATCCCACAAACTTAGTTAACAAAAAAAATATTTAATTTCATCCGAAGAATGGAATGTAGTGAATTTTTTGAGGATTTTGAAAAGAATATTTTCTAATGATTCAGTGATATCCTTTCTAATAATAAATGGTGAATTTGTTATTTATAGTGATTATTCTTTAAATGGACCTTGTTGTTTTTTGAAGATTGATGAACATATAATTTTATATTCTCCACATGAATTAAAACTCCAAGAATAGAATTAACCTACAATTTATCATGGTCTTATAGTGGTGGGTGATTATTTAAAAATTTAAAGGAAACTTTTTTATGGGTTAAAATGTAAAATATATTTTAACCATAAAATATTACAGTATATAGGTAATAAAAAATAGATTAAAATTAGGAATAGAATATTGTTAGAACTGATAATGGACTAAAAATGCATGAGTCACTATCATAAATGTCAAGTAAACAAGGAAGTTAATTCCTTGGTCCAAATGGATTATGTATCATTAACAATGTTATGTTTGGTCTATGATCCTTTGGTTAATTATTTAATGAATTTTGTCATTAATAATTTGCGTCCTGGAAACCACTCTCTTTTGGTTCAGTTTTCAGTGCAGTTATAACCATCTGATAGATTATACATGCTCAAAAATAATATCATTATTTTCATGAAATAGTTTAATTAGTCATGAATGTTATATTTTGTGAATTTTACATTTAAAAAGAAAGTGTTTTGATATTTGGAATGTGGTTGTGTATTCCAAGTGATTCCAAATTAAAGTATTAGTTTTTAAGTGAAGCACATCACTCTCTAGTTTTATCTCACATTAGCATCATTAAGATGTTTATGTACCTTTGATAATGTTCCTAGTGGGAGGGAATGCAAAATTATTTTGCATATTTTACGACGAATTGTTTCAATTGTCAATAGGTTAGTCTTGAATGAAAATCTCCAAATGGGATACTTCAGTCTTTTCCAATCCTTGGAGAATATTTCAATGGATTTTATGGTGGGACTAAAAGATTCATATTAAGGTAATAATGTGATTTTTTTTATTACAATTTATTCCAAAAAAAAATCATGTATTTTATTTCAATTTGAGATAATATACCTTTGTATTAACCTTCTAGACTTTATCTTAGTGATATATTCATGTTATATAGATATCCTCCCTCTATTCACTACTACAAATATGGCTTTTATTAGCGCTAAAAATTGCCATTAACAGCGCTAGAAAAGCGCTGTTAATGCCGGAGAAGATAGGGGGGTACCGTTTATCAGTGCTCCAAAAAGCACTGATAAAGACCCCTTTTATCAGTGCTAAAAAAAGCACTGATAAAGACCCCTTTTATCAGCGCTAAAAAAAAAGCACTGATAAAAGGGGTCTTTTATCAGCACTAAAATGAAGTGCTGATAAAAGGGTCTTTTATCAGCGCTGATAAAACTAAAAAAAATTTAAAAAAAATAAAAAAAAAAATAAAAAAATATTTCCAATCATGGGGGGGGGGATTTTTACAGTGCTTGAGCCCCACTTTATCAGCGCTTTGCCGCTCCTCCAGCACCTGCATACACAGCCTACACCCTTTATCAACACAAGCCACTCTAAATCACCCTTGCGTGCACGCCCCTGCCTCCACCCGGATTTGATCTTGTGACCTCCCCCTGGGCACCTAAAGCCTTTTCCACTCCCCTATATTGATTTGTTCTCTTATTTATGATATATCTATTTATTTATATATATATTTAGATATATTTATTCGTATAGTAATATATATTTATATTAATATATATAGTTATACTAATATATATATAGTTATATTAATATATATATTTATAGTTATATTAATATATATATTTTTTTATATTAATATATATATATAGTTATATTAATATATATATAGTTATATTAATATATATATAGTTATATTAATATATAGTTATATAAATATTCATACATTGGTATTTTAAATAAAATGGATATTAGTTATTATTTAGATAAAGCTAATATATTTTATATATAAATATGTTTAATTATTTCTTTAAAAAATTAAATTTTTAGGAGTGAATATATAAAAAATATGTATATATAGTTATATATTTGATTATAAATAGTAGTTCATTATAAAAAACTATAAAATTTCAAAAAAATAATATCAATATGAATGTAATACCTTGGAATAAATTCAGTCCCCACCAAAAAAATCCAATAATACCCCCTTAAGTGAGGATGAAAATCCACAAAATGTTAAAAAATCGGGGTACCTCAACTAAAAACTCAGTTTTAGTTGCCTTATATGCCTTTTTTGGCTTTGAAAAGACCTTGACCAAGGTTTCCCCAGTCAAAGCGATGTAGAGCTCATCGCAGGCTTCGACTTGATTTGTGGTAGAGCTCAAACGGACACCCTGATCAAAAGTTATGGCCGTTTGAAGTTCGAGTTGCGTTTTCAACATATTTTGGATATTTTTTTTAATTTATTTATTTATTTAATCTTCAATTTGTTATTAAATGACTATTACTCCATAAAAATTAGAAAATTATTAATTAAAAATATTTTTTTAATTTTGTATAAGTCATTTTTACTAAATATCTTATATATTAAGTATATTAAGTGTAAATGTATATTTATACTTATCTAAAATATATTTACAAATTATATATTATATTTATATCAATATAACTATATTGATATATTTATATATTTATATATTATTTTTTATTAATTTTTTTTGAAGTCGAACCCTTTATCATCACTTTTAAAAAAAGCCCTGATAAAGGCCCCCCCTTTATCTGTGCTACTAAAAAAAGTGCTGATAAAGGGGGTCCCTTTATCAGCGCTAAAAAAGTGCTGCTAAAGGGGGAACCTTTATGAGTCCTAAAAAAATAGGTGATAAATGGGTACCTTTATCAGCACTTTTTCGTTAGCGCTGATAAAGGGGTGGCACTGGCCTTGCCCAGTTTTGTGGTAGTGATTGTATCTGATTATGATCCTAGATTTAGATCCATTTTTTTGAAAGGATTTAAAAAAAAAATGGATAATGAATTAAATTTTAGTATAAAAATTCATCCACAATCTAATGGAAAGTAAGATTGAGAAATTTAATTTTTGGAACATAGGATTTTAGATTTCACGTTAGATTATCATGGAAATTGAGATCATCAAGTTTCATTGGTGCAATTTTCTTATAATAACACATTCCATTCCAGAATACAGATGAAACCTTTAAATAAATTTATTGAAAGTGGTGTCAAACACAACAATTATGGGACAAATTCATTAAATGAATGTTTCTAGAACAAGAGTTAGTAGGATTAATGGGTTTAAAGGTAAAGATGAATTAACCCTATATGAGGGAATCTGAAATAAAACAGTTTTTTTACAAATAACGGGAGGAAATATATCTCATTTGAGGAAGGAGATCATGTTTTTCTTAAGATATATCCTTGGAATTTGTTTATTAATTTTGGTAAAAAGGGAATGTTAAGTCTACAATTTTTAGGTCAAAAGAGGGACAAAGATACCCAGGGGTGAATTAAGGTGTGGATATTCTTTTCTAAATTATTCCTAGCCCACTGGATCTTGACCTCTTTATTATAAGGGTAACTTAATTTTCTCTTTAGTGTTTATATTTATCTTATCTTTTTAAAACTACTCTAATGATCATTGATAGAATGTAAATAATTAATGTAAGAATAATGACACACAAATTTTTACATGGTTCGCCCTTGTTGGGCTACATCCAGGGAGAATACAATGAAAATGTGTAGATTGAACAAAATCCACTAAGTCCCATTACCAATAATGATGTTCAGGATAGATCACTTATATTCCTAGGCTCACTAATTTTACAAGGTCTTAGGTTAGCTCACTACTTTCCCAATGGTCGCTCCCTATGTATCTTTCTCTGTCTCACTTTAATTGGAAATAATCCCAATCTTCCACTTCCCTAGGTCACTGCTCTTGGAAGGGATCCACTCACAGTTTATGAAAGTGTGAGACCCTTTGTTTGTATGAAATCATGCATCTTCTACTATAAATAGATTCATTTTTGATGCCCCATTTTCACTGGTAGATGAATTCCAATTTTCCGTGAACTGTTAGTTTACAGAAATTACTTTGACAAAATTATTTAGTCCCTTAAAAAACATTATCGCTTCCTCCCCATACTACCTTGCACCACATGGTGTGAGTGATTTGCGAACCACCTCAACTTATGTTGACCGCGCTTTCTTCATAGACAGATTCTTATTTAATGTACCACCTCTCCTTTATAGACCTCCTATGCTTCCGTGGATTGGCGATGCTCTGTAGACCAGATAAACTTTGCAGACCCTATTATTTGTGGGGTACAATGCACCAAAAAATCCCTTCCATATATTTTATCCATTGACATATTCTTCATTCATGGAATCCTCCCTCACAAACCTCTTCTCATTTTTCGAATAATCCCTCACAAACTACTTCACAATTCTACGAAATCTTCCCAGTGAAAAGACATTTCCTAATGAAAATAATGCTGCCTACTGATCAAATTAGCGATCCTTATATAGGAAAATAGATCCAAAAAATCCACTAATCTAATTTACACAATGTTTGGATGCGGTAAAACCTTCACCACGTATTACTATACAATATTTATTGTGTGTTTTATCCTTTGCGGTGGCCGAAAACATTCGAGAATAAAAACCCTTTATGACTCCTCAAATTTCCACCTCTGTTCTAGAAATGACGAGACATCCCATGAATCATAATCCTCCTATGAAATTAAATCCTTCTACAAACTATTTTTCATTCACAACCTGCATATCAACCTTCACAGTTCACATAACACTGCTTTGAGATAATACTTAATCTTTTGATTTCCTTCACAATTCAGTGAACTCCATTTGCATTCTGAAAACTATGCTTCAAGGTTTCTGAACAATGTTCTATGAAAAAACATCTTTTCCCAAAACCAATATTTTGATTTTGAGGACAACTTTTATTTTAAAACACTAGGAAATTATACCACAATAAAAACATGCTTCGAAAAACACCAATCATACTCATTCGTGGTCATCTGGATTTGTCAACAAACAAAATCACACCCAAAAATTACTAAGAGAATTCCTTGAGGGATTTTCCCCAACAATATCCCCCTTTGGGTCTGATAAAAATTATTATCAATTTTATACGTTGTTAAAAGTTCTTTAAAATTATTCAATAATATTTTCTTGAGATTAAGATATCAATCAATGATTTACTCAACAGACACTCTAAGCCCACATGAGTAATGCTTGACTTGAGAAACAAATAGTAGAATGTAAATTTAATCAATGAAAAACTTCATTCTATTCCCGAAACACTCTTATTATTTCATCAGGATCCTTAGATGTCATGATATATAATATTTGATTGATCATCTTTAGGATCATCAGATTTAATACTCCCCCTATATTATTTCTCCCCCTTTCAGCTTCCACAACCCCCCTTTCATCTTGTCCCTTATCTTGACTAAGACATTTTCTCCCATTTTACAGCTATAATTTCTCCCCCTTTTACAATGAATGAAAAGGCCATTCCTTTTACATCTTCAATAGGGTAAATAATGCATATTAACACATTACAGAAAAACGCTATACCTCGGAGATTGGGTTGTCCCACACCCACAAATTTTCTAGTGAAGGGAGTCGACTGAACTCTAAGAACCATTCAATGCCTCTCAAACACTAATTTGGGTAAGGTATTTCTCATAATGTCTAGAAACTTTAGGTCTGTATGTACAAACTCCAACATCACAATCTCTTTCTCTACCTTATCCTTAATAAAATGATATTTGATTTCAACGTGCATTTCCCTAAGTGATGGATTGTATTTTATCAAATATTTTTATAACGTAAGTTATCATAGTGGATTCCAATCAGAAACTTCACTATAAATCCTATACCATCAAGTTGCTGCTTCATCGACAATAATTTTCTGCATGCTTGAGTGGCCATAATATATTCAACTTATATGATGATAAACAAAATAGAATCTTCTTTCCTACTTATCCAATAAATAAAGAATCCATTAAGATAAAATGCACAACTTGTTATTGATTTTCTATTATCATATGATCCAGCCCAATTTGTATATGTATATCCAAATAGCTCTTACTGAGATTTGTCATGGTAAAGAAAACAAAAATCCATTGTTACTTTGATAAACCAAATTATTGTTTTTACAGCAAGTAAGTGGATTTCCTTGGGATTAATTTGATATCTTGCTACTTGACATGTGGAAAAGACAACATCAAGTCTTTTTAATGTCTAATATAATATGATTCTAATGATATGCCTATATTCTATGACATTAACCACTTTACCTTTATCATCCCATGGCAGTTTCATCTGGGTATCCACTAGAGTCTTCATATCCTTGGAATTATCAATTCCAAATCTTCTCAAACCCCAATTGGAATATTTCTATTTATAAATGGATTTCCCATTTTTTCATCATGTCACCTGTAAATTAAAGAAAAATATCAGTTCACCAATCACTGAAATTTCAAACTCACTTTTAATGAATTCAGAAACTTTCGACACTATGCTTCATCTAATCCCCCAAATATTATTTCATCTACATACACGAGAACTATTATCCTTTTATTACTATAATTTTTGACATAAATATTGTAATCAACTCCACCACATAGAAAATTGAGGTTCTTCAAGAATTTATCCTTGAATACCATGCTCTTAGTGCTTTCTTCCACCCATAAAGTGCATTTATTAGATGAAAAACTCAGTTCTCATCATCATGAATGAGAAAACCATATGATTGTTCAATATAAACATCTTATTCTATAATATCATTCAGAAATTCATTCTTAACATTGATCATGAAAACATTGAACCTTATTTGAACTCCTATTTCCAATAATAATATGATTTTCCCTAGCCTTGAAACATGTGAAAATGTTTCATCAACTTCTATACCCTCTATCCAGGGATACCATTTTCACACTAGTTAGGATTTGTTTCAAATCACTGTCCCATATTCATTCATATTGTTGCAAATAATCTATTTGGTCCTGATGACATTCCTATCTATTAGTCTCAAAACAATCTCCCAAAAAACCTCTAATATTGAACAGATATAAATCATTAATACTAAATTTTCTACAGATTACAAATGTTGAATTTCTCTTTATAATGGGTAAAACACTTGTTGAAAACACTATTAATATTCTTTATAGCTTCATGGTATCTTGAAAATAGTTAATTGATGACATATCATAAGATAAAAATAGATAATCATGAAACACCTAAATGTTGCTGATTGTCCCCAATTAGTCATCATGAACATAAACTTTCTTCCTTTCTATATCATTTATATCTTTTATCTGATTAGGAGATAGGACGACCCGATATGATATTCAACTCTTCTGGTTTTTAAGCACACTATTTAGATGCACAAACAATATTATACTCTTGAATCATTTCTTCTCATGTGATTAAAGGTTTTAGAAACTTCTCCATCTCAATAATAGTTTCTTGTTATAGCTTCCTTCAACGATATTTTCATTATGTGAATTTACGACATCACAATGAGCCATTAAAAAAACTGATAAGCCTATTGATTCTGAACTCGGTGTAGGAAATAATAGATAAAGTTAATAAAACCATCACTACCCATTGCACTAAATTACTTCTATATATTTCATGCATACATTGACCATTAACTCCTCTAAAGGATTTTTTCTACCTTTCTACTTCATCCCTCATAAATAATTAAAATCTGTTGATATTTTGGATACATCACATCACCACTTTCCATTTTGGATGTCACTTCCCCGTGGATTGTGTAACACCCTGAGATTTTATGAGAAATATTTTTTTATGTCTTATGTTATACGCAACACTAAAGGAATCTTTCATAACACATAATACTGACTTGGCTTGCATTACACGCAATCGCGACCTTCCTTGATAGCGTGTGTAGTACGCAATACCAGGTTTCACTAAACAATGATATATTATTATGGAATAGATGTTATAAATAGTATTAACTAAATTTTAGATTTTATAACATTATTATTCATCTTACACATTTTCTAGAACAATGTAAGAGAAAAAAAATAATTTTTTCGGGTAAAATAAGTATTTTTCAAAAAATGCAGGTTTGCCGCCTTTTGATGGCGCACCCAAATTAAATCTAGTTTTTAACATGTTTATAAGTTCAATTTAAAGAAATAAAATTTTTCTTTGGAATCAGGATATAAAAATTTAATTTTGATAAATTTTTGATACTTTTCTGATAACTTTCATATTTTGATGAATAGTAAAAATACGCTAATTTTTAATTAAAAACAACTTTTTTCATTGAGATAATTTATATGGTTGAATTATAATATTGAATGGTTTTAATGTATAAATAGAATATATTTTTACCATTTAATATAATGTATGTCATTATCATTAATTTTTCAATTTAATTCATTGGTAAAAACATTTCAATCTTTGGCAATCTTTTAACTTCTAAAACCCATTTTCTTAACAACGAGATTAAATTTAAATTAATTACTGAAACTTATATTTTTTGAATTTTAAAAAATTGATTCCATATTTTGAATTAGTGGGTCCAAATTATGTTAATAGACTACTTTTTATTTTTGAGCATTATGAATAGTAACTACGGTAAATTTTATTTACCATAGTTAAAGGTAAATCGGGTAATTAAGGGTAAATATAAGATTATAAAATTACCCTAACACCGGCCAAAATACTATTGGATGAATACAAGTCGACCCATATCACATAAGGGATGGACTATATTTATTTCATGGACTTTTGACCATGAAATAATATAATTATTATTAAAACCATGGAAAGTAACAATTTGTCACTCTCTTAAATCTTATAAGTATAATAAATTTAATTTAGTGACAAACTTCATGAAAATTAGGATATAAATAGTCTCCAGAAATCTAATAAAATTATCTACATCATATGAATTTATGTAGAATTTTTAGGAATTAAATAAGTATCATTAATTATGACACAATAGTTATATTGAAATTATTTTATTAATTAAAATATCAAATAAATGGTTTTAAAAATATTAAAATAAATATTATATGAACTATTTAATGTGATCCACTAATTTTCTAGATACATATGACATTTTATAAATCTATTAAATCTTTTAGTTTGAACATATCTTTTGTATATATTTTATTTAAATTCAAATAAATGAATAGTGTCAAAATTCTCACTATTGTTATTTTATAAAAATAACATATTATAAAACTGTTTAAAAATCACAAAAATATTTAAAAATTATAAATTAAAATTAATATGGTCGAAAATGTCATAAAGTGTCAAATTATGGAAAATTCATAAGACATATGTAATTATTTATAATAATTTAAAATTTAGAATATTATTACCACAAATAAAATTAAATTGATAAATAATGATAAATCAAGTTGATAATGTTTAAAATAAATTCATAACATGTCTAAATTTTATTGGTTGATGATATTAAAACCCTATCTCATCTAATCTAAGGATATGAGTCATTTTTGGAAATTTTTATGTGGGGTTGGGATTTAATATAAACTAATATTTCTTATATTTCCAAAGGTTCCCCTCTCCTCCCTTATAAAAGGGCACCTCCTCCCTGCCCTCCTCACACCAATTTGAGCCTTCTAGCTCCGCCAAAACATGCCCATTCTACTTCCCCACTTCCTTAGAAACCTAATAGTGGTACTGGTATTCTCAAAAGACCAACTCTAGTGCCCTAAGAGAAAGTTTAAAGGAGGCACTTCGAGAAAGAGGTAATACCTTCTACTGTTTTCTTCAAGTTCCATTCTTCATCTACTCCCTATTATTTAGTTGTTTCATTATGAAGTAATAAAATCAGTATCCCTAATATACTGATATGTTATTATAAATATGAAACAAACCTATTTCACCTCTTATCCATCCTACGGAAAACAAAATCACTGCGCGTGCGTAGGTACGGAATACCGTCTCCACGCCGTGGTGTAATATGTTTTCCACCACCACCTTACATGGATGGGTATAATGGTGAAAATAAATAACTATATATGATTATTTTAAAGTGTTATTAATTCTGAAATATTATACATACACTTCAATACAATTCCACGATCATGGGAACGATATCGTTGCTCGTGCGTACGTATGACCTACTATCTCCACGATGTGATGCGACTCGTTCTATATGATCTTCGTTGAATAATGATTATATAAATGAATTGAATTAATGAATATGATATATATTAAAACGATACCATTCTGTAAATGATATATCTATATCCTATAAAGAGTAATAAGAATTTATTCGACAAAACACGCATAAGAACATAAAGCAATAAACACCCGAATAACAAGTAGCAATGAAATATTACTACTAAGAAGATAAAAATATGACCATATATGATATCATAAAAATGAATATGATTCTATAATAATTCAATTTAAATTATTTAAACCATATTACGGGAGGTTCAGATTCATACGAAGTATATCAGACCTAAGGTAAGGGAAAATCTCGCAATCTTAATTTTTATACGAGATTGTTTATACTTCAGAATTTACTGGGGAATATTTATCATCCAAATCGATGTTTCTTCAATATTTAATATTATTTATATCCTCATACTATTTTTTAAATCCAATTTTACCCTTCAATGAGTTTTTAGTAAAAGATATGAAAGGAATCTTTTGTCGTTTTTCGTACGTGGTACTTTTTGACTTTTCCGACCAAAGTACGAGAAGAATGTTTTTTTAACTGGTACGACATGAATGGATTTTTAGAACATTATTTCCATGAAGATTCCTTTAAAAGTTTTCGTGTTTATTTTTTTGAAACTTCTTTTAGTTTAAAATTATATGACATGTTAAGAAAGGAAAATGTTTTTGAAGTAGAAATGATATTTTCCTCAAGAATGGAGTTCAAGTGTTTTATCAAAAATTTTTTCCATATAAGATAATATAGGGTTATGGTTCTATCCCTATTTTTACATTGATTTGATTATGATATGATGGAATTAATTTTATGATGTCCTTTTATCTTATATGGATTATGTTTTGATGGCATGATGTTTAAGAATCCCATTTTTATTACATGGGTTATGCTATGATGTATGATTTATGTTGTGGAACACATAAGAATGGTCTCATTATGAGATGGGTGGGACCTATATCTCCCTCCAATGCATTGGGTAAAGGTTTATATCTCATGAGATGACATGGCTGGAACGACAGGTTAATCCTGTTCAGTGAAACAGGATGGAAACGAGGAGTGATCTCTGTTCAGAAATGGACTTCGTCCGCTAAGATAGTCTTGGCAATGAGTCTTGACTACTAAGAAATGATTCTCTATGATTATGTGTGTATGCCACAAAGTTTCATGTTTTAAGTTATGATTATAGGGATTACGTCTCACTACTATGATTTATCCCTTGTTATGAAATTATGATCTCTTTTGCAGGTTAAGATTTCCAAAATGTTATGTTCTTATGAATATGATGTGATTGATATTTCTTTTGTTTACCCTTACTGGGAATTTGAGCTTTCCCTTTTGTATGTTTTCTTTCCCTAGGTCAGGAAGAAGGTTATTACGTAGGATATGCCAAAAGGGACTCTAGATATGATGAAATAAATGGGAGACAATGTAGATGATTTATGAACCAGTTGATTATGTTTCCCAGTTTCTAAAGACACTATACCTATACGTTCCTGTCATGGTTTTGTTATATGTTGTAATAAGTGTTCTTCAATTTTGATGTAATAACAATTTATGTAAAGTGTGGGTCGTTATAGTTGGTATCAGAGGAATGGTATAGTCAGCCTTTGGAAACTAGGATGTGAAAGCCTTAGTAAGAAACCTAAGGATATGTCTAAGCATAGAACACAATCTTAGTGTTTAGAAATGGCCATGAAAAACCTATGATAAGATCTTAAGTGTGAAACTTTATTCTTGATTATGTGGTTTTCCTATTATAATTAGTGTGTCTCGCATTATTCTTCTTGGTTTTAGTCAATGGCCGGAACCCGAAGAAACCGTGTTAATGCGGAATGCAACGGGCAATGCAATGATTGTTCCCCTGAGCAACCAAACATTACGGGGGATGGAATGAAAAATCTTGTAGCCATGCTCACACAACTTTCTCATGCTATGAATCATGCAGGACTTCCAAACGAGCAAAGGAAGGAGCAACATTATGTTTAATCCTTCATGAGGTAGTGTCCACCCTCATTCAGCAAGTCAACTGATCTATTAGTTGCTGAAAAATGGATCAGTACTACTGAAAAGATATTTTCAGTTCTTCAATGTTCTGAATATGAAAAATTCATCTTATCAGTATATCATATGGAATGTGAAGCTGATTAATGGTGCAATCTTATCAATAATACGAGGCCAAGAGATGAAATTGAGTCCATGGAATGGGATGAGTTCAAGAACTTATTTTTCAATAAGTACATCCCTCTTATTCTTTGAACAAAGATGGAGAAAGAGTTTCTTGAACTGAAGCAAAAGGATGATGAATCTATTGGTACCAATGAAGAAAATTTTACAAGACTTTAAAGGTATGCTTCTGGGATTATTATTCAACCTGAGAGTAAGATCGATCGATTCTTTATTGGCTTAAAAACAAGTATTTGAAGGGTGTTAGCCATAAGGTACTTTAATAGCTACGAGGAAATCGTTCGATGTGCTCTCAAGGTTGATATGGAGATTGGAGTAACCCATCAGTCATATTTATTTGATAAGAAGAGGAAAATGGAATTCAACAGAAAATCAAAAGACCACACTGAAAAGAAGATGAGTTTTCCGTTATGCTCAATGTGTGGAAGGAAACATGGAGGGAGTTTTCTTAAAGAGACAAGTAAATGTTTCAAATGTATAAAGGAAGGTCGTCGGGCATTTGAATGCCGCAATGATGGGAAGAAGATGTCTAGTGATGCGAACAAAGAAAAGGCTACATAGAGTGCACCTTCTACACTTCAGTGTTACAAGTTCATGGAATTGGGGCATTTTGACAATCAATGCCCTAATCCAAGGGTTGTTGATGATGATCTACGTCAACAAACTCTTAAGGCTAAAGAAAAAGGAAAGTCACATGCAATTTCTATCAGGGATGTGGAGTATGAGAATGAAGTGGTGAAAGGTACACTTACCATCCAGTCTAAAGTAGAAAATGGTTTATTTCATTCTGGATCCACCCACTATTTTATTTTTGAATAATTTTCTAAGGGTATAACAGTATTACCTCAACAATTAGATGTTGAGTTAGCTGTGAAAACCCTTAATGGCACAACAGTCGCATCAAAAGTTTACAATTCTTCTCCAATTGAAGTTTGTGGGAAAGTGCTTCCTGCAGATCTTGTGATCCTTCCTATAGTGGAATTTGATGTGATTCTTGGCATGTATTGGCTTTCTTTATATGGATCTCATATCAATTTCCAACGAAGGGAAGTTATATTTCATATTCCAGATCAATCTATGATCGTCTATCGATGCAAGGATGAACATAACCTTCCAGTGGAAATTTATTCCATCTTTTGGGTCTTCATTCCACTAAATGAAGGTTATTTATCTCAAATGGTTGGAGAGAAACTCACGATTAAGAATACAAACATTTTATGGGAGTTTTATGATGTCTTTTCGGAGGAATTTCCAGGTCTTCCAGCAAATCGTGAAGTTGAGTTTTCAATAGAACTCGTACCGGGTGCTTTGCCTATTTCAAAGACACCCTATAGAATAGCCCCAATTGAGTTGCAGGAATTGAATAAGCAACTCCAAGAGAATATTGATAAGGTATTCATATTCCCTAATGCGTCACCTTGGGGAGCCCTTGTTCTGTTTGTTAAGAAGAAATATGGATCAATGAGACTCTGTATTGATTATCGAGAACTTAACAAGATCACTGTCAAGAACAAATATCCTCTCCCATGAATTGATGACTTATTTGACCAACTACGAGGAGCTCAATACTTTTCCAAGATTGATCATCATTCAGGGTATCATCAATTAAGGGTCAAAAGGGAGGATATACCAAAGACAGCTTTCTGTACAAGGTATGGACACTATGAATTTATAGTGATGCCATTTGGTCTTACTAATGCCCCTGCTATCTTCATGGATATAATGAATAGAGTCTTTAGAGACTATCTTGATCAGTTTATTATAGTCTTTAGAGAATATATTCTTGTCTATTCAAAGAGAAAGTAAGAACATGAAGATCACTTGAAAATTATATTGAAGACCCTGAGAAAGGAGAAGCTTTATTCCAAATTTACCAAGTGTGAATTTTGGCTTCAAAAAGTTTCATTTTTGGGTCACATAATCTCAAAAGAGGGGATATATAAGGATCCATAAAAAATAGAGTTTATTGAAATATGGTCGAGACCAACAACAGTAACTGAGATCCTAAGTTTTCTTGTTTTGGCTGGATATTACCGACGTTTTGTGGAAGATTTTTCAAGGTTATCTATCCCACTCACCAAGTTGACTCGGAAATGAGTTAAGTTTTTTTGGATAGAGGAATGTGATTAGAATTTCAAGGAGTTGAAAAGAAGGTTATCCAGTGCACCTGTGCTCACACTACCTTGGAGTGGAGAAAGGTTTGTGATCTACAATGATGCATCCAAGAAGGGACTAGGGTATGTTCTCATGCAAAATGATATGGTGATAGCTTATTCCTCACAACAGTTGAAAATTCATGAGAAAAATTACCCAACTCATGATTTGGAGTTAGCTGCGGTAATCTTTATATTAAATACTTGGAGGCATTATCTTTATGGTGAAAGGTGTGATATTTATACTGATCATAAAATTTTAAAGTATATTGTCACACAAAAGGAGCTGAATATTCGTCAAAGAAGATGGTTAAAGCTGATTAAGGATTATGACTGCTCAATTCATTATCACCATGGGAAAGAAAACAAGGCGGCAGACGCATTAAGTCGACAAGACCATGCTAGCTTATCCATGATGAGGATCACAAAAGATCCAATATGTATGGATTTACAAAGGATGGACCTTGGAATTATAATGGAAGGGGAAAAATCTTATCTTTCTCAAATGAATGTTCAACCATCTATACACGTGAATATTAAAGAGGCACAAAAAGAATATTTAGAGTTAAAAAATAAGGTGAGAAATGTTCCTGAATTCAACCTTGATTGTAATGGGATAATAAGGTTCAGGAATCGGGTTTGTGTTCCTCCCATCCCAGAATTAAAGAAGGAGCTTCTGGATGAGGCTCATCGTTCTTCATTCTCTATTCATCCTGGAAGCACGAAGATGTATAGGGACTTGAAAGAGTACTTCTGGTGGGATGGCATGAAAATAGATGTTGCTGAATATGTCTCTCGATGCTTGGTTTGTCAGCAAGTTAAAGCTGAGAGACAAAAGTCTAAGGGAATGTTACAACCATTACCCATACCAGAATGGAAATGGTAAAACATCACTATGGACTTTTTCCCCGGACATCCTAAAACATCCAAAGGCAATAATGCTATGTGGGTTATAGTTGATTGTCTAACGAAGTCGGCACACTTCATTGCTATTAGAGAAGATTTTTCTCTTGATCAGCTTGCAAGGATATATATAAAAGAAGTGGTAAGATTTCATGGAGTACCACTTTACATTATATCTGATCGGGATCCGAGGTTTACCTCGAAAATCTAGCGAAGTCTTCAGCATGCTCTAGATACAGAGTTGAGTTTTAGCAATGCTTACCATCCTCGGATAGACGGCCAGTCTGAGAGGAAAATTCAAACTTTAGAAGACATGTTGAGAGCTTGCTCTATGGATTTCAAAGGTGGTTGGGATCAACACCTATCTTTGGTGGAATTTTATTATAATAATAGCTTTCACTCTAGTATCCAGATGGCTCCTTATGAATCCCTCTATGGAAAGAAATGCAGAACTCCAACTTGCTGGGATGAAGTTGGGGAAAAAATCTATTAGGACCAGATCCTGTTGATGAGATGGCAGAAAAGGTCTGATCTATTCAACAACACATAAGAGCATCTCAAAGTCGACAAAAAATCTCTGCCGATAACCGAAGAAAAGACCTAGAGTTTGAAGTGGGTGATAAAGTGTTCTTACGAATATCTCCCTGGAAGAGGGTAATGAGATTTAGAAAGAAGGGAAAGTTGAGCCCTAGATATATCGGTCCTTTCAAAATACTTAATCTTGTTGGGAAGATATCTTACCGATTGGTGATTCCACCGAATCTCTCTCAAGTTCACGATGTGTTCCATGTATCTCTCCTAAGAAAGTACATACCCGATCCTTCATGTGTACTCAGCTCATAAGTTGTACCACTAGAGAAAGATCTTTCTTATGAAGAACAGCCAATAGAGATTCTGGATCATAGCAAAAAAGTCCTACGGAACAAGACCACTCGATTGGTAAATGTTTTATGGAGGAACCACCAATTAGAAGAAGTTACACGGGAACTTGAGGATATGATGAGGGAGAGGTATCCTCATCTGTTTGTAATGAAGTGACGAATTTCGAGGGCGAAATTAATTTTTAAGGGGGGTAGAATGTAACACCCTGAGATTTTATGAGAAGTATTTTTTTATGTCTTATGTTATACGCAACACCAAAGGAATCTTTCATAACACACAATAATGACTTGGCATGCATTACACGCAATCACAACCTTCCTCGATAGCGTGTGTAGTACACAATACCGGGATTCACTAAACAATTATATATTATTATGAACTAGCCGTTATGAATAGTATTAACTAAAGTTTGAATTTTATAACATTTTTATTCATCTTACACATTTTCTAGAACATGGTAAGAGAACAAAATAAATTTTTCGGGTAAAATAAGTATTTTTCAAAAAATGCAGTTTTGCCGCCTTTTGATGGCGCACCCACATTAAATCTAATTTTTGACATGTTTATAAGTTAAATTTGAAGAAATAAAATTCTTCTTTGGAATCAGGATATAAAAATTTACTTTGGATAAATTTTTGATACTTTTCTGATAACTTTCATATTTTGATAAATAGTAAAAATACGCTAATTTTTAATTAAAAACAACTTTTTTCATTGAGATAATTTATATGGTTAAATTATAATATTGAATGGTTTTAAAGTTTAAATAGAATATATTTTTACCATTTAATATAATTTATATCATTAGCATTAATTTCACATTAAATTAATAGGTAAAAACATTTCAATCTTTGGCAATGTTTTAACATCTAAAACCAGTTTTCTTAACAACGGGATTAATTTTAAATTAATTACGACAACTTATGTGTTTTGAATTTTAAAAAATGGATTCCATATTTGAAATAAGTGGGTCCAAATTATGTTAATAGGCTAATTTCTATCTTTGGGCATTATGAATAGTAACTACGGTAAATTTTATTTACCATAGTTAAAGGTAAATCGGGTAATTAAGGGTAAATATATGATTATAAAATTACACTAACACCTGCCAAAATCCTATTGGATGAATAAAAGTAGATCCATATCACCTAAGGGCCGGAATATATTTATTTCATGGACTTTTGACCATGAAATAATATAATTATTATTAAAACCATGGAAAGTGTCAATATGTCACTCTCTTAAATATTATAAGTATAATAATTTTAATTTAGTGATAAAGTTCATGAAACTTTGGATATAAATATTCTACAGAAATCTAATAACATTATCTACATCATATAAATTTATTTTGAATTTTTAATGATTAAATAGTTATCATTAATTATGACACAGTAGTGATGTTGAAATTATTTTATTAATTAAAATATCAAATAAATGGTTTTAAAAATATTCAAATAAATATTATATGAACTATTTAATGTGCTACACTAATTTTCTAGATACATATGACATTTTAGGAATCTATTAAAGCTTTTATTTCGAACATATCTTCTGTATATATTTTATTTAAATTCAAATAAATGAATAGTGTCAAAATTGACACTATTGTTATTTTATAAATATAAAATATTATAAAATTGTTTAAAAATCAGAAAAGTATTTAAAAATTAAAAATTATAATTTATATGGTCTAAAATGTCATAAATTGTCAAATTATGGAAAATTCATAAGACATATGTAATTATTTATAATAATTTAAAATTTAGAATATTATTACCACAAATAAAATCAAATTGATAAATAATGATAAATCAAGTTGATAAAGTTTAAAATAAATTCCTAACTTGTCTAAAAGTTATTGTTTGATGCTATTACAATCTTATCTCATCTATTCTTCGGATATGAGTCATTTTGGATGTTTTTAAGTGGGGTTGGGATTTAATATAAACTAATATTTTTTATATTTCCAAAGGTGCCCCTCTCCTCCCTTATAAAAGGGAACCTCCTCCCTCTCCTCCTCTCACCAATTTGAGCCTTCTATCTCGACCAAACCCTTCCCATTTTACTTCCCCACTTCCTTAGAAACTTACTAGAGGTATTGGTCTTCTCAAAAGACCAACTCTAGTGACCTAAGAGAATGTTTAATGGAGGCACTTCGAGAAAGAGGTAATACCTTCTACCGATTTCTTCAAGTTCCATTCTTATTCTACTCCCTCTTCTTTAGTTGTTTCATTATGAAGTAATAACATAAGTATCCCTCATATATTGATATATTATTATAAATATGAAACAACCCTATTTCACCTCTTATCCATCCTATGGTAAACAAAATCACCGCGCGTGCGTACGTATGGAATACCGTCTCCACGCCGTGGTGTAATATGTTTTCCACCACCACCTTACATGGATGGGTATAACGGTAAAAATAAATAACTATATATAATTATTGTAAATTGGTTTTAATTCCTAAATATTATACATACACTTCAATACAATTCCACGATCATTGGAACGATATCCTCGCTCGTGCATACGTACGGCCTACCGTCTCCACGATGTGATGGACTCGTTCTATATGATCTTCGTTGAATAAGGATTATATAAATGAATTTAATGAATGAATATGATATAAATTACACTAATACCATTCTGTAAATGATATATCTATATCCTATAAAGAGTAATAAGAATTTATTCGACAAAACATGCATAAGAACATAAAGCAATAAACACCCGAATAACAAGTAGCAATGAAATATTACTACTAATAAGATACAAATATGACCATATATGATATCATAACAATGAATATGATTCTATAATAAGTCAACTGACATTATTTAAGCCATATTACAGGAGGTTCGGATTCATACGAATCATATCATACCTAAGGTAAGAGAAAATCTCGCAATCTCAATTTTTATCCGAGATAGTTTATACTTCAGAATTTACTAGGGAATATTTATCATCCACATCCATGTTTCCTCAATTTGTAATATTATTTATATCCTCCTACAATTTTTTAAATCCAATTTTACCCTTCGGTGAGTTTTTAGTAAAAGAAATGAAAGGAATCTTTTGTCGTTTTTCGTATGAAGTACTTTTTGACTTTTC
Organism: Viscum album; assembly: GCA_963277665.1. Classification (NCBI taxonomy): domain Eukaryota; kingdom Viridiplantae; phylum Streptophyta; class Magnoliopsida; order Santalales; family Viscaceae; genus Viscum; species Viscum album. The sequence goes on from OY728129.1 coordinate 244,699,587, forward strand.
CGGCCAAAGTACGAGAAGAATGTTTTTTTAACTTCTTCGACATGAATGGATTTTTAGAAAATTATTTCCATGAGGATTCCTTTACAAGTTTTCAAGTTTATTTTTAATCAACTTCTTTTAGTTTAAAATTATATGACATTCTAAGAAAAGAAAATGTTTTTGAAGTAGAGAGGATATTTTCTTCAAGAATTGAGTTCAAGTGTTTTATCAAAAAAATTTCCCATCTAAGATAATATAGGGTTCTGGTTCTATCCCTATTTTTACATTTATTTGATTATGTTATGATGTAATTAATTTTATGATGTCATTTTATCTTATATGGATTATGTTTTGATGGCATGATGTTTAAGAATCCCACTTTTATTTCATGGGTTAAGCTATGATGTATGATTTATGATTTTGTGGCACACATAAGAATGGTTTCATTATGAGATGGGTGGGACCTATATCTCCCTCAAATTCATTGGGTAAAGATTCATATCTCATTAGATGACATGGCTGGAACGGAAGGTTAATCTGGTTCAGTGAAATAGGACGGAAACGAGGAGTGAACTCGGTTCAGAAATGGACTCTATCCACCAAGATAGTCTTGTTAATGAGTCTTGACTAATAAGAAATGATTCTCTATGATTATGTGTGTATGACACAAAGTTTCATGTTTTAAGTTATGATTATTGGGATTACGTTTCACTACTACGATTTATCCCATTTTATAAAATTATGATCTCTTTTGCAGGTTAAGATTTCCATAATGTTATGTTCTTATGAATATGATGTGATTGATATTTCTTTTGTTTACCCTTACTTGTAATTTGAGCTCACCCTTTTGTATGTTTTATTTCCCCAGGTCAGGAAGAAGGTTATTAAGTAGTATATGGAAAAAGGGACTCTAGATATGATTAAATAAATGGGAGACAATGTAGATGCCTTATGAACCAGTTATTTATGTTTTCCAGTTTCTAAAGACACTATACCTATACGGTCCTTTCATGGTTTTGTTATATTTTGTAATAAGTGTGCTTCAATTTTGAAGCAATAACAATGTATGTAAACTATGGGTCGTTATAGATTGTAACTCCCCATGAACCAAAAACACCTGAAAATCGGTTAATAGAATTTATACACATATAGGGATGGAAACCTCTAGAATACTCAAAAATAGGATTGTGGTTGATCCTTATGAATCAACATTTGATACATTATTTCAAAGCACTATACTGTTTTGGTGTGTGTTCCAACATCCCACCCAACTTCAACTATTCTGTCTATATGACTAAACGTTCTTTACCCATGTGTTGAGTCTTCTTATGATATCATGATTCTATAGACATGAACTTATTCATAGTTTTTGGTTTAAACACATTTTAAAAATTTTCTTCTTTTATTCTCCACTAATATTCCATTTTTAATTACTCTTTCATCGAGTAGGAATCTTATCACTTATCATATGATATTGCCTCTTCCTCTATTGGAGGGCTCTTTCAGTTTGCTTCACTTCTCACTATAACGAACCAAAGTTTTTCAATAGAAATTACTTGCTTATATTTATGTCATTAAATCACATGAAAGCACAAAATAATGGACTAATATGTGATAAGTGACCTTTAAACATAAGTTTGTCACTTTTGTGTTTGGAATTTTGAAAATACGGCATACACAGTTGTGTTCAAGATGTTTTTTGGAGTCTAATAAAATAAAAAAACATTTGGTGAATATTAACCTAACCTAATGAATAGTAACATACCCTTATGAATAGTGATATACCCTAATGAATAGTAACCTCACCTATGGTGGTATGAAAATAATATTCAAGTTGGTGGTATGATATAACTATATTTTAGAATAAGTTAATGAATATTTTAAAACTGGTTTTCATAATAAATTATTATTTTAATTAAGTATTAAAATAATCATATTTAGAAAATTATCTTTGAAAAATGGAATTCATTTTTGGATTCTACACGTCAAAAAATGGTTAGCATGAATTGTTCATATTTTTATGAAATACTTGAATTTTTTATAAATAGTAAAATACGGTAATTTACCATATATATAAATTATAAACTAAATAAACTATTCCTAGAATCATGGAGGATGTCACCACCCATGTTTAAAATTCACTTGACCCATTTACTATTCTTGGTCATGAAATATTTACTATTCTTTGTCTTATGACGAAATAATAAATTAAGGATTATAATATCATTAAATCCCTCCTCTCTTTCACTATAACCCCCCCATTCACTCCCTCTTCTCTCCACTCCTCTCAAGGTCCAAAAATTATCTAAATTCTTCCCAAACCTCTCCCCAAGGTCCTCCCCCACGTTCAAATGCTCTCAGACTTTTCAAAATACCAATACCTCTCCCCTTAAGAGGTTCTCAGAGGACGTCACAAGAGATAAATTCCTCTTTCCAAATTTCTTCTTTTCTTTTATGTTCCTTTATTTTTTATTTTATTTCCTCACCCCCCTTAAACATAATAGTATGATAAATCCAGTAACATAAATGTACTGTAATGTTTCATTCTAGTGGTATATTTCATTATCTTCTCCCTTTCCTCACCCTTTTATTTGAAATAAATGAAAGCACCATTTGAGATGTGCTAATTTATCACATTCAAGGACAACGGTTTATCAATTTCTATTATTATATTTAATTCTGGTCATCAAACCATTTGTGTTATGGTTGAACCAGATTATTATATATGTAATATATTATATATTTGGTTCTATAATTGTTTGGAACAAATGGAATTAAGTTATAATGAAAAACACATTCTTTGTAACCAAATCCACCGATTAACAAAAACGGTTATCACTAAGGTTATATATATAATAATTCGACATCACTGTAAGTAATCTAATTAAAATTAAAACCTTGTAATCTAATTTATATAAACTAAATAATGTAACTTCAATTCTGGACAACCACTTTCATCTTGTCTATAATCCAAACTTGAATATAAGTGAACCGATCTTTTAAAGCCAAGTAAACAAACGATCCCAGACAATGAAATTGAACCTTATAACTAATCAAAAAGGAACAGAATGAACTAAAAAGGGTTATAATAAATAAATTACATGTAGAAGAGGTTATTTAATTATGAATTAATAATCCTAATTAGTTTATTCAGGTCATTAATAACGAGTGGAAAACACCACCGGATTTGAGGTAAGGGATCCTCTTCTTTTCTCTCTTAATCAAGATTGTCCTCTATACAATGCCATTATACGTGTACTAGAAAAAGATGGGGTGTGTTTAAGAACCTCCCCATACTTCCTTCTAGATTTATAAGTGATGATAAACCCCATTTCTCTCTCATCAATCCCTCTTTGTCACACCCGAAACCATCATGATAAAATCCTAACGAATTCTACGTAAACCTACTTTGTTCTTTCGGGTTGCCTTATCTTTCTTTAAAAATTGTGTTATCTTATATATCTTTGAGAGTATTATGACTTCTGGTTAGTTGTACAATATTCTTATATCAAGACCCTTTAAACACATTCTTTCAGGGATATACATTATTTTGAAAGATTCCCTCCTTAGAACTTTCTGATAAGCCAACCTGTTTCAAGGGGACTTCCCAAATCTTTACCCAAATTTCAAGTGCACTATATCCTATATTTTAAAACACCATTTTATTTATAAAATCAGTATTTTTATTATTAAATCCTTCTTTGTTCAATTCTGGATTTATATAAAAGAATGTCCTCTTTTCTATTTGAAAAGCTCTAGAGTGTTTTCCTTAAAACTGCACAAGATTGTTTTAATGATAATGTTTCTAAAATACATTTTTTTATATGTTGTCACTTATATTTGGCACCACTTACTATGTTATATTACTATTTTACCCTATTAATTTCCATGTATGTTCTAATCCCTTCATTTCATGGACACTTCCATGATACGCCCATAAGATATGTTTTATGTCATGATTGTGGTACCCAATTCATTCCATGGGTAACCTTATGTTTATGTATGGTTGATTATGTATTATTATTTATGTGGAAATATTATTAATGTGGCTAGAATATTCATGAATATTTTGAGATGGGTGCGCCCAGATAGTGCTCCAATGCATTGGGTATGGATAAGTCTCATGAGATGTGATGTGAAACGGGATTGTCGGTTAGCCTTGACCCGTACTGAAATGGGAAACAGGATTGTCGGTTAGCCTTGACCCATACTGAAATGGGAAACAGGATTGGCAGTTATCCATGACCCATACTAAAGAAATGATTTAAGATTCTGCCACATTTTTATGATTCCATGTTTATATGATCCCATGCTTATATAAAATGATTTCATAAGTTTCATGCTTTGGATATCATTATGTCATGCCTCTTAACCCATGTCCTTGAGATGTATCCTTATGTTCTTTTCTTTACTAGGCATTTTTAGCTCATCCATTTGTTCATGTGTTCCCTAGGGTACCCTATGAAGATGTAAGAGCTCAAAGTAAGTTAGAAGCTCTTTATAGAGATTAAATAAAGTTGTTTTTTTCTAGTCCCATGTTTTATGTTATATGTACCTAGTATTCCAAGACACTAGACTTAACGATCCTTGGCTTGTACTCTGATGATTAATTATTCTTAAAATAATGAAATTTTATATGTAAAAGTCTTGGGTCTCTATAGTTGGTATCAGAGGATTTTCAAGTTATTTTTGGAGATTAGGAATAGAGAACCTTAGTGAGAACCTTAAGGATGAGACTAAGTATAAGAAAACAATCCTAAATTTTTGTGAGTATAGAGTAAGTGGTTTATCGAGAAAATACATCCCTATCTGGATACGAGCAGGTAGAGGCGGCTCTGGCACAAATGTATCTAGGTGTAAAACCCGAAAACAACGCTTTGAGCTAGACTCGAACGAGAACTGGTGCACGACAACGGGCCTTGATGCACTATTGGTTACGACACTCCTCAGGGATATGCTTTAGTAGATTCACGAGCTTAGTACAAACCATTATTAAGAGACAAAAAAATCCCATAAGAATATAAGTTGGGAAATAGATCAAGGATAACCTAGACATAAACCTAGGGAATCACAAGTTAGAATGTACTTCTTCTTTTCAAGTTTATCCTTTAATGTTCAAAGTTTCCTTTTTATTCTCAATATCTAAGTATTCAAGACCTTTAATTATACATTATTTTTTTAGTTAATGGCGGCAAATAGAAGAACACATTCCAATAACCAATGTGATAGGCAATGTGATGATTGCCCTAATGACATTCCTGATGTGATGGAAGCGGGTGCTCAAAACTTCATGGTAGTACTTGCTCAGCTGGCTCCAGTTATGAATAATAACTTGAATCAAGTGGAACTCCCCCCTCCTACAAGGAAAGAGAAAGTTTCCATAGAATCCTTCATATGGCAAAGGCCTCCCATGTTTAGCAGGTCTTCTGAACCCCTCCTCGCAGAACAATGGATTTACTCCATTGAAAATATTTTCTCTGTCCTCCAGTGCTTGGAAGAAGAGAATGTTGTACTGGAAATCTATCGTTTTGATGGGGAATCTGATCAGTGGTGGACACTGATCAAGAATATTATGTCCCAAGAATAAATTTATTCCATAGATTGAGAGGAATTCAAGAGGATATTTTTCAACCAATTTTTTGCTCTAACCCTCCATCTCAAGATGGAAAAGGAGTTCATTGGACTCAAGTAGAAGGAAGATGAGTCCATAGAGGTGTATGAAGCGAACATTACAAGGCTTTCAAGGTACGCCTCTGGATTTTTCATGAACACTGAAAGAAAGGTGGATCACTTCTTTAGCAGACTAAAGCTGAGTCTATGAAAAGTGTTGGCAATTAGAGACTTCGACAGCTATGAGGATATTGTTCTTTGTGCCTTTAAGGTTGAAATAGAGATTGGAGACCCTCGGTGGTCTCATGGGACTAGTGACAAGAATCAGAAAATGGAAAAAAACATGGGTGGTTCATCGAACAAATCCCATGATGGAAAGAAGCCTCACTTTCCCCTTTACAAGAATTGTGTGAAGAAGCATCTTGGTGACTATCTCAAGGGAACCAGGATTTGATTAAAATGTGGAATGTTTGGTCCTCTGTCCAAGAACTGCCAAAGGGATATGAATAATTTGTCTAATGTTGAAGAATAACAGAAGTTTCAGATCAACACTCAAGAAGAGAATCAATATAATTAAATGCTTTACATTAGTTCATCTAAGAATATTATTCTTTCATAGATGAGTCTCTGATCAAATTATGTGTAAATAACCTATAGTGGAGAAGAGGATGAGGAAGGATAGAAAGGTATGGGTTTGAAATTATCCCTAAATACCCTCATGGGGATGATAAAACATTACTAAAAGAAAAATAAACAAAACTTCTCTATTAAAATTGATATTTCCTTCAACCAAAAGTATATTGGATCACCAAATACGATTTGGTGATCCATATGAATATTTATATACAATGAACATGAATCTAATTGATGTTAAGAATATCATATCATCTCACAATCACACCAAAATTTTTGTGGTCTTCTTCAATAATTCAAGTGGATCTTATTTCTTCTAAAAAAACATACATCCATTAAATTCCTTTAAATAAAATGTTTCATTAAAATTGTAATGATACAAATGAAATGAATATTTATATGTCCCAATAATCATTATATTTTTTCACAACCTTAACCACACTACCCTTTCTAGAATTAATTCACTATAAATAATCCTTATCATAAATTATAAACCTCCATGCATATTTTTCAAGAAACCCTTAAATCTAAAATATAGTAAAAATTTTGATTATTGGTTTTAAGTAAAATAAACTGAGTTAAGACTTGAATATAAAGATATCATAAATTATATCCATAATTAAAACAATTACCCATGTGTATCAACCCATCATGATGGAAAAAACAATACACCTATAAACCACATGGCTCAATACCTATAAAACACCAAACATTCCCAAAAACTACTTCAAATGTTTCAAAAACACTTTGCCTTATGGATAAAATTCATAGTTATGAATTTTAAAAAGAGTAAGGATTATTCTTCCAACCAGATCATTGTGGAAAAAATTCATCACTCTACGATACTCCATGTTTTATTGAAATTACATCACTAGACTTGATGTGAATCAGCATTGTTCAAAATATGATTTAGAAAAAAGATTATACATTGAATCTAAGAAATAGACCACTAATGATACCTAGGTACTAAAGATTAAAATAGTTTATCATGTCGGGTACACCCTTAATAAAATACATCTAATTGGATACCCACCTAGGCCGATATATAGAAAGATAGAGATGAATTTCCTCAATTTCAATTACCCATCTTTTATTTACCTTATCTATATTTTACATTGTATTTTATCTCCCCATCAAAAGAAATATCTCTACTAGAATCAATTATCATTTACCCACTCTCCAAATAGACTTTGACATAATAGAATTCCATAATAATATATTTTATTCTAGATAACTAAATTAGTGAGTAAAAACTCACATTAAACTATAACTCTAACCATAGAACCATATATAACCTCTTGGTCCCCAAACATTCACCCTATTCCAAATGAAGCATGAAATTTAATATGTATGTAAATAACAAACATACAATATTACCAAAAAAATTCCTCTATAAAAGGTCTATTAATTAATGAAATTCAATAATCTTTATCAAATATCTATCGAAAAATTAATAAAATAAGGTCTAAAAACATTCTGATGAAAATTCATAATGGTTACCTACTAGAACCATTACATTATATCCACTATCCAATTCACTGGAATAAATCAACTACACTAGTAATTTCAAATATGATACTAATTACATCTATAATTTCACTTTCTATATATTCCTCTCACTTTTTTCACATATATTTAATTATTTTTATCAATTACTCATTACTAATAAAATCTTAAGAATATATTAAGTAATTATTTCTATATTATAATTGATTTAAAAAAATATTAAACATAAAACAAAAAATAATAAATTTTTTAACCTACTACACACCTAATAACACAAATAATTTATATTTAAATAATAAAATATATAACCTAATAAATCTAAAATGATTCAGGTCTACCAAGCCAAAAAAATAGTCAACATCATCATTAAATACAATAATGGAAAAACAACAATCATATCATGTGTGATCCTATATGGTCAAACATGAAGATATAATCCCAAAATAAAAATTAAAATTTTTCAACTATAATGATATGAAACCCAATAAATCTCTATATATGATGAAGGATACCCTTATACTAACCCGACTAGACCTAAATTACCAAAACAAACTATAATGTTCCAATCCAGAAATTATATTATATGAGAGTGAAATATCACATACCCAGAACATATTTCCCAATCACTAATGGATGAAAACTAGTGACAAGTGTCTATGTTTGTCATTATAGATTTATTTACCCTCTTCTTGAGATAAATAATTCCAATACATGATTCTGATGTAAATTTAGGATTTCCCATTTATAAATTAAAAATTCAAATAATAAGAACTATTAAATAATGGACTACATACTATACCTATGTACTAAATGAAAATTAACGAGTTATTTTATATAAAACCAAATATCACAACAATAAAATTAATATTATAATAAAAAATAGACATAACTCAAGTAAATAAAAAATACATATGTGGTTATGAGCTAAATAAATATCATGCCAATATTGGCATTCTATGCTCCAACTCCTCATAAATACTTGACCTAGTTATATAAATACATGTAAACTAGTCTCATGTATCCATGAATTCATCAAACCTATGTCCACAATTGTTTATGAAATGAAATAAATAAAATATTATATTCATCAAGATATATAAGTATTTTATGAGTACACAAATTAGTTGATTGATAAAAGTATCATCTCTAACATATCATATTATATATATTATTGAATTCCTTTTATGAGATGATATGTAATAGTATCATACAATAGGTATATAATTAATTAAATAAGTAACTCAAATAAGCATGATATATATTAATACTAATGAGAAATACAATAATAAACTATAAAACCTTTGTATAACATTCCTAGATGCCTAATTTTTCACTATGGGAACCCACTATATCAATATTGAGACAAAATTAGAGTCGATGGGCACCATTTCCCATATCAAATGGTATTTGTAACATCACCTTGTAACAAAACCACACGATACCTTTCCCATTTATGTATAAAAAAATAACATCGTATAAACCCAAAAATGAACTGTCTAGGAAATTTAAACTAAAAGAATATTATCAAAGATGTATAAAAATAAAAGCAAGGAAAGAAAAAAGACTTGTTTATCTCCAGTTCATAGTAATATCTGATAATTCAAATCATATCATAAAATACCAAATAATCAATTTATAAAAATATATTATAATAAAATTAAATCCATTTACTTTGATTTTATTTAATAAGGAAAACCATTTATTTTTCAGGGGTTTAAATAGAAATCCATTTCCCTATTTATACATTACAAATTTTTAGCATTTTACATGTACAAATAAGTGATATTATGATAGAGAAATGGGTTACCATTCCTCGGTATATAATCACTCAAAAATAGGAAAAAAATCTCACTTAGGTGGATATTGATCAATTTAATAGATGTAACTTTATTAAAGCTTATAAATCCTTTAAAACTCAATCCTACCCCATATATATCCATCCTGTCTAAGAGGAACACATAGTAGGCATTCAAAAAGAGACCTCACCAAAATTTATGAGACCTTTATAACTTCTTTATACTCATTTCCATATCAAAATTTCATCAAAAAAATAGTCACATATTAACATGTCAAGAGTGAAAAGTTCATCATTCTCCAAAACACCCCATTTCATGGCCAATATCATAGGAAAACTCTCATCCAACAACCATAATACAATATTACCCTTGGAAGGGTACACTCATCAGGAAAAATATATCAAAAGAAACCTCACACAAATAATTTCATCATAGAAAATACAATATTAAACCAATTTACCCACTTTAACTTATAAATTTCAATATATCCAAACCCATTACACACAAATGAAATTTAAAAATATATATAATTTCAAACACCATTCCACTAAAAACCAAAAGGATATAAAATTTTCATATGAAGATCATGAACCTCTCTTGGGTTTTATATTAGTTAAAATTTAATAATCACCCATTGGTATAATAAACACATGCGACTAAGATCATACCACACTATAATTGGAATATTTTTTTTCTATGATATGTTATTAAATCATAGAAAAATAATCGAAGAATTATTGAACAAGTCATTGGTCACACACACCCATGTAGCTTGGCTTATCAATGTAGCATGCATAAATCTGTTTATAAACAAATAGATAATTAAAGTAACCACATACCATATACTATCATAAGTAGGAAAATCTATAACAAATATATGATTCATCCTTGAATGAAGGAAATTATATCAGTAAAAAACCACATAATTAGATATTTATTGTATATTAGTATGAAACAATGAAAAAATAAGAAGTATAAGGATGTGAAATACTAGACTCATTGTTTGATGAATCCTTCTCTAGACATATTTATGATCAGTAAAATAATGAAGAAGGTAAAAGAAGAAGAAATATATCCCCAGTTGAAGTTATAACCACATAGGTTTCATGGTTTAACTATTTAATGAAATGATATAGTGGGAGTGTTCTTTTAATTAAAAACAATATATTTTATGTTATTTAAAAACATCATTCCTTGGATTATGAGGTACTTAGTACACTTTTACTAGGTACTCGGTGGAAATTGAATCACTTATTTTTAATTACACCTTACTCTTAAACATCAATTGAAACTATATTTTAGCATCGATACATCCAAAATTTTGTAAAACTATCCCCAATCCTATCCCTCAACAAAAAAAATCCAAGTTTAATATCACCTAAAAAATAATCCCTACTTCTGATGAACTCTAGTGTGGTTTAATTTGATTGTACAATTATAATATGACATGTTTTAAAATAAAATCATCAATATAAGACTTATTAAACTTGATAAATAATCGTAAAGTTTATCAAGACCAGATTCAATTAGTTGAATAAAATATTGAATCTCATCCTTAGTCTCCAATCAATCCAAGTATATCAGACATCTTTTCCTAATACCAAATTCCTCACCGATGCCTCTAACTCAAATCCTCAATAACTATTATTCAGATTCTATGTTTCGTGTCAAACAAATATCATATTCCATTACATATGAACATTTATGACAAGAGACAACAGATGCACCATCTTAAAACTTCCTCATAAAGGCACTAGCATCCTAATCACCAAGACAACAATATATTCATGCATAAATATTGATGAGATAAAACCGATACATTCATGTATGGAATCCTTGGGTTTATAATCCATTAAATATATTGGGAACACTATATACCTTGTGATTACATGGATATATAGTAAAGATACAAGCCCAATGGGTGAATCATGCACACAAACCATGTATGAAATATAACAATGTGTGTACTACTTCTCTTAGTACTATTTAATATATTTATTTCCCCATTAGTCATATTTTGATATTTAAATATTCCATTATGATTATTTTAAAAGAATTTCGTGATAGTGGGATCCAATTAAATATAATTTTACATTTCTAGGAGGATTAGGTTTTTTTTGTAGATGTTATCCCTATAGAGAATATGAATAGATATTGATAATGATTTAGAGAAACTGTGGGAATGGTAAACCCTCTAAAAACACTCAAATACAGAAGGAAAAGACCATTACATACATTCCTATGTTCAATAATCTATAGTGGTTCCCTCATAGATAATGGAAGGGTCGGAAATTCATTATTTTTTCCAAGTCCTTGTTAGTGATCTCATTATTATAGAGAAGTCCAAAGGCACTTATAGATAGATATGGATGTAAAGAAAATTTCCCTTATTCCCATTCCTTCAATGTTCATATTTCATACATGTATTATGGATAAGAGGGCGTGGATTCTTTTTTTTATCTCATTTTATTCTATAATATCCATCACTAGTTTACATTGTGCATGGTAGGTCCCCTATCTTCCATATACTACCCCATTAGTGGTCATACGATATGGAGATTCAGATGATTTTAGAGGATTCATCATGGCCCTATCACTACATTCTTGACATCTATGAATATGAGGTGAGCGCAGTATAATCCAAGGATGGGGTAGTCCCTCAAGTTAGCATCATTTCTGATGTATGGATCATCCCATAGGGGGATAGAGCAAATACCCATAGAGATATGGGGTGTGGGTTATCCTTGTTAAGAAATAGTTTCATAGATATTTATTCATGCTATGGGATATACATCACATTAATAGTTATAATAATAACATAAATTGACCTTATTATTTGATCCATCATGAAGATATATTTGGGATTAATAACTTCTTCAGTCTATTGTTTCACTTCTAGAATGCATGGGTCCCTCATTATTATTATATAATGGTGTCCTTTTGGTTTTGGTTTTTTAACAATAGGTATAGTTCATATTCTTGGGTATTTTTAGTTTACGATGTGCTTCATATTAGCCATTTTAATTCTACCATAGTAGAGCATATCTATATAGACAGGATACACATTTTTATTGGTTGATCTTCCCATTAGACCATATATAAATCATATGACTCACTTTTTGTTCATATTATTCTATATGTGGTTTTTTCCTCATATATGATAAGTTAGGGAAATCCTCCATAAAATAGATTGTGGGTCACCCATATACGGGATCCATAACTCCCTCGACCAAAATGTTTATATTTGAAAGAGGCATGTGTCTCCAATTTTAATCATTATTCTAGAAGTTTATTTTGATACTATTATATTTAGATGACAAAATTTTTAGATTAGCATGTTCCTCTATGAATAATTATTTTTTGGTCTGCCTTCTTTACCACCCATTTGGTTAAGTGAGAAGTGATATTTTTTCATGCAATATAGATCATGGTTCGATGATCCCCACCACCTTTATCATGGGATCTTACATATTAGTTCTCCGGGGTATAATGTGGGGATTTGGTTTATAGTCTTTTAATATATACAAATTATTCTTTGATTTTACCAATCATAAATGAGAATGGAGGTGGAGTTTATTTCTAGAATCCTTTCTCAATGGAGTGTGTAGACTATCTTGGTATATTTTATTACACTAAGATATTATTAAAGGATATTATTAGGAAGAGAAGACAAAAATTCATCCCTATATTATGTTTCCCCCCCATTCCATATATTTTTTGGCTGTATAACTCATCCCATACATGAGTTATCATGTATCCTATTGATTTTTTTGGGAATCCTTCTCATAATATTTATAATCACCACTTTATGGGCACTATAGACATACATAATTTTTCTATAAAGATGATGTATAGGATGGTGGGGGTGGTTTTGTGGGTGTATCGTTGGTGGAGGCGAAGCATAGTAGAGAATAATACCGTGTTGTTGGAAATGATCAAGTTAACATTTTTATGATGCAGTGATCACTCTTAAATTTTTTTAAAGTTATTATTTATCTACCAATTTTGGGTCACTTATTTCTAACTTTTGAATGAACAATTATATTGTATTGCGGTTGAGATATTTAGAACATAATATATATATGATTGATTTCTATTTCATATGTGTATCTTATGTTGTTATGAATACTTTGGGTGGATGGAGATGTATATTTACTACATTTTTAATAGTCTACGACCTCCCATGAATTAATTATGTCTTATGGATACTAGTCACCATCCCCTAACTAGTGGCGGTGATCATAGGGTGGAACACTTGGCTAACCACTGAACCATATGGTATTATACTTGGTTGTACATGTATTCACCTTTCTCTAAACCTTCACCCGAATCTATACTTTAATTCCAAGATCAATAATAATTCATTAAACCACCCTAATTTCTATCAACCAATATCAAAATTAATGTTCAAATATTATATTAAGAAACACCACTAGCTCTATATAAACTTGATCTTATATTAATTTGATTCCACCAATATAAATGAATATTGTTCATTACAGTCACTAATAATACATGAACAACCATATAACTTAATGTTATTCCAATATTATGGTGGCCTTACATACTTCCCAAAATTAAAATTACACACCAAAAAATATGCCTACAACTACTCTCAATCCTAATTTTTATCCCAAAAATCTAGATCTCATGCTATTTATAACAACCTTATAAGAAGAACCAAACCTCTATATTGAAAAACCACTAACACAAGGTGAATCATTATGTTAATAAAGGATAAAGAAAATATCAAATCTAATTATAAAAAATTTAACGTTGAAATTTATTTTAAAATCACCTGAACGTTATTCTATAAATTATAGTAAAATTTCAATATGAGGGGTCTGTGCATCGCAGAATCCACATAACCTATTAAAAAAATTAATCCCATAAAGAGGATGTGGAAATGTTTTATTTTTAATACCATAAAAACACCATGAAAATAAAAATACAATATTATGAATAAATAATTTTAAATTCTCAAAACTAAAATACATCCACACCAAGATCCTTGGCCATATAATGTTCTAAAATAAAAAATAATTCAATAAATAAATCACCACAATGATCTAAATTAAACATTTCATAAGGTGATATAATGAAACTTCTTATTCCTTAAGGAATTTAGTCAATATCCCTCTAGTACTCATAATGTTTTATCCCAAAAAATCCAACTTAAATTCAATATGAATGAACCCATGATAACTGAATTTTTTTCTTATAAGTGTGTGAGTACAACAACACAATTCAGTCATCTAGATAGTTTATCACACAATAAAGAATCCAACTAATAAAAATTCATATGAATTATTTAAGGAATATAACCTTTTGAAACCAAATTCTTGAACAACGCATGAAATTACAATAAAAAAAATAATCCCCATGATTCATAATATAATGAAATGTTATTATGAGTTAGATATATTAGGATAAATGCAGTTATAAGGATTTTGGAATCTGATAAATTTCAAAATTAGTTCATTGATCCAATGGGTATATTTTTTATATATGTTTTAGGGATTAATGTCGATGTTTTGGAGGTGGTACAGTGGGAATAGAAAAATTATAAAGGTAATATTTTTGAAGAGGGTTTAGGATTGAGCCTTGTTGGGGGTAGAACAGAGCTTACTAGACTCATAGTGGATACCCAATCGAATTCTAGTCAGACAGATTGAGGATAATTTCTACAGTACATACAGTTGAGATCCTGGTGGTATCCCACTATTATGTGCACCATTTGGATTCTTGTGAGGTTTTATTGAGTGTGTTTTAGTGTCCCCAACACCCCATTTATTGTATAATGATTTTGGGTCTTTATATGGGTTCCTTTAAAATCATTTTGGGTTATTTGAAGGGGTTATTGAATATAAAGGGAGAGTTTCTATATTGCATATCCCTCTCATTCATTCTTCTATAATGATCTAGGTTACATCTAGTGTTATATTCATGTTGAGTCATGTTAGGATCTCCCTCTCCTCACATACTATTTCCTTATCTTTATCGTTACCTAGGATTTAACTTGTTAAAGTTACAAATTCATGTTAGAATGAGCTATCTTGATATATTAGATCTTGTTGGGAAACTTCCAGTGGAATGTACTATATTCCAGGCATTAAATCAAACAGATTAACTATAGTAATGATGAATAAATATAGTATATATTACCAATGACACTTAAAATAGTAACATATTACTATAGACTCTAATATGGTCACCATAAAAGAGTAAACTTCCACTGGCACTAGGGTAATATACCTCAACAAACTTACCTTCAGCAATAATGTATCATAATGGACTTATAATATATACTTAAAACTATACCAACCTGTTTTACAGTAGGACCATATTTCTTGATTAGATTATTTTGTGACAGGGTTTTGAAACATTTACATTTTTTCAAATAGTCTTACGCCCAATATAATGATTATTCCCAAACCACATAAATTTCATGTCATGTGATATTAAGGTTTTATTCTCCCTCTTACTCTTTTTGTAGATTCATTTTTCACTAAAGCTCCCATAATTTTTCTAGAATGTTATTTAAAATTTTACTAGAATATGAGAAAATACAATCGATTTCAAGGATACTTATTATATAGTCACTACTCGATATTAAAGTATAAATAATTCACCCCTCACTCATTATTTTGATAGAGGAAAAATATTCTCAATGAGTTATCATAGGTATTTTGACAATTATTCATAAAATTAAATATCTATTGGATATTTATTAATAGGTATTTTTTATATGAAAGTTGGAGGAATTCTATGAACCATTCACATGATTTTGTTTGTAGTTGTGGCGTCACAACACCACTTAGTGAGTTTTTGGAGTTTATGTATAATTATATAATTATAAGGAATTAATTAAAAGTTAATATAATTATTCATATGATGGTTATGGATTGAGATATGGGTTGGGTTCTCAAGTTGGAAATATGATAACTCAGTTTTATTTAGGAATGCATGTATACAAGAGTTAAGTCAAAATATAAAGTTTGTGGTTACTTGAATATTCAATAATATATTTTTATTGTAAATGTGATGTCATCCACTTGTATAGGCATTCAAGTTCAAGAAATAGAATTAGGTCGTGTGAGGCTTTAATGATTACATGTTTGG
Organism: Viscum album; assembly: GCA_963277665.1. Lineage (NCBI taxonomy): Eukaryota > Viridiplantae > Streptophyta > Magnoliopsida > Santalales > Viscaceae > Viscum > Viscum album. Next base: position 244,716,233 of record OY728129.1, read on the forward strand.
TTAAATGGTGACTTCATTGATTACTATGAGAGTTACACTTGAGGTTGGTAAATTTTTAGGAATGGTAAAAAAAATATAAAATAGGGGAGATAGTTCTATTAACATGAAATAAACCCTTGATGAATCTTTGGGATCAGGAAAAATTGTTAATATCCTTGGTAAATGTTTGAAAAAAAATAAAAGAGCTTCAAATTATCATGTTATAGTTTGAGGTTGTATGGTGGGTTTTTGGGAACATCACTTTAAGGGATGGTTAGAGTCTTCATAATTTTTATCATGTAAGATAATCCTATTGAGTATTGGTATACCTTTTCAAAACTCTAATCCTATATTCATGAATGGATTTGGTTCTTTATAATGGTTCCACCTAATGGATCCAATCATTAAAGGAGTGAGATAATTATATTTTTTATTTTTTGGTTGCCCTTTTTATAGACTATAATTGTTACCATGATTGGGGTCTTGATTTAATTATTGCGATGTATTATGTTCTTGGGTAAGTAAAATACCGAGATAATGCTTGTGGGTTTGGTAGGGTGATGGGTCCTCCAATGTGTATAGGTGAATGGGTGGGCCTAATGAAAAGATTTAGATGTTGTAACCAATATAAAAGAAGGTATAAAATGGTTTATGTTTTGAGTGATGCTTTGGTTTACCTAAAATTAAAAAATATTGATAAAAAATTTGTCTTCTATAATCCCTATAGAGATGATGCGAAGAGATTGGTTTTGATTGGTAAGGTTTTTAGTATGATACTAGGAAACTCAGTAAGATAAATAATCTTGATATGGTGGAATGTATGGTCAATTTAGCATATAATTGCCTATGAGTTAAAAAATTTCATGGATGGGTGTGACACTATGATCTATATAGTGAGGAATATGTTATGGGTAAGGATTTATTAGTCATGGAATATGAAATATGGTGTTGTGAAGAAAAATATAGGACCCATTGGATGTGTAAAATGGAATAATAGAGTTTGTAACTATCCTTTGTACTCCATGTTCAATTGTTTTGTTATCCTAAAATATATTTAATATACCAGCAAAGCCAGCCAGAAGCAATGCTTCTGACTATTTATTAATAAAGAAAAATAGAAAAGAGGAGACAGGCGGGGTCAAACAAATGGACTTTCCCTCATCCATCAAAGCACAAAACAAGAGATCATAATAGGACATATCATTCCCAAAATCAGAGTCATCAGTAGTTTCCCATTCAAGTTGGGACTTACCCTAATTAAGGATCTTAAGAATATCAGAATTAAACTTCCTGATAGCTTAAAAAGATCGAGTACACATAGTGTAGGGTATATTAGAGTAGTCCTTCCTCAGCCTTCGCTTCGAGGGGGTAGGAGTGCAGTCTACCGCCCCTTTTCCATACATGAGTGCATCTTTGAAAGAAGTAGGACCACTACTATCCGCTGAAATCCCCCCCTCCTCCAAAATTTCACCCCACTTTCCAGTTATCCTAGAGGAATTCAAGAGATTATGAATCTTCTGATGACAATCAAACTGTTGACTAGTATTAAGATCCATCTCACAAGTCTCATCACATCATAATCCTTCACCAGGACCATAAATGCAAGAAGGAGACCCTACAACAGAGGTAGTATTTTTTCTAGTCCCAATAGATCCAGTGGTAGTAACAACATGACCATCCGTGGGTGCCCTCCCCTTGGAAACATCAACCTGAGCACTAGAGGGACCACACATCGGGTATGCCGAGTTTTACCGAAACTTAGAAGGACCACTTTTTTCTCTCAACAATGACAAATCCACCATCAGTCCCTTCCCTTTCGAAGTTAGCTGATATTCCTCTACAGACACATCAACCTTATTGGAAGATTACTTGATGTTAAGACCAAGGGGCTATGCACATACACATCATTCCACTTTTATTTCCTTCTACAGAGATTGGATGGGTGACCCTTCATCCCATAGTTCTCACAGGAATTGTGTCTCCGACATAGTTCAAAATAATGGCTAACCACCATACATTCATTACAAAAAGAGGCTTTCTTTCATACTCAACATCAATTTGAATGTCATCCATAGGAGTGGAAATGGTTACCTTGTCAATCGGGCTAAAGCTATGATAAATCTCCACAAACATCATAGAAAAGTGTCAAAAAGGAACATTTTATGTCTCCTTGTCAAGTCGTATAGGCGTCCCAATTTCCATGACAATATCACACGGGATCTTGGGGTGCCAGAGGACCCAATTAAGACCATGAAGACGAACCCATGCCTGAGAAAAAGCATTCCTTGCACGCGAAGCATTGAAGTACAGATACCATTCATGAAGGTGGAGCCATCCAGGCTTCAAGGAAAGAGATCCAATGCTCCATGCATGCATTTTAGAAGCATTTGAAGGAAAAATGTAGTGAAAGAAACCACGCCCTAGAGATACAAACCTCCCATCAGAGAAACTCCACACACAAGAGATTCATCAGACCAAATCATCAAACCTCCAGGATTTCTAACCCTTAGGCAAAACATGGAGTGGAATCAGAGAGGTTTTTCCAATTGCAATACTTTCAGCAAAGAAATCAGGACTGGCCTCAACATGAGCTGATGACCCTTTTTGACGAATTATTCCAGAACACGAATAATTGAGAGACACATATGTAAACTTTATACCATCATCAGTATTATTCCTCCGCCAAGCTAGCTCGGAGGGAAACATAATAGCGGCCGGTTTTTTGGTGCCAGCACAACCATCCGAGGGAAACACATTCTTAACTAGTAGTTTGAATTCCCGACCCCGTTCAAAACCATCTAAAGGCAGCAGCAACCTTGGATCGAACTTCCAACCCTGCACGCCTCCGTCGCTGAAAAAAACATGAAAGGAATTTCTGGATTTGATGTCAACGCCTCCATCCCACAATCCACTGCCATGATGACCACGGATAACACACTCTGGTACAAATCCATCCACCAACTTCATTCAGGGCGACACACCATCCTTCTGAGCAACAGACCAAACGTCAACATTTTGAGCAGCATCAGACCAAGACTTCGGAAGACTTACCGAAGCTGCATGACCCTCGAGATGCTACAGACCTTCCTTCCCAAGAGATCTGACCTCACCAACTCCAAGAACGACACCAAGAATGTGGGGAAACAACATCATAAACCCTAGGGAACTAGCAGACCGCCATCGCCGTGGAGCTCCCGCACCCCCGACCCACCATCTGAGTCACTATGTACACAGGTCCTAAACTTGATTTAATATAATGTGGATGCATTTCCATGTATATAATTAAATAGTATATCATATACATGGGAATCGAAGATAACACTAGGGGTGAATTTTAGAAAATTTTAAGAAAGTGTTTGATTGAATGGTTTTGTTACCTGGGCTCCTTGCTTGTGAATAGCTTAGATAGATTAGTTTTGTAACTAACATCCCTCTCTAGTTTGGGTCTTGTTTGGTTGGTTTTGTTACTATCTCTCATATTTTTTCTATTTATTGGATGTTCTGATTATGTTACTAAGGCCTCTTATTAATTCATAGATTAGCTAGAGTATTTGTGTTACATGGGTCCCTTTCTAGTCTATGGCTTGGATAGAGTAGTTGTGTTTCTGAGAATTCCTGATAGTCTGTGTCTTATTCAAACTAGTCATAGGTTTGGAATAATTTGTAGACTATAACAAATCATTGAGTATTTTAGGCATGTTTTTTTTGGAAAAGGTCCCTCAACCAAAAGACCAAGGAAATTATTCATAAAAGATAAAAAAGTTAAAACAGGAAAAAACACGAGATCTTATTACAATAAGCCTCATAAAGAGGGAGCAGATCCTTAGGAAGGGTATCCGACCAGGTAATAGGCCCACCAACTCCCATGTTCGCTAGACCATTTCAAACTATAATGAACCCAAATTATTGCATTTATGATGAGTGTTAACAGTTTATTTACTTACTCATTCATACACTATTATATTCTGGTATGTATTATGGGTACGAATGGTAGTGGCCTACTATGTATTCCTTATCAAACATATTGTAACGCCTCGAACTAAGAATCCCAGAGTTGGTGCATTATTACGTATCATTGGGAAGATCACAAAAGATCATGTCTTGAAAGACCAATTAGTTTAGTAGCCTTTGAATTACTAGAAACATTCATAAGGTTCATATTACATCATAAAATAGAAATCTACAACAACATTGTTTCCATAGACATCATTGAGATCCCATAGACTATCCCTGCAGGTCAGTCATAATATACTTCTTCGCATCCTAGGAAAAATAAAACATCGAAAGGGGTGAGCTCAGACGCTCAGTAAAGATAACAATATAACGAAAACATTCATAAATATTCATAAACATTTAAGGCAATGTATAAAACTAAAAAAGAGAATTTTCAACCAAAACTGCATCAAAATATGGAAAATATAAATCCAAATAATTCCATTTACATACTCACATGGATATTCTACTAGTTGAATAATCACATGCAATATCACTAGCCACTTTCATAATGATGGAATGCATAATGCCAGACTTCATAACCATATAGTCAAGGCCTTGTGCCAAGACTAAAAATAAGATTTTGTCAAGGCCTTGTTCCAGGACACTAGTTTGTCTCATGAGACCTACCGATGCATCGAGGAGCTATAACGGGCTCCACCCGTCACTTACAAAGTCCAATGCATTCCTCATATGAAAAGTTTTAAACATAACGTAAACATTCGTATTAAAACTAGAATATGAAATGTCAATACTTTATCCATAAACCATGAATGGTACAAAAATGACACATCCATAGTAAAACATATCACAAAACCTTCAATAAAAAATGGAATATTTTAATTATAATAAATAATCTTCAAACACGATTAAAATCCATTAAAGGATATTGACAAAGATGAAATCAAAACTGTTTGAGAGAAATATCTCCTTAATTTTTTTTGAAATAATTTAAAGTTACATAATTATAAAAGAAAAAATTTATTTTTAAAATATTCTTATAAGCATGTAAGGAAAGATTCGACGATGTTATAACGGTGGAATATAGCCGCACCCGCCGTATAAGTTAAAAAAACATTCTTACGTTAATTTTGTCGAAAAGGTCATAAAGTAACTTGTTTGAAAAACGATAGAAAGATTCTTTTAAAGAAATTTAATAAAAAGCCAAAAAAGGGTATAAATGACTTTAACCCATAGTCTAGTAAATTGTAAAAATGTTTTCGAATATATTTTTAAGAAACATGGATGTGTAAGATAAAGAGGTCCCAATAGATACTTACGTAAAAACAATCTCGGATAATAAAAAGATTGTGAAATTAACCCTTACGTAGTTCTTTTACTTGGTCTAGGGTAGGTTAACCTTCTATATATTGGTAAAATCATTATTATTAAATTATAAAAGAACAATATAAATTAATTTTATTTCATATATGATCTTTTAATATTGTTTTGTTAATGATATTCCAGTAGCATCATCGTTTTGGGTGTTAACTGATTCATTTTCCTTTATATGCTTAGTTATGTATGTAATGTTTGTTGAGTATATGATGTATATTATTCAAATTCATAATGATATTAAGTCTTTATAAATTATTTTTAATCATCAAATGAAAATTAGTCTTGAATGGATACGATGGGGAATGAATCTCATCGCGTTCATGGAGACGGTAATCCATATGTACGCACGAGCGACAATATCATTCTTTTGAAATTAAAATCATATATAATTGGATGGTATATCATATATACAGAACCATTATCATGTTATATTTATTATTTACATCATTTATATATCATTATTATACCCATATGAATAATAATGTATTGAGTAACAACTATACCACGACGTGGAAACGGTAAGCCGTACGTACGTGTGTATGGTGACATCTCATTCAAAGGATGGATAGAATAATTAATATGGTTGTGAAATAGTTATAATAACATCACAGTATATATAAGATACTGGATTTATTATTTTACAATGGAAATAACAAAGAAAGAAGAAGTGGAAGAACAAAAAACATGAAAGAGGTGGTGGGACATTTACCTCTTCTTCGGGTTCTTCCTTTTGATTTGATTAAAAGGGATCCATAGGTTGGATTTATGACTGAAAGAAGGAATCTAGGATGAAGGGAGTACATTTGAGATGTTATCTGGTCAGGTTATGGCCAAGCCAAATGGATTTGAATGTGTGAATTAGAGAGAAGGGGAAGTGCCCTTTTATAAGAGGGGTTAAGGGCACCTTAGGGAAAGCTAGAAATATTATTTTATAATAAAATCATTTTCAGTTTATAATGACTCATAAATGAATTATTCAAAGTATAAGGTGGGTATGGATCTAAAAACTCTAAACCAATAGATTTTAGACAGTTTTGGGTCACTATATTAACCTTATCTTTTAGATTTAACTCTTAGTTAAATAGTTTGTCATTTACCATGTCTCTTGGTATTTTTATATTATATGGTTAATAAACTTACTATAAACTTTCAAGAGAACCCAAAGTGGTTCATTAATGATAAAAAAATAATTATATTAGTCTTTTGGCCTAACCTTAGATTTTTAGGATTGTTATATCAACCAATAATATTATATTTTTTTTAAATACTCATTTATGTCAATTTTAACATTATTTAATAATTGATTTTTTTTAAAGTCCTAAAAACTTTATTACTTCAAAATAAATACATTTAATCAACCCTACCATGTTTTATTAACCTAAAAAATTAGTTCAATTCATTAAAATTTTCAAATTATATTTATTTATATATTTATAATATCAATTATTTTAATCTTTCATTAATACTGTAATTACTGCATCACCGTTGTGTCATAAATAAATTTAATTATTTAATGTCTAAAAATTATATATAAACTACAATTATGTAGGAAATCATTTTATCTTTCTGATTAATATTTATAGTCGAATTTATATTGTGTGTAACCATATATTAGAAATGGTTTAGTTATTAAACTTTGAATTCAACTCTTTTAACTCTTCAAAAAATAGAATAATAATAAATGTCCTAATCTAATACAATTGGATCAAAGAGGTTAATATTTTATTCCTAAGGTTGTTTTTGGTTTAATTATACTTATCCAATAGAATTAGGACATGTTTTAGGTTAATAATAATATCATTTTTACCCTTAATTACCCTATTTACTTTTAACCGTAGTAAATAAAAGTAAAAAGTTGTTATTCACCAAAAATTATTTTCATCTTTTTGAACCAAATTTTACTTGATGATATCAACCGTGTCTCTTGGAGTTTTGAAATTAAACTCACAGAACGTTAAAATTATGTTTTATGTAAATTTGCAAATTCTCCTAGGAGGTGGGGTAAAAGACGGTAAAAATTTCAATAAACTTTTTATATGTCTAAAATTATTATAAAATGACTCCAATGAATTAAATTGAACGTATATAGGTATTATGTATCTATTTTGGCCTAAAATAAATTTAAATAAAATAAATAATTATTTAAAAATTTTGGTTTTAAACAATAACTTAGTGTTTTCCCTATTCATCAAAATTTGAAAGTTTTCAGAAAAATACCAAAAATTCAACCTATGTTAATTTTGAAATTTTGAATTCAAAAATTAATTCTATTTTACCAATTTCAAAACCTAGAATTTTAATTAATTAATTTAAAATTAATTCCCGTTGTCAAAACCAAAAGCGTATTTTTAATAAATAATAACTACCAAAAGATTGACACTTGTTTATATCCAATTTCAACGTGAAATTACTTAAAATGACCACTGTTGGATTAAATGGTAAAAATATAATCTAATTATACTTTCAAAACAGTAAAATGTATCATTAAAAACTATAAATTATTTTGATTAAAAAAGTTGTTTTCAGTAAAAATATAGTATTTTTCCCTATTCACTCAAATATGAGAGTTATCAGAAAAACACCAAATATTTATTGAAACTAAATTATTATGTCTTGATTCTAAAAATTAAGATTATTTTGTCAAATTGAATATATAAAAGTATTAAATATTGTATTTAAAAAGGTTTCTCTATTAAAAGGCGGTAAAATTGCATTTTTTGAAAAATAATTCTTTTATCTGAAAAAATGAATTTGTTCTCACATTATGTCTAAGAAACTCATAATATGGATTCTAAAATTATAAGGATTATATAAAGTTAAAAATTCTGTTAATACTATTCATAACATCTTTTGAACGTCTAGTTTGGTAAGTCCTGGTGCGCTTGAACTCAGTGTTGCGTGTAGTGCAAGTTATTAAATTACATTGAAGAAATAATATACTATGAAATCTCGGGGTGTTTGTAACAACCCATGATTTTATGAGAATTATTATTTTTATCTTCATTAATTTATTGTGTTTTACGTTACACAAAATTTATCTCGTTCTATACACAACACCGTATTAGCTTGCAGTATACGCAACACTATTCTTAGCTCGTGTTACACACAATTTCAAGTTCGTTTTGTAGAAATTATTCTATGAAACATTAAGTAAAGATATTTTTTAATGTATAAATGAAATAAGTTTGGATTATGTTATATTCAACAACAAATGGAGCTCTCACTACACGCAACCTTGACTTGGCTTGCGTTACACGCAAACGCGACCTTTCTCGATAGCGTGTGTATTACGCAATACCGGGTTTCACTAAACAATGATATATTGTTATAATATTATTATGGACTAGACATTATGAATATTATTAACTACATTTTGAATGTTATAACATTATTATTCATCTTACACATTTTCTAGAACATCGTATGAGAATAAAATAATTTTTTCGGGTAAAATAAGTATTTTTAAAAAAATGCAGTTTTGCCACCTTTTGATGGCGCACACACTTTAAATCTAGTTTTTGATATGTTTATATGTTAAATTTGAAAAAATAAAATTCTTCTTTGGAATCAGGATATAAAAATTTACTTTGGATAAAATTTTCATATTATTCTGATAACTTTCATATTTTAATGAATAGTAAAAACACGCTATATTTTAATTAAAAACAACTTTTTTCATCATAATAATTTATATGGTTAAATTATAAAATAGAATGGTTTTAAAGTATAAATAGAATATATTATTACCATTTAATATAATTTATCTCATTAGTATTGATTTTACATTGAATTCATAGGTAAAATCATTTCAATCTTTTGCAATGTTTTAACTTTTAAAACTCATTTTATTAACAATGGGATTAATTTTAAATCAATTTCTGCAACTTCTGTGATTTAAATATGGAAAAATGGATTAAATATTTGGAATTTTTATGTCCAAATTATATTAATAAGGTAATTTTTATTTTTAGTCATTATGAATAGTAACTACGGTAAATTTTATTTACCATAGTTAAAGGTAAATCGAGTAATTAAGGGTAAATATCATATTATAAAATTACCCTAACACTTATCCTAATATAATTGGATGATTATATTTTACCCTAAATCATACTTGGTTCTAAATGGAATCTAATGTAACCCACTTGTATTCGATTAAGACATTTTATTTTCTTTATTTAATGAAAAGTGAAATGTCTCACTCAAACTTTAATAATTAGATTATTTTTAATATAAGGTTATACTGAATATAAATTCGATTATAAATACTGATTTAAAATCCAAAAAAAATTTCTTTACCATGGTAATTTATTTTTAATTTTTAAGAAATGTTTATTTACTTTAATAGCTTATACATTAATGATGAAGAAATTATTTATTTAGTGAAAAATCAATAATATAGTTTTTATTAAAATAACAATACCTATAAAAAGGACCATAACTTTGACCAAACATTATTTTTAGAGTATATCTATACCCTAATCATCCAAGGGTCAATTTTTGGACCATTTGGAGCCTTATAAAACTGATTAGGACATTTATATTATATTATTTTAAATGATGTCAAAGATGTCACCTTCATAATTTAATAAATATAACAATTTAAATTTTGTAATTTTAAGATGATAAATTCGATAAAAAATATTATTACTAAAGGTATTATATTTATATTCATAATAGGATTTTATTTTTAATTTTTATGAAACAAATAAGTATATTAAATAATTATACAAAAATGTTGTAGTAATTATTTTATTAAGAGATATAACAAATAAATAGTTTTAAAAATATTAAAATAAATAATATATGAAAAAATTAATGTGCCCCATGATTTTTTTTGATGAATATGACATGTTAGGGATCTATTATATAATTTTTTTCGAACATATCTTCTGTGTGGGTTTTATTTAAATTCAAATAATGAATAGTGTCACAATTGACACTATTGATATTTTATAAAAATAACATATTATTAAATTATTTATAAATCAAAAAAATATTTAAAAACTACAAATAGAAACTTAAATGTTAGAAAAGGTTATAAATTATCCAATTATGGAAAATTGAAAAAATTTAAGTATGTATTTATAAAAATTTAAAATTTAGAATATTATTACCACAAATAACCTTAAATTGATTAAATAATGATAAATCAGGTTGATAAGGTTTAAAATAAACTTAAAATATGTATAAATTTTATTGGTTGATGATATTTAAACCCTATCTCATCTAATATTTGGTTTTGAGTCATTTTTTGTGGTTCTTATGTGAGGTTGAATTTATTATTAATTAATATTTTTGAGGTTTCCAAAAGTGCCTCTCTCCTCCCCTATATAAGGGCACCTCCTTCCCTCTACTATTCACACACTTTTGAGCCTTGAAGCTCATCCAAACCCTGAAAATTACACTTCTCAACCTCTCTTGTTATATCATAGAGGTTCTGGTCTTCTCAAAAGACCAAGTCTAGTGCCCCAAGAAGAAGTTTAAAGGAGGTGCGTCAAGGAAGAGGTAGTCTCTTCTACCGACTCTTTCAAGTTTCTTTCTTCTTCTACTTACTCTTCTTCAGTTGTTTCATTATAAAGTAATAACATAAGTATTAATTATATATTTATATGTTATTATAAATATGAAACAACCTTGTTTCACCTTCTATCCATCCTACAAAAAACGAAATCATCGCGCGTGTGTACGTACGGAATACCGTCTCCACGCTGTGGTGTAATATGTTTTCCACCACCACCTTACTAGGATGGGTATAATGGTGTAAATAATAACTATATATGATTATTATGAAATCATAATGATTCTATGATATTATATCATCAACTCCAATTCCATTCAATAAATATGGGAATGATATCATCGCTCGTGCGTACGTACGGATTACCGTCTCCACGACGCGATGAGATTCATTTTCCATGTTAACAATTCAAGAGTGATTATGAAGTATATATAATAAGTAATCATGATATATATGACATATTAATGATACTGTATTTATGTATATGTTATTTACTTATATCTATTAAATTTAATAAGAAAAAGAAAACAATGTTCATGCGTATGTACGACCTACCGTCTCCATGAAAGGTGTATTTCATTCCATTTATCAATCTATAATATATATTTATATGATGAATATATATTATATATAAATCATGTTTTACATTATGGAATTAATTAAATCAGGATATAAGTAATAATATCAAGAAAAAAAATCGAAACACGTACGATAAATTAAATGATTTTACCCAAAACGCTTCTTTAACATGGAATTTACAAAAGAACGGGTAATATAAAGTCATAAGTGAACCATATATGATATCATAACAATGAATATGATTCTATAATAGGTCAATGACATTATTTAAATAATTATATAGGAGGTTCTGATACATACGAATCATATCGGACATAAGGTAAGGGGTAATTATACCAATCTTATTCTTATCTGAGATTGTTTATTCGTAAGTATTTACTGAGGTTATGTTTATCATCCATGTCCATATGTTCTCAAAATGTTTTCATAAAATCATTACTTTTCTTCCTTGTTTGTTTAAAGTAATTTTTACTCTTTTAGACTTTTACCACATCGTATGGAAGGAATATTTCTTTTGTTTACCATATGAGGTACTTTTTGACTTTTCTGACAAAAGTACAAGAAGAATGTTTTTTTAACTTATACAGCATGAACGGATTTTTACGGTTTCATAACGCCTAGTTTTCATAAAGATTCCTCTACAAGATTTCTTGAATATTTTCAACAAAATCCTTTTCTTTTAAAATTTCATGGAATTTTGTGAAAAGAAAATGATTTTGAAGAAGAAAAGATATTTTCCACAAGAATTCATTTCAAGTGTTTTATGAAAACCATTTTCCATCCAGGAGGAAATTATTTAATATGTTTATGTTTCAAGTATAATGTATCAATGATTTACATGGTTTAGCTTTTCTTATGATTAAATGATATCCATTTGTTTTATATGGATTATGTTATGATGGGATGATATTTATGAAACCCATTTTATTCTTTGGGTTATTATGAATTATTTATGTTTATGTTGTGGCACATGTAAGAATAATTTCAATATAAAATGGGTGGGACCTATATCCCCCTCCAATGAATTGGTAAAGGATTTATATCTCATGAGATAGACATGGCTGGAATGGTAAGTTAATCTAGTTCAGTGTTACAGGACTGGAACAAGGAGTGAACTCGATTCAGAAAGTGACTTTGTCCGCTAAGATGGTCTTGGCACCAATGCCTTGGATACTATGGAAATAATATCATGTGATTAATGGTTTTCCAAAATTACATGTTTTATTCCCATGATATTTTATCATGATTGATGATCCATTATGATCTATTCCCTATGTACTTCCATGTTTCATTTTATTTCTCAGTATTTTTATCTTTAAATATTATGTTCATGTTTTGAAGTTCAAATGTATACAGTTTGTTTTATTTTCTCCATTATTACCGTTAATGAGCATTTGAGCTCACCCTTTATATGTTTTCTTTTCCCCAGGATATAAAGAAAGGTTTTAGGTAAGAAAAAAAGGAAGATCTTTATGGGAGATGTTGGAGATCTTTCACCACGATTAGAAGTTTATATTCCGAGTTTACAAAGACACTAAACTATTACGGTCCTTGTGTGTCTGTTTTTGTTATGTATTAGATATTCTGTAAAAGTAATGTAATGTCTATGTATGTCAAGATTTTGGTCTCTATAGTTGGTATCAGAGAAAATTTTTAGTCAACCTTTGGAAACTAGGATGCGAAAACTTTAGTGAAATCCCTAGATATATTTCTATGGTGTGTATAGGGGTGTTCTTAAGGTTATGTATAAGTATAGGTTATAGTCCTAGAATTATGATAACGATCGTGAATAACCTATGATTAAATCTAAGATGTTATATATTGAAAGTATTCCCCTTGATTATTTTGTTTTCCTTGTATGATTTTTTCCTCTCACACTATTATTTTTGGGTTTTAGAAAATGGCTGGAAACAAGAAGATTAAAGATAATTGAGGATATGATGGATAATGGAATTATATTCTTCATGAGAAACCAAATGAAATTGGATTTGGAAGTCCAAACATTTTTATTATGCCTAATAAGTAATCTCATAATATGATCAATAATCTCAACATTGGTAAGTTTCCTGACTTAGATAATAAGAGAAAGATGGAGTTTCATGATGATCATAGAGGAAAGAAAGTTCAATTTATATCATGTAAATCATGTGGTAAGAGGCATCAGGGAGAATGTTTCAAAAGAACTGGAAGATGCTTTGGGTGTGGAAAAGAAGAACACAAAGCCAGTAATTGTAAAGTAAAAGGTTCAGTTAACACCATGGACAAGGATAATGGTATTGCTAAGACATCAACAATGGTTAACTGTTTTAAATGTGGAATGTATGGGCATTCTACAAACCAATGCTCTAAGGGAAAATTTCATGAAGAGAATCAGAATGGTCATATGGGTAGTATTTTTGTTGACGATGATGAAGAGACTACAAATGATATATGAGATGAAAGAAATGATGAAGCTCAGTCAGTGGTTTAAGAAGGTAGAGGAATGATTGTATGTTTATCAAGAATAATGTATGGTACTATGGAATAATGAAAATTCAAGGATTGTTACACTGTTTTTTTTCCTTGAGTTTTTGAAATTATATGATGAATGGTACTGGTAACCATGAATGGTTATTAAAATATTTTTGAAAGGTATATGATATGTGCATAATGAAATGATTAGGAGAAAATAATATATATGATAGTATTCATGAGCTCATGACTGATATAAGGACAAAGTTATATCGTTGTTTGAGTATATAGAATTTTTGGATTTTGGTATGTGGAAAGAGTTAACTTTTGACAGAATTCATGTTTTCACTAATGTTCAATGGGTATTCATTTTTCAATAGAATACAAGATTAAGGTATTCACATGTTTGGAATGAGATCAACAAGATATATCTTGTGATATATGAGGGATAAATGATGGTATTCACGTGCCTGTTATATGAATTTTTTAGTATTGATAAATCAAGTTGATAAGGTTTAAAATAAACATAAAACATGTCTAAATTTTATTGGGTGATGATATTACAACCCTATCTCATCTAATCGGCAGATTTGAGTCATTTTTGGAGGTTTTTAAGTGTGGTTGAATGTATTATTAATTAATATTTTTTGAGGTTTCCAAAAGTGCCCCTCTCCTCCCCTATATAAGTGCCCCTCCATCTCTCTCCTCTTCACAACCTTTTGAGCCTTGAATATCGATAAAACCCCTACCAATTACTCTTCTTAATCTCTCTAGTTATATCATAGAGGTTCTGGTCTTCTCAAAAGACCAAATCTAGTTCCCTAAGAGAAGTTTAAAGAAGGTGCGTCAAGGAAGAGGTAATCTCTTCTACCGACTCTTTCATGTTTCTTTCTTCTTCTACTTCCTCTTATTTAGTTGTTTCATTAAAAAGTAATAACATCTGTATTACTTATATATTGATATGCTATTATACATATGAAACAAACCTATTTCACCTTATATCCATCCTAGGGAAAACGAAATCACCGCGCATGCGTACGTACACAATACCATCTCCACGCTGTGGTCTAATCTGTTTTCCACTACCACCTTACATGGATGGGTATAATGGTGTAAATAATAACTATATATGATTATTATAACATAATAATGATTTTAAGATATTATATCATCCACTCCAATTCCATTCAATAAATATGGGAACGATATCATCACTCATGCGTACGTACGGATTACCATCTCCACGACACGATGAGATTCATTTTCCATGTTAACAATTCAAGAATGATTATAAAGTATATATAATAAGTAATCCAGAAATATATGAAATATTAATGATACTGGATTTATGTATATGATATTTACTTACATATATGAAATTTTATAAGGAAACGAACACATCGTTCATGCGTTTGTACGACCTACCGTCTCCATGAACGGTGTATTTCATTCCATTTACGTCGGTTATTTTTCATTATTTATGTCGGTTTTTAGGCGACGTTAATACAGACGACGTTATAAATAACGTTTTTTACGTCGGTTATTTAAAACCCGACGTAACATCCCTAACATCACGGTGTTTATCACGTCGGTTCATTAATAACCGACGTGAAAAATGATGGGGGATGGGGATTTATAACGGCGGTTATATAATAACCGCTGTGATAAACCGCGGGTGGGGGGGTTTAGCACGTCGGTTATATAATAACCGCCGTGATAAATATGCGTGGGGGGGGGGGGGGGTTTATCACGTCAGTTATTTCGAAACCGACGTGATAAAACACCTGGGATATCGTTTATCACGTCGGTTATGACATAACCGACATGATTAACCCTTCCCCGGGCCTATTATCACGTCGGTTTCTTAAATAACCGACGTGATAAAAAGGCCTGGGAAACGTTTTAGCACGTCAGTTATCCAATAACCGACGTGGTAAATCGATTCCCAGGCCTTTTAGCACGTCGGTTATATTAAGAACCGACGTGCTAAAAGGCCCGGGAACGGTTTAGCACGTCGGTTCTCGAAAAAACCGACGTGATAAACCCCTACCTATTTATTTACCACTTCGGTTATAAAATAACCGACATGAAAGCGATATTTTTTTTTAAATAATTGCACTGCTCTCACCAAAAAGCAACCAGAACCCAAACAACAAAAATAACCATGCAAGCCCTCCCCCAAGCCCCAACTGAACCCCACCCTCATCTATACCCACCTAACAACCTGGCTAGCCCCCCCCCCACCACATTGGAGCCCCACCACAACCCTTGGACACCCCCCCACCCCTTGGACAGCCCCCCACCCTCATTTACACCCCCACGACCCCTAGTACAGCCTCAAACACCCATTGGACACCCCTCCCATATCCCTTGGACACCCCCCACCCCTTGGACACCCCCCACCCCTTGGACAGCCCCCCACCCTCATTTACACCCCCAAGACCCCTAGTACAGCCTCAAACACCCATTGGACACCCCCCCACACCTTGACAGCCCTCCCAGACCCCTTGGACACCCCCCGACCCTTGGACACCCCCCCCCCCCCCCCGAGCCCTTGGACAGCCCCAAACACCCCTTGGACACCCCTCCCATATCCCTTGGACACCCCCACCCCTTGGACAGCCCCCCCACCCTCATTTACACCCAACCGGCCCCTTGGACAGAACTCCCAGACACCTTGGACACCACTCCCATATCCCTTGGACACCCCCCACCCCTTGGACACCCCCACCCCTTCGACAGCCCCCCACCCTCATTTACACCCCCCGAACACTATGACATCCCCAAAAACCCCTTGGACACCCCTCCCATATCCCTTGGACACCCCCCACCCCTTGGACACCCCCCCACCCCTTGGACAGCCCCCCACCCCCTGGACACCCCCCCGACCCCTTGGAAACCCCCCCGACCCCTTGGAAACCCCCCCCCCCCCCATCCCCTTGGACAGCCCCAAACACCCCTTGGACACCCCTCCTATATCCCTTGGACACCCCCACCACTTGGACACCCCCCACCCCTTGGACAGCCCCCCCCCCCCCACCCTCATTTACACCCAACCGACCCCTTGGACAGCCCCAAACACACCTTGGACACCCCTCCCATATCCCTTGGACACCCCCACCCCTTGGACACCCCCCACCCTCATTTACACCCCCCGACCCCTAGGACAGCCCCAAACACACCTTGGACACCCCTCCCATATCCCTTGGACACCCCCCAAACACCCACCCACCCCCTTGGAACCTCTCCCCCCATACCAAAATCCAGACCAGTAAAACCATCAACAGTAGACCAAAACAAGAAGCAGAGAAAAATTAAACATTCACTTATATAACATTCAAAACTTACACTGTCAACTTCAAAAAAAACTAAATCCAACCTAAACGACTACGAAATACACAATTACATTGACAATATTCAAAATTACATTTTACATTACAAACAACTAAAAGTCAATCAAACCTGTAAAATAATTTGACCACTCCACTTGTAAGTGTTTGATATCTTCAGCAGTAAAGGGTTGATGGTCATCAAAAAGCTACAAAGGAAAAGGATAGTAGTCAACGTGTATAATGAATAAATCAAATTGAAATATTATGAGAAAGAGGAAATCTTACCAGGTCAAAACTCAGAACTGTCCCAGTTGTTATTATTTCATACATAAATCTTAACATGTAATATCCGCATTCGATGATGCCTTGTTGCTCATGAAATTTTTGTTTGAATGAGTGTAAATTCAATATATTATTTCTATGTAATAAATCAAAATGTACAAATTATAAATGGATATTTACCTTCGCATGTACATATTTGATCTTGAAATTCCTTTTCTTTGCGGTTTTTCGAAAGTGGACCCATGCCCTGTTAGAAAATAATACGAATGGGGTAAATTTAAAATTCATTATAATATATAAAACTATTGTGAAATTGAAACTTAAGTTTCCAATATATTCTTAAAACTTTCTCGCACATCATCATGGAGAGAGCATATCCAATAAAGTGCTTTCTCCCTAGGGCAAAAAACCCCTAACATCCAATGATCCCTGATAAAAGGAAATTTAACGTTAGTGTTTTTTTATGTTAAAAGATAATTAACTCTTTGAGAGGGATGTGTTTCATACCTCTCACAAAAAGGCATCATCCAACACTGTGTGATTACATTCTTTTCAAATCTATCAGCAATATAAATCATTCTTTGTTCCTCATCCAATGCACATGTTTCAGGGGAAATCAATTGTGGGTCCACGAATCCATATACATCTGTCAGCTCATTCCTCTCACAAATTTTATACAGATACCTAATACAATGCAGACATAAGTATACATTTTTAATAAATATAACGCAAGGAAAAGGTGTTAAGACTTACATGATAAAAATTTGCACCACGTTGATGCCCAACTTATCTCCAGTGACAAACTCCATGATATCAGTTTTCATAATCCCCACACTTAGTTCACGTCCAAAGACATGAGCTTCCATTGTAAAGTCATAATGATCCGCCAACAAATTTGAATATCTTGACAATTTGTCAAGACTGCTAGTATCTTCATCTGATGTCATAGCTATCTGTCTTTGTTGTTCTCTATACAGTATTTCTTTACCTTTGAAGTATTCCTGTAAAAATAAATTGAAAAACATATTAGTTTTCAAATGATAAAACATTAATAAAAATATAAAATAAAAGATATAACATCCATACCTCTATGGTAATGAGTCGAAGAAGTCTGGATGGCCAAAGTAAAAAATGGCAGATACTATGTTCAACTGTCGTCACCTCATCTATAGGTAATGGTATCCGAGCTGATCTATCTATAATATCCTGTACAGTGACCCTCTGATTCTCTACCTCTAACTGTTGATGATGAAATGTATCTCCTATACAATATACCATCCCATATGGAACTATATGATGTTGAGGATCATCAACATACAACTCACAATAAGTAGGTAGCTGCGGCGGAGGAGGAGGATCAAAAATGGGGTCCGCAGGCTGAGGTGGGGGAGTGGGAGCTACTGGGAGAGGTGGGGTGGGAGCTGCACCCTGAAATTGTCTTTGCAAGTCTGCAAACATAAACTGCACCGATACTCTAATCTTGTCCTCTATTGTCGCATTAATATCATGGACTTCAGCCTCCAAGTATTCTATATTTTTTATAAACTCCCTCAACATTAGAAGTTGAGGAACGTGGCAACACTTTTCTTACCGATACACCTGTCGGATATCCTCTTACACAGCCAGGATGTTCGGGCTTTCCCAATGCCACAGATAAAATATCTTCCCTCCCAGATGGTGTAAATGTCCCCTGTGAACTCTGCTCCTCAAGAGAGTCCTGTAATAATTAATTGAACATTTCAATAATGATTGGAAATATATGACGAAAATAGTAAACTTAAATAAATAAAATAGATATCTTACAATCATCTCAACTACGAGTCTCGATTCTTCTGAAAGATATTGTCCTTTTTTGCCCTTCCGAGATCTTTTCCATTTCTCATGTCTAGATGGAGGGGATGGAGGGGCCACCTCTCCAGAGCTTGAAGACTTAGCTCTTAGTTGTTGAAATTTTTCTGCCATCATTTGTTCTTCCAATAATGCATACCCTCCCCGAGATAAACTATGAGGGTATACATTTTTAGATTGGATCTCTTGATGATCTTTCCTTGTTTGCTGTAAATTAAGAATAAGTAATCATTAACAAAACAATAATAAGATCATTTATATAAGAAAGCTTATAAAAGTTTACATTGCCCTTACCAAAAATGATTCTTTTCTTCTACTTTCAAAAAATTGTCTCCACGTGTCTTCATCTATAAAAGGATATATACGACATGGATTCTCACGACTCCTATGACCATAAATGAAATCAGATGAGAGGGTTGATTTGAAATCCCTCCATCTCCTAGCAGCCAATGATAAGCATTTCTTCCTGACTCCTCCAGTGTCAGGAATATCAAATGTCATCTGATAAAAAAGAGGTTAAAAATATTATATATACTAGAAACATTTAAAGAACAGTCAAACAATAGAAAAAGATCTTACCAAAATGGTCTCCCACAGCTGAGAAATTATCGCCTTATCCACACTTCTCCAATCATCATATAGAATGCTTACTTTGCTCTTATCCTGAGTTGCTACAAAACCCTTAAAATCTTTAGCATTTGGACCTCTAGGAAGATCATCATCATCAAACTCCACGACTATCCTCTCCTCCTTCGTACGGGCAAGTGATAATTTTGGTAAACGTGTGCACCCACGCTTACCAACCTTTGAACTCTTTTTCGTAATAGGAGCATGTGAATGTTCCTCCCCAGATGTATGACCAATATTCTCATCTCCAGAATCATGTGGCTGATCAACTGATTGATCTGTCATTTTCCTTCAAATCAAAAAAACAAACATTAGTTCACAAATATACAAATTCAAATATTGTAATACTACTTAATCAGAAAATAGAAAAGTTTACTAAATTACATAATAGTAAACATTGGTAATATGGTAAGCATGTTAAAAAATGATAAACATGGTAAACACAGTCTGTTGTACCCCTCTCTCTTGGATTTTAATGATCACAATCACTCTTATTATGTTCTAACTTGTTTTCAAGTGTTTTTGTTGATAGGCAAAAGGTTGCCAAGGAGTTGGCCCAAGAAAGCTGAAAAGTGGACTCACTGAGTCCACCGGTCAGCCGGTGTGAGATCACCGGCCAGCCGGAGGACCCAGGCAGTAGACTTTCCCACTGCCTGGTGTCACCGGCCGACCGGTGGACCAGACATCCTTGCTCTGTCTGGACCACCGGCCCACCGGTGGACCAGACAGAGAGCCTTCCTCTCTGTCTGGACCACCGGCCGGCCGCTGGATCACCACCAGCTGGCCGGTGGACCAGACAGAGAGTCTTCCTCTCTGTCTGGACCACCGGCCGGCCGCTGGCTCATCACCGGCCGGACGGTGGACCAGACAGAGCTTTGCTGTCTGGACCACCGGCCAACCGGTGATCCACCACCGGCCAGCCGGTGCGCCCAAGACTTCTCCTCTTTACGGTTTTTATGGTTTTATCATTTTGGTTTGATACATGTTTTAATAAGTAAAAAATTTACAATATCTAACATTATATGAAAAAACTAAATGTAAACAAGAAATAAACATGTGTTACCTGTAATTTTAGGAATGTACAGTTGGATTGTTTTCCCAAATTCCTTCGTCGTGATCGTTCCTTATGTCACAAACCATGTCTTCAACATACTCATCATTATGTTCTGTTAATCTTTCCATGGAAGTAGGGATCTCACATAAATCAACATCTTCATCAAATTCATCCTCACCAACATATTGTTTTTTCCCTTGTAAAACAACAGCCCACTGCATATCTGATTGATCTACTACATAGAAAATTTGTTTGGCATGTGTTGCCATTATAAAAGAATCAGCTGTGTCTTCCAATCTATTCAGATTAACAAGTGTCATTCCAAATTCATCGTGTCTGACACTATTGTTACCGATAAACCATTTACAGTTAAAAACAGGAACTTTAATTTTAAAGTAATCAGCCTCCCATATGTCTTCAATCACTCCATAATATGCACTTGATGCCGAAATTGGGTTTCTGTCCTTAGCACTCGAAAAATGCATTGCTTCTGCAAACACCAATACACCACTATTCTGAACTGCACTTCTGTTGTCCTGAGCTTTCGTATGAAATGTATATCCATTAATGTCATAAGCGGACCATGTTATCACATTTAAAGATGGACCACCCACTATCCATTTTAATGTCTCTGATACATCTGATCTACCAAGCAAGGTCTTTTTAAACCATGGAAAAAAAGTTTTGTTGTACTCATTCAAAATCCACATTTCTTTCTTCTTTGGATGACATTGTTTCAACTCATTAATATGCAATGTGATATACGGTTGAACATCTGCTATGTTATTCAAGATGTATGATTCTAACTTCTTCATCTGTTCAGCTGACAGTGATTTGACTTTCAAGCCACGAATACCCTTTCTCTTATTATTAACCCGTTCATGGCGAGATGGAGGAAAACCTATGTGTTGCGCCGTAGCCAAGTAGCTCGTAAAAAACTCTACTACCTCATCAGAAATATACTTTTCAATAATGGAGGCTTCAGGTCGATATGGATTTTTAACATATCCCTTTAATATTTTCATATACCTTTCAAAAGGATACATCCAACGAAGATATACAGGTCCACAAAGCTTTATTTCTCGAACCAGATGAATCATTAAATGCACCATCATATCAAAAAAAGTTGGAGGAAAATACATTTCCAAATGACAAAGTATAAAAATTGCATCCTTTTCCAAAATGTTCAAAGCATTCACATCAATTGCCTTGTTACAAATTGAATTGAAAAAATAACACAACCTCATTATAGTCTTTCTGACACGGATGGGAAATATTCCACGCAGTGCAACTGGTAGAATTTGTTGCATCATGACGTGACAATCATGTGATTTCATACCTATCAACTTCAAGTCTTTCAATGAGACAAAATTTTTTACATTTGAAGAATAACCTTGAGGCACTTTGATATCATGAAGACACTGACAGAAGCTACTTTTCTCCCTCTTCGATAATGTATGACAAGCCGGGGGAAGAAATGTTCGTCTTCCTTTAGGAGTGGGAGCTAACTCCAAACGTATTCCCATTGATAGTAGGTCTAACCTTGCATTCAACCCATCTTTTGTCTTTCCTTTAATATCTAGCAATGTTCCGATAAAAGAATCACAGATATTCTTCTCCACGTGCATGACATAAATATTATGTTTGACTTCATGATACCTCCAATATGGTAGCTCAAAAAATATTGACCTTTTCTTCCAAATATGTCTATCATTACCAGATTTCTGTGTCTTTCCCAATGTCACATCAAGGTTTTTCACCCTCTCAAAATACAAATCCGGGGATAAAGGTTTTGGAGCAGTATCAAATTCTTGTGAGCCATTGAATGCCTTTTTTAGTCTTCTATAAGGGTGATCCATAGGCAAAAACTTTCGATGACCCATGTACACTGTTTTCCTCCCATGATGCAATTGACAATATGACGTCTGTTGTTCGCAAATTGGACATGCTTTATGCCCTTTAACACTATATCCAGAAAAATTTCCATATGCTGGGAAGTCATTTATAGTGAATAGAAGCACTGCATGCAGTTGAAAATATTCCATTTTATAAGAATCATACACCCTAATACCATCAGCCCATAACAGTTTCAAATCATCAATCAGCGGTGACAAGTATACATCAATATCATTTCCGGGTTGCTTTGGACCAGAGATCATGATACTCAACATGACATATTTGCGCTTCATACAAACTTCAGGAGAGAGGTTGTAAATTACCAATAAAACAGGCCATGAACTATGTGTGCTACTGAGGGTTCGGTATGGATTCATTCCATCTGTGCACAAGCCTAGTCTCAGATTTCTAATTTCATTTCCAAATGTAGGGTACTGGGCATCAATTTTCTTCCATTGTGGAAAATCAGCTGGATGACGTATTTTTCCATCACATACCCGCTCATCAGCATGCCATCTTAACCTTTTTGCATCATGGGAATTAGCAAATAAACGTTTGAAACGAGGAATTATAGAAAGATACCAAAATACCTTTGAAGGGAGCTTTGTAATCTCTACATCAGCTTGTGATTTTTCTTTCACCTTATACCGTGATGTCCCACATTTAGGACACTCTTTCAGAAATTCATATTCCTTCCTATATATAATGCAGTCATTCGGATAGGCATGTATTTTCCTGTATCCCAATCCCATCGGGCATAATATTTTTTTGGCCTTATAATGTGAATCTGGAAGATCGTTATCTTTTGGAAGAATGTCTTTTATCAATTGTAGCAGCTCTGTAAAACTTCTGTCACTCCATCCATGTTTCGCCTTCAGGTTAATCAATCTTAACACCGCCGACAAAACCATAAAATCTGTACAACCAGGATATAATGGTTTTTCGGCATCACCATATAGACGTGCAACTGTCGGTTCTATCTCAATTTGTTCTGCTACAATATCGCGAATCATTTCTTCAATTCCATCGGAGTTACCATCTTGCGATTCATTATCATCAGTGACATTCTGTCCAGTTTCGCCATGCCAAATCCAAGGGTTGTAACTCGGATTGAAACCATGACAAATCAGATGATCTTTTATCTCTCTACTTTTCAACTTCTTCATATTCAGACATTTCAGGCATGGATAGAAAAAAATGTCACTACTTGGAACATTTCGTTTAGCAAATTCCAAAAAGGCATCAACACCTTCCTCATATTCATTGCTCATTCGATGTGCCGTAATCCAACTTCGACTCATTATTACCTATAACAAATAGCAAAAATATATATATTTTTTAGATAAGACATATATATGTTTATATGAAAAAAATCATAATTTGAATGTAAACAATTTTGAAATATAAAACAAATCGATGTGTATTTAAAAAAATATGCTTGAATATTATTTTTAAAAAAAATATAGTAAGATATAACACCCCCCCTGGACACCCCCCGACCCCTCTGGACAGCCCATCGCCCCTCCTGGACATCACCCCCCACCCCTACCCCCTTGGACACCCCCCTGGACATCCCCCAACCCTCTGGACAGCCCCCCACCCACCCGGACAACCCCAAATACCCTCTGGAGAGGCCGCCACCCACTTGGACAGCCCCCCACACCCATCCACCCCCTTGGACACCCCCCTGGACACCCCACCGACCCCTCTGGACAGGCCTCCACCCCCTTGGACAGCCCCCCACACCCACCCATCCCCTTGGACACCACCCTGGACACCCCCCGACCCCTCTGGACAGCCCCCGACCCCTCTAGAAAGCACCCCACCCCTCCTGGACACAACCCCCCACCCCTCCTAAACACCACCCCCCACCCCCTACCCCCTTGGACACCCCCATGGACACCCCCCAACACCCACCCACACCCTTGGACAGCCCCCCACACCCACCCACCCCCTTGTAAACCCCCCTGGACACCCCCCGACCCCTCTGGACAGCCCCCACCCCTCCTGGACACCACCCCCACCCCCTACCCCCTTGGACACCCCCCTGGACATCCCCCAACCCTCTGGGCAGCCCCCCCACCCACCCAGACAACCCCAAATACCCTCTGGAGAGGCTTCCACCCACTTGGACAGCCCCCACACCCATCCACCCCCTTGGACACCCCCCTAGACACCCCACCGACCCCTCTGGACAGGCCGCCACCCCCTTGGACAGCCCCCCACACCCACCCATCCCCTTGGACACCACCCTGGACACCCCCCGACCCCTCTGGACAGCCCCCGACCCCTCTAGAAAGCACCCCCACCCTCCTGGACACAACCCCCCACCCCCGACCTGCTTGGACACCCCCCTGGACACCCCCCAACCCTCTGGACAGCCCCCCCCCCACCCCTCCTAAACACCACCCCCACCCCCTACCCCCTTGGACACCCCCTGGACACCCCCCAACACCCACCCACACCCTTGGACAGCCCCCCACACCCACCCACCCCCTTGTAAACCCCCCTGGACACCCCCTGACCCCTCTGGACAGCCCCCCGCCCCTCCTGGACACCACCCCCCACCCCCTACCCCCTTGGACACCCCCCTGGACATCCCCCAACCCTCTGGACAGCCCCCCCACCCACCTGGACAACCCCAAATACCCTCTGGAGAGGCCGCCACCCACTTGGATAGCCCCCACACCCATCCAACCCCTTGGACACCCCCCTGGACACCCCACCGACCCCTCTGGACAGGCCGCCACCCCCTTGGACAGCCCCCCACACCCACCCATCACCTTGGACACCACCCTGGACACCCCGCGACCCCTCTGGATAGCCCCCGACCCCTCTAGAAAGCACCCCCACCCCTCCTGGACACAATCCCCCACCCCCGACCTGCTTGGACACCCCCCTGGACACCCCCAACCCTCTGGACAGCCCCCCCACCCCTCTTAAACACCACCCCCACCCCCTACCCCCTTGGACACCCCCCCTGGACACCCCCCCAACACCCACCCACACCCTTGGATAGCCCCCCACACCCACCCACCCCTTTGTAAACCCCCCTGGACACCCCCCGACCCCTCTGGACAGCCCCCCACCCCTCCTGGACACCACCCCCCACACCCTACCCCCTTGGACACCCCCTGGACACCCCCCAACCCTCTTGATAGCCCTCCCACCCCCCCTGGAATCACTGAAAATTTACCATAACAAGAAGTTGGGCCATTCAAAGAATGTTTTTAGGTGTGGAGGAAGAACTGAGTTTCAATAGATAGAGAAGGAACTCGACATTAGGTTGTCTATTCCAGGTGTGGATTTGAAGGAGTTAATGTTTGTTCAGTGACCCAAGAGATTGAATCAGAAATTCAGATGTTGTGCCATTTTCTCATGATGAGGATGAATAATTGGTGGGGTTTGACTTTTAAATGGAGAGCTTAGCAGACCATCATATTTTCTATAGATCAGTAAAGGATGTTAGCATCGAACATAAGGCTTAAGGGATGATTTCAGATCCAAATATGTATGTTGATGGATGCAATGGATCTAGTAGAGGTTCTAGAAAGAATGGTGGTTTTATTTGTTTAGGATAAGTAGTGAAGAAAAAACTAGTTAATTTTTTACTTGCTGAAAAGAGGGTATCTAAAATTTTTAACATGCCGAGGGGAAATCTGGCGAGTCCTCCTCGTGAAACTTTGTTTGCAGGGGGTGAAAATGGTGATGTGATCCCAAATCCATGCACCTATGCCTTGGTTGTGTGTTAATAAAGTAGTAACAACTGTAAAAGGGCAACCCATCCAAATGGACACGCCCCAACCCTCTCGGGGATTTATAGAAAATGATTAAAAATTAGTGAAATCATAAAATTAGTCAATATTGCAAGTCGAACTAATAGATCTAGGGATGATAAATAAGATTATGGTGCCAAAACGAGTTAAAAGGGTTCGCAATCGAAGAATCTTAGCTAGTTTCAACAAAAAAATCACAACACATATATATATACTATCCGCGAAAAAAAAACGAACGAGTGGGAGGATTACCTGAGTGCTGCAAGTTTAGATGATTGATCCGAGGAGATTAAATATGAGAAACGATGATCGCAAAACGAATCTAAACCAACGAAATGGAAGAGCCGATTCGAGTTTACGCACGAGAGAGACGAGTCGCGACTGTCGAAGGTAAACTCGCGAATGACAATCCACGGGTCTGGGTAAATTTTTAAATGAGTTATCACGTCGGTTATTCAATAACCGACGTTATAATTTTTTTAAAAACATTTATAACGTTGGTTATTCAATAACCGACGTAAAAACCGTCCTTCGATTCTTTTTTTACGACGGTTATTTTATAACCGACGTTATAAAGGGCTCAAAATCCGCATTTTTTTTACGTCGGTTATTCCATAACCGATGTCAAAAACATCTGCGGATTCTTTTTTTACGTCGGTTATAAAATAACCGACGTAAAAAGGTCTTCAAAAACCGCATTTTTTACGTTGGTTATTGAATAACCGACGTAATAACTCGTACATATGTCGATTTGTTACGTCGGTTATTGAATAACCGACGTAACAAACACCCCCAACTTCTGTTTTTTACGGCGGTTAATGTATAACCGACGTAAAAAACGAAGCCGCGTGATTAATAACGTCGGTTATAAAAATAACCGACGTTAAAGGTGTACTAAACACAGGTTTTTACGTCGGTTATTAAATAACCGACGTAAAAAACCTCGTTTTACATATTATGATGTCGGTTTTATATAACCGACGTAAAAAATGGTGACGTAAAAAACGTTTTCTACACTAGTGTTAATTTTGTAAATAAGGATATAAGTAATAATATCAAGAACAAAAAATCAAAACACATATGATAAATGAAACAATTTTACCCAAAACGCTGCTTTAACATGGAATTTACAAAAGAACGGGTAATATAACGTCATAAGTGAACCATATATGATATCGTAACAATGAATATGATTCTGTAATAAGTAAATGACAATATTTAAATCATTATACATGAGATTAATATACATATGAATCATATCAGGCATAAGGTAAGGGATAATTATTCCAATCTCATTCTTATCCGAGATTTTTTTTTCATAAATATTTACTGGGGTTATGTTTATCATCCATGTCCATATGTTCTCAAAATGTTTTCATAAAATGTTTACTTTTATTCCTTGTATGTTTAGAGTAATTTTTACTTTTTTATGACTTTTATCATATCGTATGGAAGGAATCTTTCTTTTGTTTACCATACGAGGTACTTTTTGAATTTCCAACAAAAGTACAAGAAGAATGTTTTTTTAAACTTATTCAGCATGAAGAGATTTTTATGGTTTCATAACGCCTAATTTTCTTGAAGATTAATCTACAAGATTTCTTGAATATTTTCAACAAAATAATTTTCTTTTAAAATTGCATGGCATTTTCTGAAAAGAAAATGATTTTGATGAAGAAAGGATATTTTCCACAAGAATTCATTTCTAGTGTTTTATCAAAACCATTTTCCATCCAAGATGACATTATTTCATATTTGTATGTTTCATGTATAATGTCTCTATGATTTACAAGGTTCCACTTTTTTATGATGAAATTATTTCCATTTGTTTTATATGGATTATGTTATGATGGGATGATGTTTATGAAACCCATTTTATTATTTGGGTTATGATGAATTATTTATGTTTATGTTGTGTCACACGTATGATTGATTTCAATATGAGATAGGTGGGACTTATATCTCCCTCCAATGCATTGGGTAAATATTTATATCTCATGAGATTGACATGTCTGGAATGGTAAGTTAACCCGGTTCAGTGTTACAGGACTGAAACGGGGTGTGAACTCGATTCATAAAGGTACATTGTCCATTAAGATATTCTTGGAAGCAATGCCTTGCATACTATGGAAATCATATCATGTTATTAATGGTTTTCCCCAATTACATGTTTTATTCCCATGCTATTTTATCATGATTGATGATCCATTATGATTTATGCCCTATGTACTTCCATGTTTCATGTCATTTCTCAAGATTTTGATGTTTAAATATTATGTTCATGTTTTAAAGTTCAAATGTATGTGGTTTGTTTTATTTTCTCTATGCTTACCCTTACTGAGCATTTGATCTCACCCTTTATATGTTTTCTTTTCCCCACGATATAAAGAAATGTTTTAGGTAAGAAAAAAAAGAATATCTTTATGGGAGATATTGGAGATCTTTCACCACGATTAGAAGATTATATTCCGAGTTTCTAAAGACACTAAACTATTACTGTCCTTGTGTGTCTGTTTTTGTTATGTATTAGATATTCCGAAAAAGTAATGTAATGCCTATGTACATCAATATTTGGATCTCTACAGTGTTACATTCTTCCCTCCTTCAATATATTGAGTCCTTGCAAATTGAATTTGTTCTTCGAAAACAAAAGGTTGAAAATAGAAAATACCTTTGTGGAAAAACCCACATCGGAAATTGGGTTAATAAAATTTAGTCTTAATAAGAGGAAAAGGGAAATGAAAAAGGCACCACCCAATTATGATCTTGATTAGAAGAACATTGGTGGAAATTAGAGACACATAATTGGAGGAAAAACGGAAATATTTATAGTTAGTGATTGAGGTTATCAGTCACAAACAATTGTATAATTGAGGGCCTCAAAGACATCAATCTATGATGATTTAAAATATCTTCAGTTCATTAAAACATAAGGTATCAGGATAACAAATTTTTGGTTTTAAAACCCATTACCTAATGTTTAGGAATTAATTTCTTTATATAATAAGAGAAGAAAAAAAAATATATGACAAGTAGAGTTCCAGCCTTTAACTAATTTCTACCTCAAAATCATCTTTCACTCTAAAAGATAATAGAACTTAAATAAATATTTTATTTATCATATTCATATAGGGTTCCAAAAAAAATAAATTTATAATTTATCTACTATACATATTTTAAAAAAACTATATTATTCAATTGAGGACATCACATGGGCCAGTGGTAGGTGATGTACCCTTGTCGCCCTTCAGTTGCAGGGTCAAGTCTCACGGCCTTGCCGGTAGCAATGGGTTGCCGCCAAACCTCCGGGTTGTCCTTTTTATGAAAATCCAAAAAAAATCTCAGACTATAATTATCCATAATACTTCTGTCTAAACTCACAGTCCAAAAATTATAAGTTAGGTAAACACAATGAAGATCCTTTTTCCATGAAATAACATCTGAACACCTTCATCATGTATTCTTTTAAAACACTGCAACATCCCGAATTACCGTAAAACCTTATTGATTACATTCATGATCCCTTATTCCTTATAGAATACTGGATATACTCCTTCTATCCAAAAATTTTGTAAACTCCAAAAATGGTGGAATATAAAAATCATTAATCAGTTTCAGGGTAGTCAAGAATATCCAATATAATTTAATCGCGTAGTGTCCCAACTCCTTGCAGATGAAGAATTCTACATTTGAAACTTTTTTTCTTACCCTTTCAATCTCATAATTGATTTCCTTTTCCTCCAAACTTATAACAAAATCCCATTCCCTTTAATCATTTACCAAGGTGATTCTTTCCATAGTTATCACATATGGGAAAATCTTTCTTTTCCCTCTTCCCTTTATCCATCTTTCTATCTTCCATCCTTTTCTTCTCTTGCTTCCCTTCAAAGCCATAGGGATCAGAGAATTATTTACTTATCTTATTAACACATGATACTATTTCTTCATATGTTGAGAATACATGGGATAGTTTTTCCCTTCTTAATGTTGGCTTAATACAGTGAAAGATATGATCCTTCTTACTCTTTGGATCATACGTATTGCTGGAGTTCACATTCCTTCTACTGGGTGCCATTTCTATACAATGGAATACACTAGGCTAGTTTATGAATTGAAATTAATAATTCCAAACACATAAAATACCTAATATAAATTGAATAGTATATTTATATAATCCATAATCATAAAAATATTTTCTTAGAGGAGGTATATAATCGTAAATCCTTCATAATGATTTGTAATGAAAATGAGAATTATCCTAAGCATATCCCACTGGAGTGTCATAACCAAGAGTACAGCAAGGCCCATTGTCACGCACCAGTTCCCATTCGAGTATAACTCAAAGAGGTGTTTTCAGGTTTTACCCCTAGGTCAATCTGTGCTAGAGCTGCTTCTACCTGCTAGTATCCAGATAGAGATGTATTTTCTTAGAAAACTCACAAAATCTCTACAGTACCAAAATTATAAGAAGTTCATCTATACTAATCCTGAAAGTCTATCTTAGAGATATGTGCTCTAATTAGAGTTTATCTGAATCTAGTTTCCTAGATTGTACTAAACTTCCTCTGATACCTACTATAATGCCCCGACCCCAGAAGCCTAGAGTCGGTTCATTATTATGTATCATTGGCATGATCACAGAAGATCAATTCTCAAAAGAAGGATTAGTTTAGTAGCCTTGGAATTACTAGAAACATTAATAAGGTTTATATTACATCATAAAATGGAAAACTACAACAACATTTTTTCCATAGACAAAACTGAGATCCCATAGACTATCCATGCTGGTTATTCATAGTATACTTCTTCGCATCCTGTGAAAAATAAAACATATAAAGGGGTGATCTCAGATTCTTAGTAAGGATAACAATATAGCGGAAAATTTCATAAATAATCATAAACATTTAAGGCAATGTATAAAACTAAAAAAAGCCTTTTCAACATAAACATCATCATAATTTGGAAAATATAAATCAAAATATTTCCATTTACTTACTCACATGGATATTCTACTAGTCTAATAATCACATGCAATATCAATAGCCACTTTCATAATGATGGAATGCATAATGCCAGACTTCATAACCACATAGTCATGGACTTGTGCCAAGAATAAAAATAAGATTTTTTCAAGGACTTGTGCCAAGACACTAGTTTGTTTCAGGAGACCTACCGATTCATCAAGGAGCTATAGCGGGCTCCACCCATCACTTACTAAGTCCAATGCATTCCTCATATGAAAAGTTTTAAACATAACATAAACATTCATATTAAAACTAGTATACGAAATGTAAATACTTTATCCATAAACAATGAATAGTAGAGAAATAACACATCCACAGTCAAACATATCACAAAATCTTTAATACAAAATGGAAGATTTGTATCATAATAAATCAACTTCAAACTAGATTACAATCCATTAAAGGATGTTGACATAGATGAAATCGAACCTTTTTGAGAGAAATATCTCATTATTTTTTTTTGAAATAATTTAATGATACATAATTATAAAATAAAACATTTATTTTGTTAACATTATTCTAAGATTTTAAGGGAAGCTTCGACAATGTTATAATGATGGAATATATCTGCACCCATCATATAAGTTAAAAAACATTCTTACCTTAATTTCATTGAAAAGTTCAAAAAGCAACTAGTTTGGAAAACGACGGAAAGATTCTTTTCAATCTGTTTTATAAAAAGTAAAAAAAAGGGTATAAATGACTTTAAACCAGAGTCCAGTAAATAGTAAAAATGTTTTGGAATATTTTTTTAAGAAACACGGATGTGGATGATATAGAGGTCCAAGTAGATACTTACGTAAAAACAACCTCGAATAATAAAAAGACTGTGAAATTAATCCTTGCATTGTTCTTTTCCTTGGTCTAGGGTAGGTTAAACTCTAGTATAATTGTGAAATCATTGTTATTAAATTATACAAGAACCATATACATTAATATGATATCATATATGATATTCTAATATTTCTTTGTTAATGATATTTCAGTAGCATCATCGTTTTGGGTGTTAACGGATTTGTTTTTCTTTATATGATTTGTTATGTATGTAATGTTTGTTGTGGATATGATCTATCTTATTCATATTAAGAATGACAATAAGTATTTAAAAATTATTTTTAATCATCAAATTTAAATTAGTCTTGAATGTATATGGTGGGTAATGAATCTCATCGCGTTCGAGGAGACGGTAATCCGTACGTACGCACGAGCGACAATAAAAATTTTTTTGATATTAAAATCATATATAACAGGATTGTATATCATATATAAAGAATAACTATCATGTTATATTTATTATTTACATCATTTATACAACATTATTTTACCGATCCGAATAATAATGTATTGAGTATCAACTACACCACGACGTGGAGACGGTAAGCTGTATGTACGCACGTATGGTGACATGTCATTCAAAGGATGGATAGAATAATGAATATGGTTTTACCATATTTATAATAACATCACAGTATATATAATATACTGTAGTTATTATTTTAGAATGGAAACAACATGGAAAGAATAAGTGGAAAATGAAAAAACATGAAAGAGGTGTTGAGATATTTATCTCTTCTTCAGGTTCTTCCTTTTTATTTGATCAAAAGGGCTCTTTAATTTGGCTTTCTGACTAAATTGAGTCCTCTAGGATGAATTAAGGACATTTGGGTAGGTTTTGGCCAGCCAAATGGCTTTGAATGTATGAATTAGAGAGAAGGGAAAGTGCCCTTTTATAAGAGGGGTGAGGGGAACCTATGGAAAAGATAGAAATATTATTTTAGAATAAAATAATTTTTGGTTTATAATGGCTCAAAAATAAATAATTAAAAGGAAAAGGTGTTTATGGGTCGAAAACCTCTCAACCAAAAGGTTTTAGACAGGTTTGGGTTACTATATTAACCTTATCTTTTAGATTTAACTCTTAGTTAAATAGTATGACATTTACCATGTCTCTTTGTATTTTTATATTATATGGTTAGTAAACTCACAATAATCTTCCAATAGAACCCCAAGTTGTTAATTAATGATACACAGGTCATTATATAAGTCTATTTTTCTAACCTTATATTTTTAGGATTATTATATCAACCAATAATATTGTATTTGTTTTAAATACTCATTTAAGTCAAGTTTGACATTATTTAATAATTAATTTTTGTTAAAGTCATAAAAACTTTATTACATAGAACTAAATACATTTAATCAACCCTAAAATTTCATGTTATTCTATAAAATTAGTTTAATTCATTAAATGTCTCAGATTAGATTTATTTGGATATTTATAATATCAATTATTTTAATCCTTCGTTAATACATGAATTAATTCTTCATCATTATGTCATAAATAAATTTAGTCATTATATGTCTAAAAATTATAAATAAAATACCATTATGTAGGAAAACTTTTCATATTTCTAATGAATATTTATAGTCGAATTTATATTGTGTGTTACTATATATTAAAAATGGTTTACTTATTGAACTTTGAATTTAACTCTTTTAACTCTTCTTTAAATAAAAAAATAATAAATGTCCTAATCTTATCCATGTGGACCAAAGAGGTTCATATTTTATTCCTAAGGTTGTTTTAGGTATAATTATACTTATCTAATAGAATTAAGACATGTGTTAGGGTATAATAATATCATATTTACCTTTAATTACCCTATTTACTTTTAACTGTGGTAAATAATAGTAAAAAGTTACTATTCACCAAAAAGTATTTTCTTCATATTGAACCATATTTTACTTACTGATATCTACAATTTCTCTCAGATTTATGAAATTCAACTCACATAAGCGGTAAAATTATGTTTTATGTAAATTTGAAAATGCTCTTAGGAGGTGGGGTAAAAGACGGTAAAAAGTTAAATAAAAGTTTCATATATCTAAAATAATTATAAACTCACTCCAATGAGTTACATTGAACTTATATAGGTATTATGTATCTACTTTGGCCTAAAATAAATTTAAATGAAATAAATAATTATTTAGATAAAAATTCGGTTTTAAATAATTACTTTGTGTTTTTCACAATTCATCAAAAATTGAATGTTTTCAGAAAAATAACAAAAATTTACCCTATGAAAATTTTGATATTAAGAATTAAAAAATGAATTATATTTTACCAATTTAAATACATTGAAGTTTCATTAATTAATTTAAAATTAATTCCCATTGTCAAAACCAAAAAAAGTATTTTTAAGAAATAATAACTATCAAAATATTGACACTTGTTTATATCCAATTTTAAAGTGAAATTACTTACAATTACCATCATTGGATTAAATGATCAAAATATAATCTAATTATAATTCCAAACCATTAAAATTTATAAATCAACACTATAAATTAATTTGATTAAAAAAGTTGTTTTCAGTTAAAATATAGTCTTTTTCAATATTCACCAAAATATGAAACTTATCATAAAAACACCAAAAATTATTGAAACTAAATTATTATGTCCTGATTTTAAAGAAGTATTTTAATTTGTAAAATTTAATATATAAAAGTTTCAAATATTGGATTTAAAAAAGGTTCTCCATTAAAAGGTGGTAAAATTTCATTTTTTGAAAAATATTTCTTTTATCTGAAAAAAATGAATTTGTTCTTACATTATGTCTAAGAAACTCAAAATATGGATTCTAAAATTATAAGGATTATATAAAGTTCAAAATTCAGTTAGTAATATTCATAACTGCTTTTGAACGGCTAGTTTGGTAATTCGTGGTGCGCTTGAACTCAGTGTTGCGTGTAGTACAAGTTATTGAATTACTTTGAAGAAATAATGTACTATTAAATCTTGGGGTGTTACACATATTATGTGCACTATGTTAGAAATGGTCAATTTATTTCTGTTGTAACACCTTAAGATTTTTTGAAATATATATTTTCAAATAAATTTAATATTCTTTTATTTTTCATTTCAAAAACAATGATTTTATATTGAGATACATGAAACACAAAGTATCGATCATGTTACACGCAACACCAAGTTTAAACGAAACGTGACATACTATTAAAATATAATTACTTAATATATTAATTATTTCTTAGCCATTGGAATTGAGGGTATGAATAGGATAATCTTAATTATGATAATTTAAGGTTTAAAAATGTATAGAAATTGAATTTTTTTTGCGGACCAATTAATTTGAATTGAGAAAAAAACTATTTGAAAATAAAGGAAATCATTTTCTAAAAAACTATTTTTATGCACAGAAATGAGTTTTACCTCAATAAATTAAAAAAATAAATTTCTCAAAATTATTTTAATTACATTTATACATTCTATATTCAATATAAAGTTTAAAATTTACCATATATGTTTATATAATATAAAAAAAGAATAAATCCAATTCTACGATTACAAAATGTATTTTCTATAAAAATCAATTTTATTGCCTTTTGAGAGACTATTTTAAAATAAAATGGGTTAAATTTTAAAAAACATACTTGAAAATGTAAATATAATTTCTTAAATCATCATTTCAACATTATATTGGAGTGTTTTTTTGAGAATTTTCTAAAAAGATAATTTTTTGATGAATAGTGATATAGTTTTTTATGATGAATTGTCATTTATTTTAAAGAAATTATTAAGTTAATAATTATTTTAATATGGTTTTAAAAGGAAAATTTGTTCAAATATATGTATATATATATATATTAGTTCAAATTAAGTTATTTTAATCTATTTCATAATTAATTTTTATATAAACACATGTTAATATTTGGAAGTACATTTCTTCGTAAAATCACTGTTTATTGCATCTATGGGATTTATTTTAAAATATATTATTCAAATAATATGAATGGAATTTAAATGAAATTTCTTCCATATTTTTAATTATTATAATTTATATTATAATACAAGGTCAAATTAATTTTTTACCACAATGAATAGTAAGTAAGAAAAATTAATTACCACGGTTAAGGTTAAAACAAGCTTACAAGGGGTTAAACATAAAAGATATTCGGTAAATGACCTATAAACATGTAAAAAACCCATTTTATAGAAATATTTAAAAATTATAATATCTATGGTTTGGTTATGTCCCATTTTTGATCCTTATAGAATATAAAAAACATAGGTAAACGCTTTTTTGAAAAAATTACTAGTCTGCCACTCAACTATCGTATAAATGGCAACCCACTCCACTATCCTATTAACACTTAAAAATAAATTTTTTTCATAAAATAACCATCCAAATTACTTCATTAATTCCCTCATAAAATCCTAGACGAATTATTTGGGTCAAGAATCAGACCTAAAAATCCTTTTGGGAGAAACCAAAAGAAGCAATCTTAAAAAGAGGTAAAGTCCTTAACAATGTTTTTTATTTTATTCCTTCTTCCACCTAATTAAAGGATTATTGAACTATTATTATATAAATTAATAAATATATTCCATATAATGATATGTTATTATGTTAATTAAATAAACTAAATCTATCTCCTCTTCCATCAAGTGGTTTATGAAATAATCATTCATGTGTACGACCGACTACTACCTCGCAAACAAATGTGTTTTCCATAACCGCCTCTCAATGATGGATATAACAATGGATTAAATATTTATATATAATATTTATGATATTATTATACATTTTTAATTATATTATCACATATACATTATTACTTTCCATTTTTTGAAATATAATAACATCGCTCATGTGTACGACGGATTACAGGCTTGCAAAGTGATGCGATTCCTTCACGTTTTACATGGAAGGTAATAAATATGTATTTAATAAAAATATATTTTTTATACAAAATAAAAATGATTATATAATTTTAATATAGTATTTATCTTTATTTCATTCAATCCTTCTAGAAAATGGAAACAATGTTCAAGTATATGTGCGACCTACTGTCTCCACGAATGGTGTATTTCATTTTATATATCTAACTATTATGAATTAATAAAAAAAATTATATAATGAATATATATTATATTTTTTATGTTTTACATTGTAGATAACAAGTAACCATGATCAGTTTAATATTACCAAGAAAATAACAAATCAAAACATACATAAAAAGCACTTATTGCCCGAAACATGAATTTAACATGGGGTTTTAAATAAATGGGTAATAAACGGTCATAATTAATTAATATACGGTATGATATATATAATTATGGATATTTAATAGATTTTTAATAAACATATATTCATTATATTTATTATACATGAGGTTTAAATGTGTATAAAAAAAGTTGATACATAAGGTAAAGGATTTCTGTCTCACTTTTACTTTCTATGAGACACATGCCATATTCACCACATGTTTTTTAGGTGGTTTATATATTAAAAATTAATGGATTTTATGAAGATTCACTTAAAAATTATTTGTATTGACATATACATTTTAGTATCAATCTTTCATGGGGTTTACAGTTCCAAAGATACAAAAGTTATAAGGGATTTGTCTAAATTTTCCAGCTTTTTAAAATATGTTATGCTGTGAACCTACCTTTTTTTATGAGGTGTATACAAAACCCAATTAAAATTTAATATCGGGAATTTATTTATTTTCATGATTTTTTTGGTTTCATTTAATTATATTCATTTATGGGTCTTACGATTCAAAGTTATCAAAGTGGTAAGGGATTCATGATACAATCTCATCGTTCAACATGATTGTTATTATTTAAAATTTTTTTCTAAATGTTGAAAGGTTGTTTTCCACAAGAATAGATTTAAAATTTTTAAAGATTCATTTATATTTTTCTAATGTTATTTTCAATGAAATATTCCAAGAGATATTTCAAAATAATTTTCATTCTAATATGACATACTTTGATGTTTCTTATGAGATATTAGGGATATGATCTAATGTCCCCAATCTTATTCTTTCTCTAAATTACTTATTTTTATAATGTCAAAATGTTGATGAAATTTATTTCTCTTTCACAGGTTATACCATGATAAAATTCATAAGAAACCCATTTTTCTCACAGGTTATTCTATGATGAAAAAATGAAATGATTATGAAACCTGTTTCTTTTTTAAATGTTATGTTGTGAGTAAGCCTTTATTAAACCCCTTTCTTTTCATGGGTTCTGATATGATAAATGTTTTATGATCTTTTGTAACATATATGTATGGTTTTGATTATGTGATAGGTGGGACTTAAATCTCCCTCTAATGCATTGGGTAATGGTTTATATATCAAGAGATTAATAGTACTGGAATGGCGATTGAACCCATTTGAATATGAGATTTTCTACACTATGATAGTATTGGGATTGAATCTTGACTACTATGATGGTTTTTGGTGTGAAATCATTCCACTATTTTAGGTTTGGTGTTGAGCCTTGGATACTAAAAAATAATTTTTACTGCTAATGAATATACCAAAAATCTATTTATTATACCAATGTTATGTTCTCATAGTTCATGTTATTTTATTCCATTATAATCCTTATCTTAAGAACAAATAATATTTACACCATGAATCTTTTTTATGATCTATGATAAGTAGTGTATGGTGTTCAAAGGTAATTATCATAATCTCATACCCTTATTCTCATTATATATTGATATATCTCTTGGTAACCCTTACAGATCATATGAGATCACCCTTTCTTATGTTTCCTTTACCCAATTTATGATGAAATGTATTATGTATGATATGTCTAACAGGGGTGATTATTATGAAGAACATAGTTGGAGATAATTTTATCACTTATAAACCTATTTTTTATCTTTTCATGTATCCAAAGGATTTATACCTTAACGATCCCATGACATGTGTTTGGGAAATATGATGAATATTTCTATTAAAATATATAATATCAATGTTTGAAATTTTTGGGTCATTATAGTTGATATCAGAGGATTGGTTTAGTTAACATTAAAAAATTAGAATAATAGAAATTTCATGAAATCCATTGGGATATTTATAAGGATATGTATATAAATATGACTAAGTATGAGTATATGGATGAGTCAAAGTATTTTGGAAAATGTCTTGGATTTTTTAAAGGATTGAGTGAGTGATTTGAATGTAATTACATCCTAGTCTAGATAATACATGTAAGTATAGCTCTACCATAGAGGAACCAAGGGGTAATAAATCTTATATGGGTTAATTATTATGGATTTGATCATGAACTAGATGAGAAAAATGGTCCTTGTTGTACACCTGGTCTGTTACAACCAAGGGACATGTTATGAAAATTCAAAATATCTTTATAAACCACTCGGAATGATTTTAATAATAACCATTAATGACTTTAGAAAGGCATAAGGTTTCATATATTTTAAAGTATCTGTCATGATTTTTAAATGCTTTAATTGTAATTTTGTTATTATGTGGTTTTACATTGTGATTTTGGTTTCATACACTATGTTTTTTTGGTTCTAGTTAATGGATGAAACCAGAAGGAATCCCCATAACCTTCAATCTGATGGAATATGCAATAATAATGAGTAACAAAATTGGATTATGATTGCAGAGAAATATATTTTGATTATTCCTAACTAAATATCAGGACATATGATTAACAACATGAACATCAGAGAGATTCATAAAGTGTCAAATATGAAGAAGATTCACTTTTATGAATGCTCGTGTGGTAAAAAATAATGACGAAAAAAGATTGAGTTTCCTACATTTCAATAAGGTGGAAAGAAGGAACTAGAAGAATATCTCAAATGGAGGGGAATGAGTTTTCTCTATGAAGAATAATGTCATAGAGTGAAAATTTATTAAGGAGTTCATTGCATTATGTGTGGTGAACATGGGACTATCCATGTCAGTGCCCTAACCCATGAATTACCATCTAGAGAAAGTAAGGACCTATTCAATGTCAGACACTGAAGTCGAAGAATTGAAATATTTACATATTTTGAATTATGTAATATTTTGTAAAAGTATTTTTAATAATGGTGTTTGGGTTGTAAGAATAATAAAACATCTATGTAGTGTGTTAAATTTGGAATAATATATGAATCAATTTAAAATTAATATAATATTTATGGATACCATCACAAGTCTATGAGTTTAAGGATGATCATAATTTCAATGTTTTTTAAACCCTTTATTGGTTTTATATGCAGGGTGTTTATGAAGATTAAAGATATTTACAGAGATATTTTTGGAAATAAAACCCTTGAGTTTGGTAATTGTTTTAGTGGAAAAAAATTATTTGTGGAGGAATTAATTTACATTTTGTGGGAATATGATTCAAGGTATTTTTAGACCATTATATTTATATTATCTTTAATTTTATGGTAATTATAAGCTATTGGAAATTTAGAATGTTCTGGGAACTATTTTAAAACTGTTTTGTAAGATGATATCCTGAATTCCATGTGAAAACATGTTACATCTAGTAAGGCCGAGGGGTTCGAACCCACAACCAACTGAATATAAGGGTATAATTTTCACCATAGAACAATGTGAAAGATTATTTAGTGTTGGAAAACTTGAAAAAATATATGACTGATTATGTATCATGGTATATGTTATGTCATACAGTTAAGAATAAGAGATACAATTCTACGGGGATGTTAAAACCATTATCCACACAAGAATGTAAATGGGAAAATCACCTTATATTTTATCATTAGGCTCCCCAAAATATATAAAGTATGAAATTATTGAGGATTTTAGCTGATCATATTAT
This sequence comes from Viscum album, assembly GCA_963277665.1. NCBI lineage: Eukaryota > Viridiplantae > Streptophyta > Magnoliopsida > Santalales > Viscaceae > Viscum > Viscum album. Next base: position 244,757,567 of record OY728129.1, read on the forward strand.
AAAGTCAGAACACTTCATAAAAATTATAGAATATTTCTCTCTAGATCCACTTTCTAGAATATATATTAAGGAAGTGGTTAGATTTTAACGAGTACCTCATTCAACTGTATCTGATCAGTATTTTAGTTTTATCTCAAATTCATAGTGAATTCATCAGAAATCTCTTGATATAGAGTTGAGTTTCATAACTTTTTATCATCCTCAAAAAGATAGTTGGTTAAAGAGAATAATTAAAACCATATAGGATATTCTAAGATCTTTTCATATGTATTTAAAATGTGGTAATGATTAAAACCTTACTATAGTAGATTTTTTATAAATAATATACTTACTTAGAGAATTAAGAAGTCTCTTTATGAATCCCTTCATTGAAATGAGTTTGTAACTCCAATTTACTAGAATGGAGTCTAGAAAAGAAAGCAATTGGGATGAAAGCATATTGATGAAATGGACTAGAGGATTACTTCCTTCAAAAACAATTAAGGGAATTTTTTTCATATAAATTTTGTCCTAGTAATCATCCTAACAATCATGAGTTTTAATTTAGAGAGAAGTTGTTTCCATGAATTTCACAATGGATGAATGGATGGAAAACTAATCCCTAGGAGTATCAGTACCTTTGAAATTATTTGATCATATAAGGACCATATATTATTTCTTAAAACATTCACAAAACCAATATATGGTTCTATATGTATTCCATATATCCCTAGTTGGGAAGTGCATAACTTATCCATCACATGTATTAAAAATAGAGGTCGTAATGTTGGAGCATTATCTTTCTTATAATAAAAAATTTGAAGATATTTCAAATCATACAGAGAAAGTTCGATGAAACAAGACCACTCAACTGATCGATGTTCTATGGTAAAACTAGAACCTTGAGGAAGCTACATGGGAACATGATGATTTAATGAGGTATAATTATCCCTAGTTTTTGTACCAAAGTGATAAATTTTGTGGGAAAAATTATTTTAAGGGGGGATAGAAGATAACACCCCATAATTTTATGAAATAAATTTTTTCAATATTTTTTAATATTGTTAAAATATTTTATTACACGGAACACTAAGTTTAGATTGAGTTACATGCAACAATAAGTGTATATTGCGTTATATACAACAATGAGTTTAAAAAAAAACATGACATGCTGTTAACATATTATTATTTAATATGATAGTTATTATATAGCAATTGGAATAGAGGGTATGAATATTATCACGACCCGTCCCCAAGGGCTGGAGACTAGCACAAAAAGGCGTATTCCCTAAAACCGGGAAGGCATTGACATTATATACAGTAAAAATACACAACCAAGCACACAACAAGATATGAACACAAGTAAAATGTATAGTAAACAGGAAGTGTACAGAAGAAAAAGGGGCCAGAATAAAAGCCCAAATGTAAATTACAAGAAAACTGGAAAGTACAAGTAAAACATGCAGGTATAAGTAAACTGAAAAGCTCGTGCGAACACCCACCAAGGATCTTACCTGAAGGGTAGGTACAACACCCGAATGATCGTCTCTGCGGTACGCCTCTTCTAAGTCCACCTCCAAGATACCTCCAGTCCTGGTAATCTCATCCTCAGTCAGTGTTGTCTATCGTCTGCACCAAACACAACAAGGTGCAGGCATAGACCGTGCAGGGGTGAGTATAACGATACTCAGTAGGGACCCCGAGACCCTCAAGGTCGCACAATTCCACAAAAGATAAACCAAAACACTTGAAATCATCTGACAATACTACTTAGGTATATGCCCATAAATATACCTAAGTTATCAAATATACCCATATTAATCATGGTGAAACACAGGGTCCAACTAAAAATCCCAAAGCTCAACTGTTCCATAAAGGAAGGAATACCTCGAAGGTAACTACCACACAGGTAAGCCACATAGAATAATACCACCAAGTTGTCACCATGAAGGAAAGTATGACACAGGTACGCCACACAGAAGAATACTACAACGATATCAACATGAAGGTAAGTACGACACATGTACACCACACAGAATAATACCACAAAGGTATCACCACGAAGGTAAGTACCACACTGGTATGCCACATATAAGAATACCACAAAGGTATCACCACGAAGTTACGGACTCAGATCATACCAGGTATAACATTAGTACAGATGTATAGATGATTAGATGTAACTACTGAATCATTTTACTCTATTATGAGGTAGACCCACGTAGGATCCTAGTATATCATCAAACCCACAAAGGATCCTATTACTGCAGACCCATAAAGGATACTTGTACATAATAAGACACACATAAGATCCTAGTAATACAGAACCACATAGGATCATAGAGTAGTCCCACATGGATTCCTAGAGTGGATCTATGTGGAACCCTGAAATATAGACACACGAAGGATCCCTTTCTCATGTACAGCTAGCTACAAGGTTCCCACACTAAGCTCTCCTTATTCTAGGAGGGTCCGCTCCTCAAGCCACAGGGTAATACTCCAACTACCCCAAAGTCTGAAAATGAAGTATCCCGAAGCTCATCCATGAAAAAGGGGTCTCAACGCAACCGACGGTGCGTCAATCGGATGTCTGGTCTACAAGTTATTGGCCTTTTCGTCCCGAGGGCCTGGTTAGAATCGTGTTCAATCCAACACAAACATACCCCAACTTTATCCAAATCTCAAGTGGGGAACAAAAAAAGGAACATCTCGGTCCAAGGTTTCTGCTACCGTAGACGGTTCGTTAAACCGACACCCAAAGCTCAAGATATGGCCAAAAGAGAGAAAATGGGTCGATGTAGGTTCGTGTTCAGTCCGACCATATCGAAAAGAACCGAAACAACCTGGGTCGACACAACCTGGTTCGAGTTGACCCGGCCGGCGCTGGGCAGCCTGGCCCGCATTGGGCGGCCTGGCCTGGACGGCCCCGCCTAGACGGCCCGACCTGGATGGCCCGGCCTGGACGGCCCGACCTAGGCTACCCAGCTTGGCCACATGCGGGGTGGAGTCACGCCCCCCCTGCGCTCCTACGCACCAAACGGCCGAAGCCGTTCGGTCACTAGGTAGCATGCATGACCCACCGCAGGTCCCATTCGGTCCATCTCAGTCGGCCAAAACGGCTGACCTCTTCTCCTCTCATCGGCGCGTTGTGCGATGCCCCTCTACGGCCGACTGAAGGTTGTCTACCTTCCCTAATCCGTCACAGCCAGGAGGACGGTGACCCCTTGCATCAATGGTGGCGTGTTGTGCACCACCCCTCCATGGCCAGCCAAATGCCAGCCACCCTCTGCCCACCACCATGGATGACGAGCCACTGCCCTTCTCCGGTGGCGCGGTCGCACCACCGCCTTCGTCACGGCCAGCCATGGTGCCAGCCACCGTTTCTGAGCCCCATCGGTTTCAGGGGCCATCCTCCACCATCACGAAGAACACAAAAAAACTACAAGAATTGTGGAGGGGTCGGGCCATGTTAGTTTGGCACATTCCCTCCACGTTAGAGAGGTAGTAAGAGGGTCAAGAGAGGTGATTCAACGTGAGAAAAAATTAACATTGATCAATAAAAAACACACCCCTACCTCAGAGGTTTTTTGACATCTATGAGGAGGGAAGGATGGACATCGGTTTGTCGTTGTTGAATATGTCCTAGGTTGGAGGTGGTGCCTTCCTCGTTAGATAATTTGGTGCATTCCTCGTTGGAGAAGATGGAACGTTCTTCGTTGGAGGATGAGTTTCTCCAAGAGCTCTCTTCAAGCCTCTTTTGCGCCAACGATTTCTCCCAATCAAAAAGATGAGCCAACCCAAATAAAAATATGTTTGTCCATTTTTAAATTTTTGGAACAAATTAATTTGGAATCATTAATCAATTGATGAGGCATAATTAATGTAAATGAAACCTAAAGTCACATCCCTCATTAAAGAGGGAGTTCAAGAGTCGGGTGGTCCCCACCATTAAGTATTCAATTGGGGGGGGGGGGTTAGGCTCAGATTTCAATTCTGAGCACTGGTTTAAAAGTTACAAAAGCTCGCTCGTACATTTACTGAATGTACCTAAAAAAAGTTCAGAAATTTATTCCGGGCACACCGGGCCTCAGAATCAGTCACCGTCAATTTTTTCTGAATTAAAATTCCCATATAATTAAAAAAATTAAATGGAATTTCCGAGTCTTTAGATTCTCCCCACCTCATGTCTTTGCTTCCCCAAAATCATAATCACAAAAACTAGGAAAAAAAGTGCGGGTACTGAGCAAAAATCTTAGCCTCCCTATCCCATGTGCTCTCCTGCAGGTTCTCATGCAGCCAATGAACGTGCACCAGAGGTATCGACCACCATTGAAGGACCTGCTCCTGTCGATCCTCAATCTCTACTGGAACCTCGGTAAATGTCACCCTATCGTCGATTTCCAGCTCGCCCTGGTCGATGAAGTAAGATAGGTCATGCATATATATCCTCAAATGGGATACTTGGAAAAATTTGTGCACCCGGTGCAACTGAGGTTGAAGAGTTACGTGGTATTCCACCTCGCCAACTCTGCTGAGGACCTGGAAGGGTCTGATGAATCTCAGAGAAAACTTTCCACCCCAGCCAAATCTCTACAAACCTCATTGAGGTGAGACCTGTAGAAATACATGATCACCATCCTCGAACTCCAGAGGTCTCTGTCTACTATCGGCATAATACATTTTCCTGCTCTGTGCAGTTTTCATCTACTGTTGGATGACCTGCAACTTCTCCTTGGTAGCCCGTACCATATCTGGTCCCATGAGTGCTGACTCCCCCAGGTTAGTCCAGCACAAAGGCGATCTGCAAGGTTGACCATACAATTCCTTGAATGGTGTCATCCCAATAGTGGAGTGATAGCTGTTGTTGTATGAAAACTCCACCAAAGGAAAGTGATCCTCCTAGCTGCGACCAAAGTTGAGTACACAAGCACGCCACATGTCTTCGAGGGTCTGAGTGGTCTGGTCAGTCTGTCCATCCATCTAATGATGGAAGGGAATTCTCAAATGATGTAGTGTCCCAAAAGCCTCCTACAACCCCTTCCATAGCCGTGAAGTAAAACATGCATCACAATTAGAGACAATTTTCGAGTGTATTGCATGTAGCCGCACAATCTCATGCATATAGAGGCGCCCCAAGCTCTCTACTGAACCCTACTCTCTGGTCTGTAGAAAATTGGACAAATTCGTTAGTCGGTCGATGATCACCCAGATGGAATCTTGACCCCTGGATGTAAATGGAAGTCCCGTCATGAAGTCCATGGATATCCTGTCCCACATTCACTATGGGGCCTCTAAAGGCGAAACTAAGCATGATGGTACCTGATGCTATGCCATCACTTTCTGACATATGAGGCGTCGAGAGACAAACTCTTCTACTTATTTCTTCATTCTCGGACACCAGTGCTACTATCGGTGGTCCTGGTACATCTTCGCCACTTCTGGATGTACCGCTAGTGGGGATGTGGCGAACTACTTCAACACCTCCTCTTTAAGTGACACTGGTACCATGGTGCGTCCTCTGAAGAGGATGATGTGATCCCCACCTTCGGAAAATCTATCAGGTGCATGTCCTATAGATACCTGAGCACGTTGAGCCTCGCAGTCAGCATCCGCATGCTGCGCATCCCTGACTCACAAAAGAAGTGGAGGAGTGATTATAAGATACTGAAGAAAAACTACTCCTTCTCGATCCACAAAGGATATATGTAAAGGGTCCAGCTACTCCATCGCCTCACCAAGCAGTTGTATACCAGATCTCCTGTTGAGTGCATCTGCTACAACGTTCCCCTTCCTAAATGTATCGACTATCTCGAAGTCATAGTCCTTGACAAACTTAAGCCATCGTCGCTGCATCAGGTTCAGGTCCTTATCAGAGAAGTTATACCTGAGAATCTTATGATCCGAGTAGACTATAAAATTCCCGCTCATCAGGTAATGTCGCAACATATTTATGGAGAAGACCACTATTGCTAACTCCAGGTCATGGGTAGCAATGTTCTACTCATGCAGTCTCAGTTGGTGAGAACCATATGCGATCATTACTCACTCCTTCATCAGGGCACATCTAAACCCGGTCCCTAATGTGTCGCAGTAGACTACGTACTCTATGTCCTCCTCTGGTTTCCTCAAGACAGGGGCACTAGTCAGCCTCTACCTCAGCTCCTGAAAACTCCGCTGGCATATCTCTGACCAATCAAAGGGTTGACCCTTCTTCGTTAATGTTGATAAAGGTGCTATATCTCTAGAGAAATATTTCAGAAACCTCCAGTATTTTCTAGCCAAACCCAGGAAACTCCGTACCTTCATCACACTATGGGGTGGCTCCCAAACAAGTACCACCTCGATCTTCGTTGGATCCACCAAAACTATAGCCCCCCCCCCCCCCCCGAGATGACATTTTCCATAAAGTGAACCTCTCGGATCCAGAACTGGCACTTCTAGAACATACCATAAAGCCGGTGCTCTCGAAGTGTGTCCATAACTATCTACAAATGATATACATGTTCCTCCTTGGTAGACGAGTAGATCAGAATGTCGTCGATGAAGAACACTACAATGCGATCAATGTATGGCTAGAAGATCATGTTCATGAGCCCCATGAACACTGTTTGAGAATTGGTCATTCCGAATGACATGAAAAAAGATTCATAATGGACATACCAAGCTCTGAAATCCACCTTATGTAGATCATCGTCTCGTACTCTGAGCTGGTGAGAGCCTGATCTGAGGTCTATCTTCAAGAACCATCACACTCCCTTCAGCTGATCAAAGAGGTCGTCAATCCTCGGAAGTGGGTACTTGTTTATCACAGTCACCTAGTTCAGGTGCCGATAGTCGACACAATGTATCAAGATCCCATCCAACTTCTTGGTGAATAAAATTGATGCTACCCATGGAGAAACATTGGGCCGGATGAACCCCTTCCACTGTAAGTCCTCTAGCTGTACCCGCAGCTCACAAAGCTCCGCGGAATAAATCCAATATGTTAGTGTAGATATCGGTGCCATCCCGGGGTACAAGTCAATGTAAAAGTCCACCTCTCTACAAGGAGGTAAACCTGAAACATAATCAGGGACGACATCCATGTACTGGTCCACCACTATAGTATAACTTGGACTCTCCACATCAACCGCTCTGAGGGTAAGGCTATCCAACTGATGAGTGATTGGCTGCACTCTCCTCCAAGTAAGTCCATCATGTGCTGTAAGGGCTCCCTTCTAGCCGGTGAAGGTAAACCTATTCCCATCTGTGCAAAAACACCACACATTGCACCTAAAATAGTCGATCTGAGCATAGACTATAGATAACCAGTCCTTACCCAAGATGACATCATAAGGCCTTGATGCCGCTACTAGGAGATCCCAGCCGAAGCTCTCGCCTCCTAGAGTATGCTCACACTACCAGAACCAGTGTGTAATCATTGAATCCTCTCCCATAAGATTATCTAGCCGTAAGGATCAAGCTGGTGACTCCATCAGAATATTCGTGCTCCGAATAAGGGCAGTGGAAATAAAAGAATGACTGGCACTTGTGTCTATGAGTGCTGCAGCTAAGTTAGAGTAAACAAAGATCTTACCTTGTATCATCTCCGGAGCACCATGATCATTGGCCTAAGCTGATTGGGGATGAGATTGCCCCTATGAACCTGATCCCTGTGATCGGGGTGGACCTCCTGGTTGTGGTGGCGGTAACATATTGAATTGTCGCCCCCTGCCAGCAGCACGACCAGCTCCTATGACACGTCTGCCTTCTCCAGCATACCTCCTCGATCTAACCACTGTCTATGCCTGGGCGGTCCTTCGACCGTATGTTGATCATCCATATGGCCGGTCGGACATTCTCGAGCAATGTGACCATGCACGCCGCATGTGTAACACTTCATATTCCTCGCATGACTGGCTCTATCTCTGGTGCCCAGCACAACTGACCCTGAATACTATGATCGACCTTCTATAAGTCTGGTCCTCTTGGACCTCTGTGACATCTATCATTTTCCAGCTGCAGAAAACTCCTCTACATGATGACTGGTGGTGGGTATCGCTGTTGGTGACTTCTCAGCATGAAAACCCTCCCCTAATAGGGATCTCTCTAACACCCCGCCTATGTCGGGATGTGGAGTGAGATCATCGAAGCCCTAATCTCCCACCTGAGTCCCTGCCCGAAGGTCCTAGCCCTGAGGAATGGGTCCTGTACCAGATCAGTGGAGTACAGTGACAGGTCGGTGAAAATTGCTGGATACTGAGACATAGTCATGCTGCCCTGCTGTAGATGAAGAAGCTCATAAATGCATACTACGCGAAGGTTCACTAGAACAAACTCTGCTCGAAACAGGCTCTCAAAGTCTGCCCAGAGGAGTGTCACCTCATCGTGAACCTGTAGGATCAACCTCCACCATCTTCCAGCTGCTTTCTGTAGAATACTGGCATCAAGGATCACCATGAGATCAGCTGGTGTCTCTACCAGTTGTACGACACTCACTACAGCCTCCAACCAATCCTCAACCGCCTGTGGGTCCATATCTCCCCTGAACCTGGGTGGCCTTTGGTGCTAGAACTCGTGCAACGCGCTCAAGCGGTGTGCAATCTCTGCTGCTGGGGTTGGTGGCATCGGTGGCCCAACGGGTAATGGTACTGTTGGTGCCTCCATTGGTTCCTATACTGGAAGAGGGCCCTACACCGAGGCCTCATCTCTCAGTGGGCTATTAGTGAATACTAGACCTAGAACCCTAGATGGTTGTCTACATGGAGGAATCCTGAAAAGAAACAGGTGATCCATGGTTAATAAGTTATACTTGGTGAGCTAACTCAAGAATTTCACAACAAAAATTTTCAAAACACACACACAATCATTGTTTTCATGCACTGAGACAGCAATCAGAAGTCATGGTCCTGGTGTATGGATACGTCGGCTGCCGCACCAACACTCGATTCCCAAAACTGATATCCACACTCACTACACTTAACACTATTACTGTTAAAAGATTAGAGTCCAATAATCTATGGTAGAACTGAATCCTACAATACCAATTTGTCATGACCTATCCCCTAGGGCCCGTGCCATGACTACCCCAAGCCCTCCTTCCGCAGGCCAGGGGCTGGTGACTTGTGCCGAAAGGCGCATTCCCCAAAACCAGGAAGGCATTACCTCTATATCATGTAAACACACACAACCAAGCATGCAACAAGATTAAAAGACAAGTAAAATGTATAATAAACATGAATTGTACAAAAGAAAAAGGGGCCATAATACAAGCCCAAATCTAAAGTACAAGAAAACTAGAAAGTACAAGTAAAACTGGGAGGTACAAGTAAACTGAACAACTTAAATAAACACCCACCAAGGATACTACTTGAAGGGTTGGTACAACACTCGAACGATCGTCTCAGCGGTAAGCCTTATCTAAGTCCACCTCTAATCTACCTACAGTCCTAGTAATCTTGTACACAGTCAGTTTTTTCCATCGTCTGCACCAAACACAACAAGGTGTGGGCATAGCCCATGCAGGGGTGAGTATAACGATACTCAGTAGGGACCCCGAGACCCATCAAGGTCTCACAATTCCACAAAGGATAAACCACAAAGCATGAAATCATCTGACAACCCTACTTAGGTATATGACGATACCTATACCTATGTTATCAAATATACCCAACTCTATCATGAGGAAACACATGGTCCAACTCAAAATCCCAAAGCTCAACTATTCCACAAAGGAAAGAATACCACAAAGGTAAGTACCACACATGTATGTTACACAGAAGAATACAACAAAGGTATCACCATGAATGTAAGGACTCCGCTCATACCAGGAATAACATAAGTACATAAGTATAGATGATTAGATGTAACTACTGAATCATCTTACTTTGTTAACAAGTAGACCCACGTAGGATCCTAGTACATCATTAGACCCACACAAGATCCTAGTACAGTAGACCCACAAAGGATCATAGTACATCATCAAACCCACATAAAAATCCGATTACATCAGACCCACACAGGATCCTAGTACATCATCAGACCCACTCAGGACTCTAGTATAACAGACCCACAAAAACTCCTAGATTAGTCCCACATGAATTCCTAGAGCAGATCCATGTGAAACTCTAAAAAATAGACCCACAAAGGATCCCTTTCTCATGTACAGCCAACTGAAGGGTTCCCACACTAAGCTCGTGTGATTCTGGTAGGGTCCTCTCCTCAAGCCACAAGTTGATACTCCAACTACCACAAAGTCCCACGAAGGAGTATCCCAAAGGTCCTCCACAAAGAAGGGGTCTCAACACAACAGACAATGCGTCAATTAGATGCCTGGTCTGCAAGTTATTGGCCTTTTAGTCTCAAGGGCCCTATTGGATTCGTGTTTGATTCAACCCGACCGTACACCTAATTTATCCAAATCTCAAGTGGGGTATACCATAAGGATAGTCTCGATCCAAGGATTCCATTGACATAGACGGTTCATCAAACAAGAGCTTGAAGCTCAAGATATGGCCTAAAGAGAAAAAATGATTCGAAGTTGGTCCGGGTCTGGTCTGACACGGTCCGACCGACCCGACCCGACCTAGACGGCCTGGCCTAGAGGCCCCAGCCTGGGTGGCTCGGTGTAGCCACATGCGGGGGGGGGGGGGGGATTCGTGCGCCCCCCGCTCCTACTCACTGAACAACTGAAGCCGTTCGATCGCTAGGCAGCACGCAAGACCTGCCACAGGTCCCGATTGGTCCAGCTTGGCCGGGCGTAATAGACAGTCTCTTCTCCTACCGGCAGCACGTCGTGCATTTCCCCTCTGCGACCGGTCGAACGCCAGCTGCCCCCTGTCCACTACCATGGCCGATGGGCTGCGGCTCTTCTCCGGCGACGTGATCACGCCGCCGCCTTCATCGTGGCCATCCGTGGTGCCGCCCGCCATTCTTGAGCCCCACCGGTGTTAGTCACCATCCTACACCGTTGCGAAGAACACAAAAGAACTAAAAGATTTACGATGGGGTCAGGATATGTTCATTTGGCCAGTACCCTCCGTGTTAGAGCGGTAGAAAGCTACTCAAGGGAGGTCATTCAACGTGAGAGAAAAATTAACGCTGATTAATCAAAAACACACCCATACCTCAGAGGTTTGTTGACATTGATGAGGAGGGAAGGAAGGACGTAGGTTCATCATCATTGAAGACATCGCACATTGGAGGTGGCATGTTCCTATTTAGAGAATTTGGCACGTTCGTCATTGGAGAAGATGCTACGTTCTTTATTGGAGGATGAGTTTCTCCCAGAGCTCTCTTGAAGCCTCCCTTTCGCCAAGGATTTCTCGCAAGCAAAAAAGAGGAACCAACCCACATAAAAATATGTTTGTCCATTTTTAAATTGTTGGCACAAATTAAGTTGGAATCATTAATTAGTTTATGATGTAGAATTAATGTAAAGGAAACCTAAAGTCACCTCCCTCAATAATCTAGGAGTTCAAGAGTCAAGTGGTCCCCACCTGTAAGAATTCAATTTGGGGGGTTTATGTAACGCCCCGACCCCAGCTACCTAGAGTCGGTGCATTACTTCATAACATTGGCATGATCACAAAAGATCAAGTCTCGAAAGAATGATTAGTTTAGTAGCCTTGGAAACACTAGATACATTCGTAAACATTATATTACATAATAAAATGAAAAACTACAATAACAAAGTCTCCATAGTCTACACTCATATCCTCTTCTGACTATCCCTGCAGGTCATTCATAAAATACTTCTTCACATCCTGGAAAATATTAAAACATTGAAAGGGGTGAGCTCAGATGCTCAGTAAGGATAACAATATTGCAGAAGCTTTCATAAATAAACATAAACATTTAAGGCAATGTATAACTAAAACAAAATCCTTTTAAACTTGAACATCAACATAATATGGCAAAAGTAAAATGAGATAATGCCATTTACTTCTTCACATGGATATTCTACTGGTCGAATAATCACATGCAATATCAATAACCACTTTCATAATGATGGAATGCATAATGCCAGACTATCATAACCACGTAGCCAAGGCCTCGTGCCAAGACCACAAATAAGATTTTGTCAAGGCCTCGTGCCAAGACACTAGTTTGTCTCATGAGACATGCCGATGCATCGAGGAGCTATAGCGGGATCCACCCGTCACTTATTAAGTCCAATGCATTCCTCCTATGAATAGGTTTAAACATATCATAAACCATAACATAATCGTATCACATAAAACATGCATAAAGGAAACATAACATTTACAAATTTCAATCACAAGATATAAATACAACACATTGATATAATAAAAACACTTTCAAAACCATTTTCAATACCAAAATAAAAGAAAAGTAAAACATGGTATTTATTTTTCTTTTTTATAAAAATGTATGGCTTGTAGATCAAGCCAAAAATCAAATAATGGTCACGGCGGCGAAGAAGTCGTTGTCGCCGCATATGTACGATAAAAACATACCCTTTTGTCGTTTAGTAAATGCTTCGTATAAAAAGATTCCTTTGGAATAAACGTAAAAGTCAAAGGGGTTTATACACTGTATAAAAGAAAGTTGTGTATAAAACCAAATATGCCTCAATGAAAGGAGATTGAGACGAAGTCCTTAAAAGATCATTTTTAAAACAAAATAGATCTATTATTTGTATTCACTATAGGTACACATAAAGAAAGTAAAAATACAAAATAGGACATAATAATACCATGACATAATTTGAAAGTAGGAGATTAACCCAAAGAATGTAAATTGGGTTAAGAAATTCCCTAACCTCGTGTCCGACTTGACTCGACCGCTCTTTAAACTCCTGAATAATAAACTAGAGTTAATCTCTACCTTCTTAAGAACATTTTTCAAGTTCATTATTTCTCTTATATCACTTATTACCATGTTATGAACATTATGTAATTATTTAAGTTAATAACGGTCGTTTTGTCGATCTTTGGTACTTGAGTCAAAAATAGACTTCTTATAATTACGAGTTGTTCATGTGGTGAAATATCGGTTATATCCAGAATTATATTCATGATATAGATATCATATATCTCATATATATCCAGTATATACATTCATTCATAATATTACATGACATTTAGAGGTAAGAAATGAAATGCACCATTCATGGAGACGGTAAGCCGTACGTACGCATGAACGCTACTTTCATTTCTATTTCATATTTAATGGAATGAAGTTATAATTATATAAAGGTATAATATAATTCCAGTATAATATAATTTATAATACCATTTACTCCATCCTTTATACATCCCACATATGGCATTAACGATTCAAATCACTTTGAGGGGGCGGTAGTCCGCACTTCCTAAAATGAAATTATCGCGTTTACCCATAATGGAAATTATAAAGTATGCCATAGATGAGAAATAAAGAAGGATAAGGAAAACATAAACATAATATATATATCATATATGAAAATAGTTTCATCAAAATGGCCACCATTATAGGTGTTAAAAGAATTTGAACAATCATCGTTTCATGAGGCAGAAATTCGTCATCCACAGAAATAGTATATTCTTTAACCATTAGATGTAGGTGTGTGTAAGTGTAGCTAGAATCCTTATAATAAAAACATCCTAGTATATTGAGGATACTGGTGTTGTTACAAAAGAAAATAATAAAAATAGTTTAGGGGGTTGGAGATGCAAAATAAAACAATAGAACATAAGAGAAAACACTACCTTTAAAACGGGTAACACTTTTTGATTTGAGGAAAAGGCTTCATTGGGAAGAGTTCTGCCCAAAGTGAGGCTTCCAGGAGTAAGAGGGGGAAGTTGGGAGAGTATTTGGGCAGAGGTTGGCCGAGCCAAAGGTCTTGAAAGTGTGAATGAGGTGGTAGAGGTGGGGGCCTTTCATAAGTGGAGAGGAGGGGCACTTTTGGAAAGTAATAAAATGTTACTTTATTAAACAATGATTTTCGGATTCTAAAGGTCCCACACTTATATAATTCGAGGCTAAGGTGATAAGGATTCGAAATCTACTCATACAATAGGTTTTTGACAAGTTTATGTCTTTGATTTTACATTATATTTTCATTTTATTTAAATCGTTAAATAATGAGGTCATCGTTGCATCATCATGATGTAATAAATAATTTAATTTATTTAATGTCTAAAAATTATAAAAAAAATACTATGATGTAGGAAATATTTTTAGATTTCCAATGACTATTTATAGTCAAAACTATGACTTGTATAACCCCATGTAAAAATTGGTTTAGTAAAACATTTTATGTTTGTGTCATTTTTTTACTTTAACATTAAATAAAAGGTATTTATGTCATTTTCCAACTAAAGTGGCTCCATGGGGTCCTCAAGTTGACCCATGGATTGTATTGGTCGGCCATGGCACATCCAATGAGGGTAGGACATGTGTCAAGCTCATCTCATATTATTAAAACATTATTTTTACCTTAAACTATACTAATTACCTCTAATCGTGATTAAGAACTTAAAAGTTACTATTCACCAAAAATTATTTTAATCCCATTGAACCACATTTTACATCATAATGAAAACCATGTATGTCGGATTTTTGAAATTCAAAACACAGAAGTGGTAATATTTCATTTAAACGAAAAATCAGTTATTTAACTACCACTTAGTGGTTTCACTATTCATCAAAAATTGAAGCTTTTCAGAACAATGCCAAATTTTCACCCTAAGCTATAATTGATATTCTGAATCCAAAAATGATGTGTATTTTACAAAATTCCAAACATATAAGTTTCATTAATTAATTTTATAATTAATTCCCGCTGTCACAACAAATAGCGTGTTTTTAAGAAACAATATATATCAAAAGATTGACAATTGTTTATGTCCAATTTCAAAGTGAAATTAATTCTAATGAACACCATTGGATAAAATGGTAAAAATATATTCTAATTATACTCTAAAACCACTCAATAATATAATTTATCTCTATAAATTATTTTGATTAAAAAAGTTGTTTTTAAGTATTTTTCACTATTCATAAAAAAATGGAAGTTCTCAGAAAATTACAAAAATTTAACTTAGGATAATTTCGATATTACGAATACAAAAATGAATTCAATTTTGAAATATAACATTTCTATAATTTTAAAAATTGGGGATTACTATTCATAATGGCTACTTTGATTAGTTGCGGTGTGTTAGAACTCGAAGTTGCGTACAATGCAAGCTATTGCATCATTGAATGAGAAGCGTATCATGGAAGCTCGGGGTGTTACATTCTCCCCTCCTTCAATAAATTTCATCCTCACAATTTGAAATTTTTCTTTGAAAATAAAAGGTTGAAAATAGAAAATACCTTTTTGGAAAACCCACATCGGAAATAAGGTTAATAAAATTTAGCCTTAATAAGAGGGAAATGGAAATAAGAAACTCACCACCAAATTATGATCTTGATAAGGAGAACATCGGTGGCAATTAGAGACATATAATTGGAGAAAAAACGTAAATATTTGTAGGGAGTGATTGTGGTCATCAATCACAATCAAGTGTAAAATTGAGGGCCTCAAAGCCTTCAATCTATGTTGATTTAAAATATTATCAAGACTTAATGTATTAGGATAACACATTTTTTGTTTTTATATCCCTTTACTAAAGTTTAAGAATTAAGTAATTCATAGAATAAGAGATAGGTATATATATATTTATGCTTGACAAGTAGAGTTTCATCCTTCAACTAATTTCTACCACAAACTCATCTTTTACTCCAAATTGTAATGGAACTCAAAAATATTCTATTTATCCTAATTGTATAAGGTTCCAAATATTAACACATATAATTTAGATTAGTAAAACTATTTTGTAAAACCAGGGACTTCTTGTAGGCTAGTGGTAGGAAATAAAGGCCTGTCGCACTGTGGTTGTGGGTTCGATTCCTGCAGCTTTGTCCGATGCGACGGGTTATGCCCCACCCTACAGGTTGTCCTTTTCCTAAAACTATAGTATTATAATATTCCAAAAATAATCTTCAGAAATGTTTTAACCATAAAAAATACTATCCAAAGATCAACTTAATCCATTCCAACATTTACAGTTATCCAAAATACCTATGTCCAGACTTTCTCTAAAAGGTCTCTAAATTCCAAAATCAATTGTAACCTCAGATTCCCCAAACAAAGTAAAGTTTCTCTTATTGTCACATACTAAAAATATGATTACCTTCATCATATTAAATCCATAATGAAAACAACATGTACTTCAGTACAATCCTTATATATATCACATTATTCTTATAACCATAATCTAGTTCTTGAGTCGAAAAACACAAATACAATAATTATTCCCCTTCAACTGTAGACACAACATAAGATTGGCCTTGATCCCTTGGCCTTTTCTGAGGTAAGTTTCCTTGACGCTTAGGACATTCATTTGCATAGTGCCCCATTTCTCTACAATTGTATCATTCAACATTAATAGCCTCTTTCTTTCCCTTGCAATCACGCGCCTGGTGACCTTTTTCTCCACATTTATAACAAACTCCCATTCCTTTTAGGCAAGCACCGGGGTGATTCTTCCCACAACTATCGCATAATGGAAAATCCTTCTTTCCCTTTTTCCCTTTATCCATTTCTTGTTCCACCATTCTCTTCTTCTCTTGCTTTACTTTGTTGTCATAAGACTTAGAGAATTCATTTTCTGTCTTGATAGCACATGAGACAATATCTTCGTATGACGAGAAGGTTTGTGAGACTAATGCTCGACGGAGAAATGGTTTTAACCCATCAAAGAAACGATCAACCTTACTCCTTGGGTTACGTATATAATCTGCAGAATACCTCGCTAACCTTGTAAAATTGGCCTCATACTTTGCGACATTCTCATCCTCCTTCTGTCTCAGACTCAGAAATTGCCTTTCCATATCTGCTCGATGGTAATGTGGAAAGTATTTTTCTAAGAAAAGATCTTTCAACTCTCTCCATTCCATATTTGATACTTCTTCATCTTCCTTTGTGTTTTCAATCAGCGACCACCATTGATCGGCATCTCCAGTGAGGCGGTAAACTGCCATGATAACCTTTTCCCTTTCACTACTCCCCAAGGCATGGAATATTTTCTCTAAGGAGTTTCTCCATTGCTCAACTACTAATGGATTTGTACCCCCATTAAATGTTGGTGGTTGTTGCCTCATGAAGCGATATATCATTGATCCTCCACGTTGCGGATCAGGGTGCTCCATACGAGTAAGGTTATTATTCATAACCTGAGTGAGTTGTCCCAGTATGGTAATAAGTTGATCAGCACCAGTTGTATCTCCAGATCCACGATAATTATCTTGAGCAGGAGGGCAATCCCTACACGGAGTGCGTGCATTGATACGGTTTCCATTCCTTCTACTAGGCGCCATTTCTAAACAATGGCATAAACTAGATTAGTTTATGAATCAAAATACATAATTCCATACTTGTAAAACTCTTAACACTAATTGAACTATTTATGGATATAATCCATAATCATAAAAAGAAATGTTTTCTTTGAGGAAGTATATACTCATAACCCTTCATAGTGGTTTGTAAAGAAAACGAGAATTATCCTAAGCATATCCCCCGGGAGTGTCGTAACCAAGAGTGCATCAAGGCCCGTTGTCCTGCACTAGATCCCGTTCGAGTCTAGCTCAAAGCGGTGTTTTCAGGTTTTACCCCTAGGTACATCTGTGCCAGAGCCGACTCTACCTGCTCGTATCCAGATAGGGATGTATTTCTCGGAAAACTCACAAAATCTCTACAACAACAAAATTCTAGGAAGTTCTTCTATACTAATCCTCAAAGTCTATCTTTGGGCTATGTGCTCTAATCAGAGTTTATTTAAATATAGCTTCCAAGGTTAGTACTAAACTGCCTCTGATACCAACTGTAACGCCCCGACCCCAGCTACCCAGAGTTGATGCATTACTTCATAACATTGTCATGATCACAAAAGATCAAGTCTCGAAAGACCGATTAGTTTAGTAGCCTTGGAACCACTAGATACATTCGTAAAAATTAAATTACATAATAAAGTGAAAAACTACAATGACAAAGTCTCCATAGTCCACACTCATATCCTCTTCTGACTATCCCTGCAGGTCATTCATAAAATACTACTTCACATCCTGGAAAATATTAAAACATTGAAAGGGGTGAGCTCAGATGCTTAGTAAGGATAACAATATTGCGGAAGCTTTCATAAATAAACATAAACATTTAAGGCTATGTATAACTAAAACAAAAGCCTTTTAAACGTGAACATCAACATAATATGGCAAAAGTAAAATGAGATAATTCCATTTACTTCTTCACATGGATATTCTACTGGTTGAATAATCACATGCAATATCAATAACCACTTTCATAATGATGGAATGCATAATGCCAGACTATCATAACCACATAGCCAAGGCCTCGTGCCAAGACCACAAATAAGATTTTTTCAAGGCCTCGTGCCAAGACACTAGTTTGTCTCATGAGACCTGCCGATGCATCGAGGAGCTATAGCGGGCTCCACCCATCACTTATTAAGTCCAATGCATTCCTCATATGAATAGGTTTAAACATATCATAAACCATAACATAATCGTATCACATAAAACATGCATAAAGGAAACATAACATTTACAAATTTCAATCACAAGATATAAATACAACACATTGATATAATAAAAACACTTTCAAATCCATTTTCAATACCAAAATAAAATAAATGTAAAACATGGTATTTATTTTTCTTTTTAAAAAAAATGTATGGCTTGTAGAGGAAGCCAAAACTCAAATAATGGTCACAGTGGTAGAGAAGTCATTATCGCCGCATACATACGACAAAAACATCCCCATTTTTCGTTTAGTAAATGCTTCGTATAAAAATATTCCTTTTGAATAAACGTAAAAGTCAAAGGGGTTTATACACCGTATAAAAGAAAGTTGTGTATAAAACCAAATATGCCTCAATGAAAGGAGATTGAGACGAAGTCCTTAAAAGATCATTTTTAAAATAAAATAGATCTATTATGTGTATTAAATATAGGTACACATAAAGAAAGTAAAAATACAAAATAGGACATAATAATATCATGACATAATTTGAAAGTAGGAGATTAACCCAAAGAATGGAAATTGGGTTAAGAAATTCCCTTACCTCATGTCCGACTTGACTCGACCGCTCTTTAAACTCCTGAATAATAAACTAGAGTTAATCTCTACCTTCTTAAGAACATTTTTCAAGTTCATTATTCCTCTTATATCACTTATTACCATGTTATGAACATTATGTAATTATTTAAGTTAATAACGGTCGTTTTGTCGATCTTTGGTACTTGAGTCAAAAATAGACTTCTTATAATTACGAGTTGTTCATGTGGTGAAATATCTGTTATATCTAGAATTATATTCATGATATAGATATCATATATCTCATATATATCCAGTATATACATTCATTCATAATATTACATGACATTTAGAGGTAGGAAATGAAATGCACCATTCATGGAGACGGTAAGCTGTACGTACGCATGAACGCTACTTTCATTTCTATTTCATATTTAATGGAATGAAGTTATAATTATATAAAGGTATAATATAATTCCAGTATAATATAATGTATAATACCATTTACTCCATCCTTTATACATCCCACATATGGCATTAACGATTCAAATCACTTTGAGGGGGCGGTAGTCCGCACTTCCTAAAATGAAATTATCACGTTTACCCATAATGGAAATCATAAAGTATGCCATAAATGATAAATACAGAAGGATAAGGTAAACATAAACATAATATATATATCATATATGAAAATAGTGTCATAAAAATGGCCACCATTATAGGTGTTAAAAGAATTTGAACAATCATCGTTTCGTGAGGCAGAAATTCGCCATCCACAGAAACGGTATGTTCTATAACCGTTAGATGTAGGTTTGTGTAAGTGTAGCTCGAATCCTTCTTATAACAACATACTAGTATATTGACGATACTGGTGTTGTTACAAAATAAAATAATAAAAAGAGTTTAGGGGGTTGGAGAAGCAAAATAAAACAAAAGAACATAAGAGAAAACACTACCTTTAAAACGGGTAACACATTTTGATTTGAGGCAAAGGATACCTTGGGAAGAGTTCTGACCAAAGTGAGGCTTCTAGGAGTAAGAGGGGGAAGTTGGGAGAGTATTTGGGCAGAGTTTGGCCGAGCCAAATGGCTTGAAAGTTTGAATGAGGTGGTAGAGGTGGGGGCCTTTTATAAGTGGAGAGGAGGGGCACTTTTGGAAAGTAATAAAATATTACTTTATTAAACAATGATTTTCGGATTCTAAAGGTCCCACACTTATATAATTCGAGGCTAAGGTGATACGGATTCGAAATCTACTCATCCAATAGGTTTTTGACAAGTGTAAGCCTTTTATTTTACATTATCTTTTCATTTTATTTAAATCGTTAAATAATGAGGTCATCGCTGCATCATCATGATGTCATAAATAATTTAATTTATTTAATGTCTAAAAATTATAAAAAAAATACTATGATGTAGGAAATCTTTTTAGCTTTCCAATTATTTTTTATAGTCAAAAATATGTCTTGTATAACCCCATGTAAAAATTGGTTTAGTAAAACATTTTATGATTGTGTCATTTTTTTACTTTAACATTAAATAAAAGGTATTTATGTCATTTTCCAACTCAAGTGGCTCCATGGTGTCCTTGTAACGAACCGAAATTTTAAATAAATCTTGTTTCCTAATTTTATGTGTTATTTTATTTTATTTTTATACTCAACAAAAATGTTTCATTTGATAGCATGAGTATAATTAAAATGAGACTGTTGGGTTTTGATTGTTATTTGACCATTGGTCAATATGACCGCTGGAAACTAAACGTTTTGACTATTGTCTCTAAATACAAGAAATCGTGGTTAATTAATATAGAAAGAAGATTCGATGGCCTCACCCAGTAGTCTTGGACCGATCGAAGCCCATCTAACAGAACTTGGGAATGAGGTAGCACCACTGGGCTTTGCTCTGGACCAAACCCAAGCTGAACTTCATCGTGTGAAGCTATAACGGAATCGCCTTCGCGAGAAGTTCAAACTGATAGAAATTACTACTCGTGCGATGTTAGCCGAGCCTCCCTCATATTCTCTCACCTTAGCACACCTTACACTTAGGTCATATGCTGGTGTGATAAGGGGCTATGTAAGGAGATCGTAACTGCCTTGTGTAATCCTTTATTTTAAATAAAAATTTGGATTTCTTCTTATGATGAAGTTTATGAATTTTCAAATGACCAGATAAATATAGTATGAATATTTTTGATGAATTTTAGAAAAAGGATATTTTAAAAATGGTTGTGTAAACCTTAAATAATTAAAAATGTGTAATGATTTTCGAAAAATGGTCTTCTACAATTATGTTCAGTACGAAATTTAGAGTCTAATAAGATCAACTTAATTTTTGATGAATAGTAAATTATGAATAGTGATTTTATGATTAGGATTAGTAATGTGTCCAAATGGATTAGTAATCTCACTTAAAGAAAGTATTAATATAATCTAGGCACCTTGATTAAGTAATGTGATTCAATAAAATGGTTAAATAACGGTTTCATAAATTATTATTCAAGTATTAGTTTTTTCGTGTGAATAGTGTTTTTTAATTAAAAATTTAATTAAAAATATTTAGATAATTATTTTTATAAAACGGATTTCATTTTTAAACTCAGAGCACCGATATTATGCTATGGTAATTTTTGGGGTTTTTTCTGAAAAAAATGAATTTTTGGTGAATAGTGTTTTTATTTAAAAATTAAATTAAAAATATTTAGAAAATTATTTTTATAAAATGGAGTTCATATTTGTAATCAGAGCGTTGATATTTGGTTAAGGTGAAATTTTGGGATTATTCTGAGAAAGTTGAATTTTCGATGAATAGTGAAAATACAGTTTTTAAGTTACGGGTGTTTAATGACATCATTAAATGATGTATTAATTTTGTAATCAATATGTTCGAATTATGAATAGTGAGATAAGGTATGAGGTGTCCCAAGTGGCCAATACCATGGGCAAATACCATGGGAAAGCCCATGGTTTTGCCAAAACCACTAATGAGGTGTCCCTTTGCCATTAATGCCTTGTCCCCTCACTTTCCCTATAAATACCAAGCCCTCCTCTCATCCATTATACTTCCCACTCTCCCCCAACGAAGTTCTGGTCTCTTTACCTTCCAAGGAGTCCTCCCATGGTGCCCCCAAGCCCTCAAGGTCCCAACCATTGAGTTTTAAGAGTTATGTTTTAAGGTAAGGGATCCGACCTCTCTCTTTCTTTTCATGTAATTCTTTTTATGTCATTCCTTTTATGCTCCATGTTCTTATGTGAGAGGATGTTCTTTTATATTCCTCTTACTTCCCTTTTCATGTTTATATGATGAGAGATCCCCTCTTACTCTCATCATTTCGTTTTATGAATGTTTAAGTGACGCCGTTAGGCTGCGGAATTTTTAAGGGATTCTTTCACCCTTCTCATTTTTTTCAAGTTCGATTTTCATGTCAAGTCTTTCAAGTTCCTTTTTATTATGTTGGGGTATGATCTCTATATCTATCATACTGATCTCTTATGATAATATTATGAGAGACCCTATTTTATCTTGTCAATTCATTTTTATTGAAGTTTAAGTGACGCCGTTAGGCTGCCGAATTTTCATAAGAGAAATCTAATTTTTGTCTTCCTTCCATGTTTTTCATTTCAAATGGTATGTCCTTAAAATTTCATTACCATGTCCATATATCCTTATTATTCTGTCCCCTTACTGTTTTATGGATCATTTATGAGTGGGTGACCCATGTCCCCTCTCTTTTCAATGTTTTCTAAAACCCCGAAACATAGCCGTTATGCTGCAGAATTTTCGTCTCAAAATGCCTCTCTCTTTTCTCAAAATTATTTTATGTTATAAAGTGAATACTCAAATATCTTATTTCTACAAGGGTATTCACATATATATCAAAATGTTCTATTTTAAATTCTGGGATTTACATACATGAGACCCACTTTCCCTTCCGTGGGTTTAAAGTGACGTAAAGATCATGTCTTTAAAGCAGTTTTTAAAACGTTATGATTATGAAATGAAACCCATTTATTTTATGCTATATGGGTTATTTATGAAATTTTTGATGATGATATATGTGGCTCACATGATGATAAAGACAAATTTAAGGGTGCGCCCTGATAGCGCTCCAATGCATTGGGTAATGATGTAACCACTAGAGATTACCATTTTCACGATACCTTGGTGAATAACCTTGGTAATTTTCAAATGACACCTTGGGGATGGACCTTGGTGATATGTTCATGATTTTCTATGTTAAATGATGTAGCCACATTTTCAAGTTATGAAAAATGTTATTTTAATTATGTTATGCCTCCTTATTTCATTCTCATGCCATAAAGTTCTTTTTCATGACCTTATTAAAGTATCTCAAGTTCACATGTAAAATGTTTCTCTTGTTTTCCTTACTGGGCTTTTTTCTCACCCTTTCTTTTGATGTATGCTCCGAGGTTATGTGATGTAGTAATGAACCTAGGATGAACATGAGGAGAAGCCTTTCAAGTGTTTTAGAAGAATGTTTTATGTTTTCATGTTTAAAGTTCTTGGTTTCCAAGACACTAAACCTTAAAGATCCTCAGTTTTGTGTAATGAAATGAAAGTTTATGTTATTAAAAGTCGGGATGCTATAGTTGGTATCAAAGGATGGTTTAGTTATTTGTGGAAATTAGGATATGAAAACTTTAGGTAGAAGCCTATAGAAAAGTTAAAAAAATAAGAAATCTTCCTGGTATTTTGGTGAGTATTGAGTAAGGGGTTGCCAAGCAAATACATCCCTGTCTGGATACGAGCAGGTAGAGGTGGCTCTGGCACAGATGTACATAGGGGTAAAACCCGAAAACACCACTTTGAGCTAGACTCGAATGGGAACTGGTACACGACAACGGGCCTTGCTGCACTCTTGGTTACGACACTCCCGCGGGATATGCTTTGGTAAATTCATAAGCTTAGTATGAACCATTATTAAAGGAACAAGGATAAAACAAAATAAGGATTCACATAAGAATATATGATCATGGATAACCTAGATTGGAACCTAGGGGATCACAAGTTAGGATATACTTTTATTCTACATGTTTATCCTTTTATGCATAAAGTTTCCTTTTCATGATTATTAGCTAAGTAAATAATCCCCTAATTATAGTTTATTTTCTTAGTTAATGGCGGGAAATGGAAGAACATGTCCCAAAAACCAATGTGATAGGAAATGCGACGATTTTCGTATTAATATGACAGAGATGATTAGGGGGTTAAAAATGATTATTATTTTTGAATATGTTCACTATTTTGGGGACCCTATATGATCGAGGTAAATATATTACTACGATATTTTCATTGAGGAGTAAGGTTGACTTATATTTTGAAGAATCAATGAATTTAAGGTGTACTTATAGTAATTTAGGGAATGATTAACCTATCTTGGGTAAAATATGTTTAGGTTAGCTACTTTTGTTATAATATGTTAGGAGTGGTTGATGTTGTCTGGAGATGAACAATGAAGTTGTTTTGGAAGAATATGTTATCAAATCCTTCTTGTATTTGGGTTTCAATCTTAGTTAATTTATTTTGAGTAATTTTAAGGACCGTTATTTATGGAATGGTCTATGATGAATTTGGGTAGTACCATGGAACTTTGAAAATTTAAAAGTAGTTTCCATTCCTATGGGATTCTTTCTTTTTGAAGAGTTGTTTTACCTTAACCATTCTATTTTTGGGATAATGTTTAAAGATAGAAGAAATAGATATTTAATCTTGTGTAGATTATGTTATTCTCTAGAAGATGATTCTTGTGCTTTTATGAGACCAAGTGTTTTTGAATTCTCATCATTTGGAGAAAAGATTAGTGTTGGTAGGGACTTATTAAAGGATGAAACTCTACTTGAAGGTAGGTATATTTTTATGTTTTTGTTCTATGTAGTAAATGAATTCCTCAAAATTATGAAAAGAAACGTAAAAAAAAATGTTGTTGGTTTACGTTTCCTACTAGGTAATCAAAGACCGTTTACACACATCATAAGTTTGGGATTTTATTAAGGTTAACTTTCTCCTATTCATGTTCTCCATCACTCTCCTTTAGAACGTGACCCTTTGTTTTCTCCTCCATGTCCATGTTTCCTACATGGAATCCTAGTATAAGTAAACTCGGGTGGCCTTTGTACTTCCTTTTCTTTCTTTTAATGTAATAGTGTTACTGACTACTTTTCCGATGTGGGACTTTCAATGAAATTTCAAAACCCAATTTTAAAAATTGTGAGGATGCAATTTCTTAAGGGGGAAGATTGTAACGACCCGAAATTTTAAATAAATCTTGTTTCCTAATTTTATGTGTTATTTTATTTTATTTTTATACTCAACAAAAATGTTTCATTTGATAACATGAGTATAATTAAAATGAGACTGTTGGGTTTTGATTGTTATTTGACAATTGGTCAATATAACCGCTGGAAACTAAACGTTTTGACTATTGTCTCTAAATACAAGAAATCTTGGTTAATTAATATAGAAATAAGATTCGATGGCCTCACCCAGTAGTCTTGGACCGATCTAAGCCCATCTAACAGAACTTGGGAATGAGGTAGCACCACTGGGCTTTGCTCTGGACCAAACCCAAGCTGAACTTCATCGTGTGAAGCTAGAACGGGATCGCCTTTGCGAGAAGTTCAAACTGATAGAAATTACTACTCGTGCGATGTTAGCCGAGCCTCCCTCATATTCTCTCACCTTAGCACACCATACACTTAGGTCATATGCTGGTGTGATAAGGGGCTATGTAAGGAGACCGTAACTGCCTTGTGTAATCCTTTGTTTTAAATAAAAATTTGGATTTCTTCTTATGATGAAGTTTATGAATTTTCAAATGACCAGATAAATATAGTATGCATATTTTTGATGAATTTTAGAAAAAGGATATTTTAAAAATGGTTGTGTAAACCTTAAATAATTAAAAATGTGTAATGATTTTCGAAAAATGGTCTTCTACAATTATGTTTAGTACGAAATTTAGAGTCTAATAAGATCAACTTAATTTCTGATGAATAGTAAATTATGAATAGTGATTTTATTATTAGGATTAGTAATGTGTCCAAATGGATTAGTAATCTCACTTAAAGAAAGTATTAATATAATCTAGGCACCTTGATTAAGTAATGTGATTCAATAAAATGGTTAAATAACAGTTTCATAAATTATTATTCATGTATTAGTTTTTTCGGGTGAATAGTGTTTTTTAATTAAAAATTTAATTAAAAATATTTAGATAATTATTTTTATAAAACGGATTTCTTTTTTAAACTCAGAGCACCGATATTATGCTATGGTAATTTTTGGGGTTTTTTCTGAAAAAAATGAATTTTTGGTGAATAGTGTTTTTATTTAAAAATTAAATTAAAAATATTTAGAAAATTATTTTTATAAAATGGAGTTCATATTTGTAATCAGAGCGTTGATATTTGGTTAAGGTGAAATTTTGGGATTATTCTGAGAAAGTTGAATTTTCGATGAATAGTGAAAATACAGTTTTTAAGTTACGGGTGTTTAATGACATCATTAAATGATGTATTAAGTTTGTAATCAATATGTTCGAATTATGAATAGTGAGATGAGGTATGAGGTGTCCCAAGTGGCCAATACCATGGGCAAATACCATGGGCAAGCCCATGGTTTTGCCAAAACCACTAATGAGGTGTCCTTTTGCCATTAATGCCTTGTCCCCTCACTTTCCCTATAAATACCAAGCCCTCATCTCATCCATTCGACTCCCCACTCTCCACCAACGAAGTTATGGTCTCTTTACCACCCAAGGAGTCCTCCCATGGTTCCCCCAAGCCCTCAAGGTCCCAACCATTGAGTTTTAAGAGTTATGTTTTAAGGTAAGGGGTCTGACCTCTCTCTTTCTTTTCATGTAATCCTTTTTATGTCATTCCTTTTATGCTCCATGTTCTTATGAGAGAGGATGTTATTTTATATTCCTCTTACTTCCCTTTTCATTTTTATATGATGAGAGATCCCCTCTTACTCTCATCATTTCGTTTTATGAATGTTTAAGTGACGCCGTTAGGCTGCCGAATTTTTAAGGGATTCTTTCACCCTTCTCATTTTTTTCAAGTTCGACTTTCATGTCAAGTCTTTCAAGTTCCTTTTTATTATGTTGGGGTATGATCTCTATATATATCATACTGATCTATTATGATCATATAATTAGAGACCCTATTTTATCTTGTCAATTCATTTTTATTGAAGTTTATGTGACGCCGTTAGGCTGCCGAATTTTCATAAGAGAAATCTAATTTTTGTCTTCCTTCCATGTTTTTCATTTCAAATGGTATGTCCTTAAAATTTCATTACCATGTCCATATATCCTTCTTATTCTTTCCCCTTACTGTTTTATGGATCACTTATGAGTGGGTGACCCATGTCCCCTCTCTTTTCAATGTTTTCTAAAACCCCGAAACATAGCCGTTATGCTGCAGAATTTTCGTCTCAAAATGCCTCTCTCTTTTCTCAAAATTATTTTATGTTATAAAGTGAATACTCAAAGCTCTTATTTCTAAAAGGGTATTCACATATATATCAAAATGTTCTATTTTAAATTCTGGGATTTACATACATGAGACCCACTTTCCCTTCCGTGTGTTTAAAGTGATGTAAAGATCATGTCTTTAAAGCAGTTTTTAAAACGTTATGATTATGAAATGACACCCATTTATTTTATGCTATATGGGTTATTTATGAAATTTTTGATGATGATATATGTGGATCACATGATGATAAAGACAAATTTAAGGGTGCGCCCTGATAGCGCTCCAATGCATTGGGTAATGACGTAACCACTAGAGATTACAATTTTCACGATACCTTGGTGAATAACCTTGGTAATTTTCAAATGACACCTTGGGGATGGACCTTGGTGATATGTTCATGATTTTCTATGTTAAATGATGTAGCCACATTTTCAAGTTATGAAAAATGTTATTTTTTTTATGATATGCCTCCTTATTTCATTCTCATGCCTTAAATTTCTTTTTCATGACCTTATTGAAGTATCTCAAGTTCACACGTAAAATGTTTCTCTTGTTTTCATTACTGGCCTTTTTGCTCACCCTTTCTTTTGATGTATGCTCCCAGGTTATGTGATGCAGTAATGAACCTAGGATGAACATGAGTATAAGACTTTCAAGTGTTTTAGAAGAATGTTTTATGTTTTCATGTTTAAAGATCCTAGTTTCCAAGACACTAAACCTTAAAGATCCTCAGTTTTGTGTAATGAAATGAAAGTTTACGTTATAAAAAATCGGGATGCTATAGTCCTCAAGTTGACCCATGGATTGTATTGGTCGTCCATGGAACATCCAATGAGGGTAGGACATGTGTCAAGCTCATCTCATATTATTAAAACATTATTTTTTACCTTAAACTACACTAATTACCTCTAATCGTGATTAAGAACTTAAAAGTTACTATTCACAAAAAATTATTTTAATCCCATTGAACCACATTTTACATCCTAATGACAACCATGAATGTCGGATTTTTGAAATTCAAAACACATAAGTGGTAATATTTCATTTAAACGAAAAATCAGTTATTTAACTACCACTTAGTGGTTTCACTATTCATAAAAAATTGAAGCTTTTCAGAATAATGCCAAAATTTCACCCTAAGATATAATTGATATTCCGAATCCAAAAATGATGTCTATTTTACAAAATTCCAAACATATAAGTTGCATTAATTAATTTTATAATTAATTCCCGCTGGCGCAACAAATAACATGTTTTTAAGAAACAATATATATCAAAAGATTGACAATTGTTTATGTCCAATTTCAGAGTGAAATTAATTCTAATGACCACCATTATATAAAATGGTAAAAATATATTCTAATTATACTCTAAAACCACTCAATAGTATAATTTATCACTATAAATTATTTTGATTAAAAAAGTTGTTTTTAAGTATTTTCCACTATTCATAAAAAAATGGAAGTTCTCAGAAAATTAAAAAAATTTAACTTAGGATAATTTCGATATTACAAATAAAAAAAGGAAGTCCATTTTGAAATATAACATTTCTATAATTTTAAAAAGTGGGTATTACTATTCATAATGGTTACTTTGATTAGTTACGGTGTGTTAGAACTCGAAGTTGCGTACAATGCAAGATATTGCATCATTGAATGAGAAGCGTATCATGGAAGCTCGGGGTGTTACATTCTCCCCTCCTTCAATAAATTGCGTCCTCACAATTTGAAATTTTTCTTTGAAAATAAAAGGTTGAAAATAGAAAATACCTTTTTGGAAAACCCACATCGGAAATAAGGTTAATAAAATTTAGCCTTAATAAGAGGGAAATGGAAATAAGAAACTCATCACAAAATTATGATCATGATAAGGAGAACATTGGTGGAAATTAGAGACATATAATTGGAGGAAAAACGTAAATATTTGTAGGGAGTGATTATGGTCATCAATCACAAACAAGTGTAAAATTGAGGGCCTCAAAGCCTTCAATCTATGATGATTTAAAATATTATCAAGACATAATGTATTAGGATAACACATTTTTTTATATCCCTTTACTAAAGTTTAATAATTAATTTAATCATAGAATAAGAGATAGGTATATATATATTTATGCTTGACAAGTAGAGTTTCATCCTTCAACTAATTTCTACCACAAACTCATCTTTTAATCCAAATGGTAACGGAACTCAAAAATATTCTATTTATCTTAATTTTATAAGGTACCAAATATTAACACATACCATTTAGATTAGTAAAACTATTTTGTAAAACTAGGGACTTCCTGTAGGCTAGTGGTAGGAAATAAAGGCCTGTCGCATTTTGGTTGTGGGTTCGATTCCTGCAGCTTTGTCCGACGCGACGGGTTATGCCCCACCCTGCAGGTTGTCCTTTTCCTAAAACTATAGTATTATAATATTCCAAAAATAATATTCAGAAATGTTTTAAACTTAAACAATACTATCCAAAGATCAACTTAATCCATTCCAACATTTATAGTTATCCAAAATACCTCCATCCAGACTTTCTCTAAAAGGTCTCTAAATTCCAAAATCAATTGTAACCTCAGATTCCCCAAACAAAGTAAAGTTTCTCTTATTGTCACATACTAAAAATATGATTACCTTCATCATATTAAATCCTTAATGAAAACAACATGTACTTCAGTACAATCCTTATATATATCACATTATTCTTATAACCATAATCTAGTTCTTGAGTCCAAAAACACAAATACAATAATTATTCCGCTTCAACTGTAGTCATAATATAAGATTGGCCTTGATCCCTTGGCCTTTTCTGAGGTAAGTTTCCTTAACGCTTAGGAAATTCATTTGCATAATGTCCCATTTCTCTACAATTGTAACATTCAACATTGATAGCCTCTTTCTTTCCCTTGCAATCATGCGCCTGGTGACCTTTTTCTCCACATTTATAACAAACTCCCATTCATTTTAGGCAAGAACCGGGGTGATTCTTCCCAAAACTATCGCATAATAGAAAATCCTTCTTTCCCTTTTTCCCTTTATCCATTTCTTGTTCCACCGTTCTCTTCTTCTCTTTCTTTACTTTGTTGTCATAAGACTTAGAGAATTCATTTTCTGTCTTGATAGCACATGAGACAATATCTTCGTATAACGAGAAGGTTTGTGAGACTAATGCTCGACGGAGAAATGGTTTTAACCCGTCAAAGAAACGATCAACCTTACTCCTTGGGTTACGTATATAATCTGCAGAATACCTCGCTAACCTTGTAAAATTGGCCTCATACTTTGTGACATTCTCATCCTCCTTTTGTCTCAGACTCAGAAATTGCCTTTCCATATCTTCTCGATGGTCATGTGGAAATTATTTTTCTAAGAAAAGATCTTTGTAATATCTCCATTCCATATTTGATACTTCTTCATCTTCCTTTGTGTTTTGAATCAGCGACCACCATTGATCGGCATCTCTAGTGAGGCGGTAAACTTCCATGATAACCTTTTCCCTTTCACTACTCCCCAAGGCATGGAATATTTTCTCTAAGGAGTTTATCCATTGCTCAACTACTAATGGATTTGTACCCCCATTAAATGTTGGTGGTTGTTGCCTCATGAAGCGATCTAACATTGATCCTCCACGTTGCAGATCAGGGTGCTCCATACGAGTAAGGTTATTATTCATAACCTGAGTGAGTTGTCCCAGTATGATAATAAGTTGATCAGCACCAGTTGTATCTTCAGATCCACAATAATTATCTTGAGCAGGAGGGAAATCCCTACACGGAGTGCGTGCATTGATACGGTTTCCATTCCTTCCACTAGGCGCCATTTCTAAACAATGGCATAAACTAGATTAGTTTATGAATCAAAATACATAATTCCATACTTGTAAAACTCTTAACACTAATTGAACTATTTATGGATATAATCCATAATCATAAAAAGAAATGTTTTCTTTGAGGAAGTATGTACTCATAACCCTTCATAGTGGTTTGTAAAGAAAACGAGAATTATCCTAAGCATATCCCCCGGGAGTGTCGTAACCAAGAGTGCAGCAAGTCCTGTTGTCGTGCACTAGTTCCCATTCGAGTCTAGCTCAAAGAGGTGTTTTCAGGTTTTACCCCTAGGTACATCTGTGCCAGAGCCGCCTCTACCTGCTCGTATCCAGACATGGATGTATTGCTCGGAAAACTCACAAAATCTCTACAACATCAAAATTCTAGGAATTTCTTCTATACTAATCCTCAAAGTCCATCTTTGGGCTATGTGCTCTAATCAGAGTTTATCTAAATCTAGCTTCCAAGGTTAGTACTAAACTGCCTCTGATACCAACTGTAACGCCCCGACCTCAGCTACCCAGAGTCGGTGCATTACTTCATAACATTGGCATGATCAGAAAAGATCAAGTCTCGAAAGACCGATTAGTTTAGTAGCCTTGGAACGACTAGATACATTCGTAAACATTACATTACATAATAAAGTGAAAAACTACAATAACAAAGTCTCCACAGTCCACACTCATATCCTCTTCTGACTATCCCTGCATGTCATTCATAAAATACTTCTTCACATCCTGGAAAATATTAAAACATTGAAAGGGGTGAGCTCAGATGCCTAGTAAGGATAACAATATTGCGGAAGCTTTCTTAAATAAACATAAACATTTAAGGCAATGTATAACTAAAAAAAAGCTTTTTAAACTTGAACATCAACATAATATGGAAAAAGTAAAATGAGATAATGCCATTTACTTCTTCACATGGATATTCTACTGGTCGAATAATCACATGCAATATCAATAACCACTTTCATAATGATGGAATGCATAATGCCAGACTATCATAACCACATAGCCAAGGCCTCGTGCCAAGACCACAAATAAGATTTTGTCAAGGCCTCGTGCCAAGACACTAGTTTGTCTCATGAGACCTGCCGATGCATCGAGGAGCTATAGCGGGCTCCACCCGTCACTTATTAAGTCCAATGCATTCCTCATATGAATAGGTTTAAACATATCATAAACCATAACATAATCGTATCACATAAAACATGCATAAAGGAAACATAACATTTCCAAATTTCAATCACAAGATATAAATACAACACATTGATATAATAAAAACACTTTCAAAACCACTTTCAATAC
Organism: Viscum album; assembly: GCA_963277665.1. Lineage (NCBI taxonomy): Eukaryota > Viridiplantae > Streptophyta > Magnoliopsida > Santalales > Viscaceae > Viscum > Viscum album. Next base: position 244,790,257 of record OY728129.1, read on the forward strand.
CAAAATAAAAGAAATGTAAAACATGGTATTTATTTTTCTTTTTTAAAAAAATGTATGGCTTTTAGAGGAAGCCAAAACTCAAATAATGGTCACGGCGGTGGAGAAGTCATTGTCGCCGCATACGTACGAAAAAAGCATCCCCATTTGTCGTTTAGTAAATGCTTCGTATAAAAAGATTCCTTTTGAATAAACGTAAAAGTCAAAGGGGTTTATACACCGTATAAAAGAAAGTTGTGTATAAAACCAAATATGCCTCAATGAAAGGAGATTGAGACGAAGTCCTTAAAAGATCATTTTTAAAATAAAATAGATCTATTATGTGTATTCACTATAGGTACACATAAAGAAAGTAAAAATACAAAATAGGACATAATAATATCATGACATAATTTGAAAGTAGGAGATTAACCCAAAGAATGGAAATTGGGTTAAGAAATTCCCTTACCTCGTGTCCGACTTGACTCGAACGCTCTTTAACCTCTTGAATAATAAACTAGATTTAATCTCTACCTTATTAAGAACATTTTTCAAGTTCATTATTCCTCTTATATCACTTATTACCATGTTATGAACATTATGTAATTATTTAAGTTAATAACGGTCGTTTTGTCGATCTTTGGTACTTGAGTCAAAAATAGACTTCTTATAATTACGAGTTGTTCATGTGGTGAAATATCCGTTATATCCAGAATTATATTCATGATATAGATATCATATATCTCATATATATCCAGTATATACATTCATTCATAATATTACATGACATTTAGAGGTAAGAAATGAAATGCACCATTCATGGAGACGGTAAGCTGTACGTATGCATGAACGCTACTTTCATTTCTATTTCATATTTAATGGAATGAAGTTATAATTATATAAAGGTATAATATAATTCCAGTATAATATAATGTATAATACCATTTACTCCATCCTTTATACATCCCACATATGGCATTAACGATTCAAATAACTTTGAGGGGGCGGTAGTCCGCACATCCTAAAATTAAATTATCGCATTTACCGATAATGGAAATCATAAAGTATGCCATAAATGAGAAATACATAAGGATAAGGAAAACATAAACATAATATATATATCATATATGAAAATAGTGTCATCAAAATGGCCACCATTATAGGTGTTAAAAGAATTTGAACAATCATCGTTTCGTGAGGTAGAAATTCGCCATCCACAGAAACAGTATGTTCTTTAACCATTAGATGTAGGTGTGTGTAATTGTAGCTATAATACTTCTTATAACAAAATCCTAGTATATTGAGGATACTGGTGTTGTTACAAAAGAAAATAATAAAAAGAGTTTATGGGGTTGGAGAAGCAAAATAAAACAAAAGAACATAAGAGAAAACACTACCTTTAAAACGGGTAACACTTTTTGATTTGAGGCAAAGGCTTCCTTGGGAAGAGTTCTGCCCAAATTGAGGCTTCTAGGAGTAATAGGGAGAAGTTGGGAGAGTATTTGGGCAGAGTTTGGCCGAGCCAAATGTCTTGAATGTGTGAATGAGGTGGTAGAGGTGGGGGCCTTTTTAAAGTGGAGAGGAGGGGCACTTTTGGAAAGTAATAAAATGTTACTTTATTAAACAATGATTTTCGGATTCTAAAGGTCCCAAACTTATATAATTTGAGGCTACGGTGATAAGGATTCGAAATATACTCATCCAATAGGTTTTTGAAAAGTTTAAGCCTTTGAGTTTACATTATCTTTTCATTTTATTTAAATGGTTAAACAATGAGGTCATCGCTGCATCATCATGATGTCATAAATAATTTAATTTATTTAATATATAAAAATTATAAAACAAAATACTATGATGTAGGAAATATTTTTAGCTTTCCAATTACTATTTATTGTAAAAAATATGACTTGTATAACCCCATGTAAAAATTGGTTTAGTAAAACATTTTATGTTTGTGTCATTTTTTTACTTTAACATTAAATAAAAGGTATTTATGTCATTTTCCAACTAAAGTGGCTCCATGGGGTCCTCAAGTTGACCCATGGATTTTATTGGTCGGCCATGTCACATCCAATGAGAGTAGGACATGTGTCAAGCTCATCTCATATTATTAAAATATTATTTTTACCTTAAACTACACTAATTACCTCTAATATTGATTAAGAACTTAAATGTTACTATTCACCAAAAATTATTTTAATCCCATTGAAACACATTTTACATCCTAATGACAACCATGTATGTTGGATTTTTGAAATTCGAAACACAGAAGTGGTAATATTTCATTTAAACGAAAAATCAGTTATTTAACTACCACTTAGTGGTTTCACTATTCATCAAAAATTGAAGCTTTTCAGAACAATGCCAAATTTTCACCCTAAGATATAATTGATATTCCGAATCCAAAAATGATGTATATTTTACAAAATTCCAAACATATAAGTTGCATTAATTAATTTTATAATTAATTCCCACTTTCACAACAAATAGCGTGTTTTTAAGAAACAATATATACCAAAAGATTGACAATTGTTTATGTCCAATTTCAAAGTGAAATTAATTCTAATGACCACCATTGGATAAAATGGTAAAAATATATTCTAATTATACTTTAAAACCACTCAATAGTATAATTTATCACTATAAATTATTTTCATTAAAAAAGTTGTTTTTAAGTATTTTTTACTATTCATAAAAAAATGGAAGTTCTCAGAAAATTAAAAAAATTTAACTTAGGATAATTTCGATATTACGAATAAAAAAATGAAGTCCATTTTGAAATATAACATTTCTATAATTTTAAAAAGTGGGTATTACTATTCATAATGGTTACTTTGATTAGTTGCGGTGTGTTAGAACTCGAAGTTGTGTACAATGCAAGCTATTGCATCATTGAATGAGAAGCGTATCATGGAAGCTCAGGGTGCTACATTCTCCCCTCCTTCAATAAATTGCGTCCTCGCAATTTGAAATTTTTCTTTGAAAATAAAAGGCTGAAAATAGAAAATACCTTTTTGGAAAACCCACATCGGAAATAAGGTTAATAAAATTTAGCCTTAATAAGAGGGAAATGGAAATAAGAAACTCACCACCAAATTATGATCTTGATAAGGAGAACATTGGTGGAAATTAGAGACATATAATTGGAGGAAAAACGTAAATATTTGTAGGGAGTGATTGTGGTCATCAATCACAAACAAGTGTAAAATTGAGGGCCTCAAAGCCTTCAATCTATGTTGATTTAAAATATTATCAAGACATAAGGTATTAGGATAACACATTTTTTTGTTTTTATATCCCTTTACTAATGTTTAAGAATTAATTTATTCATAGAATAAGAGACAGGTATATATATATTTATGCTTGACAAGTAGAGTTTCATCCTTCAACTAATTTCTGGCACAAACTCATCTTTTACTCCAAATGGTAACGGAACTCAAAAATATTCTATTTATCCTAATTGTATAAGGTTACAAATATTAACAAATAACATTTAGATTAGTAAAACTATTTTGTAAAACCAGGGACTTCCTGTAGGCTAGTGGTAGGAAATAAAGGCCTGTCGCACTATGGTTGTGGGTTCGATTCCTGCAGCTTTGTCCGACACGACGGGTTATGCCCCACCCTACAGGTTGTCCTTTTCCTAAAACTATAGTATTATAATATTCCAAAAATAATCTTCAGAAATGTTTTAACCTTAAACAATACTATCCAAAGATCAACTTAATCCATTCCAACATTTATAGTTATCCAAAATACCTCCGTCCAGACTTTCTCTAAAAGGTCTCTAAATTCCAAAATCTATTGTAACCTCAGATTCCCCAAACAAAGTAAAGTTTCTCTTATTGTCACATACTAAAAATATGATTACCTTCATCATATTAAATCCTTAATGAAAACAACATGTACTTCAGTACAATCCTTATATATATCACATTATTCTTATAACCATAATCTAGTTCTTGAGTCCAAAAACACAAATACAATAATTATTCCGCTTCAACTATAGTCACAACATAAGATTGGCCTTGATACCTTGGCCTTTTCTGAGGTAAGTTTCCTTGACGCTTAGGACATTCATTTGCATAATGCCCCATTTCTCTACAATTGTAGCATTCAACATTAATAGCCTCTTTCTTTCCCTTGCAATCACACGCCTGGTAACCTTTTTCTCCACATTTATAACAAACTCCCATTCCTTTTAGGCAAGCACCGGGGTGATTCTTCCCACAACTATCGCATAATGGAAAATCCTTCTTTCCCTTTTTCCCTTTATCCATTTCTTGTTCCACCATTCTCTTCTTCTCTTGCTTTACTTTGTTGTCATAAGACTTAGAGAATTCATTTTCTGTCTTGATAGCACATGAGACAATATCTTCGTATGACGAGAAGGTTTGTGAGGCTAATGCTCGACGGAGAAATGGTTTTAACCCATCAAAGAAACGATCAAACTTACTCCTTGGGTTACGTATATAATCTGCAGAATACCTCGCTAACCTTGTAAAATTGGCCTCATACTTTGCGACATTCTCATCCTCCTTTTGTCTCAGACTCAGAAATTGCCTTTCCATATCTGCTCGATGGTCATGTGGAAACTATTTTTCTAAGAAAATATCTTTCAACTCTCTCCATTCCATATTTGATACTTCTTCATCCTCCTTTGTGTTTTCAATCAGCGACCACCATTGATCGGCATCTCCAGTGAGGCGGTAAACTGCCATGATAACCTTTTCCCTTTCACTACTCCCCAAGGCATGGAATATTTTCTCTAAGGAGTTTATCCATTGCTCAACTACTAATGGATTTGTACCCCCATTAAATGTTGGTGGTTGTTGCCTCATGAAGAGATCTAACATTGATCCTCCACGTTGTGGATCAGGGTGCTCCATACGAGTAAGGTTATTATTCATAACCTGAGTGAGTTGTCCCAGTATGGTAATAAGTTGATCAGCACCAGTTGTATCCCCAGATCCACAATAATTATCTTGAGCAGGAGGGAAATCCCTACACGGAGTGCGTGCATTGATACGGTTTCCATTCCTTCCACTAGGTACCATTTCTAAACAATGGCATAAACTAGATTAGTTTATGAATCAAAATACATAATTCCATACTTGTAAAACTCTTAACACTAATTGAACTATTTATGGATATAATATATAATCATAAAAAGAAATGTTTTCTTTGAGGAAGTATATACTCATAACCCTTCATAGTGGTTTGTAAAGAAAACGATAATTATCCTAAGCATATCCCCCGGGAGTGTCGTAACCAAGAGTGCAGAAAGGCCCTTTGTCGTGCACTGGTTCCCGTTCGAGTCTAGCTCAAAGCGTTGTTTTCAGGTTTTACCCCTAGGTACATATGTGCCAGAGCCGCCTCTACCTGCTCGTATCCAGACAGGGATGTATTGCTTGGAAAACTCACAAAATCTCTACAACAACAAAATTCTAGGAAGTTCTTCTATACTAATCCTCAAAGTCTATCTTTGGGCTATGTGCTCTAATCAGAGTTTATCTAAATCTAGTTTCCAAGGTTAGTACTAAACTGCCTCTGATACCAACTGTAACGCCCTGACCCCAGCTACCCAGAGTCGGTGCATTACTTCATAACATTGGCATGATCACAAATGATCAAGTCTCTAAAGACCGATTAGTTTAGTAGCCTTGGAACCACTAGATACATTCTTAAAAATTATATTACATAAAAAAGTGAAAAACTACAATAACAAAGTCTCCATAGTCCACACTCATATCCTCTTCTGACTATCCCTGCAGGTCATTCATAAAATACTTCTTCACATCTTGGAAAATATTAAAACATTGAAAGGGGTGAGCTCAGATGCTCAGTAAGGATAACAATATTGCGGAAGCTTTCATAAATAAACATAAACATTTAAGGCAATTTATAACTAAAACAAAAGCCTTTTAAACTTGAACATCAACATAATATGGCAAAAGTAAAATGAGATAATGCCATTTACTTCTTCACATGGATATTCTACTGGTCGAATAATCACATGCAATATCAATAACCACTTTCATAATGATGGAATGCATAATGCCAGACTATCATAACCACGTAGCCAAGGCCTCTTGCCAAGACCACAAATAAGATTCTGTCAAGGCCTCGTGCCAAGACACTAGTTTGTCTCATGAGACCTGCCGATGCATCAAGGAGCTATAGCGAGCTCCACCCGTCACTTATTAAGTCCAATGCACTCCTCATATGAATAGGTTTAAACATATCATAAACCATAACATAATCGTATCACATAAAACATGCATAAAGGAAACATAACATTTCCAAATTTCAATCACAAGATAAATACAACACATTGATATAAGAAAAACACTTTCAAAACCATTTTCAATACCAAAATAAAATAAATGTAAAACATGGTATTTATTTTTCTTTTTTAAAAAAATGTATGGATTGTAGAGGAAGCCAAAACTCAAATAATGGTCACGGCGGTGGAGAAGTCGTTGTCGCCGCATACATATGACAAAAACATCCCAATTTTTCATTTAGTAAACTCTTCGTATAAAAAGATTCCTTTTGAATAAACGTAAAAGTCAAAGGGGTTTATACACCGTATAAAAGAAAGTTGTGTATAAAACCAAATATGCTTCAATGAAAGGAGATTGAGACGAAGTCCTTAAAAGATAATTTTTAAAATAAAATAGATCTATTATGTGTATTCACTATAGGTACACATAAAGAAAGTAAAAATACAAAATAGGACATAATAATATCATGACATAATTTGAAAGTATGAGATTAACCCAAATAATGGAAATTGGGTTAAGAAATTCCCTTACCTCGTGTCCGACTTGACTCGACCGCTCTTTAACCTCCTGAATAATAAACTAGATTTAATCTATACCTTCTTAAGAACATTTTTCAAGTTCATTATTCCTCTTATATCACTTATTACCATGTTATGAACATTATGTAATTATTTAAGTTAATAACGGTCGTTTTGTCGATCTTTGGTACTTGAGTCAAAAATAGACTTCTTATAATTACGAGTTGTTCATGTGGTGAAATATACATTATATCCAGAATTATATTCATGATATAGATATAATATATCTCATATATATCCAGTATATACATTCATTCATAATATTACATGACATTTAGAGGTAAGAAATGAAATGCACCATTCATGGAGACGGTAAGCCGTACGTACGCATGAACGCTACTTTCATTTCTATTTCATATTTAATGGAATGAAGTTATAATTATATAAAGGTATAATATAATTCCAGTAAAATATAATTTATTATACCTTTTACTCCATCCTTTATACATCCCACATATGGCATTAACGATTCAAATCACTTTGAGGGGGCGGTAGTCCGCACTTCCTAAAATGAAATTATCGCGTTTACCCATAATGGAAATCATAAAGTATGCCATAAATGAGAAATAAAGAAGGATAAGGAAAACATAAAAATAATATATATATCATATATGAAAATAGTGTCATCAAAATGGCCACCATTATAGGTGTTAAAAGAATTTGAACAATCATCGTTTCGTGAGGCAGAAATTCGTCATCCACAGAAACAGTATGTTCTTTAACCATTAGATGTAGGTGTGTGTAAGTGTAGCTCGAATCCTTCTTATAACAACATCCTAGTATATTTAGGATACTGGTGTTGTTACCAAAGAAAAGAATAAAAAGAGTTTAGGGGGTTGGAGAAGCAAAATAAAACAAAAGAACAGAAGAGAAAACACTACCTTTAAAACGGGTAACAGTTTTTGATTTGAGGCAAAGGCTTCCTTGGGAAGAGTTCTGCCCAAAGTGAGGCTTCTAGGAGTAAGATAGGGAAGTTGGGAGAGTATTTGGGCAGAGGTTGGCCGAGCCAAATGGCTTGAATGTGTGAATGAGGTGGTAGAGGTGGGGGCCTTTTATAAGTGGAGAGGAGGGGCACTTTTGGAAAGTAATAAAATGTTACTTTATTAAACAATGGTTTTCGGATTCTAAAGGTCCCACACTTATATAATTCGAGGATAAGGTGATAAGGATTCGAAATCTACTCATCCAATAGGTTTTTGACAAGTTTAAGCCTTTGATTTTACATTATCTTTTCATTTTATTTAAATTGTTAAATAATGAGGTCATTGCTGCATCATCATGATGTCATAGATAATTTAATTTATTTAATGTCTAAAAATTATAAAAAAAATACTATGATGTAGGAAATCTTTTTATCTTTCTAATGACTATTTAGAGTCAAAAATATGACTTGTATAACCCCATGTAAAAATTTGTTTAGTAAAACATTTTATGTTTGTGTCATTTTTTTACTTTAACATTAAATAAAAGGTATTTATGTCATTTTCCAAATAAAGTGGCTCCATGAGGTCCTCAAGTTGACACATGGATTTTATTGGTCGGCCATGGCACATCCAATGAGGGTAGGACATGTGTCAAGCTCATATCATATTATTAAAACATTATTTTTACCTTAAACTACACTAATTACCTCTAATCGTGATTAAGAACTTAAAAGTTACTATTCACCAAAAATTATTTTAATCCCATTGAACCACATTTTACATCCTAATGAAAACCATGTATATCGGATTTTTGAAATTCAAAACACCGAAGTGGTAATATTTCATTTAAACGAAAAATCAGTTATTTAACTACCACTTAGTGGTTTCACTATTCATCAAAAATTGAAGCTTTTCAGAACAATGCCAAAATTTCACCCTAAGCTATAATTGATATTCTGAATCCAAAAATGATGTCTATTTTACAAAATTCAAAACATATATGTTACATTAATTAATTTTATAATTAATTCCCGTTGTCACAACAAATAGCGTGTTTTTAAGAAACAATATATATCAAAAGATTGACAATTGTTTATGTCCAATTTCAAAGTGAAATTAATTCCAATGACCACCATTGGATAAAATGGTAAAAATATATTATAATTATACTCTAAAACCACTCAATAGTATAATTTATCACTATAAATTATTTTGATTAAAAAAGTTGTTTTTAAGTATTTTTCACTATTCATAAAAAAATGGAAGTTCTCAGAAAATTACAAAAATTTAACTTAGGATAATTTTGATATTACGAATACAAAAATGAAGTCCATTTTGAAATATAACATTTCTATAATTTTAAAAAGTGGGTATTACTATTCATAATGGCTACTTTGATTAGTTGCGGTGTGTTAGAACTCGAAGTTGCGTACAATGCAAGCTATTGCATCATTGAATGAGAAGCGTATCATGGAAGCTCGGGGTGTTACAGTTTAGGCTCGGGTGGTCCCCACCATAGAACATTCAATTGGGATGATAAAAATAAAATAAATTTTTATTTTATTTTTATTTCCACGAAAAATCACAAATACTAACTTTTAACCTTGACTTACTATGGTTGAGATGATGGTATCCTTAAGTGAATACCGGCGCCGCGAGTTCAACAGTGCCCTAAAATTTCAATTCCGGGCACTGGTTCAAAAGATATAGTAACCTACTCGTACGTTTACTGAATGTACCTAAAAAAGTTCAGTAATTCATTCCGAGCACACCGGGACTCGAAATCCTGCGCTGTCAATTTTCGCAGACTCAAAGAATTCCCATATAATTATAAAACAATTAAATGGAATTTTCGGGTCTTTACAAATATGATTAACTAAAATTTTAAAATATATGGTTTACACATGTATATAAAATGAGTAATTTGGTGAGAATGTAATTATAAATGAAAATAAAAATTATTGCAATATAAAGGAAATATTTTTCTAAAGAAATACTTTAATGCACACAAATGTGGTTTACCTCAATGGATTAAACAAGTTACATTTGGTGAATGTTTATAAAGATATATATATATATATATAATTAACTCAAAATTTTAACATTCATCTTATTTGTTTTCTAGGCATGATATAAGAATAAATCATATTTTACTCTTAAAACATTTATTTTTCTAAAAAGTTGTTTTTCTACCCTTTGTGAAATTATATTAAAATTATTTTTTTCCCAATTAAAAAAAATGATTTCAAAATATAAATATATTTTTTAAAATTATCATGACATAATTATCTTATAGTGATTTTTTAGATATTTTTCCAGCAAAATATTTTGATGGATCGTGATAAATAATAGCTTTTATTATTAGTTTTGATTTATTTTAAATCTTAAAAAAACATAAATATTATTAAAATACATATTTCAAATAAAAATATGTTCAAATTTATATCTATTAATCCAATTTATGTAATTGTAACCAATTTCATGTTGAATTTTGATATAAAATCCTTTTAAACATTTGAATATTTTCTCTTTAAAAAACTATTTTTTCATTACATATTTAAAACTAATAAATATTAAATCTTGTCACTTTTTAAAGGGAAATTTGAAAAATTTATTCGATATTTTTAAAAACCATAATTTATGTTCTTTAAAATGTTCAACTTATTTTTTGGACAAAATGAATAGTACTAATAATAAAAATTAATTACAGTGGTTATGGTTAAAATAGATTTTCCAAGGGTTAAACTAAAACGATAAGGAGTAAAATGAAATATAAAATTTTCTTAACACAAATTTTATTTAAATAGTGACACCTTATTACCTATAATGTTTTAAAATGGGTAATTTTAGAGCCTTGTTTTAGGTAAAAAATGTGATTACAACTTTTTATTTTAAAACATTACAAATGTGTTATCCACCTCACTTATAAAAGGACTTCCCTATCCTATACAAATTGTAGTTAAAAAACCCATTGGTACAACCAAGAACTTAAAAAATAAATTCCCCAATTACCTCTTATGATCCTATAATCCATATTATTTTCATAAAGTTATTCTAATAATCATTTTGGTGTAATCCAAATGTAGTTGTTTCTGAAGAAGATGTGACGTCCCTAACCGAGTGTTATATTTTATTTATTTATCCACATTATTTAACTCATATTAAACCATGATGATATAATAACGTTAGTATATTATATATACAGAGACTTTATAATTTTAACAATATAACCAATATCCATATCTTCTTCCATTAAATGAGTCACGAAATCATCATTTGTGTTAATGTTTTACTAACACCACATCAACTAATCTTATTAGTTTTTCCATCACCACTTCTACATATGGATATAATGATAGATTAAAATTTTATATATGATATTTATGATATTATTATACTTTTTAATGATTTTATTACATATAAATTCTTACATTCCATTATGTAAGAATATGATATTGTCATTCGTGTGTATGGTGGGATACCACCACATGAAGCGATGTGATTAATTCATGACTTACATCAATCATAATAAGAATGATTTTAATGAACATATGTGATATATGTTGGATAAAAATTATTATTTAATGGTAATATATTATTGTCATCTCTATATTTCTATCCATTGATAAAAACAGAAACAATGTTCATGTGTATATACGATCTATCATCTCCATGAACGGGGTATTTCATTTTCTATCCCTAACATTTATGAGTTACAATAAATAAATTTATATTGAATAAATATTATATTTATATAATGTTTAAATTTTTTTATATTATGTACAATGATAAATTAATAGGAACAAAAAAATAACAAATCAAAACATACTCAAAAAATAAAGAAATTATTGATCAAAAATAAAGTTAACATGGAATTGTTAATAAATAGGTAACAATAAGTCATAAATAAATCATAAATGGTAATATATATATATGTTTCCTTAAAATATGTATAATAATACTATATATATTATATTATATGTTCTAATGTGTATGAAGGAATTCAAGACTTAAGGAATGGTATTTCCATCTCACATTAATTTTATGTGTGACACATTCCATTTTCAGGACATGTTTATTTTATGCAGTGTATATACATACAATGAATTTATGTTTTTTTCTTATAAAAAACATTATGGGGTTTTTATATACATTTTGGGATAAATATTTCATGTGTTTTACGGTTCAAATGTTTCCAAGGCAGTAAGATATGTTTATCTTAATTTGTTTATTTGGGGAAACATTATATAATGCACTAAACTTATTTTATGAGAAGTATATACATAAAAATGTACATGTAATATCATGAATTTATTAATTATAATGATATATTATGTTTCATTTAATGTTTTTAGGGGACTTATGATTTAAAGTTACCAAAGTGGTAAAGCTTCCATGATAAAATCTCATTATTTATTGGTATTGTTTATGTTTAAGCTTTAAATGATAAAATATTATGATATATCTATTAATAAACTATTTATATTTATTAAAAAATGTTTATTTATTGAGAATTATTGATTTCCTTTCATTTTTCTACCTTTATATGGTCATGATTCCAAAATTATATTTTAAGAAAAACTGTTATTATTTCCCTTTTTAATCAAAACCCATTCCTCTTCCATAACCACGTCTTCAAAAAAGTATTTCAAAAAATCTTTAATGTTATCCAAAAAAATTACTAAATAATTTCTTACACGTTTTTTAAATTTTTTAAAAAATTAAAAATGATTTATCAGGTCTGTTTCTAAATAATTGCATTTGATTTTACTGAAAATGTTAGAGGAATATTTTTTTTAATGTGTACGAAATGAATGGAATATACCGCCATCATGACCACCCAATGTTTTAAAGCATCACTTATATGTTTCAAATGTTATTTTCAAAGATAAATATTTATAGAATGTTTTATGTTTTAAATGTTTTTTAAAAAATTGGAAAGTAAAATTTCATCTTGAATTTTTTAAAATTATAATTAACGAATCCTTTATAGGTTTCCAAGGTTATTTTATAAGAAAAGGATTTTAAAAATTTTTTATGATTTAAAAAGTATTTAAAAAGTGGAAAGTATTTTTCCCCAAAAATTATTTTAAATTAGTTAAATCCTCCATTATATGTTTCAAAAGTTATTTTCAAAGAAAATAATTTTTATTTTTATTTTTTGATTTTTTATATTAGAAAATTTATTTTCAAAGTGGAAAATATATTTTCCTAAAAAAATGTTTCATGAGATCATTAAAAATAATTTTCCATTTAAAATGACATCCTTTGATGTTACTTATTATTTAATAGGTATATGATTCAAAGATATCATTATTATTATTTTTATGAAGGGTTTATGTTTATGATGAACAACTATTTATGAAAGCAATTTCACTTACATGGGTTATTTAGTGATAAAATTTAAATGAAACCTACATTTTTCTATGATTTATTCAATGATGAAATGATAAAATGATTACTAAACTTATTTCCTTTCCACAGGTTATGCTACATGGAAATGTTTATTAAAACCATTTCTTTTGAAAGGTTCTAAGATGATAATGTTTTATAAGATTGTGGAATATATATTTATTATTTTCATTATGTGATGGGTTTGACATATATCAACCTCTAATGCACTAGGTAAAGATTGAAATATTTTTAATAAAAGAACTAGAATACGGAGTGAACCTAGTTATGTAAAGGACTATTTCCACTATGATATTTTTGAGAGTAGACCTTGACTACTATGATGGTTTAAGGGGTGAAAACATTTCACTATGATAATATCATAAATGATCCTTGACTAAAAAAAATTATTTTCTATGCTTATGTGTCTTCCAAAAATCTATGTCTTATAAAAATGTTATGTTTTCATGGTTCATGTTATTTTAATCCATTATGATTTATTTCTTATAAAATGTCATGATTTATTCCATGACACAAGTTTATGATCTATGATATACATGTTGTGGTTTTCAAATGTTATTATCATGTTATCATTCTCTTATGCTTATGATATGTTGATATCTCCAAGTTATACTATTCTTGATAATCTGAGCTCCAAATTTATTATGTTTACTATCCACAGGTTGTGATGAAAGGTATTTTGTATATTATATCTAAGAAGGGTGCTAGTTATGAAGAAAATATCCAGAGATTATGTTACTCACTTTTGGACCAACTGTATATGTGTTCAAGATTCCAAAGGCACTATACCTTTATGATCTTTAGGTGTGTATTTTTTTAATGTAATAAATATTCATATAAAAATATATAACGTCAATTAATCATATTTTTGGTTTTTTAGGTCGAATATGTTTGTTTAATCATTAATTTCATTGTATATTAAGATATTTTTTCTTTAGAGGGTTTGTAGATTAGAATGAGGAGTATTTAATATTTTTTTGTTTAATTTTCTTAGTTATATATTTAATACGATTTTATAAAGGGGGGATTATCATTCATTTTCAGGATGTTTGACTATTATAGATCATTTTAATATTTCATAGTTATGTGTTTATTTTTTTTATTATTAGCTCTTAGATATAATTCCATATTAAAATATGAAATTCTAGTAAGAAGAAAATTTATATTATTGATTTCTTATTCTTTGTTATGATATTGATAATATAGTCTTTTTAATGTTGATTTTAGACTACCTTCACTATTCAGTAACATCTAGCACATAAGGAGTCATAATTGAGGTCACAGAACATCACCTAGTTTGTTCTCTATTTGAGAGAGCTAGGCTAGGGTGTTACAAGTGGAATCAAAGTATTATTTATTTTTTATTTTGATTTTCGGTTATTGTAGATAGAGATAGAAATGAATATATCTTGATATAAGAATAGATCTTGATATTTAGAAATGAATATTTTGTGCTGGTATATGCTACTTGGTATTGGGATTGTGATATTTGGTTTTTACTACTATGGTCGAGGTATTTATCAATGTACAATATTATTTCTAATGATGTTTTTTTTATTTTAGTTTGGGGTGGAAATAAATACATGTACATGAATTATACATGGAACTTTGGGAAACTTCATAGATGAATAACCACTTATTATTAGTGAATGGTTTTTAAAATGAAGAAATGGTATTTATAAAACTATTTTTGCAGAGGAAAATAATGTTTGGTATAATGGTTTTAGTTGATTAAAATTTGAAAATAATTTATCTGGTGTTTGTTTAAATAACCTGTTATAGGAATGTCAATTAAATTAACCATAAGAATTTGTTCTAATCATGATATTTCTGTTATATCATAATATTTGTGTTTTAAAGTGTGGTGTCTTTACAAGGAAAAGTTTGTGGGTTTGAGAATTGTATTCCTTGGGAAGGTATTAGTATAGTTAATGAGTATCTGAGTTATGGGTTAGATCTCATCATAGGATTCCTTATATAGTTAAGAACTATGGGGAGGGTAGAAAATGGTTTGTGTGATACCATAAGGTGTTTAGAGTATAAATCTCTAAAATAGTTAAGGAGTTTAAAGTTGTATTTATAAGAAAGGTTCAACAATGTAATTTTCCCAGTCATTTGAGTGTGTGATACAAGTTTTTTGAAGATTGTATTATGGTTTGGAATAGTGTTTCAAAGTTGGGTAATGCGGATAATATGTTGAAAATGTTTATTGTGTGTGAATTGTTCGGTAAGAGGGTTAGTTCATCCACATATTCCATAGAAAAAAATGAGTAAGGTTTTTTTATATGATGGGTAAAAATAATGATACTACCTAGGGTATTCTATGTATGGGTAAATAAATTGTTATTTTTAAAGATGAAAACTAAAATTTTGATCATGGGATTTGTTTGAGAATGAATAATTCTTCAAATGAATAAAAATTAAGTAATTAATATTGATTCCAAATAATTACATTTAATACAAAAAGGATACATGGTTCGTTAGTTTATCATGTGATCCTTGGACCGATGATGTGTAACTCATGAATAATGAGATTGGTTTTTTAATAGGTAACATTATGTAGTGTAATGGACCTTGGATTTGAAATTATCAAGATAAATGATCCATAAGAACCTAGGAGATGTTTCATCAGAATTACTTTGGAATTATGTGGGAGAGATTGGGTGATTACGTGACTTCTATGGTATGTCAAGAATTGGTGAGTGGTAGTTTATATCAGTTACATGTGAGGACCCTTTAATGACATGAATATTGGAAATGGATGTGTGTTGGTCCTTTAACAACATAATGGGGTTTCAGAACTCCGTAGATGTAATGGGTTCATGACAGAGTTTTAACTCCATAGTTTCCTATCTCCCAAAAAATATGACATGAAACTGCAATTTTATGTAGATATTTATCATATAATGAAATGTGATCAAGATTTGAAAGCATGTGTAATGCCAATGGTCTAGGTGGAGCAGAGTGTTTGGAAGGGATTTAGAAAGGTTTTGTAATATATGGTGGATATGAATATTTATTGAATTGCAGTTTTTACTAAAAGAAGGACAATACATTGTAAGGGAAAAGGGAGTCATAAGATATAATATAGATTTGTTAGTTTCAAGGTAATCCAATTATAATTAGGGTATAAACATGGTTAATATTAAAAAAATATTGGATAGTGGTGTCTGGAATCACTAATGTTTGACAACCTAGAGTGGGGTGAGAGATGGATATATAAGAATGGAATTAGTGTGGATAAAGAGTTTTGGTGATGAAGTAACATTTAAACTTGATTATATTAGTGTTCAAGGATAGATAATGGGATAAATACTCTAGTGATGAGTGAACTATTAGTTTCTGGAAGTGCAAACCCTATCGGTAAATAAAATTTTAGTAGGTGTCATGAGTGGCATGTTTTGGAAAATTATACCAGATACTATTGAGTTTTCATATTGGTTTTCATGTATATTTTTGTGTAAGATATTTCTAATCAATATGTTCAGAGATAAAATATATGTGATTTCTAGAAATCAATCTGGTGCAGTCACCTAATTTTGGTCATATACTTATCCAAACAATATGACTGCAGGGGGGATTTAGAGTATTTTATTTTGTTTCATTAAAAATACCATTATAAGATCCAAATTTTTCATTATTGTAGAACAAAGTAGAAGTTCCCAATATACTACCATATCCCCACTTACTCTCATATTATCTAGGAATAAACTTTTATGATTTTCATGGAGTATCAATGTAAGAACTACTTATCTTATCATCAAATTTCCATATTATTTTTTACATCTAATTTGCTCAGTTTTTTCAAGTGGTTTCTATCATATATAATCTAATCACAAAGATTTATTACCAATATCAATGTTAATTTGTGTTTCATGGATATAAAATTCTAAAGAAGGAAAAAACACATGCAAGAGTGTTGAGGGAATTCCAAAAACTCTTCACATGTAATTGGTTATGGTTTCAGTATCACTGTGCTTCTCATTGAGTTTTTTAAGGTTACAAAAAATTGGATAATTATAAGAAATTAATTATAAATTTTTATAATAAATTATTTTATTCTTAAGGATTGATGAAGTATAGACGTTTCTTGAGTTTTATAGATGTTGAATTTGTTAGATTTGGGAAATTAGGGTTAATGAAGATATTTTTAGAAATATGAAAGACAATACCTTACAAATTAAAAAATATATTGATATTTTACGTGTTATGTTGTAAACTTATGTGGGGGTTTGGGTTATTGAAATATAAAAATGAATTTTTATTATTTTAAGATATTTATTTAAGCTGGGTATTGACGCCAATGATTGGAACATGTGTCCCACTTCAGTGTAGGGAATTATTAGTAATGCCTGACAACTATGTCCCTAAGGAGTACCAGTTCAAATGATGTGGAATAGATCTCGAATAGATATTTCATATTAGGGAAAATTTTCAATTATCCTAGGATGGTCATTATTGGGTTTACAAAATATTTATAAATCTTATATTTAGTGGGACAAGTGGATGATGGGTATTGTATATTGTTTAGAACCTCATGTTAAGTGATGTTCAGAATCATAGAAACTGTGTTTGGGGGACTTAAGCCTCCAAAAGCATTATATGACTTCTTGTGGTGATATAAATGGATTAAAAATGGTTTAGTACTACACAATGGTTTTTCCTAATGGATACTATCAAAGTATGTGTGAGAAAATGATATATTTTATTCATGGTTTCACCATTAAGATAATATAGTGGTTACCAATTTTAGGGTCTTGAGTTAATTAATAGGATTGATAGCGTTTTTTTTGAAAGTTTACTTTCTTAAAATAAGATAAGGTTTTATATGATTTATGGGATTGATAATGTGTATATGTTCATGGTTTGGTACTCAGAATAGATTGAGATGATGTGACCATAATAAAATAGCGTGGAAAAGATTAAATTTTTACTAATGGATGGGTAGATCTTATAGGAAATAAGTTATGTTTGGACTATAGTTTTTATGATACCCAAAATGGATATGGTAACATATTGGTTTTCATAATTATGTACTTGAGATTTGTCATTGGAAATGAGTGAGATGGTTCTCTTTTTATGAATTGGGATTACTAATCGTTTTATCTTATCATAAAGTATGAGTTTGGTCATAGAATGGAGGGGATATTTATTGATGATTAGAAAATTATTGTTATATTTTGGATGATATAGGGGTTTTGAAGGATAAATATATATGGGGTTTTTAGTTAAGATAAAGATCCATGGATGTATGAGATACTAGAATAGGGTTAGGACAAGGGCTATGTACATTATGTTTTATTGTTTTTTTATCTTGACATTAATTTCATAAAGTGTGCATGTGTAGAAATTACTATCTTATTATATTGGATAGAATAACTAGGGTTTATGAACTAGAATAAGGGTGAATTTTATGCATTTATAGTGTTTTTTGTATAGACCATTGATTATATCTGGACTCCCTTATAGTCTATGGATTGGATATGATGGTTTGTTACTAGTTCATCTTACTATTCCAAGTATTGGAAATACCAGTTGTTTTATTGATAATTCATAATAATATATGGTGTGTATATATTAGTTTTCATACTAGTAATCCTTTAAAATGTATGTCTTGGATATACTTGTCACAGTACATTGAATTCTTTCTTATTAATGGCTTGGTCAAAATAGTTATAAGGAAATATTCTTTTTTTGATGATAATTTTTTAAAAAAAATTAGTCGTGTCACTAACTGCAAATTAACTAGGTAGGTTGAGGTTTGGATGTGCATTGTTTAGAACAAGATAATATAACATGGTTTCTTGAATGTTGAGTTTTATTGAATTATTTACTTTCATATGCTTATATAGGTGTATTATGGAATATATTAGAGGAATCAATGAAGGTGTCCCTCTGATATTTCATGGTCACATCATTCACATGAAATTTTTTGATATGAAAAATTAATACATACTTTCAAAACAATCATAATCACTACTTCATATAATATAATAGTGAGACTTGGGTTATCCAGAGAGGTATGCTTGAGTGGTGTGTCCTTTGGTCCGACGATTACAGATAACCATGTGATGTAAGATGGTTTGTCAAGAAAGAAATTATAGAAGTTATAAATTGCAAGAATTAGTTTTTTATTTAATATTTTATCATTTGATATGGGAATTTAGAATGCTTATAGATGACAGGTAGGACATCCCTACATTATTGAAAGAAAAATAAAATGGGTCTCAGGGGTTCAAGAAGGGTCAAGAAAGTGAATCTTAATAGGTTTAAGAATTCAATTCTGATATAATCAAGGGGAGTTCCCAAAATATTGGAGATATTATGTAGATTTTAGGTTTGGATAATGATAGGGAATAATAGAGGGCAATTATTTTCAAGAAGGATAAGAACCCTTACTGGACAAAAGTTCATATTCTTGAGAAATATTGGGAAGATATTTAGTATATAGATGAAAAAACATCGCATTATGTTTAATTAAGAGATGATATAATCATCTTGAAGTCATTTTATTTTGAATAGGATATTCAGGTTAAATATAAAAATTTCCCATGGAGTAAAAAAGTGATAAATGCATTGAAAATAACATTTTATATATAGATTATTCTATTTTTTTGAAAATCATAGTGACAATATTTTTTTGTAAACTTTATGTATTTAAGGGGAAGATCAAGGGATCCTAATGGATGAGAATCTATCTCCCATTGAGTATCCTATATAATTATTTATGGTATTGTAATATCATTTCCATATTATAGATTCATGTATCTCCTAGAAACAGGAGGAAATTGAAGTTAACTTAAAACCTATGTTTCATTTTTTACTTCTATCCAAGGCTCAGACGGTGTGAATGTATTTCAACCTAAAATCCTCATGGGAAGATATTGATAGGATTTAAGAAGTGAAAATCTAGGATAGAGTCAATAAATATTAAATATAAAGGTGTTATAGTCAAAATCAAGTTTTCTCCATATTTTTAATGAAAGGAAGATCAATGTGGAGGATTATCTATGATTTTTTTTAAAGGTTGGATCCTTCCTTTAAGGATCTTTTTCATGATTGGATAGAATGTAATAAATTTTATATTTATCAGAGATAATACAACAATAATTTTTTAACCATTTAATGTATTTTTGAAAAGGTTTTGAGTTTGAAATTGAGATATAATCTTATTTATATTGGTTCACATGTATTATGGTTTCCTTTTAACCCTTAAATTTTATTTTTCTTAAAATGAAAAAAATATAAGATGATATTTAAATCATTATAGGTTACATGGTGATCAAGATAGTGTAGTGTGGTGGGATTTGGTTACAGAACCAAGGTGTGTATTGGGGGTTTTTAGTTTTAATTTGTTGTTTATATTTTTATATATTATTGGTTGAGAATAAATTATCATTTATATAAGTGAAACATACTTACATAGTGTTTTTTGATATAACATGGGTTTATGTTGAATGAAAAATCATTTAAATAAATCTTAAACCAAATCTATTGGTTTCAAAATGTGATTTTTAATATAATTGGTCTCATTCCATTAGAAATAAAATCCAAACTATCCAAAAAATTGAAAACATTATACGTACTCTTAATATATAATAACATTTCATGTTATTCATGATTGAAATAGTAATCTATAATATATTTTTAATAGTGGAAGTCATTGCATTTATAAAATAATTAAATATTTGGTACCATATCCTTGAATAATATTTAAGATCATAAAATTAATAATATAAAAGAAAATTTACATCTCTTTGCATTTATTGAAAAATTATTCATGAGGATTCATGTAAATTTTATATCTATATTGCCAATAAAAAATATAGTTTTCACATCATATTGTGCTAATGGAAAAAATTAGGATGACTAAAATAAATTTACAATTTAATTGATAAATTGTTTACAAGTAGATATAATATTTCGTTTTTAAAATGCATTTATATTTCATAAATCCTCGTTGTATGTTTTATATTTTAATGTTATATTAAACAATATTACAAAATCCCCCATATTCCAATAAATTCACATCCGCATTATGTTGTTGAAATCAATATGTATATTCTCTACCCTATATAAATTTTTTATAGTGTAATTTTATTTCCACATCCATGGTAGGTAACAATTTTCAAGATTATTTATTCATTAAAAATTACTTTTTTTGATAAAGTTGCATCATCAATAAGTTTTTATGTTATATTAATTGTGATTTCAACTATATCACTATAGTTTAATTTGATTATATGTCTAAGAAACCCCCAATATCTATCCTTAATACACTAATAATAAAATAATTTACTTAAATGTAAATCATACCATTTAAAATATGAATGATCCAATTAGAGAGTTTCAAAAAATTTAGGTTGAACAATTGAATTCAGTTCTATTTTAAATAAAACACCATCGGGTTAGGGTGTATTTGGATTACTATAAAATAAATCATGTTCATTACCTATATTAGAATCATGAAATGTTATATCATTATTTATTGAAATTTTTTTGTAAAAATATTATATATGAAAATATTATAACGTTCATCAAGCTTAAGATATTCTATATTAATATATTCAATGGTTCTTGAATCTAATTTATCTATTTGGGAATGTGCTTAAGTCATACAATTAGACACATTAAAATAATAAAAATAATAGGGTGTACTAGTTTATATCACATTCTACATCTAAGAACCTATGGTTCAAGATAAATACCTCTTATAAGGTGGGTAGTTATAGTTCTAGCCTCCAGCCATAATTATTTCAATAACCATGAGTAAGAAAACATATTTCTCACCCATTTCAAGATGTTATTGTCCATTCTCATAGTTAACATATTTTAGATAGTTTTATCATAAAGGTTTATATGCCTCCCCGGACACTTTAATTTATTAAATTTTGTGAATTATATAGAATTTCACTACAAACCATTATCTATATGAAGATTAGATAACATTCTATATGATGAATTATCGATGATGTAATTTCCATACTTATATGTTTTAAATGCATATGATTTATGATTATGTAATTAAAGCCATATTTTTATCAAAAAATCCTCAAACAATGTGAACGTCTAATATCATTTACTGTGAGAATATAATTAAAATATTACTTATATATCTAGAATTATACACTCTATATATTTAAATTATTTAAATTTTTATATAACAAAGTCTAACATTTTATACTTGTTACAAAAAATTAACCATATAATGGGAAATTAACAGGGATAATTCTATTTATTATCCCTTTATTATGTATTTCCTTTAAAACTATTTAAATTATATGTCTTATTCTCTAATATGATTAAATGGTTTGGTGTTTATATATTTTATACATGATATTTTTTACCTAATATATATTTTACAATTCAAAAAATATAACCAATTAATGAATGTTTCTATTGTAATTGTGAAGGGACCTATAATGATTTTTAAATACCATGAATCTTATCTAAATGAATACCTTTTTTTGGTTATGAATTCCTCATGATATAAGGTTTCACTTATGTTGTGGAGCCCACTTATGTCATTAAAAATGTTATGTATCTCTTAAAAAAATACATAACTTGACTAAATAAATTCCATTTACTTTTCTATTCATGTTATTTTCAAATATAACATTCTCATATTCACTATTTATAAACTAATTAAAGTAATCACTCTTATGGTACATATATAATGAATAATATGACTCAAGAACCCACTCATATAATATATTAGTATAATACATGTTCACCATTAATATATCCCCACAACTAATTTAAACCACTAATGATTGGTTTCTACCTTATTTTAAATTCTTCAATGTGTTCCTATTTTTAAAATATATTTTAAATTTCCCCAATTACTTGTAATGATAGAACTTAAAAATTTTATTTTTATACTTTTTGGACTTCTTTTATTCAAACTATGTTATATTCTTTTAATAATTTTTTAGTAATACCCCTAACAGTAGTAACATCACTGATGTGGTTAATCACTTTTTTATTATGAAAACCTTTTAAAATAATATTACTTAACTTCTTCTGTATTAAGAGACTATTTTACATATATAATTTTATGTCTTAAAATATATTATAAACAATCTAAATATGTTAAAAATGCTATGTTTTTTTATTAAATTTACATTTTATTGCAATGAATTGGGGTTTTTGTTGGTTAGAATAACCTAATTTTTAAGTTAAGAAATCTCAGGTTCCCTAAAAGGGTAAAATAATAAGTTCATCCTTGTGAATGTACTTATAAAAAGTATCTTATGGTTTCATTGAGTTCTAAATGTGGTATTTATTCTTGGGTTTGTTATTCATACATTTTTATGCTAGTTGAATTTTAATTAGTATTTTTTTAATAAATGAATATATGTAAAACAGGTAAGAATACTAATATATATTGAGTAGAATCTCGAATTGATATTATGACATCAAGGAGGAGTCTATAGTGTATTTTTTTTTGTGTAGAATAAATTATATTCTTGGGTGTCAAGCTATGGATATATAATTTTTAGTTATTTTTTATATCACCAAATTATCCAAATTAAATTAAATTATTATTTTATTTTATGAACTTGTGTTGTGGAATTAGAATGTATTGGTGGTATTTTGTGGCTTGTTAGATGTTTTAAAATAATTAAACTATCATATTAGGGGAATTAAAGAGGTAATTGAATGGGTAGTTAAAATAAAAATCCAATGAATGACTAATGGGTATTTACACAAGTTATTAATGGGGTATATTAAAGGGATAAAGGATTTTATAAGTGGAGATTTCATTTGAAAAATATTGGATCTTTTATATTAATCCCATCTAGTTTATCTCAATTAGATATATCCCTTAATAGTGGTTCCTTGGTGGAGTAGATTCAAAATAATTAACAAAGAAACCCTGATAGAGTGGTCGATGGTGATTATCATAAGATCAAAGGATGAAGATAATTTTTCCTGGAATAATATTTTTGTGTACTACTAGGTAGGAATTATTTTATTTTTATTTCAACATTCATAATGTTTAGAATTTGATTCCCTCTTTAATTAATTCTCTATTAATATGGGTCATGAACCAGCCTGATTCATCCATCCATAGAACACTTGATCCATCCAAAACATGAATGGAAGGGTATTCCCAACCCCCACAAACAAACAAAATATTCTCAAAATCAATGAAACACTACTTGGAAATTATGTCACTATTGAACCAAAGTAAAACAAGTAACAGAAAACTAATTAAAAAACCGACATGACCCATCTATATATTAGAAATCTATTCCAAACCAGGCAGGCATAAATAAATGACAAATAAAGTAAATAAAATTAACAAAATAATCCCACTACTCCTCCTGGTCTCCCTCTCCAGTAAAGAAGACCAATGATTCCTTTATTTCACTTCTGGACATCCAGAATATAGATACCCCCATTATGTAGAAGGAAATAAAATTCTTAATTATCCAAGGTAAATCATGTGATGGTATTCATTATAAAACATTTATAAAAGTAATGTAAATACCTATAAAATCAATAAAAGTAACGAAAATTTGATGGAAATATGATAAAACTAAACATAGAACAATCAATGCTCTCATGAGAAGCTAAAAGATAGATAACATCCTACAATACAATTGATAGGTAGGTGTGAGCTAAATCTTAGTAGGCATGAAAATGAAAAACAAAACCCCATGTATGGACTTTATAAGAATGATCCATTTTGTTCTACATTGAAATACATTAATAGATTATGCAGTTTTCTTATATAATTATATTTTGAAACTCAAAATGCTTCTAAGTGTATTTACAAACATTCTTATTTATTTTTATTAGAGAATGAAAATAATTTCAGACCACTTATTTAGAAATCATATGTGATATATTAAATAACCCCTTTTCAATTATAAAATTTCATTGAAACCATTTATACAAAATCTTAATAAAAAAACACACACAATGGTAGATGTACCATATCAATAAAAGAGGAACCATGACAAAGATGAAAAATGATAATAAAAGTAATCAATCAAAGGTTTCACACACATTAATCATTCAAAGGATATCAAAGATTCCATGGTATTCCCACTAAGTTAATCTTCCTACCAAATGAATTGATGTCATGGGGTCTACCCTAGTTATTAATGTGAAAAAATCCTAAAAATTATGAAACACATGCCTACTTTCTAACTAATGTTTCATCCGATCACATATCATCTGATTATCCTACAACCAACCTCATCAAAATGTCATGCCCATCTTGACCCATCACTAACTAGAGAAAACATTATTAGTGTTTGGATATCTAGTGTTTCATAAGTCAAGAATCCAACTTAGCAATCCATGTTCCCAAAACCAAACACCGAGCATAGATGAGAATACAAGTATGGATTATATCCAATAAAATAAGAGACTATAAATAGTGAGTAATAACAAATAACTTACCCTATTATTCATCTCCATCCCCTGTAAAATGCCTATACATGCATAAAACATCAATAATAATGAAAACCAATGTTCATTAAGAGTTTTTCACACACACACACACAAAACTCATTATAAATTAATTTAAATTTCATACCACAAATTTTCAAAAATTACTCAGGATGAGTTGTACTATGAAATAATTAAAATCTCTTAATAAAAAAAGGTTTCAAAAAATTATTTTGGGGATTACTTTTAAAAATAATTTTTAGAAATAAACTCATGTTATGAATATAAAATTAACCCAAATGAGGTAAAATACATTTAAATCATCACCTTCATAATTAAGTAAATTCTACGAAAAATTATCCTTACACAGAATTTCAAAATCCCTTTAAAAATAAAATCCAAAATTTATTTATATATTTCCAAACAAATTATAAAAATGGAAATTAGAAACCTCGTAAGAAAAATAAATTTAATTTTTTATTAAAAGCTTCCAAATAAGACAAACCAAGTTATAAATTTTATTTTTGACCCTAATCAGATCAAAACTACTTCAAACATTTCAATTTGATTTTAAATAATTATTTCACACTTTTTAAGTACTTGGAATTTATAGTTACACTTGAAATGAAAAATAAATGTATTATTCTTTATGAAAACCTGTGGGAAATTTCACGAAATCCTTTTCAAATACTATATATAATAATAATTATTTTAATGATATATTTATAAACATAAAGATGCCAACAGTTATTAATTTTAAAATATAAAAATGGGGAAACAAACATCATATTTAGGGAAACCAAGTCGCAGCTTGCCTAAAAACCCATCCTTTAATAACAAAATCCCAATCATGGAAGACGAGACTATAAAAAATAGTAAACACTAATGAAACCTTAAAAATGTTCAATCAATTGACCTAGGTTTTGACCAAACAAAATCGATGTGATGAGGGATGATGAAATTAAGAGAAAAGATAGAGATGGGGGAAACAAATACCATACCTTAGAGGGATGACCCTAAACCGTAAAGGTCATATAAAGGATTCCAAAAAATAGACAAAATAAAAGAGAATTGTGTATTAATGATAGGGGGGTTCCTTCACATGTGAGTATCACACAATAGAAGAGTAGAAAATAGGGGAGGAGGTAACACATGGGGTTTAGCATGAGGAAACCACGATGGAGAGGGGGATACAATAATGATGGATACCATATGAGGGAGTGGGGAATTAAAGGGATTTATCTATGATATGATAAATTCATTTTGGATATGGGAGGAAAATGGAGATGAAAATAAAAATTAAAATTGAAAAATAGAATTTTTTTTAAACCATAGATTGGTGCACGGTTTTCCAACAGAATTTTACAAACAATTATGAAACCATTCCCTCTATCGTGAGAACATAGAAAAAACATGAATGGTTACCCATAGGCACCCACATTATTTATTAATCCATTCAATAACCAATCCAAATGGCACTATACTGGGATAGAACCCACTGCACAGTCCCTGCACAATTTCCCAAACTATGCAGGATAACCATGAGACCCTAAAATGTTTAAAAATAAATTAAAATTTTCAATCCAAAACTCTAGAAAACTACCAAAAACTCAAAATTATATTTAATGGTATTAACTAAAATGAAATAAATCCTAATTTGTAAAAAAATTTCCACCAAATTTTTTTCTTTCCCTATAAATTTATTTTCAATGTATAGAAGTCACAAACTAAATTTATTAATCAAAATAAACTTTGCACATCCTCAATAAAAAAATATCTCCAAGCAAAATACAACCAACAAGGGACATAATAACTAATGATCACTAAGAACTAATTATATCTCCCCAAAAGTTAGTATTTTCCAAAACATGTGGGTTATTAATACCCACCCTCCATGATATGAATCACTTGGAAAAGAACACATCAATCAAACACCCAAGGAAACCGTTAGACCTCTATAAACCATACCGAACCAAATCAGGAGAAACTATAATAACTATAGATATAAAAACAAACATGGCTCACATACATGAGTCAACTATGACACCTTGTATCATCACAGGTTTTGGAAATCAGGGGAAATTTGAACTTTTTATTCTCATAATTATTTTATGGGGAAAATGGTAAATTATTATATAATACTATCTTGAATAATTTTATGACCACATTTTTTAACTCAAAATATTGTGCTTACCCTAGGAATGGAGTTTAATGATAATATGGGCCATTTCCATATTCATTGAATATTTAATATTTAATTAATTAATTATTAACTTATTTATTCATGTTTGTTCGATGATATATATTAAATGAACTTATTAATTTAGATTTTATGTTCTTGGTTTTGTTAGGACTAGGTTTTTTCCTATTTTGGAAATGAGATGAAGTATTGAGAGATATGGTTGTTGTTTTGTTAGATTTTGATCTCTAGGGGAAAGAGAGAGGCCCCATTATATATATCACAATAGTTAAACAATGATAAAATTTTATCTTAGGGGATGGTGGGTTTGAGGATGTATCATCTCTAATTTATTTTTCCATTATTTATAATGTTTGGGGATGTTTAGACTCAAGAATTTTGTTTTGGGACCAGACCCTTGGGATATATGGGATTGGGTGTTGGACATAATTTTGATCATGTTAACTTCTTCATTAGTTGGATTTGGTTAAACATGACTTGAAAATAATGGATGATCTGGATTAGTGAAACCCCTTTAGTAGAATATGATCTCTCCCTAGGGGGTTTATAAATATATATTTCATGGATGTTGTTTCACTATTTTTACTATTCATTCTTATCACTCTTGGTTTTTTATAAATACCATATGATAGTGTATCTGTCAGGTACATGTGGATGTATTCCTTGAGTGGTGTATCTTTCAGGTCTATATTGAGCCTGATTCATTCAGCTGGAAATTCATGACATAATAATTTTTCTAATGTGGGGCATGGAGACTCTGTCATTGTTCAGATCATTCCATTGGAGACTTAGTTTCTCTTAAACATTCATTTTTATGTAGTTGCCTATACTAATTCATGGCGGTATAGTGTTTGTGGATTTGTGTTTATATATTGTAGAGAACTTGGGTAGGTATGGAAGATGAACTATTTTGTGTGTGTCTAGGTAATCCACATGCTATGAATCCTATGTTGTGGTCCAAAATAGGTGTAAATTTACAACAGGTCTCAAGCTAGAACTCATGGTTATTTTTTTATTTGTTTATTTTTTCGTATTTGTTTTTATGTAGTTAATTTCTTTAATGAAAACTATTTTTAGTTTTGACTAGGCAGGTCATTTCATGTATACATGCCCTTATTATGAAAGAAGATTATAGGTTCACCATTGTGGGTGGCCTACTTATATTTATTTCTTACACCCTGCGCATGCACCCTTGTGTACATAAAGACTTGATGTTTTCTTTCATGATATATCATAATTTATACGATGGATAGGGTTAATTCTCAACATTTTTTGATCGATAGAAGCCACTTGTGTAGTGTCTCTATATAGGGGTAGTGTGTATTGTGAGTCATGGATATTGTGTAGGTTGGTTTTCTCGATGTTTGTAGTAGATCCTGAAGTATTTTTTTGTATATGTGTCCATCCCTGTGGGAGGACAGTTTTTTTCCATGATTTGAGTTCTTAATACTATATTCCACATTCCATTTATTATAGGATTTTTTTAATTTTTTTTATACTATGATGTTTATCCTTGTAGATGTTTTCATTATTTTCTACTATTATTGAACATTTATTAGAGGGTATAGTCTCTCCATTGCATCTGTTAGACCCTCCCTGCTAGTTGGCAACCCCTGTCTTAGGGAAAGGTTTTCTTGAGGCCTTATTGTAGGTAAGATCAAGTGATATGCTAGGTTAACCCTGGCTATTTCTTGACATATCCATACTCAAATGGGTAAACTAAGAAATCAAATCTTAAACACTCTTACAAGAAGATTTGAAAAATAAAAAAACTCACATGTGGTCAAATGGATGAAGGATATATATCTTAGTTACCCAATCATAAACCCAAAATAACCCATTCCCAACCCATAATAACCAAAATTCCCAATACACCCACTTGAAAATATAAACAACAAGTGCATGACTATCATCAGGGTATGATAACCATAAGAAAAACCAATATTCTATAAGAAATCTCACCAAATCATCCTAAAAAAAATTTAATAATTGATTCCTCAAAATATTTCACCAATTCTAAATACTCCCAAAATGAAACAACCATTATGAAGAGTCATTAAATATTAAATTCCTAAAACAATCACAATTATCAACTATGTTATTTTGATATGATACCAAAAAATATATACAAATTTGTGAAATGAGAGGATAAAAATATATAAACCTTGAAGTCGATTCCAGGAGTAAGAAATAATCTATCCTTATTACTTTATTTTGAGTCAGTGTAGGGGAACCAACCAAAGAATCTTCACCCAATAAGGAAGAGTATCACCCTAATTTTCAACCCTATAAAAAATTATCCATCCTTTCATGATTTCCATGGTATTCAAATCCCAAATAACACAAAACCTGAAGTCCACTAGTTCATAACTCAAATAGTCAACCAATATGTACAAAAAAAATTAGGGAAACATACTAATAAAAAAACCAACACAAAATGACACTTCCCAGAACCCCATTTCAAATGATCAAATTTAAAAAAAAATATTTTTTCGAACTCTAAAACTATATTTTTTTAATATAAATATAAATTAATTTTTCAAAATAATTTCAAATCCCCTTTTTTAAAACCATTCATTTTATAATACATAAAAAATAAACAGAAAACCCCTATTTAAAAAACCACACTTTTTTAAAAAAACATTATAAAATTAGTCACTTTTCAATACATTTCTAATACCAATTTCAAAATTAAAACACTTCCATGATTTTCAAATAAAATTGATCATATAAAAAACATATTACCTAAATTACCTTTTAAACAAATTTATGAAATACATCCTATATTTAGAAAATTATTAATTATTATAATACTTTTTTTCTTAATTTCAACCCATAACAATTTCCATCTCCACGTTTTTTCCAAAATGGACACATTCAAAAATCACATCAAACATACAATCGGCATGCTAATATATCACAATAGTTCCTTAAATTTACCACCATCATTGGGTATCACCCAAGGTAATCTCAATATAAGAAAAGAATGATATAGAAATATTATTGACTTGGACACATTAATAATGGAGAAAGTGCCAATCATGAATAAGTTTCTAAAACAAGTTTGGAATCATAAACTATATTTCTTCATAGTTTATCTTGGAATGAAAGATAACCTCATGTCTTGATTCTGTCTTCATTTCATTCCAAAAATATGATATGACTCAAAGAAATTTAATCTCGCTCAAGAGGATCAATAAATGATCGACAATAATAAAATAATATTTCTAACTCAAAATTCAAACACCAACTACCAATGGTGACACAAATGTCATCAAGGTAGGTGGTGATTAGGTAACTATTCAAATCCAACCACCTAAGCCTCTATAACCAATTCCAACTTGATTCTACCCTAAAACTCTAGTAGTAGAATGGATAACCATGGGAGAGATAATTTTCTTATGGATAAAATAACATGTCTACTCTGATACATTTTTTTCAGGAAATTGATTGAGTTTTCTATCTATTAGATACCCAAGACATCCCATGATAGGGCCCAAAGGGTGTTTTTTATTCCCATAGGTTACACTAAATTCTTGGGAATCAATTAAATGACGCATATAAAGGATTTTACCCATAAACTAATGTACAAAAAGCAAGAGAAAGTTAAAAAACAAATACTGGGCACATCCAGACAGCATACATCCATTCCAAAACATATATATATATATATATTAATAAAAATTAAATAATTTAAATAAAATTTAATATAAAATCCCTCCAATAAACCGTAGTCTCCCTCACCTATAAAGAAAACCAAGACCATATCATGTCCCCACTTGGCATCCTATAGACATAGCCGCCCTCCATCTATAGAAATGAACAAAATTATTAATTAGTTATGGTAACTAATTTAAAGGGACATTCACTAAAAATTATATAAATGTAATATAAGTTCCTAGGAAATTAATTAAAAGGATCCACATATTGCATGAAATAAAATTAAGACATAGCTCAGATCAATAGAAAATATCTAGAGAATCCAAAAGATCGATAACTCTCTGCAACTAAAATTATTGGTATGTTTGATTTTAATCTCATTAGTAATGCCTAATAAAAACTTAATGATTATATTAGATTTATATCGAATTTTGGTCCATATTTAGTAAATTATTAGACTATCTCACTTTATGACATAGGGTGGATCCCTTGAAATCTATTACATTGGGTAGTGGATTCACCTAATCCCGAATCTCATTGATTCCAATATATCCTCTAAGTACTTGATAAGAGTGGAACCTATGACCAGTTACTTTTATTTTCTTGTTTGATCAATGGAATGGATACTCTCTTATCGATCTCTTCCACCCTATAACATGTGTTGTCTATTCAAAATAATTTTAATAAATGTTGGAAAGGAAATTTAAAATTATATCTTGGGGTTATTTCATATAGCATCTGGGATTTATAAATAAATTTTTTAATTGATTTTTTCCTTTAATAAAAATTAATACTAATTTTTTATAACCACTTTCAGGTGTTTTTGGTTTCAAAATCTAATTAAGCATGAAAAACCCTTAATTTATTATTGTTTTCCAAATAGAACTAAATTGATATTTCTTTTAATGTTTATATATAGGGAATGATTTATCTTTGTAAGGAATACTATGATTTTCCTCACACCTACCTATCATTTCAGTTATAGGCTCTTACCTTGATTTTTGAATGTCTTGAGGGTGTTTCATGATTTTAGGTTAGTTTTTATTTTATTTCATTAGACTTGTGTTTACTTTTACATGATTTAATTGGACATGATTTTACTTTCATAGAACCTCTAATGTTTGGCCCTTTATATTATTTACCATCAGCAATTAGGCATTTTACTTATTTGTACAAATTAAGGTTAGTTATATCTATAGGTGTTCGGGAGGGTGCTGGAGGGTTCTTTAGTTTTAATTATTGGGGAGAGATATCGGGGGAGAGAAGTGGGATTGGTTGTTTATTTTTATTCATCTGCTATATTGTTAACTTATTCATATATGAATTGGCATTTATTTAATATTTATGGATGGTTCAATCTGATTTTTCATTTTTTTTCTACCTCTAATTTTAGTCTACTTTAATAGAGAAATAGTTCCCAAGTGGTGTTTCCTTGATGACCAAACACCTATGCTAGTTTTTGGGTATTGAGTATGCCTTTTAGGCCCTATCGTGGGACAGCTCAGGAATTTGATAGATGGACCACTCATGCTTGTTCATTTTAATTTTCCATGGTTGTTATAATTCAATTTTATATTAATAATCTTGATATTTTCTATAATAATATTAAAATAGTGTTTCATTCATCTAATATAGTTATTTTATGTCACCATAAAATTATGTTTTCAAAGTATTTTTGTTACATGTTATGGCTTATTTGGGAAATGATAAAGGAACTAAATTTAAAATTAAATTACATAAATAATATCGCTAATTCATTCTTAAATAGTGAATATGATTTTAGAAAAGGAAATATTTTGAAGATGAGATCATTCACAATTTAAATAATATTTTTTAATATTAAATTAAACATTTTAATATTCATAAATATAAGTAATCTGATATTGGATTTAATATATTCTCTATCGATAAGTAATTATATAAGATTAAGGGTTTTATTCTTGATAATTAATTTAATGAATAGAAGTATATTTGATTATGCTAAGAGAATATTTCTACTTAAGGATCCAATTTATCATGCCTTATAATTATCTTTAAATTATATGGAAAATGAAGTTCTATTTTTTTGAAAAATATATTTTCCTTCTTTAGGGTTCATGATATTTGAATTATAAAATGAATTAGGATTTTAATATTATTATTGGTAATATTATTATTTTATGTTTTTATAATTATTAAGTAGAAAATGGCGAGTAGGGATAGAAATGATAAGATATTAATCCCAAGATAATTATTTTAATATTCATATTCTTACATTCATTGATGAACATGTTCGAGAACCTGATTCTTGGATGTTCAGACCTTCTCACAATCTGCCATTGCAATTCATTATCAATGATCATTATAACATGGTCCATTATTCATTTTAAAAAATTGTGAAGGTCAATGGTGGATAAATTTGAATATGTGAATCAATAAATTATTAATAAATTGATCTTTGAACTTTATTAGATTTAACATTTATAGAAATTTTTAAGGGTTTCAAAGGGATATATAACTAATCCAAAGAACCATAAATCCCAAAATCTACCTATAAAATTTTAATGATTATAAAAAATGAATAAGAAAAATTTACCTTTCAACATGTCAATTTGTCCTATAGACACTTTGAACAAGAATTTGATCAATCTCAATAATAATAATTTTATTGAATACTTTATATGGAGGATTCCATGGATTTTGGGAATCACCCACTGCTTGGTTAGCATTTCACTCAACAAAATTATCTTCAAGAACATTGAATTCATGTTTAGGAGAGATATAAGAGCTAAGGATTGGTGTTTGTTTTAAGGAGTTCTAAACATTATTTTGACCAAATGTATAAAAACTTCCAATTATTAGATACAACAGACTTTTATATTCTATTAGGAAAATAAAAACAATTTTCATATATTGATTGGAGTGTTTCATTAATGTTCCATGAATTTTTGAAACTATGAAACACTCATCCTGATTTTTATAATGATTTTTAACATTTATAAAATCATGAAAGGGATTAAAACTCCTTAAATTCTCCATCAATTAATGAATAACCAAAAGTGATATCAGTTGGGATTGAATTTTAAAGTATCTAATTAGTTTTTTGTTTAAAAATATATGTCATGCCAACATCTATATGACATAGAGGCCTTAAAAATGGAATATATCACCTCAACATATAACATTCCATACATTTTTTTTCATCATGCCTATTTTAGTGAATAGATCTATCAATCCCTTTCACCTTATCTCTTATAATATTTAACAACACATGAAACATTTTCCAAGATTCATTTTAGATATTTCCAAAACTCTGTTTTTTGGAATTATATCATATAATTTCACCACACGTTGTAACATATGTAATAAAAATATGAAAATACATCCATATTTTCTTCCAAATAACCTCTTAAACAATTTTGGGTTAGCTTTTAATGGTTCATAAACATTATCCTCAGTCTCGAAAAAAAACATTACAATATCATTGTACTTTATAAAGTGTATAGATATTTTGAACTCATAAATATATAAATGTAAATAATGTGAGGCCTTTATAAAATAATCAATGATACTCAATATATAAATTAATCTACCATGATCTACATTAAACAAATTTATCTTTATACCCATGTTAAATAGTTTACCCATATTCTAGAATTCATTCTTATATGATACATTTTTTGAAGACATCGAGTGACCAGGGGATATAGATTATTTCGATCCCATATAGTAAACTCATATATTTTCAATCATCATTGTAAATATTATCTAGGTAGATGAATATGTCACATTTCATTTACCTTTATATATGATCACATCACATACCCCCTCATCCAATAAATAACCTTATAATATGTCTTACATAGGAATATTCATAAACATAATTAGTGTATCTTAATCAAGAGACCATATTTCATACTTATTATATGACAGGAATAATCCCCCATATTGGTTAATATCTAATAGATACAATAAAAACAATATACAAAAAATTAAATTATCTAAGAAATAAAGCTAATGTAAGAATTTTATTGAAGTATGAAGGATCTTATTTGAGGTATCTTTCCAACCTCAAGTATTTAAGGACTCCAAATTTGAACCTTGCACCACTATTATACCTGTTGGACTGCTCATGTATCACTCATGTTTTAATGATCACAAATCTCTTTAATTATCACATATCTTATTAACGATCACAAATCTCATTCAACCTAGTTTAATCCTATAAATTATATCCAATCATGTGTATTTTTGTTTCAAGTTCTCTCATGCTTTATAATGGTTAAGCTCAATCCATTTCATGCATATTACTGTTAAGTCTAAATACAGTTATTTGCCTAAGTATAAGACACCATGAAAACCAAACACCATGAAGAAAGATAGCGTTAGCCAAACACCGTGAAGAAAGATACAGTAAACAAGATACCGTGACCAAGACACTGTGACCAAGACACCGTGACCAAGACACCGTAAGCCAAGACACCGTGAAGACAAGACACCGTGAAGATCAGACACCCTGACACTCAGACCGTGACACTTAGACCATGACACTCAAACCGTGAAACTTAGACACCATGAAGACCAGACATCATGAATATCAGACACCATGACACTCATAACGTGACACTCAGACCGTGAAAATCAGACACCGTGAAGGAGACATAGTTTTATCAACTTACTGTGACACCATTTCATAAACTATTTTTTCGTCTTTCAATTTAATGTTTAACGATCATATTTGATTCCTTTAATGCACTGACATAATTAATGTTTCTTTGTAGACATAGTACGAGGTACAAGGTATGAAGCACATGGAACATGTCGGCCAAAACCCATGCATTCGAAAATAAATAATGAAGTGTTCCCAATGACAACAGCGTGCGATACTGAACAGAAAACAAGCATGTGAGAATGACCACAAAGAACATTTTTGCATGTTTTTTTAAAGAAATCACTTTCACATGCATGAAGTCTAAACATGCTGAAGAACTCACGAAGTACACTGTAATACAGAGAACATCCTTACATTATCAATGCTTGTGAAGAACACAAGCTGAATCGCGACACTCTATTTTTCAAGACAAAAACCAGAGAAGGACTGAGAAGCATTTCTGCTCAAACAAAGGAGTCCAGAGCTGCACTTAAAATCACTAGAGCATTCTAAACTCACATATACTCTCTCTCAGTGATTTTTTTACTTTCCTTTCGAGCAGTGTCTGTACTCTATATATCCCACACACACACACTGACTCATGTGATAAACTGAAGGATTTCTAAATCCTTACACCAAACTCTCTATTTTTGTTTACCCACGAAAACTATGGAAGAGGTCCCTATGTGGCCTGGTTGTTGTTTTTATCTACCCACGAAAACTGTGGAAGAGGTCCCTGTGTAACCTGGACTGTCTGTGTACTGTTGTTAACCCCGATCATGGGTGTGGATCAAAGTTTATTTACATAAATTGCATGGTGGCAGGTGATCACCAAGTGGAGTGGATTAGGTATCGTCTTGATTCTAAACCACTTGTTTTATATCCGTTGTGCTGTTTAATTTAGTCTTCTATATTTTACTGCATTACTTTATAATTCAGAAAACTGTAATTTCACTTTGATAGTTAGTCTTGGAAAGAAGTTATAACTAATTTGTCTTAGTAGGATAACTACAGAAGTAATATTAATAATACACATTAAGATTACTGAGAATTAATTAATCTTCTAAGAAGTTGTTTAAACAGTCAAACTCTTATAACAGTATAACCTTGATTAAATGGGTTGTATTTGTTTTTGGGGAAAACCATTTCTTTTAAAATAACATTTTTGTAACAAAATTTTTTATAGTCACTCAATTCACCCCTCCCCTCTTGAGTGAACTACTCCGACCAGCATTTGGTATCAAAGGGATTTTTATTAGGACTCTGTGTAATCATACTCAATTGGGATTGTAGTTGTACTTTAAAGATCTGTAAATTTCTGTGAATTCTAAATTTTTATCTCTTTTAAAGTAATATGTTAGTATGGATAATAGATTGGAAGGTGCTAAAACTAACAGACCACAATTATTTAATAGAACCAATTATAATCAATGGAAAATTAAAATGAAAATGCATCAAGAGAGTATGACCTTTGAAATCAGGTCATCCATTATAGATGAATACAAACTTCCTGTGACTGATATAATTACATGGGATGAACCTAAAAAACATTCTTATAATAACAAGTTCAAAGACATGAATTATTTATACTATTACTTAGGAGATGAAGAATTTAAAAGGATTTCTTCTTGTAGGACTGCCCATGAAATTTGGGATACCTTGTCTGTCTTAGAGGAAGGAACACTAGTGTAAAGGAAATGAGACTTAATACTTATACTATAAAATAAGATAATTTTAAAATGAAACCAGATGAGCCTATTTCTAACATGTATCTCATGTTCCATGAGATTGTCAATACAATTATCTCTCTTGGAAGAGAAATCACTGCCAAAAAACAAATCATGAGAATCCTTAGGTGTTTACCTCATAGATGGATGGGAACCTCTGTCTCTATTAGAGAATCATGCGACATCAGTAAGCTACCTATAAAAGAACTCATTGGGAAACTGATGATGTATGAGGAAGAGCTCAAAGTCAATAAAGAAGAGGAGGATGAACGAAAGAGGAAATCTGTAGCATTCAAGACCACCTTGTTGAAGCAAAAAGACAAAGGGAAACTGAAATCTTCTATAGAAAGATCCACCACTGAACAATCATCACCTAAAAGTGATGAGGATATGGCTCAACTAGCCAAAATATTCGAATGATTTGACAAGAATAAAAACATTTTCGGAAAGCCTAACTTCAAGCGCAAGTATGATCAAAATGGAGACTGCAAAAAGGACTGGAACATATGTGACAAAACTGATGAAATTGTATGCTATGAATGTAATCGCAAAGGACATATAAATGCTGACTGTACAAAAATTAAGTACAAGAAGAAGTATGAGGACAAGGAAAAGAAGTATAAAAAGGCAATGAAGGAAACCTGGAGTGCCTCTAAGGATAGTTCAAGCGACTCAGAGACATCACATGATGAACAGGATAACAAATACAATATGTGATTTTTGACAAACACATTTGAGGTAACACTGAACTCTTATATGGATAATTCATACTATTCTAAAGAGGAAAGTGAATCTGAAAATATGACTAATGATGAAATGTTTGAATATTGGAACATGCTTGAAGATACATTCAATGAATTAAAAGATAAATATAAGTCATTGGAGAAACATCATGCTCTCACTGTAAATGTTGAATCTGAACTTACTACTGAAAAGGAGAAAAATGCTCAACTTCTCAAAGAAAAAAATGAATTAAAAATGTCTAATGAGCAATTCAAAAGTGATACAGAAAAGTTCACTAATGGGAAAAATACCCTTACCCAAATGCTAGGAAAACAAATTGCCCCCAAATACAATACTGGCATTGGTTATGAACCTGGTAAAATAAACCTTAGTAGAACGAATTTTGTTTCAAAGTCTAGGATATATAATTTTGTTCCCAGTTCTAGAAACAACTCATCTAGATCGTGTCATGATACATACTCTACTGTTTCATGTTTTTTTGGAAAAAATACTGTTAATTTTTAAAATACTTTACACAATGCTTATAGGAAACCTATGAGACAAATATGGGTTCCTAAACCACTTATCACTAATGTTACTAGACCCAAAAAAGTATGGTTACCAAAATCTATCTTTGCTTGATCATGTTATAGGAAAGCAGCTTGAAGAGATCCTGCAAGATTCTATGGTACTTGGATAGTGGGTGTTCAAGGAACATGACATGAGACTATTTATGCTTCAAGAATCTGGTAAACATAGATGGAGGACATGTCACATTTGGTGATAATGCCAAAGGGAAGATCATTGGCTTAGGCCAAATTGGTAACTCTAATTCAATATTAATTTCCAAAGTACTGTTTTTTAATGGCTTAAAATATAATTTTCTTAGTATCTCACAATTATATGATGATGGATATCATGTTAAATTTGAAAATGATTCCTGTAATGTCAGTAATTCTAAATATGAATTAATATTTTCTACATCAAGGAATGAAAATGTTTATTCTGTTAATTTAGATTCCTTAACTTCTCAAAATGCTTCATGCTTAAGTGTATTTCATAAAGAATCTTGGATATGGAATAGGAGACTAGGACACTGTAATGTTCACTTCCTTAGAAAGATAACTAGAAAAGTCATAGTTAAAGACTTACCCAAAATTGAGTTTTCGAATGAAAAAGTGTGTAATCCTTGTCAAAAGGGAAAACAAAACAAAATCACTTTCAAAATCAAAGAAAGAAATTTCTACTTCTCAACCTCTCGAGTTGGTTCACATGGATTTGTTTGGAACATCTAGATTTTCTAGTTTAAATGGGAAGCAGTATGTTTATGTTCTAGTAGATGATTTCTCCAGATATACCTGGACCTTATTCATTGCTCAAAAAAGTGAAGGCTGCTCTTATTTTACTAAGTATGCCAAGTATGTAGAAAATCTTAGTGGACTTAGAATTAAATATTTATGAAGTGATCATGGCCGTGAGTTAAAAAAAAGAGTTTGAATCATTTTTCTCACAAAGTGGTTATAGTCACAATTTCTCAGCCCCATGAACACCTCACCAAAATGTTATTGTAGAAATAATAAATAGAACCCTGCAAGAAATTGCTAGAATAATGCTTAGTGAATATGACATACCTATTTACTTTTGGGCTAAAGCTGTTAATAAAACATGCTCTATAATCAATAGAGTCTTGATTAGACCAATTCTCAAAAATAGCCCGTATGTACTCTGGAACAATAGGAAGCCTAAGGTTAACTACTTTAGAGTTATTGGCTGCAAAGTCTTTAATCTCAACACTGAGGATAATTTTGAAAAATTTTCATCTAAAAGGGATGAAGGAATTTTCCTAGGTTACTCAATATCAAGTAAATATTATAGAGTATTCAATAAGAACACTAATTGTGTGGAAGAATCTTTTCATATCATGTTTGATGAAACAGATCCACATGAGCCTAGAACTATCTTAATAAATCTGGAGGATGATGCATCAAATCTGAACATCAACTCAAAATCCTCAAATTCCTCGGTGAAACAATCTGCGCAAACTTCCAATTCTAGAAATTCTCTTCAATCGAGTCATAATGAACTAGAATCTGTTGATGAACCTGAAATCACTAGTCCCTCATTTTCTAGAAACTTTAGAACCCTTATAAACCATACCTTAGATTATATTATAGGAGAATTAGAGAAAGGAACACAAACTAGAGATTCTATTAGAAATCATGTTGAACATCAAGCCTTCATGTCACAATTTGAACCTAAAAACATTGATGATGCCATCAACGATGAATTTTGGCTAATGTCTATGCAAGAATAACATAATCAGTTTTATAGAAACAATGTTTGGAAACTTGTTGAAAGGCCAATGGATACTTTCATAATAAGAACTAAATGGGTGTTTAGAAATAAAGTAGATGAAGCTGGAAACAAAGTTAGGAACAAGGATATATTAGTTGCATGAGGCTATAGTCAAGAAGAAGGAATTCACTATGAGGATACCTTTTCTCCAGTATCCAGACATGAAGCCATCAGAATCCTACTTTCTTATGCCGCACATTTGAATTTCAAAATTTATCAAATGGATGTTAAGAGTGCATTCTTAAATGGGTATATAGCTGAGGATGTGTTTGTTGAACAACCCCTAGGATTTACAAATCCTCATTTTGCCAATCACATTTTCCAACTGTCAAAAGCTTTATATGGTTTAAAAAAAGCTCCAAGAGCTTGGTATGACAGATTAAGTACTTTTCTTATTTCCAACGGTTTTACAAAAGGAATGTCTGATCCTACCCTCTTTATAAAACGAATTTCTAATGATGTTTTAGGTGTGGAAATCTATGTAAATGATATTATTTATGGATCTTCAAAAAAATATTTATGTATTGATTTTTCTAAAATGAAACAAAATGAATTTGAAATGAGGTTAATGGGTGAACTACAATTCTTTCTTGGATTTAAATGCTTTCAAAATAATGATGGAATTTTTTTAAATCAATGTAAACACACTAGAGATCTTCTAAACGTTTTGTATTGGATATCACTAAATGTAGTGAGACTCCCATTTTTACCACCTGTAAGTTGGATCTTGATGAAGATGGAAAATCTTCTGATCAAACAACTTATAGAAGAATGATTGAAAATTTACTCTACCTAACTTCTAGCTATCCGGATATTATGTTTTGTGTATGTATGTGTGCTCATTTTCAAGAAAATCCTAAAAAATATAATTTAAATGTTGTAAAGAGAATTTTAAAATACCTCAATAAGACACCCAATCTAGGACTGTTTTATCCTAAAGGATAATCATTTGAACTAGTTAGTTATTCTGATGCTGACTTCGGTGGCTGTAATTTAGATATAAGTAGAACCTATGGAACATGTCACCTTTTAGGCAAGTCACTGGTATCATGGTGTAGTAAGAAACAAAACTCTGTTGCATTATCTACTACAGAAGCTGAATACATAGCTGCTGGACATTGTTGTGCACACATTTTGTTGATAAAACACACATTACTAGACTATGGATATCAATTCAGACATGTACCAATAAATTGTGACAACACAAGTGCTATTAACATATCAAAAAATCCTATTTCACATTCTAGGACAAATCATTTTTATGTAAGACATCACTTTTTGAGAGATTGTTATCAAAAAGTGATATCACCTTGGAATTCATTGGCACTGAATATCATATTGCTGATATATTCATTAATCCATTAAATTATAATAGAATAGACTACATCATACATGAAATCGGCATGATAAATCTCAAATAGATATCTTACTTGCCTTACTGTTCAATATTTTACTATGTTTTACTTTACTGTTTCATGATTATGGTTTCTAAGTTATAGTCTCTCACATTTATGGTCTCACTGTTAGAATTTTTCATTCACGGTCTGACATTTACTATCTCACCATAACGCGCACTGACTATCTCACCATAACTCGCACTGACTATCTCACCATGACGTTCTCTCACTGTCTCACAGTGATGACTGCTCATTGTCTCACCGTGAAAATTCCTTATAATTTTCTTTAAACTTGTATCGCGGTAATTTTTATTTTCACCTATTTCACTTTCCTGCGTTTTTGTTTTTGTGACGTTTGACATTCCAAAATGATAAAACAAAGAGTTTTCACTCGGTTCTTCTCCCGGACTTTCTCCTACTCACTCGCTTCAAACCCTTCCAACCTTGCAACCCTATCTCTCTCTCGCGACCTTCTGTGGATGCCAAGAATGATGTGACCATCATCATCCACACCTGAGAATCAATTCCTGAAGAAGAATAAGATACCCCCAAGCTGACACCCGAAGGGCCTCTGAATCTGAACCTGGTAAATCGTAGTGTCGTACCTAAAAAAGAAATCTTCGCTGAATGGATTTTATCTAGAAAATCTCTAGTCATGAAAGTGATAATAGAACAAGGTTGGTTAGAATGGTTCTCAAGGGAGAATATACCCATTTATTCGACGTTAGTTGCTCAGTTCTACCAGTACGCTCAGTTTTATTTTGAATCTGGTGAAAGATTTGTTGTGAGGAGCTGGATTAATGGGATAAGATTCTCATTCCCATTGGGGTTATGGGCTGCATGCTTTAGGATACCTCACGAAGGAATCTGTGATGATTATCAAAGATAACCCCCACCGACAAATGATATCTTTGACCTTGAATATGCTTTGAAAATCCTAACTAGGAATGGCACCAAGAGAAGGGCCATAGCTGCTGAACATGATGGGGAAACAAGGTTTTTGTTTAAGTTTGTTCAAGATGTTGTTAGCCCGACGAAAGGTGAATTTGCTATATTAAAGTATAAAGATGTGTTTCTGATTCATCTTATGAAGAAGGGATACAAAATCAACCTGTGTAATTACATCATTCACCATATGTGTAAGTTGATTAAGGTAACATCCAAAAACACCTCTCTATTATACTCTCAGCTGATTTCAGCCATGCTTATTGACAAAGGAGTAGTTGGACCCAATGAAGAAGTGCTTGTGTGTCACGAACTAGCCCGGGTCGACCCTGAACCGGTCACCCCGATCACCCGAGCCGGTCCGTGGCAAGTCCCGAGAGGCGTTCTCGATCCCCCCGGGATGGAAACTAGTGTCGGGCATCAAGTTTTAAACGTTGGGAAAGATTTAGCCCAAAAAAACCAGGATCTTCAAG
Organism: Viscum album; assembly: GCA_963277665.1. NCBI lineage: Eukaryota > Viridiplantae > Streptophyta > Magnoliopsida > Santalales > Viscaceae > Viscum > Viscum album. The sequence continues at coordinate 244,833,948 of OY728129.1, forward strand.
AGAAAAACAGACAACACTAACAACCGAAACAAAAATACACAACAACCATACCTTCACGTGACCTCGTGGTCACCCCCCAACTAAACACCAGCGTCGCTCCATCACTGAGCGACTCAAACCAGGAAAACCTGATCACAAGGAACCTGCAACTGAAATGGTAAAAGATAGGCGTGAGCACAAAAATGTGCTCAGTAGGTGAGCCCAACAACAAATCCCAAAGCACTGCCAGTAAATAAAGAATCTACAAATTCCAGGTTTAAACTACAATTTACTAAACTAAGATTTCATATTGTTTCACTTGAAAATCAAAACACGAGACATTACCCTTATTCTTTTTCAAAAGTTGAATTTCTTTTCATTGGAGCCAAATTCATTCTAAAAGAGAAAGAAGTGTTACATTTTCAAATTTTACACAAAGAGAATAACGCATTTTCATTTGAAATCCATTTTCATAAAGTAACTAGTATAAGCTGTAAATAACAACTGAAAGTAAACAAGCAGGGAAAATCAAGTAACCATGGGTGGTCCTAAACATCCCTAGAAAACCCATGGACGTACTCGGGTTCAGACTACCTGCCGGCATGGTACTCCATAGTCAATAACCAACTGGATGCCCTAACAGCCAACCAGTGGCACGCCCCACAAGGCCTACTTACCAAGGGGGGACTAACCCGTCTAATCGGGGTTAGCCAGAAACCGTCACTCGATTCTCTAAAAGACACCCAGGAACCCACGGTAGTTTTAATAATACAATGTAAGTGGGAGGCTATCGCACGCGTGACTCATCTCACCGCACTTGCCAACCCCTTACACGGACACCGCTACACGACAACCATCGAAGGGAAGTCCCTCTATAGAGATTCCCCATAAGTACGTATATTTATATGTAGTCAGTTCACAATCAATAAAGTGCCAACCGGGCTGCCACATCATTTAAATTTAAACCATTTAATATCAAAGCATTTCCAAAAGATATGACACATGCCATCACATTGAAAACCAGAAAAACATACTTAGAAACTCCTTTAAGGAAAACCAAACCACCACTGAAAAGTTCCAAAATCCAGTTTAAAGGACAAATGGCTTTTCATCCATCCATGTTTTCAAAAGATCACCACTTTTATAAATGATACACCCGCTATTTCACACACACCAAAATCATTTCAAAACATAGTTCAGTATGACTTGCACATTTCATAAAGTACTCATTCAGCAACAACACAAGAAAACCACACAATTAAATCCAAGAAAGATATTTTCAGTGCGATGAAAGAATAAATAGTTTCCAATTTCAGCAAGTCACCATTCTAGTAATAATTATCTAATACTACTTTAAATTTACTGAAAAAAATAATGACATGACCAGGAATAAATAAATTCCTAAATTTAAAGGCGAGTGGAGTGGGAGACCTACCTTGACTTGCAGCTATTTTGCGATGACACGACACGCCTCACACTTGCGCACTAGAAAACTCAAGTGGGAAAATTCAATAACGCGAAAATACCTTGCGACACGCTGCAACAAAAGTAGAATGACTAAAACACGTAAACACCGATTCAAAATAGTTCAAAATAATGAGAACACAAAAAGAAAATGTATATATATATATATACATATATATATATATATACATATATATATAAACATTGATATAAAAAATGTAAGTAAGAACAAAACAAACCTCACCTCGATTCGCAAACTGAACCCGATGATGCAACACACCTCGCATAGGCGCGTACGCACGCGCAAGCCAAAGACCGCTGCGTTGCGGAATTATTCCACCAACGCACTGCAACAGTCATTAAAACAATTAAAACAGCCAATCACTGAAAAAAAATATACTGAAAACAATTCACCTCCCAAAAATTTACCTCGGTGTAGAGACACGCGCGACTGCCGGGGTCGCGCTCCGATTTTCGGGTGCACCGCTGGCCGACGCAGGGTGGAGGTGGTTGGTCGGGCCGTGCAAAATCATCGGGAGGCCCGAACGGGCGACCGCGAAGGTGCTGGCCAGAGGAAGCTCGTCGGAGCTCGTTCGGAGGTCGCCGGAGTGGGCCGGGAACCACTGGCTGGCGGCGGGGCTTGCCGAAAAAAGGGCAGGGGCGGCGCGGTGAGTTCGCGTGAGGGCCGGGGGCCGCGCAGTAGTGGCCGGGTGAGTGGAAGATAGAGGGAGGGGAGGCTGGTGGCCAGGCTAGCGGAAGAGGCAGGGCCCAGGTGGGCCGGCGGCCGGACCGGCGGAGGCGGCAGGGGCAAGGCGACGGGAAGCCGGGGCTGGGACGGTGGCTGGGTGTGGCGACGAGAAGCCGAGGCCGGGACGGAGCCGGGGGGGAGCACCGGAGATCTCGCATGAAGGCCGAGTTGTGCGCGGGCGCCGGAGGCAGTGGCCGGGACAGGGGGTCGGACAAGAGGAGTGGGCCGCTGGGGTGCTGCGCGAGGGAGCGGCGCCGGAGGGGGCCGGGACAGGGGATCAGACAGGAGGAGGGGCCGTCGGAGTGTACTGGTGCGCAGAGGAAGGGGGGAGAAGGGCGGCTGGGTAGGGGAGAGGGAAAGGGAAGGGAAAGGGGGCTGTCGCATAGGGGGAACGGGATTAGGGTTAGGGGGGGTTAGTTTAGGGTTATAATATAAATATATATATGATGATGATAATAATAATAATAATAATAATAATATGATAAAATAATTAAATAAATAAAATCAATCTTAATAATAATAATAAAACGTTATAATAATAATAATATTATTATTAGTAAAAGACTAAATAAAAGAATAAAAACAAATCTTAATAATAATTAAACTTTATAAAAATAGTAAAACTTTATAATAATAATAATAATATCATAACTATAATAATAATAATACTTTAATGATCCTAATAATAAAAATAATAATAATATTTATGACAATCTAATACTAATAATTATATTAATGTCAACATACAAATTTTAATATTTTAAACGTCGGGTGAACACACGGTCACCTGGGCCGAATGCACGGTCACCGCTAACGATGCGGTGACTGGGCACCGGCGTGAAACCCGTCAACACAATTACACAATGAAAAAAAATTAAACCGAGACCAAGAAAGAAGTAAAAAAAGGATACATGTGGTCGGGGTGTGACAATTCTCCCCACCACAGACACTTTCTACCCCCAGAAAGTCACCAAGCCAAAAGTCGGTCAAGATTAAGATCCATGCCCAAATGGAACTAAAGGAACCGAATAGAACTGAGAATCTCGGGTTGACCTTACTCTACATAGGTCACACCCGACCGATTCAAGAGAATACTGATGTCCGAGGCTGAGGGGAGAACATGAAGGGGTTCTCCCCACCACAAGAACTCAACTAGTTCGAAAATTTTAACACTCAAAACATACTACCATAAGGAGGCAGGTCCAGTGCGGGAACTCATAACCGATCCATACCTACTCCTATAACACGATCAAAACAACACCTCCGTCGAAACGTTGAACCCTCGACTAGAGTCAACAAACTTCAACACCATGGATAACCCACGGAAAATACTTAACCAAACAGCAAATTGGAGACATAATCCATTGAAGTTCACAAATCATAACCACATCCGACAAGCATAGCTAAACCAAGGTCAACATACACAAAGGTCTAACACACTTTACGAAAGGCACACGATTTACAAGATCACATCCACACAACAAGATTTCTTGGATTATAATTGAACAAGTTCATCATTACTTCATAGAAAAACAACGTAATTACAACGATGTCGAAACTTTAATATAAGATAAGAAAATATGAAATGATTTCTAATTGTTCCACCGCAAACACGGAACAAAACCTGGACCAAAGCTTCACAGCCTTGGGAACTCCTAACTATGCGCAAGCTTCACCCCGAGACCTGTGGCTGGGGCTTTGATGGCTGAATCATCTCCTGCCTCACAGTCAGGTACTGACATTATCCAATCACAGCATCCTCTTCAAGTGATTATTCCTGCAAAACTTCTCTAGATGACCTAGACAGCCGCAACGATGACACGTCTTTGGAGGGTTGCGACAAGACAACTTTAAGTGCCCGAAACGACCACACTGATAGCATACCATTGAACGATCTATTGAACTGGAAGATGGGACCAAAGAGGATAACTCCTGAGGAACAGGTATCTCTAGCGTCTTTCCCTCACCAGAGGGAGAACTCTTACGAACAATAGGGTATGCTGATGTACTAACCAACTGTGCACCAGAAACCAACTCAGCTAAAAAAGCTTCCTCCACCAGCTTCTCGAAAAGCTGGTTTTTAGAAGGGAGGACTCGCTCCTTGATCTCAGGACGAAGACCCCCAGCGAAAAGAGAGGCCTTAATGAGCTCATGCGATGCTACCCCTGGAGAAAAGGAAATCAGTTCCTTGAAATGGTCAAAATATGCCTTCACCGTCCGTTGGCCTTGTTGAATATGCATAGGCTCTCTCTTTTTCTCCATCTTCACTTCCTCAGGTACAAACCGTTGGATGCAAACGATTTTAAAGACATCCCACGTCATTCCAACTTGCGTTGACAATGGGGTAACCCTCTTCCACCGGTCCAGATCTGGACCCTCAAACAACTCCATAATTGCACAAACCTTAACATTATCGGGAGTTCCCAACGTTTTAAAGATACACACCACTTCCTCGAGCCATTCCACTGCCTCTAACGGACCCCGATCACCATGGAGAATAGTCAAAGTATGAGGAGGACCAAAAACTGGGCATGAATTATCAGATTCCTTATAGACCTTTCTGGGCGGCATTTCCTGAGCGACATATAAAACACAAGGCCAAGACCAACATCAAACCGAAGCAACATCAATAAAAGCGCCTTCATCAAAAACAGTCAGCACAAAGACCAAACAAATACAAACACAGCCCAAAATAAAATCCCCTTTTTATTTTAGATTTCAAAACCACCATATTTCAAGACCACTTTCCAAAACCATTTCCCCTTTAAAAAAACCAATTTAGAAAACAAGGCCAAACCTTTAATTTCAAATACACACCCAGGTAATCCTATGAACGTTTGCACATGTGTGGGAATGCATGGAAAATGCGTGGGGCGTTCCCGATCCCCCCGGGATGGCAACTAGTGTCGGGCATCAAGTTTTAAATGTTGGGAACGATTTAGCCCAAACAAACCAGGATCTTCAAGAGAAAAATAGGCAACACTAACAACCGAAACAAAACTACAGAACAACCATACCTCCACGTGACCTCGCAGTCACCACCCAACTAAACACCAGTGTCGCTCCATCACTAAGCGACTCAAACCAGGAAAACCTGATCACAAGGAACCTGCAACTGAAATGGTAAAAGATAGGCATGAGCACAAAAAGGTACTCAGTAGGTGAGCCCAACAACATATCCCAAAGCACTGCCAGTAAATAAAGAATGTACAAATTCCAGGTTTGAACTACAATTTACTAAACTAAGATTTCATAATGTTTCATTTGAAAATCAAAACACGAGACATTACCCTGATTCTTTTTCAAAAGTTGAATTTCTTTTCATTGGTACCAAATTCATTCTAAAATAGAAAGAAGTGTTACATTTTCAAATTTTACATAAAGAGAATAACACATTTTCATTTGAAATCCATTTTCACAAAGTAACCAGTATAAGCTGTAAAGAACATCTGAAAGTAAACAAGAAGGGAAAATCAAGTAACCATGGGCGGTCCTAAACATACCTAGAAAACCCCTAGACATACTTAGGTTCAGACTACCTGCCGGCATGGTACTCCACAGTCAATAACCAACTGGCCTCCCTAACAGCCAACCAGTGGCATGCCCCACAAGGCCTACCTACCAAGGGGGGACTAACCCGTCTAATCGGGGTTAGCCAGCAACCGTCACTCGATTCTCTAAAAGACACCCAGGAACCCACGGTAGTTTTTATAATACTGTGTAAGTGGGAGGCCCTCGCACGCGTGAATCATCTCACATCACTTGCCAACCCCTTACACGGACACTGCTACATGACAACCCTCGAAGGGAATTCCCTCTGTAGAGATGCCACATAAGTATGTATATTTATATGTAGTCAGTTCACAATCAATAAAGTGCCAACCGGGCCGCCACATCATTTAAATTTAAACCATTTAATATCAAAGAGTTTCCAAAAGATTTGACACACGCCATCACATTGAAAACCAGAAAAACATACTTAGAAACTCATTTAAGGGAAACCAAACCACCACTGAAAAGTTCCAAAATCCAGTTTAAAGGACAAACGACTTTTCATCTATCCATGTTTTCAAAAGGTCACCACTTTTATAAACGATACACCCGCTGTTTCACACACACCAAAATCATTTCAAAACACAGTTCAGTATGACTTCCACATTTCATAAAGTACTCATTCAGCAACAACACAAGAAAACCACACAATTAAATCCAAGAAATATATTTTCAGTGCGATGCAAGAATAAACAGTTTCCAATTTTAGAAAGTCTCTATTCTAGTAATAATTATCTAATACTACTTTAAATTTACAAAAAAAAACAATGAAATGACAAGGAATAAATAAATTCCTAAATTTAAAGGCGAGTGTAGTGGGATACCTACCTTGACTTGCAGCTAGTTTGCGATGACACGACACGCCTCACACTTGCGCACTAGAAAACGCAAGCGGGAAAATTCGATAATGCTAAAATACCTCACGACACGCTACAACAAAAGTCGAATGACTAAAACACGTAAAACTGATTCAAAATAGTTCAAAAGAATGAGAAAACAAAAAGAAAACGTATATATATATATATATACATATATATATAAACGTTGATATAAAAAATTTAAGTAAGAACAAAACAAACCTCACCTCGATTCGCAAACTGAACCCGATGATGCAACACACCTCGCACAGGCACGTACGCACACGCAAGCCAAAGACTGCTGCGTTGCAGAATTCTTCCACCAATGCACTACAACAGATATTAAAACAATCAAAACAGCCAATCACTGAAATAAAATATACTCAAACCGATTCACCTCCCAAAAATTTACCTCGGCGCAGAGACGCGTGCGACCGCCGGGGTCGCGCGCCGATTTTCTGGTGCGCTGCTGGCCGGCACAGGGTGAAGGTGGCAGGTCGGGCCGCGGAAAATTGTCGGGAGGCCCGAACGGGAGACCAGGGAGGTGCTGGTTGGAGGTGGCTCGCCGGAGCTCGGTCGGAGGTCGCCGGAGTGGGCCAGGAACCGCTGGTTGGTGGCGGGGCTCGCCGGAAAAAGGGAAGGGGCGGCGCGGCGAGTTCGCGTGAGGGCCGGGGGCTGCGCGGTGGTGGTTGGGTGAGCGGAAGCCGAAGGGAGGGGAGGCCGGCGGTCGGGCTAGCGGAGGATGCAGGGGCAAGGCGGGCCGGCGGCCGGACTGGCGGAGGCGGAAGGGGCAAGGCGACGGGAAGCCGGGGCCGGGACGGCGGCTGGGCGCGACGACTGGAAGCCGGGGCCAAGACGGAGTGGGGGGGAGCATCAGAGAGCTCGCACGAAGGCCGATCTAGGTGCGGGCACCGGAGGCGGTGGCCGTGACAGGGGGTCGGACAAGAGGAGGGGGCCGTCGGGGGGCTGCGCGAGGGAGCGGCGCCGGAGGGGGCCGGGACAGGGGATCAGACAGGAGGAGGGGCCGTCGGAGTGTGCTGGTGCGCAGAGGAAGGGGGGAGAAGGGAGGCTGAGTGGGGGAGAGGGAAAGGGAAGGGAAAGGGGGCCGCCGCATGGGGGGAATGAGATTAGGGTTAGGGGGGGTTAGTTTAGGGTTATAATAAAAATATATATATGATAATAATAATAATAATAAGATAAAATAATTAAATAAATAAAATCAATCTTAATAATAATAATAAAACTTTATAATAATAATAATATTAGTAAAAGACTAAATAAAAGAATAAAAAAATCTTAATAATAATAAAACTTTATAAAAATAGTAAAACTTTATAATAATAATAATAATATCATAACTATAATAATAATAATACTTTAATGATCCTAATAATAATAATAATAATAATATTTATAACAATCTAATACTAATAATTATATTAATGTCAACATAAAAATTTTAATATTTTAAACGTCGGGTGAACACACGGTCACCCGGGCCGAATGCACGGTCACTGCTAACGATGCGGTGACTGCGCACCAGCGTGAAACCCGTCAACACAATTAAACATTGAAAAAAAATTTAAACCGGGACCAAGAAAGAAGTAAAAAAAGGATACCTGTGGTCGGGGTGTGACATTGTGGATTGCATGTACTGTCTCTCTAAACCCATAATCAGGAGAAAAAAGATTATCTAGAACCCTTGGAAAAGGGAGTAGGTGGAAGATATCGATAAGATTTATGAGAAGTTCAATCCCATGGATTATCCTTCAAGGCCGAAGGAAATTTCTAATCCTGGTTTGGAACTAGATGAATTTGCTGAGTATTCAGAAGAAGAGGAAGAAGAAGCTAAATTACCTCAAAGGGAAGAAGTTGTTGTTGAGGAAGAAAGGACTATTTTTCCTCTTGTTGTTCTTGAAGAAGAACCTCATATCCCTAGAGATGATTTCAATCAAGAAATCCAACCCAAGGATAAAATAGAATCAATTGTCCCAGAACCTGAGCAGCATGTCATGGAAGAAACAAATCTGGAACAACTCCCTGTCATGGAAGTGGTTGTAGTAGAACAACTCCCTGTCATGGAAGAAGGAGATCTGGAAGAACTCCCAGAGGAACAACCTGTTCCTGAGATAATACCCTCTACTGAAGAGAGGATGTAGATAACCTTTTATTTGGCTAGATAGGAGAAGTTTGAGGAACTTGGAGATGAACCTGGGGTTTTAGAACTAGCTGTAGTGCCTCTAGATCCTGAAAAGGGAGCATCTGTTGAGGGGGAGGAAACCCAAAATCTTGAGAGTAATGAAGAATCCCATCCAGATGAGGCTAGTCCTATGGAAACTCAGTATAAATTCCATAGCTTTTATGATGTTAGTGAATCTCAGCAAGTTACTGCCATTGGGCTTGATCTTTCCTCACTGTTTCAGCTGCAGTCAGTTCCTATCTTTGTCCTTGAGAAGGAACCAGAACCGGAACCTACCAGTGTACCGATTCCTTCACCTGAACCTGCACCTGAACCCCTACCTGAATAGCTTTCCTTTGTTAGTAAGGAAAAATTGAAGGATTTTGGAGACACTATCTTGTCTGGAGTTGAGAAGCTCTTGAAATCCCAACCTCGTGCTATGAAAAATCTGAGTGAGAGAGATGCCGCACTGATTTTGGAGAAAATTATCTGGAAGATCCAACCAAAAATTATCTATGAAATTTAAGAAGATTGAGTTGAAAATAGGTTGCTCATTGGTGAAGTCTCAACCCTGAGAAGCATGGTAGAAGATATGCAGAAACAATTGCAGGCCATATCAGAAACGGTTGCTGCCTCTCTAGAATCTTCTGTGTCTCAAATTTCTTGAGATTTTGTGTCTCAGATTCACCCTTACTTATTATCCTTTGAGGAAAAGATTTCAGAATGGCATAAACTGTTGTTGAAAGAAATGAGAGAGCTTGTGGTGAACTTAAATAAACTCACTAATGAATACACTGGTTGTCTTCAAAAGGTACTAAACCAGCTTAAGTCTCTAACCACAGCTGTCAAATCTTCTCATCCCTCTGGTGAATCCTCTACACCTTCCTTGGACAGTTCTTTGCTCTGATCGATAGCCCAAGAAGAGCTTCATAATGATTTAAGTGGCATCAATGTGACTTATTTATATGAAGTTATCAAGAATAGTGATATAGTTCTTGATCTTGTGCAAATTCATTCCATGATTTCCAATGAAGCCCAGGAGGAGATCTCTAAGAAAGTGGACTTCTATTTCATCCGAATTTTCTCCAAGACTGATATGACCAACCACTTCAAATACCTTGTAGAGAATATGAGAATTCCTCCTATAACCCAAGCCTTCAAAAACCATATTGTTGGAAAAGTTCATGGAAAATAAAGATGATTTTGAAAAGACCATGCAGTATGGATGAGAGATTATTTCAGACTTCATTAAACTTCTGAGACTGTATCTTCACGTGAAAAGTACAATAATTTTTGATCAAGTAGCTACTCATCTCAAACCTGGATTACCTACTTTCAATTCTACCTTAGCTTCAACAACCATGTCTATTGTCTAGGCTCTTAGTCAGATCAGGCCTGTAATCCTTGACCAACAACTGCCTCGATCTTTTACTACTCCATCATTGTCTCCCTCAGTCTTCGAAGGTCTCCCTTTACCCTCTTTCTCCACCACATCTCTTCCTTATTCCACATCAGCCACTACACCTATGGCTTTCTCTTCTGTTGCTAATAAAGGCAAAGAGAAGGTTAATCCTTGAAGAATACCAGTGCTTACTACTATTTGATGGGGATGTCATTGATTTTTGTATTTCTACTTTATGTTGTGCTACACTCTGATTACTTTTAATGGAATGTGAACTGATTACCCTCTATTATTTTAAAAAATTTGATAATCCCAAAAGGGGGAGAAGTTATATTCTATGTTATATTCTCTATAATTGCATACAATTTACACTCTTATTGTAAATGATTTGTGATCATCCAAAGGGGGATATTGTTGGACTCCTCATGAATTACTCATGTTTTAATGATCACAAATCTCTTTAATTATCACATACCTTATTAATGATCACAAATCTCATTCAACCTAGTTCAATACAATAAATTATATCCAATCATGCGTATTTTTGGTTCAAGTTATCTCATGATTTATAATTGTTAAGCTCAATCCATTTCATGCATATTACTGTTAAGCCTGAATACTGTTATTTTCCTAAGTATAAGACACAGCGAAGACCAAACAACATGAAACAAGACACAGTTATCCAGACACCGTTAAGTAAGGCACAATTAGGAATACACCGTGACCAAGACACCATAAGCAAAGACACCGTGAAGACAAGACACTGTGAAGATCAGACATTGTGACACTCAGACGGTGACACTCAGACCGTGTCACTCAGACCGTGACACTCAGACACCGTGAAGACAAGACACCGTGAAGATCAGACACTGTGACACTCAGACCGTGAAACTTAGACAATGACACTTCAACACCGTGAAGGAGACACAATTTTCTCAACTTATTGTGACACAATTTCTTAAACTATTTTGTCGTCTTTCAATTTAATGTTTGATGGTCATATTTGAAGCCTTTAATACACTAAAATAATTAATGTTTCTTTGTAGAAATAGTAATAGTTACGAGGTAAGAAGCACATTGAACCTGTCAAAAAAAAACCCATGCATTCGAAAATAAATAGTGGAGAGTTTCCAATGACAACAGCATGTGATATTGAACAGAAAACAAGCATGTGAGCACGACCACAAAGAACATTTTTCCACGTTTTTCAAAGAAAGAACTTTCACATGCATACATTCCGACCTTGCTGGAGAACATAATAAGTACACTGGAATACAGATAACATCCATACATTACCAAAGCTCGTGAAGAACACAAGCTGAATCACGACACTCTGTTTTTCAAGAAAAAAACCAGAGAAGGACTCAGAAGCATTTCTGCTCAAACAAAGGAGTCCAGAGCTGCACTTAAAATCACTAGGGCATTCTAAACTCACATCTACATTCACTCAGTGATTCTTTTACTTGACTTTCAAGCAGTGTGTGTACTCTGTATATTCCACACACACACTGACTCTTTTAATAAACTGAAGGATTTCCAAATCCTTACACCAAACTATCTATTTTTGTTTACCCACAACAACTGTGGAAGAGGTCCCTGTGTGTCCTTGTTATTTTTTTTATCAACCCACGAAAACTGTGGAGGAGGTCCCTGTGTGACCTGGAAAGTATGTGTACTGTTGTTAACCCCAATCCAGGGTATGGATCAAAGTATATTTATATAATGTTTTTGGTGGCAGGTGATCCCCAAGTGGAGTGGATTAGGTATAGGCTTGAGATTGAACAACTTTTTTTATATCCATTGTGCTGTTTAATTTAGTCTTCTCTGTTTTATTGCTTTACTTCATAATTCAGAAAACACTAATTTCACTTTGATTGTTAGTCTTGGAAAGAAGTTATAACTGATTTTTCTTATAGTACGATCACTTCAAAATTAATATTAGTAATACACATTAAGATTACTAAGAATTAATCATTCTTCTAAGAAGTTGTTTAAACATTCAAACTCTTATAACAGTATTACCTTGATTAACTGGGCTATATTTGTTTTTGGGAAAACCATTTCTTTTAAAATAAAATTTTTGTAACATAAATTTTTATAGTCACTCTATTCACCCCTCCCTTCTTGAGTGAACTACTCCAACCAACATTTGGTATCAAAGGTATGTTTTATTAGGACTCTGTGTAATCTTACTCAACTGTGATTGTAGTTGTACTTTAAATATCTATAAATTTATGTCAATTCTAAATTTCTAGCCCTTTTAAAGTAATTTGTTAGTATGGATAATGGATTGGAAGGTTCTGCAACCAACATACCACCATTCATTAATGGAACCAATTATTCTCAATGGAAAATTAAAATGAAAATGCATCTAGAGAGTATGAGCTTTGAAATCTGGTCATCCATTATAGATGAATACAAACTTCCTGTGACTGATATAATTACATGGGATGAACCTACAAAACTTGATTATAATAACAATTGCAAATCCATGAATGCTTTATACTATTACTTAAGAGTTGAATAATTTAATAGGATTTCTTCTTGTAATACTGCCCATGAAATTTGGGATACCTTGTCTGTCTCACATGAAGGCACATATAGTGTAAAGGAAATGAGAATTAATACTTATACTATAAAATATGATAATTTTAAAATGAAACATGATGAGCCTATTTCTGACATGTATCTTAGGTTCAATGAGATTTTCAACACAATGATCTCTCTTGGAAGATAAGTCACTACCAAAGAACATATCATGAGAATCCATAGGTGTTTACCTGACAGATGGAGGGGGACCTCTGTCTCTATTAGAGAATCATGAGACATCATTAATCTACCTATAAAAGAACTCATTGGGAAACTGATGATGTATGAGAAAGAGCTGAATGTCATCAAAGAAGAGGAGGATGAACCAAAGGGGAAATCTGTAGCATTCAAGACCACCTTCTCGAAGCACCAAGACAAAGTGAAACTGGAAGCTTCTGTAGAATGTTCCACCACAAAAAATCATCACCTGATAGTGATGAGGAGATGGCTCAACTGGCCAAAAGATTAAAACTATTTTATAATAAGAAAAATATTTTTCAGAATTCCTAACTTCAAGGGCATGTATGATCAAAAAGGAAACTGGAAAAGGGACAAGAAAAGATGTGACAAAACTGGTGAAATTGTATGCTATGAATGTAAGCGCAAAGGACATAGAGAGGCTGACTGTCCAAAACTTAAGTATAAGAAGAAGTATGAGGACAAGGAAAATAAGTAAAAAAGGCAATGAAGGAAACCTGGAGTGCCTATGAGGATAGTTCAAGTGACCCAGATACATCACATGACGAACAGGCTAACAAACCCAATATGTGTTTTATGACAAACACATATGAGGTAACACTGAACTATTCTATGCATAATTCATACTATTCTGAAGAGGAAAGTGACTCTGAAAATATGGAAAATGAAGAAATGTTTTAATATTTCAACATGCTTGAGGAGACATGCAATGAATCAAAAGATAAATATAAATCATTGAAGAAACAACATGCTCTCACTGTAAATTTTAAATCTGAACTTACTACTGAAAGGGAGAAAAATGCTCAACTACACCAAGAAGACAATAAATTAAAAATGTCTAATGAGCAATTAAAAAGTGTTTTAGAAAAGTTTACTAATGGGAAAAATACCCTTACCCAAATGCTAAGAGAACAAATTCCCCCAAATACAATACTGGCATTGGTTATCAACCTGGTAAAAGAAACCTTAGTAGAACGATTTTTGTTTCAAAGTCTAGGACATATAATTTTGTTCCCAGTTTTAGACAAAACTCATCTATCTCGAGTCATGATACATACTCTAATGTTTCAAGTTTTTGTGGACCAAATACAGTTTATTTTTCAAATACTTTACACAATTCTTATAGGAAACCTATGAGACAAATATGGGTTCCTAAAGCACTTATTACAAATGTTACTGAACCCAAACTAGTATGGGTACCAAAATCAGTCTTTGCTTGATCATGTTATAGGAAAGCTTCTTGAAGAGCTCCTGCAAGAGACTATGGTACTTGGACGGTGGGTGTTCAAGGAACATGACCGGAGACTATTCATGCTTCAAGAATCTGATAAAAATAGATGGAGTACATGTCACATTTGGTGAAAATGCAAAAGGGAAGATCATTGGCTTAGGCCAGACACTACAAGAAAACGGAATATTTGCAACGGGCGATTTGCGATGGGATCCCATCACAAAAGACCTTTTGTGACGAAGCTCCGTCGCAAATCGCCCGTTGCCAAAAACTGTGTCGCAAATAGGTGTTTTTGCGGTGGTCCCGTCGCAAAAATACTATTTGCGACGGTATTTTTCCCCCGTTGCAAATTGGTTTTCGTTTATATATGAAAAAGGTATTTGTGACGGGCCGTCGCAGATATATTAGTTGCGACGGGTTTCTGACCAGTCGCAAATGGGAAATTTAAATTATATTTGCGACGTAGGTATTTGCGATGAACCGTCGCAGAAATAGTTTTTACGACGGGTATTCTTCCCGTCACAAATGGGACAGTAAAATTTTTTTTTACGACGGGTCACCCCGCCACAAATACTCCCGTCGTAAATACTAAAAAAATAAAAAAACTAAAATAATTAATACAAATCATATAATATTATATAAAAATAAAAATAAAAATATTATAAAAAATTCTATTATTATAATATAAATAAGAAAAAATATAAAATATAATTTATAAATATTAATATAAAATAATAATAATATGAATATAAATAATTTAATATTATATAATAATACTAATATTAATAATATAAAAAATTAATATAATAATAATATTATTAAATTATGTATATAATAATAATAATAATATTAATAATATATAGAAATTATATGATTATAATACTAATAATAAAAAAATTTGTAATATAATTATAAAATATTAATATCAAAAAATATTAATAATATGAATATAAATAATATAATATTATATAATAATATTATTAATATTAATAATATAAAAAATTAATATAATAATATTATTATTAAAATAAACATACAAATTTATGAAAAAATAATATTAATAATATTAATATTAATAAAATTATAAAATTATAAACTTATCAATATTAACAATAAATATAAAATATTAAAAGTAATATTTCTAAAATAAACCGACATTAAAAATAATACTGATAAGTAATAAAATATTAAAAAAAATAAAAACAAATTAAATCATGCAATATTCGTACCAATATGAAAGTGGAATTATAAATAGTTGTTATGACAATAAACTACGAACTTAAATGTTTATTACATGTAAAAAGATCACTGGGGTGGATAATCTGGAGGACCTGGAGGAGGTGGTTGAGGAAACTCCATCCCTAAACTATGAGTCAGGCGACGCATATACTCCATCTGCTCCTGATGTTGCTCCTCATATCGACGCCTCTCCTCATCCGGCTGTTGAAGCATCTGCTCCTGCCACCAACGCATCTCCTCATCGTGCTGTTGACGCATCTACTCCTGCCCCTGACGGAAATCCTTTATAAGCTGACTCTGAGCACGCAGCTGCTCCTAATACTGTGAGGCAGAAGTTGATGTCTCTCTATGAGATCCTCTCGAGCTGGATGCCGACATCGCATTAGTACCATAATAAGCTACAGGAGTCAAATGAGAGTCAATACTAACTACTCGGCCCTTTTCAAAGCCATACTGGGTCGCCTGCATCCATGCAGTCTCATCAAAATGGTGGGCACTAGTCTGATCACCTGTCTCGTCTTGACTCTCAGCCTGTGTCTGAGAGGTCGCGGCCTCATATGAATCCTTAAGTTTCAATTAAAAATAAAAATAATGAAAAGATTATATGCATTTAATTTGAAAACTGAAAAAATAATAATACTGACAACAATCTGACGCCGGCGGTCACCTCTAATCTCTCCAGTAGCTAGATTACTGTACATCCTCCAATAAATGCCGTATGTCATAATACCAGGCTACTTGGATTCCTATATGAATATAAAATAAACTGTTTATATTTAAAGTTGTATAAAATATTAAAAAAGAAGTACTTACCAGACGCTCTCTATGCGCACTGAATGTACGACTACCGACTCGATGTGTCACCTCTTGTCTCCCCCGATTCTGTCGACCCAATGCATATCTCCTTTGAAACCCACCACCCAACCAGTGTGTACATAATCCATCCCAAATGTGAGATAAAATGTACTCTGGTCAGTGGGCTCTACAAGGCTCATCAAATTCTGTCACTTCGGCTTTACTCACAGCCTCCTTTCTCTGATTATGCAAAAACTGACGGAAACGGTCACGTATAGACACCACCAATGTCGCATGGATAGTGGCATGCATGCTCTTGTCGATGGGATACCATAAACCATAATATAAAGTTATTAATGAATTAAATTTCAAAATAAATAATGTTTAATTACGTACCAGCCAATGATCGAACATAGCGGCCTGCACATTAGTGGGAATCTGATCCCATGTGAGCCAGGGTTGAGAAAAATAATTGCGCAAGATAGCGCTCCCCTGTCCAATAGCTATATGCATAAAACTTTGGAAAAAGAACAAATAATAAAACAATAAAAATATAAATAAATTATAATGAAAGCTAACTAAAATACACAAGTTACCATACCACCTCATGTGTGCATCGAATCTAAGATGTGGATGTCGCTCCGGGTAGGATCTGGAATCATATGTCTGGAAAGACCACACCCCCTCCAAGTGCTCCCTATAGTGCCAATAGCCTGAGGGTCAGATGACTCAAGAACCTCGTCATCCATAGGTAGATCAGCCTCCAACAACTGATGATATGTTTCTGAGTCCATCTGAAACATGAAATGATTGTTATTACCAAACAGTTGAAAATAACTATTATGTATAGATATATATTTTTTATGATTCTAACCAGAATTTTATTGTGTCAATGTTCATCTTCATCATCATCTTCATAGTTTTCAATGTCAATGTCTTCATCTTCCTCATCAATATCATCAATTTCCATATTAGTTTCACTTTCATCATCTCTTTTCATTTCAAATTCAGTTGTATCATCATTGAAAACATCGTCACCATCGACCCTTAACTGTGGAGTGTCATCCTAGATATTCATGTCTCTTTGTGAAAAAGATGTGTTTTGAGGAGTGTCCTGAAAATTTTCATTTCCTTGCACTTCAGTGGAACCACATTCAGTTTGAGTAAACTAATTTTCTTGAGATTTAACTTTTATTATACTCCACCAGTCATCCAAATCTTTTGCAGTAGAACATTATTTTGCATAATAAATTTTATGTTCCTGATGAGCCAATAAAAATTGTTCATATACTACAAGAAGACTTTTATGTTTAATATCAACAATTCCATGAGTTAGATGAATATGCAAGCTACTCTCAATATCCATCCATCGACATTTAAACATTGTTACATAATTCTGTCCCAAAAAGCACAGTTCAGTAATTTTATTCAAGCATGTCGTAAAGGTCAACTTCAATATCCATCTGATGTGATCCCTTCAAACAAACACCACTATTAATTTTTTCTTTGATTCCCCATATGCACGTGTATGAAAGCGATAACCATTCACCACATATGCATTATAATATTTAACTATTTTGGATGGTGGGCTACTCAATATACGCAATTGACTATCAATCTTATCAGCATGTATAGATACCTGAAAATTTGTAAAACATTTATCCCTATTACAAGTAATAAATTGATTTTAAATTTAAAACCAAAAAAGAATCTACGTTACGAGTCTTTGAAACCAGTAGGCAATTTTTTTCGACGGTCTTCTAAGACAGCTGCTGTAATTTGTGGAAATTGTTTCTTGATATGATCATCATATAACCTACAAATACAATATGATTAATTTAATGTAATAGAATCTATCAAATAAGGGTTAGGAGCACTCACTGTACAATTGGTGACATTTCTTCACAGTTGAGTAGAACATATGTATGAGATCTATGATGTTCATCATCTGAAAGTCATCTATCATGAACTCCACCAAATCCAAGTTTGGGCTGATTGAAAACTGATAATTGATTGTTAATATCATCATCAAAATTCCCCTAGTTCCAACCCATGCAGTTAAATTGTGAGGGATATTCAGATTGAAAATAATGAGAGCAGAATAAAGCAATTTCCTCTTTCAAATAAGCTTCAGCAATTGAGCCTTCAACTGATGCTTCGTTACATACTTTTTTCTTCAATTTCTGCATGCATCTATCAAATGGTTACATCCATTGAAACTGAACCGAACCTCCGCATTTTTCTTCATGTGGAAAATTTAATATCAAATGTTCCATTGAGTCAAAGAAAACCGGAAAAAAGATTTTTTCCAGTTTGCATATAATTACAACAACAGCTTATTTCAGTTTGCTTAGTGTATCATAGTCTGTTGTCACCGCACACATGTCTCGCAAAAAATATGATATATCTGTTATCGAATCCCATATATTAGAATACAAAAAACCTCTTAATCCATTAGGCATAAGTCTTTCCATTACAACATGACATTCATGACTTTTAATCTGGTAATAAGACCATTTTTAACACATCTGCCCAAGATGGAAGCATAGCCATCTAGGAGTCTCAAATCTGCAATCCACTGACAAAATAATAAGAGTCTCTCTTGGGTCAGTGTATAAGATGCTTTTGGCGTCATTAATCTTTATGATCTGACATTTTCAAACAATTCAAGTTCTGGTCGCCTGCAAATTTGTGAAAGATCTAATCGTTCTTTTACATTCTATTTGGTTTTACCCAGTGTATCCAAAAATTTATGAAATAAATTATCAAAATAGTTATTCACAATATTCATGACTTCCAACATGTATCGGACCAACAAATCAGACCAATATAGCAGATTCCGAAAAATGCTCCATTTTGTCCAATTGTGTTCTTTCCCAAAGCCATGAATTTTATGTTGGTTTATTGTCGGTCCAAAAGTGATGGAAGGTAATGAAAATACAACTGATTGTAATTATGTACCTGAGATCATTTTTGGAGGTTCATCTATTTCAATTCTACCTTTTCTAAAATGATATTTATTCCCCCGAAAAGGATGATCGATTGGAAGAAATTTGTGATGATAGTCAAAATAGCAAGGTTTTTTCCATTCACGAGCATAAATGCTTTTTTGTCTCCCATACAGTAAGGAAATGATTTTGGACCATGTGTACACCAGCCAGATCACATGCCATATTTCGGGAAGTCACTAATTATCCATATCAAAGCAGCTTTCATTACAAAATTCTGTTTCGCAGCAGCATCATATGTACCAACACCATGACTCCACAATAAATTTAACTCATCAATCAATGGTTTCAAATAAACATCAATATTCTTTTTCGTATTTCCTAGGATTAATAATGTCAAAAAGATATAAGGCTCTTTCATCAACATCCATGGAGGTAAATTGTACGGAGTTATAAAGACATGCCAACAAGAATACTGACTACCAAAATATCCAAATGGACAAAAACTGTCAGTAGAAAGACCCAATCTCATGTTCTGGGATTCTAAAGAAAAAGGCGGATGCACTTGATCAAAATTTTTCCATGAATCACCATCAGATGGATGAATCAATCTTTTACCATTTGAAATATTGGTTTTTTTCAATGACATCATTGTCGCTGTGTTCTAATACATAAATAAACGCTACAACCTGGGTGTAAGCGGGAAATATCTCAACTGTTTTACAGGAATCAATCCAGACTTCCCTGATTGAGCTTCTTTATACCTAGATTTTACACATATTGGAAAAATATCCGATGACTCATTTTCACCAGAATATAAGATGTAATCATTTGAAAAAGCATGGATATTCTGATAACTAAGGCCTAGATTACGAACCAGTCTACTGCTCTCATAAATATTAGCAGGCATCACATTTCCTTCAGGTAATAGTGCTTTAACCAAAGAAAATATCTAATCAAAATAGTTATTTGACATTCCATTATCTGATTTAATAGCCATAAATTTTTCAAATACTTCTAATTTTCTTATCTTGCAACCAGGATATAATGCATCCTCAGCAGACTTGAACAACTCAGAAAATTCAGATGGTGCCAACTCTGGAGGTAAATCAACATCATCCTTGATTTCAGTTTGTTGAACGGATGAACCTGCAACATCATGTACTAAATTCTAAAACTGTGATGGATCCTGAATCAAATTATTAGTATCTTCTCTGGAACTGCGTTCACCGTGTTGATACCAAAAAATATAATCTTATTGAAAACCATAATGCAAGAGATGTTTCCCAACGATGTCAAATGTCTCAAACGTTCTCAGAGCACATTTTTTACAAGGACACTTAATTGTCCCTTCTGAAACAAATTCCGAATTTGGTGATGCAAATGATAAGAAAGCTTCAACACCATCAACATATATAGGATTTAAACAAGAACCATTTGGATTTCTGCCCCGATTTATCCAAGCGCGATCATCTAATAATTATTGATGTCGATTTCCTTGTTCCATATTCATATATATGTTTCTACAAAATTTAAAATCATTACTGTTGTTAAATAATTTGATATAAGAAAAACAATATCCTAAAAAGAAAAGATACATAATTATAGTTATATCTTAGTAATTACCAATAATTATAAGCGACACAATTAGTTTGTAATCATCCCCACTAATTATTATTAATTTATCAATACTTAGCAATACTTGACAAAATGAAATACGATTGAATAATGAAATAAAATTTTGTAATCATCGTTGTGGAGATTATATTACTAATTATTCTTATTTGTTTCCAGTGGATTGGCGGTATCTCTTTTGCGTGACGACTCATCTCCTTACAAGGAGATGAGTCCTCAGGGAAAAGAGCCTCTTTTTTCCGACGACACATCTCTTTTTAACTTTCTCCCGACTGAAATAAGTATGAAAAACATGCTCTCACATACGTTATAGCACATTTTTCATACTGATTTTAGTGGGAGAAAGTAGCAAAGATATGAGATTTTGAACAAAAGGTAGTCGCCAATCCGCTAAAAATTGTGCCAATTTATAACCATGTACTTGAATTTATTTTATTTTTTATTAATTATTACTAATTATTACTGATTATTAATAATTATTACAAATCTCAATCTTTCCAACAGATTCTGCTATATTCTTAATATGTTCGAATCTTAAAGGTTCATTAATTTTCAGGTCATGCCCAATAAAAAGTTTGCATCAGCCATGTCCAATGGAAACTCTATAATTGTCCTTACATGGTTGATAACCTCACAAGTAGTGTTGCAATAGGACGACACAAGTAATGTCGTTCTCATCTTTAAGAATCATTTCACATGACCCTTTACATAGATCATTCTTCCTTGAAGATATGCATATAGGTCGGGTGGTTAATCAATCATTGAATAGAAAAACAAACGTGATTGACCGCTCATCTACCTCAATTTGTTTTTCATTTGTGTGTTGAGGTTGACAAGAAACTTCTACCTCCACATGTAATATTTGCTTTTACTGTCAAAATTATAAACCTTCTCACCTCTATGCTGGCCAGGAGGTTGATAATTTTGACAGTAAAAGCAAATAATACATGTGGAGGAAGAAGTTTCCTGTCAAGCCTCAACACACAAATGAAAAGAAAATTGAGGTAGATGAGCGGTCAATCACGCTTTCAAATTTTCCTAATTATTTTTAATTGTTTCCTAATTTTTTTAATTTTTTCATATTTATTTTTAATTGTTTCCAAATTATTTTTAATTGTTTCCTAAATATTTTAATTGTTTCCCAATTATTTTTACTTCTTTCCTAATTATTTTTAATTGTTTTCTAATTATTTTTAATTGTTTCTTAATTATTTTTAAATGTTTCTTAATTATTTTTAATTGTTTCCTAATTATTTTTAATTCTTTCCTAATTATTTTTAATTATTTATTAATTATTTTTAATTGTTTTCTAATTATTTTTAATTGTTTCCTAATTATTTTTAATTTTTTCTTAATTATTTTTAATTTTTTCCAATTTATTTTTAATTGTTTCCTAATTATTTTTAATTGTTTTCTAATTATTATAATTTTTTCCTAATTATTATAGTTGTTTCTTAATTATTATAATGGTTTCCTATTTATTATAATTGATTCTTAATTATTATAATTGTTTCCTAATTATTTTAATTGTTTCCTAATTATATTAATTGTTTCCTAATTATTTTAATTGTTTCCTAATTATTTTAATTATTCTAATTATTTCTAATCAATGAAATCTAATTATTTCCTAATTATTTGATAATTATTTTAATTAAATCTAATTAAATATAATTATTTATTAATTATTTAATAATTATATAATTATTTCTAATTAAATATAACTATTTCTAATTATTTCTAAATAAATATATTTATTTCTAATTATTACCAAAACATCATCTGGGAGTGTCGAACCAAGAGTGTTGCAAGGCCCGTTGTCGTGTACCTGGTTACCCCAAGTCAAGTTCGAAACACCTTGTCAGAGATTTCACTCCTAGGTACATTTGTGTCAGAGTCACCTCTACTTGTTCGTATCCAGACAAGGATTATTTGGTATAACCACTTAATCTAATTATACTATATAGCTACTAAACATTCTATTAAAAAAATTAAAATTAACAATTAAAAATAAAATTAACAATTAAAAATAATTTAAAAAATAAAAAAAATATAAATACCTTCGATATATTGAAGTAATTTGCACCTTCTGACTGCTTGTCTCCTCTTCTCATAAGAAAAAATTAAAACGAAATAAATTTTCTACTTGGAACTGTAAGTTAGAGAGAGAGAGGAAGATAAATCTGAATGTTTTGAAAAAAAACGGGTGGGGTGTATATATAGGTTAGATTATTTGCGACGGCCTTATTTGTGACGGGATACCATCGCAAATACTAGGTACTGCGACAATATCCCGTTGCAAATACCTTCGCCTGCATTAATTACCGGCGGCGGTTAAAAGGGTTTTCGCGACGGGCCCATCGCAAATAGCTGCCTACCGACACACCATTAGTGACAGACGAATATCCCCATCGCAAATTCCTATTTACTGCTGCCGGTATTGACGACGGGCCCCGTCGCAAATACCTTCACCCGCATTAATTACGGGTGGTGGTTAAAATGGTTTTTGGATGGGTCCGTCGCAAATAGCTTTCTACCGACACACCATTAGTGACGGGTGGATATCCCCATCGCAAAATCCTATTTACCGCCGCCGGTATTGGCGATGAGACCCGTTGCAAATAACACCTGTTGAATATTTTTTTGCGATGGGACAATTTACCCATTGCAAATAGTATTTTCCACCGCCGGGTAGTTGCGATGGGTAGAAGGCGACCGTCACAAATAAGATTACCGCATTTTGGTGCGCAAACCATGCCATAGATATTGTGACGGGTCCTGTATTTCCGTCGAAAATAACTGACCATTTGTGACGGGAATATATTCCCATCGCAAATACGCTTTTTTTCGGAGTTGTTGTGACTGGAATAATTCCAGTCGCAAACCGCCCATCGCAATAAGGGGTTTTTCCCATAGTGAGATTGGTAACTCTAATTCAATATTAATTTCCAAAGTACTCTTTGTTAATGGCTTAAAATATAATTTTCTTAGTATCTCACAATTATGTGATGATGGATATCATGTTAAATTTGAAAATGATGCATGTAATGTCTTTAATTCTAAAGATGAATTAGTATTTCCTACATCAAGTAATGAGAATGTTTATTCTATTAATTTAGATTCCTCAACTTCTCAAAATGCATCATGATTAACTGTATTTCATAAAGAATCTTGGCTATGGCAATGGAGACTAGGACACTTTAATGTTCACTCCCTTAGAAAGCTAACTAGAAAATTCCTAGTTAAAGACTTACCCAAACTTGAGTTTCCAAATGACAAAGTGTGTAATCCTTGTCAAAAGGGAAAACAATAAAAAAATCTCTTTCAAATCAAAGAAAGAAGTCTCTACTTCTCAACCTCTCAAGTTGGTTCACTTGGATTTGTTTGGACCATCTAGAGTTTCTAGTTTAAATGGGAAGCACTATGTTTATGTTTAAGTAGATGATTTTTCTAGATATACCTGGACCTTTTTCATGGATCAAAAAAGTGAAACATGATCTTATTTTACTATGTACGCCATGTCTGTAGAAAATCGTAGTGGACTTAGAATTAAATCTTTAAGAAGTAATCATGGCCGTGAGTTTGAAAATCAAGAGTTTGATTCCTTTTGCTCACAAACTGGTTATAGTCACAATTTCTCTACCCCTAGAACACCTCAGCAAAATGGTTTTGTAGAAAGAAGAAATAGAACCCTACATGAAATTGCTAGAACAATGCTTAGTGAATATGACTTACCTATTTACTTTTGGGCTGAAGCTGTTAATACAACATTCTATACAATCAATAGAGTCTTGATTAGACCAATTCTCAAAAATACCTCATATGAACTCTGGAACAAGAGGAAGCCTAAGGAAAATCACTTTAGAGTTTTTGGCTGCAAAGTCATCATTCTCAACACTAAGGATAATCATGACAAATTTTCATCCAAAAGTGGTGAAGAAATTTTCCTAGGTTACTCAATATCTAGTAAAGATTATAGAGTATTCAATATGAAAACTAAATTTTTGGAAGAATCTATTCATATCAAGTTTGATGAAACAGATCCACATGATCCTAGAACCATCTTAGAAAATTTGGAGGATGATGTATCAAATCTGAAACATCAACTCCAAATCCTCAAATTCCTCTGTGAAAAAATCTGTGGAAACTTCCAATTCTGGATATTATCTTCAATTGAGTCATAATGAACCAAAATCTGTTGATGATCCTGAAATCACTAGTCCCTATTTATCTAGAAGGGTTATAAACCTTAGAAACCATCCCTTAGATGCTGTTGTAGGAGACTTAGAGAAAGGAACACAAACTAGAGCTTCTCTTAGAGATCAGGTTGAACATCAAGCCTTCTTGTCACAACTTGAACCTAAAAAAATTGATGATGCCATCAACGATGAATTTTGTGTAATGGATATGCAAGAAGAACTTAATCAGTTTGAAAGAAACAATGTTTGGAAACATATTGAAAGAACCAAGGACACTTTCATCATAGGCACTAAATGGGAGTTTAGAAATAAAGTAGATTAAGTTGGAAACATTGTTAGGAACAAGGCTAGATTAGTTGCATGAGGTTATAGTCAAGAAAAAGGAATTGACTATGAGGAGACCTTTGCCCTAGTATCAAGACTTGAAGCCATCAGAATCCCACTTGCTTATGCTGCACATCTTAATTTCAAACCACATCAAATGGATTTTTAAGCGTGCATTCTTAAATGGGTATATAGCTAAGGATGTATTTGTAGAACAACCCCTGGATTTACAAATTCTCATTTTCCCAATCATATTTTCAAACTGTAAAAAGCATTAAATGGTTTAAAACAAGCTCCAAGAGCTTGGTATGACAGATTAAGTACTTTTCTTATTTCCAAAGGTTTTACAAAATGAATACCTGATCATAACCTCTTTATAAAACAAATTTCTAATGATGTTTTAGTTGTTCACATCTATGTAGATGATATTATTTTTGGATCTTCAAAAAATTCATTATGTATTGATTTTTTCTAAAATGATGGAAAATGAATTTGAAATGAGCTTAATGGTTGAACTAAAATTCTTTCTTGGATTTCAAATCTTTCATAAAAACAATGGAATTGTTTTAAATCAAAGTAAATACACTATAGATCTTCAAAAACGCTTTGGATTGGATAGCACTAAAAGTAGTGACACTCCCATGAGTACCACCTGTAAGTTGGATCTTGATGAAGATGAAAAATCTGTAGATCAAACAACTTATAGAGGAATGATTGGAAGTTTACTTTACTTAACTTCTAGCCATCCAGATATTATGTTTAGTGTATGTATGTGTGCTCATTTTCAAGCAAATATTAAAGAATATCAATTAAATGTTGTAAGGAGAATTTTAAAATACCTCAAGCATACACCCAATCTAGGACTATTCTATCCGAAAAGACAATAATTTGAACTCGTTAGTTATTCGGATTCTGACTTTGGTGGCTGTATGTTAGATAGAAAGAGCACCTCTAGAACTTGTCACCTTTTAGGCAGGTCACTAGTATCATGGTGTAGTAAGAAACAAAACTCTGTTGCATTATCTACTGCAGAAGATGAATACATAGCTATTGGCAGTTGTTGTGCAAATTTTTTTTGGATGAAACACACATTACTAGACTATGGATATCAATTTAGACATATACCAATAAATTGAGACAACACAAGTGATATTAACATATAAAAAAAATCCTATTTCACATTCTAGGACAAATCATATTGATGTAATACAACACTTTTTGAGAGATCATTATCAAAATGGCGATATCACCTTGGAATTCATTGGCACTGAATATCAAATTGCTGATATATTCACTAAACCATTAAATTCTGTGAGAATAGACTAAATCATACATGATCTTGGCATGATAAATCTCAAATAGATATCTTACTTTCCTTACTGTTCAATATTTTACTATGTTTTACTTTAGTGTTTCATGATTATGGATTCTAAATTACTGTATCTCAAGTTTATGGTCTCACAGTTATCATTTTTCATTCACGGTCTGACATTTACTATCTCACCATAACACGCACTGACTGTCTCATCGTAACGCGCACTGACTATCTCACCATAATGTTCGCTCACTGTCTCACCGTGATGACTACTCACTGTCTCACCATGAAAATTCTTTATAATTTTCGTTAAACCCGTATCGCGGTAATTTTCACGACCCGTCCCCGGGGCCCGTGCCGTGACTACCCCAAGCCCGCCTTCCATAGGCCAGGGGCTAGAAACTAGCTCCATAGTGTAATTCCTAATAAAAAGGGAAGGAATTTCCTTTATAAAGTAAACAAACACACAGAGTAAGCAAGCAGAAGTAAACACTAAGTAAAACTGGGTACAATAGTAAGTGGGAAAAAGTAAGTGGGCCAGAATACAAACCCAAACTGAAAGTAAGTACAACTGGAAAAGAAGTACAACAACAAAAAAGTAAAGCCGCAACGTCGAGCCGTCCACTGGAAGTCCCACCTGAAGGGTGGGTACAGATAGTCTCCACAGCTCCACGGGTCCAGCCGTCCGCTCCGTGTACGTCCCGCCCTGTGGTCCACCTCCATGTACCGACTTGCTCCACAAAACACAACCACGATCAGTGTTGTCCGTCGTCTACAACCAACACAACATAGTGCGGGCATAGCCCATGCAGGGGTGAGTATACGTTACTCAGTGGGGACCCCGAGATCCCCGAAGGTCTCCCAAAAAATCCACAAATGGTAATCCACAAAGGAAAGATTCAATCACGAATTAACATCCAACACTACTTAGGTATATGCCCATACATATAACTAAGTTGTCAATTCCCGTTTGGCTCCAGCATCCATGCCAAGTTCGATTACGTCCACATAGGAGTACAACCCAATCCACATAGGATAACTCAACTCAATCCACATAGGAAAGCAAGTCAATCATATCGAAGATATTGATTGAAGGTAAGAATCATCTCACATAGGTATACTTCTTCGTAAGAGGAATGATTTGATCAGATGTAGCCACTGATTCATCTAAGCCGTCGGACCCACACAGGATCGATAGGTACTAACCCCCGCAATGACCAACACAAAATCGATAGGTACTAACCCCCGCAATGACCCACACATGATCTGACCCACATAGGATCGGTATGGGCAGGACCACATAGGACCGCTGAGCACTGACCCACATAGAATCTGATCGACATAGGATCGGTAGGCACTGATCCATACAAGATCGCTGAGTGCTGTAGTCATCGCTGTCGAACCCACGAAGGATTCCCATACAGTCTTCATCGTCGTCGTTGTCGCACCCAGCTCTAGGGTTCCCGCACACAGCAAGCTCATTCAGGGAGGGTCCGCTCCACGATCCAAGGGGATGATACATCAACTGACACGATGTCCGGAGTTGATGTATCCAAAAGTTTTGTATCGTCAAAAGGAACTCAACGTGACAGACGACGCGTCAATCGGACGCCCGGTCTGAGAGTTATTTGCTTTTTCGTCCAAGGGGCCCGGTTGGGTTTTAAGTCAAAACCAACCCGGCCATGCTCCAACTACGTCCAAACCTCGAGCAGAGTAATCCAAAATATCCGTCTCACTAAGAGGAATCCAACAAAGTCGAAGGCAAGTAAATCGGACATCCGGAGCTCAAGTTAAAAGCGTTTCCACTCCGGGGGGCCGGTTGGTTTCGTGTTCGAACCAACCCTGCTGAACCCAAAGATCTCTGAAACCTTGAGTGTAATATACCGAAACGACCGTCTCGATCAAAGGATCGCATATCAGCTGACGATGCATAGATCAGAGGACAGTAGCCCATGTTATGGGAATTTGAACGGTTCTGTCCGAAAAAAGTGGGTTCGGGCCCGGTCCGACCCGGCCCGATACCCCCCCGGTTTGACCCGAACTGGGTCCGGGTCCGGCCCATTAGGGCGTGGACTGGCCTGGGCGCGCTCGGGCGGCCCGCGTGGCCAGCTCGGCTGGCCGAGCTGAGCGGAACAGGGGGGCGCTCTGCCCCCCTGATTGAAGAGTCGCGACCCCCACGTGGGGGCCGCTCTTTGTTCCAGCCGGGGGTTACAAACCCTCGGTCTCCCCCTAAAATGGCTGGCCCGGTCCGGCCGGCTGGTTGCAGCCGTCGCGGGACCGCTGTGGTCACGCCCTCCTGCTCCAGCGGCCGGCGGTTCCGGCCACCGCTCCTCGCACCACCGCGGCCATAGTCCGCAGCCTTGTCCGATCGGCGCGGCGCGATGGCACCGCGCCCCTCCTCCATGGCCCCACTCCGGTCACTTCCTCTTCGAGGTTCTCCGGCGCGGCGCGACGACGCCGCGCTTCTTCGCCCATTCTTCATTATTTCTGCGCGGTGCAACGGCAACACACTGGCTTTTCTCGTGCCGCAACAAGTTCAAACATCAAGTGGGGAGGAGGGTCGGCCGTGTTCGTGCGGTCTGACCTCCTCCCGTTATTGCGATAACAGGCGGCCCTATTTAGAAAACGATGAATGGAGATGAAAGTTTTCACGTTCAAAAACAATTAATCCCCTACCTTGATAACGAGACGATGTTCGAAGTGCATCACGGGAAGCGGCGTCGCGGGCGAAGATGATGAGGTCGCTCACCGCACGCTTCCACTTTCGAGTTCGTGCGTCGGTGCATTGACGACGAGGAGGGAGGAAGGAGGGTCGTCAGAGAAGCGCCATGTCAGAAAGGGGGGATCCGAGGAAGAAGGCCGGAGAAGGTCGGGGAAGAAGCGTCGCCGGCGTTCTTCGCTAGAGAAAGAATTTCTCTCAAGCTCTCTACCAAAAGGCGCAAGAACGTGCCCAAAATAATGGAATATAATCTATTATTTTTGGTGGCAGAAATTAATTATGTGGGACCCACTTAATTATGTTCACGGTGGTTGGCACAATTAAAAATTAAAAAAGGTGAGGCTCCGCCAAATTAATTGCCCGAGTGGATGGCAAAATTAATTTGGTGAGTTTCGAGGGGGGTTTAACAAGGAGAGGGTCAAGGAGTTTCCTCCCATTAAATGGGGGGGGGGGGTTTGAAAGGGTTTTTATTCTCCTCCATTAAGAGGGGAGTTAGATTCCAAGAGGCTCTCCCTCATTAATGGGGGAGTATTGAGAGATTTCCTCCCCTCCCATTAAATGGGGGGTTAAGCCCCGTGTGGACCCCATGTCATAACCTCTCGTGGGAGGTGATGCTGCTCGGGTGGTCCCCACCCTAATTATCCTCCCATGGGAGGTTAGGGTGTTGCGGTCCCACCACCAACTCCAACATGGAGCTTTTAACCAAAACTATCCACATGGTGTGGGTTCAACAAAGATAAAATAATTTGTCACTTATTTTATTTTATTATTCCACGTGAACCCAAAAACCAACTCTCCAACCCGTTCATCTGCCGTCGAGGTGAAAGTCCTATTAAGAAATTACCGGAGCTGCGGTTCCATCGGTGTCCTCGGATTTCGATTCCGAGCACTGGTTCAAAAGTTAGGAAATCCCGCTTGTTCGTTCACTGAACGTACTCGAGCTAAACTTCAGAAAATTATTCTGGGCTCATCGGGCCTCAGAATCAGTTGCCGTCAGAAACCTCATTCTTGTAAAATACCAAAGAAAATTAAGAAAAACTTTTCCTTAAATTTTACGGGTCTTTACATTACTCCCACCTCAGGTATTTACGTCCCCGTAAAGATATATCATAAACGAGGGGAACAAATGTGGGTACTGTGCATGCATTTGAGCCTCCCGCTCCCAAGTGCTCTCCTGGAGGTTCACGTGCTTCCATCTGATGTGTAGTAGAGGTATAAACTGTCTACGTAGGACCCAATCATGTTGATCCTCGATCTCCACCGGGACCTCCGCAAAAGTTGCCCCATCATCAATGTCCAGCTCCCCATGGTCGATGATATGCGTCGGGTCGTACAACGCCTTGTATGGTGCCACCCCGATGGTGGAGTGGTAGCTGTTGTTGTACGCAAATCCACCAAGGGTAGGTCATCCTCCCAGCTGCGACCAAAGTCGAGGAAACATGCACGAAGCATGTCCTCAAGAGTCTGAATGGTCCTCTCCGTCTGACCATCCGTATGAGGGTGAAAGGTGGTGCTCAGACGTAGTTGTGTTCCGAATGCTTCCTGTAACCCCTTCCAGAGCCAGGAAGTAAAGTGAGCATCTCGGTCGGATACAATGGATGATGGCACACCATGAAGCTATACAATCTTCTGAATGTAGAGATGCCCCAAGATATCTTATGAGCCCTGCTCTCCGATGGGTAAGAAGTGGGCCGACTTGGTGAGTCGGTCGACAATCACCCAAATGGAGTCGTGACTTCTGGAAGTGCATGGAAGTCCAGTCACGAAATCCATAGATATCCCACCCCACTTCTACTCCGGGACCTCCAAGGGCCGTACCAAGCCTTCTGGTACCTGGAGCTCTTCCTTCACTTGCTGGAAGGTGAGGCATAGGGAAACAAACTCTACCACAACCTTCTTCATACCCGGCCACAAGTGCTGTCGTCTGAGGTCCTGGTACATCTTCGCCACTAATGGATGTACCGCTAAAGGGGAAGGGTGGAACTCCATCAGCACCTCCTCCTGTAAAGTAGCTGGTACCATGGTACATCCTCTGAAAAGGATGAAGTGCTATCCTCCCACAGAGAATCCATCAGGTTCCTGTCCTGAGGATATCTGTGCACGCCGCGTCTCATAGTCATCGTCCCCACGTTGTGCCTCTCTAACCCGCTGAAGAAGGTTATGAGTGATTGTGAGTGACAGAAGAAAGGATTCTCCATCACTATCCACGAAGGATATCAGCAAAGCAGATAGCTGCTCTGTCGCCTCCCCAAGTAGCTGAATGCTCATCCTCCTACTAAGATCATCGGCTACTATGTTTCCTTTTCCTGGAGTATAGACTATCTCAAAGTCATAGTCCGGGAGGAACTTGAGCCATCACCGCTGTCTCAGGTTCAGGTCCTTCTGCGAGAAGATGTACCTGAGACACTTGTGGTCAGAGTAGACTGTAAAGTGTTCGCCCATCAGATAGTGTCTCCTCGTCTTCAGAGCGAAGACCACTGCTGCTAACTCCAGGTCATGGGTAGCGTTTTTCTGCTCATGATGCCTCAACTGAAATGATCCATAGGCAATCACTGCCCGCTCATGAATTACGAAACATCCGAGTCCGGTCCCTGATGCATCGTAGTAAACTACGTACCCTACACCCTCCTCCGGTAGCATCAAGATAGGTGAACTAGTCAATCTTTGTCTTAGCTCTTGGAAGCTCTGCTGACATCTATCTGACCACACGATTGGTTTCCCCTTCTTCGTTAACGTTCTGAAAAGATGCAAAGATTTCTCCTTTTCCGAAAAGAGAAATCCGGTCTCATCCCCTGGATGAACCACATTCCTTGACTAATACAGTCAATCCCATCATGATCAGTTAATTCATGCCATGGATGACGTCGTAAGGCCTCGACGCTGGTACCAAGAGATCCAACCGTTACTCTTGCCTCTAAGGGTTGAGTCATACTGTCGGCATCAGTGTGTGGCCACTGGGTCTCCTCCAGTAGGAATCTCGTATGTGAGGGTCAAGTCAATAGTTTTTAACCGGAACCTCTTAGTATTAACTTACAAAAGACAAGAAAGAAAACGTCACTATTGAAAGAGTCTTTTATTACTGCAACTCAAAGAACAAGGACACAAAACAACACAAACAACGAAGACAGATGCATTATGGGAAAATTACTCCATGCCTGGAGCTAGTCCTGTACTTGTCCACCCGCTTCCGGAGCTCCATGATCGTAAGCTTCAGCTGCCTGAAGTTGTGCTCTCCCCTGTGGTCGGGGGGGGACCTCCTGGTGGTGGTGGTGGTAGAGCCTCAAAACATCGTCCACCACCTGCCGCTCGACCAGCTCCTCAGCCTCGTCCACCTTCTCCCTGCGGACCGCCACGGTCGAACCTCTACCTCTTCCTGGGTGGTTCCTCAACTGTCTGCTGCCCCTCTGCATGGCGGGTCGGGCAGTCACGAGCCAAGTGGCCCTACCCGCTGCATTCATAGCACTGTCTTCCACTCGTAAGAATGGTTCTGCTGCGTGTGCCCCGCACCACCGAGCTAGTATCCTGTGGTCGTCCGCCTGATGGCCCGGTCCGCTTGGACCTCTGCAACATCTTTCTACTGCAGGCTGCAGAAGACTCCGCTACGTGCTGCCCTGCGGTAGGTCTCGCTGCTAGTGTAGGCTCAGAAAGAAAGCTCTCAATGAGAAGGGCTCGCTCCAGTACTCCTGACTGTGTCGGAATACTGAGGGAGATTAGCGATGCCCTGATCTCATGCCTCAGTCCCTGCTCGAAGGTCCAGGCCCGGATGAATGGGTCACGTACCATGTACATCGAATAGTGCGAGAGATCGGTAAATCTCTCCGAGTACTGGGCAACCGTCAAGCTTCCATGCCGCAACTATAGTAGCTTCTGGATGCACACCGCATGGAGGGTGGCTAGGACGAACTCCGAGCGGAAGAGGCTCTCAAAGTCTATCCAGAGGAGTGATGCCTCGTCGTGCACCTGGAGCATCAAGTTCCACCATCTTCTTGCTACCACGTACATGAGACTCACTGCAAGGATCACCATGAGGTCTTCTTGTGTCCCTACCAATCAAAAAACTCATACAACTACTTCTAGCCAATCCTCGGCTGCCTGAGGGTCCATCTCCCCATGGAACCTGGGCGGTCTCTGATGCTGAAACTCGTGCAGTGCACCAAGGCGACATGCACTCTCAGCGGCTAGGGCTGGTAGCATTGGTGGCTCGGCGGGTAGTGGTACCGTCGGTGCCCCCGCTGTAATAGGGCCCTACAACGAGGCCTCGTCGCTCGGTGGGCTGTCGTCACTTACAGAACTCGGAACCCTAGCTGGCTGCCATCGTGGGGCCATCCGCAAAAGAAACAGGTGCGCCACAGTTAAACAATATACTTGGTGAGCTGACACAAAGTAATCACAAAGAAAACTTTTTAAACACACATGTAATCAATGTTTTCGTGCATTGAGTCGGAAATCAGATGTTAGGGTCCTGGTGTACTGAAACGTCGGCCGCCGCACCAACACTGGACTCCCTGGACTGATAACCACACACAATACTCTTAACACTATTTCTTCACATAGAAAAAGATCAGAGTCCTGAGTTCTGCGGTAGAACCAAACTCCTCTGATACCAATTTGTCACGACCCATCCTCGGGGCCCGTGCGGTGACTACCCCAATCCCGCCTTCCATAGGCCAGGGGCTAGCAACTAGCAACAAGGCGTAATTACCGATAAAAAGGGAAGACATTGCCTTTATAAAGTAAACAAACACACATAGTAAGTAAGCAGAAGTAAACACTAAGTAAAATTGGGTACAATAGTAAGTGCGGAAAAGTAAGTGGTCCAGAATACAAACCCAAACTAAAAGTAAGTACAACTGGAAAATAAGTACAACAACTAAAAAGTAAATCTGCAATGTTGAGCCGTCCACTGGAAGTCCCACCTGAAGGGTGGGTACAGATAGTCTCCACAGCTCCACGGTTCCAGTCGTCTGCTCTGTGCATGTCCCACCCTGTGGTCCACCACTAGGTACCGAATTTCTCCACAATCCTCAACCACAATCAGCGTTGTCCATCGTCTGTGACCAACACAACAAATTGTGGGCATAACCCATGTAGGGGTGAGTATACGCTACTCAGTAGGGACCCCGAGACCCCCGAAGGTCTCCCAAAACTCACAAAGGGTAATCCACAAAGGAAAGATATAATCACGAAGTAATATCCGACACTACTTAGGTATATTCCCCTACATATACCTAAGTCATCAATTCCCATTTGGCTCCAGCATCCATGCTAAGTTTGATCACGTCTACATAGGAGTACAACCCAATCCACACAGGATAACACAACTCAATCCAAATAGGAAATCAAGTCAATCATATCGAAGATATTGATTGAAGTTAAGAATCATCTCACATAGGTATAATTTTTCGTAAGATGATAGAGATGATCAGATGTAGCCACTGATTCATCTAAGCCATCAGACCCAAGCAGGATCGATAGGTACTAACCCCCGCAATGACCCTCACAGGATCGATAGGTACTAACCCCCGCAATGAACCACACAGGATCGGTATGCGCTGGCCCACACAGGACCGCTGAGCGCTGACCCACACTGGATCTGATCCACACATGATCGGTAGGCACTGATCCACACAGGATTGCTGAGTGCTGTATTCGTCGCTGTCGAACCCACGGAGGATTCCCATGCAGTCTTCATCGTCATCGCAGTCGCAACCAGCTCTAGGGTTCCCGCACACAACAGGCTCATTCGGGGAGGGTCCACTCCATGAGCCAAGGGTCTGATACATCAACTGACACGAAGTCTGGAGTTGATGTATCCAAAAATTATGTATCGTCAAAAGGAACTCAACGTGACAGATGGCGCGTCAATCAGACGCCCGGTCTGAGAGTTATTTGCATTTCTGTCCTAGGGGCCCGGTTGGTTTTTAAGTCAAAACCAACCCAGCCATTCTCCAAATGTGTTCAATCCTCGATTGGAGTAAGCCAAAATGTCCGTCTCACTAAGAGGAATCCAACAAAGTCGACGACACGTCAATCGGACGTCCGGAGCTCATGTTAGAAGTGTTTCCGCTCCGAGGGCCCGGTTTATTTCGTGTTCGAACCAACCCAGCAGAACCTAAAGTTCTCCAAAACCTTGAGTGTAATATACCGAAACGACCGTCTCGATCCAAGGATTACATCTCAGCTGACGATGCGTTGATCAGAGGTCTGTAACCCATGTTATGGGTGTTTGAATGGCTCTATTAGAAAATAGGGGGTTCGGGCCCGTCCCGATACCCCCCCCCCCGGGTCGACTCGAACCGGTTCCGGGTCCGGCCCATTAGGGCGCGGCCCGGCCTGGGGGGCGTGGGCCGGTCCGAGGGGCGCGGCCCGGGCCGAGGGGCGCGGGGTGGACCGGGGGCACGACCCGGCCTAGGGGGCGCGGGCCGGTCTGGGGGGCGCGACCCGGCCCGGCCTGGGAGCGCTCGGGCGGCCCGCGTGGCTAGCTCGGCTGGCCGAGCTGAGCGGAACAGGGGGGCGCGCTACCCCCTGATTGAAGATCTGGGGCCCCCACATGGGGGCCGCTCTTTGTTCTAGCCGGGGGTTACGAAACCCCAGTCTCCCCCTGAAATGGCCAGCCCTGTCCGGCCTGCCGGTTGCTGCCATCACGGGACCGCTGCGGTCCCGCCCTCCTGGTCTGGTGGCCAGTGGTTCCGGTCGCCGCTCCTTGCACCACCGCGGCCATAGGCCGCGGCCTTGTTCGATCGGTGCGGCGCGATGGTATCGCGCCCCTCCCCCGCGACCGTGCTCCAGCCGCTCCCTCTTTGAGGTTCTCCGGTGCGGTGTGACGGCGCGGTGCGATGGCGCCGCGCTTCTTCGTCCATTCTTCATTGTTTCCGCATGGTGAAATGGCACCGCGCTGCCTTTGCTCGTGCCGCAACAAGTTCAAACCTCAAGGGGGGAGGACAGTCGGCCGTGTTCGTGTGGTCCGACCTCCTCCCATTATTGCGATAACAGGCGACCCAATTTAGAAAACGATGAATGGCGACGAAATTTTTCACGAACAAAAACAATTAATCCCCTACCTTGATAACGAGACGATGTTCGAAGTGTGTCGTGGGAAGCGGCGTCGCGGGGGAAGATGATGACGTCGCTCACCGCACACTTCCACTTCCGAGTTCGTGCGTCGGTGCATTGAAGACGAGGAGGGAGGAAGGAGGGTCATCGGAGAAGCACCACGTCAGAAAGGGGGTCTCTGAGGAAGAAGGCTGAAGAAGGTCTGGGAAGAAGCGTTGATGGTGTTCTTCGCGTTCTTCGCTGGAGAAAGATGTTCTCTCAAGATCTCCACCAAAAGGTGCAAGAACGTGCGCAAAATAATGGAATACAATCTATTATTCTTGGTGGCGAAAATTAATTAAGTGGGCCCCACTTTATTTAGTTCATGATGGTTGGCACAATTCAAAATTCAAAAAGGAGAGGCTCCACCAAATTAATTGCCCGAGTGGATGACATAATTAATTTGGGGAGTTTCGAGGGGGGTTTAACAAGGAGAGGGTCAAGGAGTTTCCTCCCATTAAATGGGGGGGGGGGGGGTCGAGGAGGTTTTTATTCTCCTCCTTTAAGAGGGGAGTTAGAGTCCAAGGGGATCTCCCTCATTTATGGGGGAGTATTGAGAGATTTCCTCCCCTCCCATAAAATTGGGGGTTAAGCCCCGTGTGGACCCCATATCATAAACTCTCGTGGGAGGTTATACTGCTCGGGTGTTCCCCACCCTAATTATCCTCCCATGGAAAGTTAGGGTGTGTCGGTCCCACCACCAACTCCCATGTGGAGATTTTAACCAACACTATCCACATGGCGTGGGTTCCACAAAGATAAAATAAGTTGTCACTTATTTTATTTTATTATTCCACGTGAACACAAAAACCAACTCTAAAACCCGATCATCTGCCGTCGGCGTGAAAGTCCTCTTAAGAAATTACTGGCGCTGCGGTTCCATCAGTGTCCTCAGATTTTGATTCCGAGCACCGGTTCAAATGTTAGGAAATCCCGCTCGTTCGTTCACTGAACGTACCCGAGCTAAACTTCGGAAAATTATTCCGGGCTCACCAGGCCTCAGAATTAGGTGCCGTCAGAAACTATGTTCTTGTAAAATCCCAAAGAAAATTAAGAAAAAATTTCCCTTCAATTTTAAGGGTCTTTATAGTAATTTTTATTTTCACCTCTTTTACTTTCCTACGTTTTTGTTTTTGTGACATTTGACATTCCCAAATGATAATACAAAGAGTTTTCACACAGACTTTCTCCTAATCACTCGCTTCAAACCCTTCCAACCTTGAAACCCTCTCTCTCTCTCTCGTGACCTTCATAGGATTCCAAGAATTAAGCGACCATCATCATCCACACCTGAGAAGCAACGCCCAAAGAAGAAGAACATAACACCCAAGCCGACACCCGAAGGGCCTCTGAATCCGAACGTGGTAAATCACAGTGTCGTACCTAAAAAAGAAATCTTACCTGAATGGATTTTATCTATAAAATCTCTAGTCCTGAATGTGTTAAGAGAACAAGGCTGGTTAGAGTGGTTCTCAAGGGAGAATAGACCCATTTATCCGAGGTTATTTGCTCAGTTCTACAAGTACGCTTAGTTTTCATTTGACTCTAGTGAATGCTTTGTTGTGAGGAGCTGGATTAACGGCCAAAGATGCTCTTTCTCGTCGGGGTTATGGGCTACATGCCTTAGGATACCTCAAGAAGAAATCTATGATGATTATCAAAGAGAACCCCCACCTACAACTGATTTCTTTGACCTTGAAGATGCTTTGAAAAGCCTAACTGTGAATTTCACCAAGTGAAGGGCCATAGCTGCTGAACTTGATGGAGAAACAAGGTTATTGTTTAAGTTTGTTCAAAATTTGGTTAGACCAAGGAAAGGTGACTCTGTTGTATTATAGTATCAAGATGTGTTTCTAATTCATCTTATGAATAAGGGATGCAAAATCAACCTGTGCAAGTACATCATTCACCATATGTGTGAGTTGATTAAGGTCACATCCAAATCCACCTCTATATTCTACTCTCGGCTGATTTCAGCCATGCTTGTTGCCAAAGAAGTAGTTGGACCCAATGAAGAAGTGCTTGTGGATTGCGAGTATTGTCTCTCTAAACCCATCATCAGGATAATAAAGATTATCTAGAACCCTTAGAAAAGGGAGTGGGTGGAAGATAACGATAAGATTTAAGAGAAGTTCAATCCTGTGGATTATACTTCAAGTTCGAAGGACATTTCTGATCCTAGTTTGGAACTAAATGAAGTTGCTGAGTATTCAGAAAAAGAGGAAGAAGAAGCTGAAATACCTCAATGGGAAGAAGTTGTTGTTGAGGAAGAAAGGACTATTGTTCCTCCGGTTGTTCTTGAAGAAGAAACTCATATCCCTAGAGATGATGTCAATCTAAAAATCCAACCTAGGGCTGAAAGAGAATCAATTATCGTAGAACCTGAGGAACATGTCATGGATGAAACAAATCTGGAACAACTCCCTGTCATGGAAGAGGTTGTAGTAGAACAACTCCCTGTCATGGAAGAAGAAAATATGGAATAACTCCTAGAGGATCATCCTTTTCCTGAGATAATACCATCTACTGAAGAGAGGATGGAGATAGCCTTTCAGTTGGCTAGATAGGGGATGTTTGAGGAATGTAGAGATGAACCTCTGGTTTTAGAACTAGCTCATGTGCCTCTAGATCTTGAAAAGGAAGCATCTGTTGAGGGGGAGGAAACCCAAAATCTTGAGACTGATGAAGTATCCCATCCGAATGAGTCTAGTCCTATAAAAACTCAGTATGAATTCCCTAGATTTTATGATGTTAGTGAATCTCAGAAAGTTACTGCCACTGGGATTGATCTTTCCTCACTGTTTTAGTTGAAGTCAGTCTCTGTCTTTGTCCCTCAGAAGGAACCAGAACCAGAACCTACCCCTGTACCAATTCCTTTACCTGAACCTACAATTGATCCCCTACCTGAACAACTTTCCTTTTTCAGTAAGGATGAATTGAAGGATTTTTGAGACACTATCTTGTCTGGAGTTGAGAATCTCTTGAAATCCCAACCTCGTGTTGTGACAAATCTGAGAGAGAGATATGCCTCACTACTTTTGGAGAAAATTATCTGGCATGTCCAACACAAAATGCTCCATGAAAATCAAGAAGATCGAGTTGAAAATCGGTTGCTCAGTGGTGAAGTCTCAACCCTAAGAAGCATGGTGGGAGATATGCAGAGACAGCTGCAGTCTAGATCAGAACCTGTTGATGCCTCTCTAGAATCTTCTGTGTCTGAAATTTCTCAAGATGTCATGTCTCAGATTCACCGTTATATATTATCATTTGATGAAAAGATTGTAGAAAGGCACAAATATTTGTTTAAATAAATTAGAGAGATTATGGTGAACTTAAATAAACTCACTAATGAATACACTGGCTTTCTTCAAAAGGTACTGAACCAGCGTAAGTCTCTAACCATAGACGTCAAAGCTTCTCATCCCTCTGGTGAATCCTCTACACCTGCCTTGGACAGTTCTTTTCTCAGATCGATAGTCCAATTAGAGCTTCAGAATTATTTAAGTGGCTTCAATGTGACTTCTTTATCTAAAGTTATCAAGAATAGTGATAGAGTTCTAGATCTTGTGAAAATTTATTCCAAGATTGCCAATGATGCCCATCAGGAGATCTCTAAGAAAGTGGACATCTATTTCAACCAGATTTTCTCCAAGACTTATAGGACCAACCAATTCAAATACCTTGTAGAGAATTTGATAATTCCTCCTGTAACCCAAGCCTTCAAAAACCTAGTCCAAAAGCTTACCGAGTTTACCAGATTTTTGGACAAGTTCATGGAAAATAAAGATGATTTTGAAAAGGCCTTGTAGTATGGAGAAGAAATTATTGCAGACTTCATTAAACTTCTGAGACTGTATCTTCATGTGCAAAGTACAACAATTGTTGCTCCAGCGGCTACTCCTCTCAGACCTGGATTACCTACTTTCACTTCTACATTAGCTTCAACAACCATGTCTGTTGGCCAGGCTCTTATTCAGATCAGGCCTGTCATCCTTGACCAGCAACTGCCTCGATCTTCTACTGCTCCATCATTGGCTCCCTCAGTCTTCGAAGGTCTCCATTTACCCTCTCTCTCCACCACATCTATACCTTCTTCCACATCAGCCACTACACCTATGGCCTCCTTTTCTGATGATGATAATGTCAATGATAAGGTCAATCCTTGAATAAGACCAGTGCTTACTACTGTTTGATGGGGATGTCATTGATTTTTGTATTTGTACTTTATGTTGTACTACACTCTGATTACTTTTAATGGAATGTGAACTGATTAACCTCTCTTATTTTATCTTTTTTATAATCTAAAAGGGGGATAAGTTATATTCTATGTTATATTCTCTATAATTGGATCCAATTTACACTCTTACTATACACGATTTGTGATCATCAAAAAGGGGGATATTGTTGGACTCCTCATGTATTACTCATGTTTTAATGATCAAAAATATTTTTAATTATCACATATCTTATTAATGATCACAAATATCATTCAACCTAGTTCAATCCTATATATTATATCCAATCATGTGTATTTTTGTTTCAAGTTATCCCATGATTTATAATGGTTATTCTCAATCCATTTCATGCATATTACTATTAAGCCTGAATACAGTTATTTGCCTACGTATAAGACACCGTGATGACCAGACACCGTGAAGAAAGACACAGTTAGCCGGAAACCATGAAGCAAGACACAAATAGCAAGAAACAGTGACCAAGAAACCATGACCAAGACACCGTAAGCCAAGACACCGTGAAGACAAGACACCGTGAAGATCAGACACTGTGACACTCAGACTGTGATACTCAGACTGTGACACTCAGACTGCGACAATCAGACACCGTGAAGATCAGACATTGTGACACTCAGACTGCGACACTCAGACATTATGAAGGAGACACCGTTTTCTCAACTTACTCTGACATCGTTTCTTAAACTATTTTTTTGTCTTTCAATTTAATGTTTAACGATCATATTTGATGCCTTTAACGTACTGATGTAATTAATGTTTCTTTGTAGACATAGTACTAGGTATGAGGTAAGAAGCACATTGAACCTGTTGAAAAAAACCCATGCATTCGAAAATAAAGTGTAGAGAGTTCACAATGACAACAGCGTACAATACTTAACAGAAATCATGTGTGTGAGCACGACCACAAAGAACATTTTTCCATGTTTTTCAAAGAAATAAATTTCACATGCATGCAATCCGACCTTGTTGAAGAACACATGAAGTACGCATCAATCTAGAGAACATACTTACACTATCAAAGCATGTGAAGAACACAAGCTGAGTCACGACACTCTATTTTTCAAGACAAAAAACAGAGAAGGACTCAGAAGTATTTCAGCTCAAAAAAAGAAGTCCAGAGATGCACTTAAAATCACTAGATCATTCTAAACTCACATCTACTCTCACTCAATGATTATTTTACTTTCATTTCGAGCAGTGTGTGTACTCCGTATATTCCACACAGACTGAATCTTGTGCTAAACTGAAGGATTTCTAAATCCTTACACCAAACCATCTATTTTTGTTTACCCACAAGAACTGTGGAAGAGGTCCTTGTGTGTCATGGTTATTGTTTTTATCTACCCACGAAAACTGTGGAAGAGGTCCCTGTGTGACCTGAAAAGTATGTGTACTGTTGTTAACCCCGATCTTGGGTGTGGATCAAAGTATATTTATATAAACTTTTTGGTGGAAGGTGATCACCAAGTAGAGTGGATTAGGTCTAGGCTTGAGACTGAACCACTTGTTTTATATCCACTATGCTGTTTAATTTAGTCTTCTCTGTTTTACTTCTTTACTTCATTATTCTTAAAACTCTAATTTTACTTTGATTGTTAGTCTTGTAAAGAAGTTATAACTGATTTTTATTATAGTAGGATAACTTCAAAATTAATATTAATAATACACATTAAGATTACTGAGAATTAATCAATCTTCTAATAAGTTTTTTAAATAGTCAAACTCTTATAATAGTATAACCTTGATTAACTGGGCTGTATTTGTTTTTGGGGAAAACCATTTCTTTTAAAATAACATTTTTGTAACAGAAATTTTTAAAGTCACTCAATTCACCCCTCCCCTCTTAAGTGAACTACTCTGACCAACATTTGATATCAAAAGGATGTTTTATTAAGACTCTATGTAATATTAATCAACAATGATTGTAGTTGTACTTTAAAGATCTATAAATTTATGTCAATTCTAAATTTCTAGCTCTTTTAAAGTAAATTTTTAGTAGGATAAATGATTGGAAGGTGCTGCAACGAACAGACCACCATTCTTAAATGGAACCAATTATTCTCAATGGAAAATTAAAATGAAAACGCATCTCGAGAGTATGAGCTTTGAAATAGGTTCATCCATTATAGATGAATACAAACTTCATGTGATTGATATAATTACATGGGTTGAACCTACAAAACATGCTTATAATAACAATTGAAAAGTCATGAATGCTTTATAATATTCCTTATGAGATGAAGAATTTAATAGGATTTTTTCTTGTAAGACTGCCCATGAAATTTGGGATACATTGTCTGTCTCACATGAAGGAAGATCTAGTGTAAAGGAAATGAGACTTAATACTTATACTGTAAAATATTATAATTTTAAAATGAAACCTGATGATCCTATTTCTGACATGTATCTCAGGTTCAATGAGATTTTCAACCCAATGATCTCTCTTGGAAGAGAAGTCACTGCCAAAGAACAGATCATGAGAATCCTTAGGTGTTTACCTGACAGATAGAGGGGAACCTCTGAATCTATTAGAGAATAATGCAACATCAGAAACAAACCTATAAAAGAACTCATTGGGAAACTTATGATGTATGAGTAAGAGCTGAAAGTCAACAAAGATGAAGAGGATGAACCAAAGAGGAAATCTGTAGCATTCAAGACCACCTTCTCAAAGCAAAAAGTCAAAGGGAAACTGGAAGCTTCTGTACAAAGTTCCACCACTGAACAATCATCACCTGATAGTGATGAGGAGATGGCTCAACAACCAAAATATTCAAAAGATTTTACAAGAAGAAAAACTTTTTCAGAAAGCCTAACTTCAAGGTCAAGTATGATCAAAAAGGAAACTGAAAAAAC
Organism: Viscum album; assembly: GCA_963277665.1. Classification (NCBI taxonomy): domain Eukaryota; kingdom Viridiplantae; phylum Streptophyta; class Magnoliopsida; order Santalales; family Viscaceae; genus Viscum; species Viscum album. Next base: position 244,877,519 of record OY728129.1, read on the forward strand.
GACTAGAAAAGATGTGACAAAACTGGTGAAATTGTATGCTATGAATGTAAGCGCAATGGAAATATAACGTCTGACTATACCAAACTTATGTTTAAGAAGAAGTACGAGGACAAGGAAAAGAAGTACAAAAAGGCAGTGAAGGAAACCTGGAGTGCCTATGAGGATAGTTCAAGCGACTCAGTGACATCACAAGATGAACATTCTAACAAATCCAATATTAGTTTTATGATAAACACATATGAGGTAACACATAACTCATATATGCATAATTCATACTATTCTGAAGGGGAAAGTCACTCTGAAAATATGACTAATGATGGAATGTTTGAATATTGCAACCTTCTTGGGGAGACATGCAATGAATCAAAATATAAATTTAAATCATTGAAGAAACAACATTCTCTCACTGTAAATGTTAAATCTGAATATACTACTAAAAAGGAGAAAAATGCTCAACTGCTCAATGAAAACAATTAATTAAAAATGTCTAATGAGTAATTAAAAAGGGATTCAAAAAAGTATACTAATGGGAAAATTTCGCTTACCCAAATGCTAGGGAAAAAATTTCCCCCAAATATAATACTGGCATTGGTTATCAACCTGGTAAAAGAAACCTTAGTAGAACAAATTTTGTTTCAAAGTCTAGGACATATAATTTTGTTCCTAGTTCTAGACACAACTCGTCTAGCTTAAGGCATGATATATACTCTACTGTTTCAAGTTTTTTTGGACCAAATACAGTTTATTTTTCAAATACTTTACACAATTCTTATAGGAAACCTATGAGACAAATATGGGTTCCTAAAGCACTTATTACTAATGTTACTGGACCCAAAAAAGTATGGGTAGCAAAATATGTCTTTGCTTGATCATGTTATAGGAAAGCTGCCTGAAGAGACCCTACAAGAATCTATTGTACTTGGACACTGGGTGTTCATGGCACATGATAAGATACTATTCATGCTTCAAGAATCTGATAAAAATAGATGGAGGACATGTCACATTTGGTGACAAAGCCAAAGGGAAGATCATTGGCTTAGGCCATATTGGTATCTTTGATTCAATATTTATTTCAAAAGTAATATTTTTTTTATGGATTAAAATATAATTTTCTTAGTATCTCACAATTATGTGATGATGGATATCATGTTAAATTTGAAAATGATGCCCATGATGTCTTTTATTTTAATGATGAATTAGTATTTTCTGCATCAAGAAATGATAATGTTTATTCTCTTAATTTATATTCCATAACTTCTCAAAATGCTTCATGATTATGTGTATTTCATAAATAATTCTGGCTTTAGAATAGGAGACTAGGACACTATAATGTTCACTTCCTTAGAAAGCTAACTAGAAAAGTCCTAGTTAAAGACTTACCCAAACTTGAGTCTCCAAATGACAAAGTGTGTAGTCTTTGTCAAAAGGGAAAAGAACACAAAATCTCTTTCAAATCAAGGAAATAAGTCTCTACTTCTCAATCTCTCGAGTTGGTTCACATGGATTTGTTTAGACCATCTAGAGTTTCTAGTTTAAATGGGAAGCACTATGTTTATGTTCTAGTAGATGATTTCTCTAGATATACCTGGACCTTTTTCATGTCCCACAAAAGTGAAGCTTGCTCTTATTTTACTAAGTATTCCAAGTCTGTAGAAAATCTTAGTGGACATAAAATTATATCTTTAAGAAGTGATCATGGCCATGAGTTTGAAAATTAGGAGTTTTAATCCTTTTGCTCACAAAATGGTTATAGTCACAATTTCTCTGACCCAAGAACTCCTCAGCAAAATGGTGTTGTACAAAGAATCAATATAATCCTACAAGAAATTTATAGAACAATGCTTAGTGAATATGGCTTACCTATTTACTTTTAGGATAAAGCTGTTAATATAACATGCTATATAATCAATAGATTCTTGATTAGACCAATTCATAAAAATACCCTGTATGAACTCTAGAACAGCAGGTAGCCTAATGTTAATTACTTTAGAGTTTTTGGAGACAATGTCTTTATTCTCAACACTAAGGACAATCATGACAAATTTTCATCCAAAATTGATGAATGAATTTTCCTAGGTTACTCAATATCAAGTAAATCCTATAGAGTATTCAATAAGAAAAATAAACATGTGGATGAATCTGTTCATATCATGTTTGATGAAACAGATCCACATGAGCCTAGAACCATCTTAGAAAATCTGAAGGATGATGTATCAAATCTGATCATCAACTCAAAATCCTCAAAATCCTATGCGAAAGAATCTGTGAAAAAATCCAATTTTGGAAATTCTCTTTAATCGAGTCATAACGAACTAGAATCTGTTGATGTACCTGAAATCACCAGTCCCTCTTTTTCTAGAAAGGTTATAACCCTTAGAAACCATCCCTTAGATGCTGTTGTAGGAGACTTAGAGAAATGAACATAAACTAGAGCTTCTCTTAGAAACCAGGTTGAACATCAAGCCTTCTTGTCACAACATGAACCTAAAAACATTGATGATTCCATCAACAATGAATTTTAGAGAATGGCTATGAATAAAGAACTTAATCAGTTTGAAAGAAACAAAGTTTGGAAACTTGTTGAAAGACCCAAAGACACTTTCATCATAGGCACTAAATGAGTGTTTATAAATAAAGTAGATGAAGCTGGAAACATAGTTAGGAACAAGTCTAGATTAGTTGCACATGGCTATAGTCAAGAAGAAGGAATTGTCTATGAGGAGACCTTTGCTCTAGTAGCCAGACATGAATCCATCAGAATCTTACTTGCTTATGCTGCACATTTGAATTTCAAACTATATCCAATGGATGTAAAGAGTGCATTCTTAAATGGGTATATAGCTGAGGATTTCATTGTTGAAAACCCCCCTATATTTACAAATCCTCATTTCCTGAATCATATCTTTTAACTGTCAAAAGCTTTATAGGATTTAAAAAAATCTCCAAGAGCTTGGTATGACAGATTAAGTATTTTTCTTATTTCCAAATGTTTTACAAAAAGAATAGCTGATCCTACCCTCTTTATAAAACGAATTTCTAATGATGTTTTAGTTGTTGAAATCTATGTAGACGATATTATTTTTGGATCTTCAAAATATTCATTATGTTTTTATTTTTCTAAAATGATGCAAAACGAATTTGAAATGAGCTTAATGGGTGAACTAAAATTCTTTCTTGGATTTCAAATCTTCCAAAATAATGATGGAATTGTTTTAAATAAAATTAAATACACTAGAGATCTTTTAAAACATTTTGGATTGGATATCACTAAAGGTAGTGACACTCCCATGAGTACCACCTGTAAGTTGGATCATGATGAAGATGGAAAATCTGTTGATCAAACAACTTGTAGAGGAATTATTGGAAGATTAATTTACTTAACTAATAGCCGTCTGGATATTATGTTTAGTGTATGTATGTGTGCTCATTTTCAAGAAAATCCTAAATAATATCATTTAAATTATGTAAAGATAATTTTGAAATACCTCAAGCATACACCCAATCTTGGACTATTATATCCTAAAGGAAAATAATTTGAACTAGTAAGTTATTGTGATGCTTACTTCGGTGGATGTAATTTAGATAGAAAGATCACATCTATAACATGTAACCTTTTAGTCAAGTCACTGGTATCATGGTGTAGTATGAAACAAAACATTGTTGCATTATCTACTGCAGAAGTTGAATACATAGCTGCTGTTAGTTGTTGTGCACAAATTTGGGGGATGAAACACAAATTACTAGACTATGGATATTAATTCAGACATGTACCAATAAATTTTGACAACACAAGTGCTATTAAAATCTCAAAAAATCCAATTTCACATTCTAGGACAAAACATATTGATGTAAGATATCAATTTTTGAGAGATCATTATCAAAAAGCTGATATCACCTTGGAATTCATTGGCACTGAATATCAACTTACTGATATATTCACTAAACTATTAAATTCTTAGAGAATAGACTATATCATACATGATATTGGCATGATAAATCTCAAATAGATATCTTACTTGCCTTACTATCCAATATTTTACTATGATTTACCTTAATGTTTCATGATTAAGGTTTCTAAGTTCATGTCTCTCACATTTTTGGTCTCACTGTTAGAATTTTTCATTCACGGTCTGACATTTACTATCTCACTGTAATGCGCACTGACTATCTCACCGTAACGTGCACTAACTGTCTCACTGTGAAGTTTGCTCACTGTCTCACCATGATGACTACTCAATGTCTCAACGTGAAAATTCCTTATAATTTTCTTTAAACCCGTATCGTGGTAATTTTTATTTTCACCTCTTTTACATTCCTACGTTTTGGTTTTCTTGACGTTTGACATTCCCAAATGATAAAACAAAGAGTTTTTACTCGGTTCTTCTCCCGAAATTTCTCCTATTCACTCGCTTCGAACCCTTCCAGCCATGAAACCCTCTCTCTCTCTCTCGCAACCTTCAGTGGATGCCAAGAATGAAGTGACCATCATCATCGACACCTGAGAAGCAACACCCGAAGAAGAAGAAGATATCACCCAAGATGACACCCAAAGGGCCTCTAAATCCGAACCTGGTAAATCACAGTGCCGTACTAGAAAAAGAAATCTTCCCTGAATGGATTTTATCTAGAACATCTCTAGTCCTAAAAGTGTTAAGAGAACAAGGCTAGTTAGAATGGTTCTCAAGGGAGAATAGACCCATTTATCCGAGGTTAGTTGCTCAGTTCTACCAGTACGCTTAGTTTTCTTTTGACTATGGTGAAAGATTTGTTGTGAGGAGTTGGATTAATGGCCAAAGATGCTCCTTCTCATCGGGGTTATGGGCTGCATGCCTTAGGATACCTCACGAAGGAATATGTGATGAAAATCAAAGAGAACCCCCACCTACAACTGATTTCCTTGACCTTGAAAATGCTTTGAAAACCCTAACCGGGAACAACACCAAGAGAAGGGCCATACCTGCTAAACTTGATGGAGAAACATGGTTGTTGTTTAAGTTTGATCAAAATCTGGTTAGCCCGAAGAAAATTTACTTTGATGTATTACAATATCAAGATGTGTTTCTGATTCATCTTATGAAGAAGGGATTGAAAATCAACCTGTTCAAGTACATCATTCACCATATGTGTGATTTGATTAAGGTAACATCCAAATCCACCGCTCTATTCTACTCTCGGCTGATTTCATCCATGATAGTTACCAAAAGAGTAGTTGGACCCAATGAAGAAGTTCTTTTGGATTGCGAGCACTGTCTCTCTAAACCCATCATCAGGAGAATGAATATTAGCTAAAACACTTGGAAAAGGAAGTGGGTGGAAGATAATGATAATATTTTTGAGAAGTTAAATTCAGTGGATTATCCTTCAAGGCCGGAGGACATTTCTGATCCTGGTTTGGAACCAGATGAAGTTGATGAGTATTCAGAAGAAGAGGAAGAAGAATCTGAAGTACCTCAAATGGAAGAAGTTTTTGTTGAGGAAGAATGGATTATTGTTCCTCTTATTGTTCTTGAAGAAGAACCTCCTAGCCTTAGAGATGATATCAATCTGAAAATCCAACCCGATTCTAAAAGAGAATTAATTGTCCTAGAACCTGAGCAGCATGTCATGGAAGAAACAAATCTGGAACAACTCTCTGTCATGGAAGAGGCTGTAGTAGAATAACTCCATGTCATTGAAGAAGAAGATCTGGAAGAACTCCAAGAGGAACAAACTATTCCTGAGATAATACCCTCTGCTGAAGACAGGATGTAGATAGACTTTTAGTTGGCTAGACATGAGATGTTTGAGGAACTTAGAGATGAACCTGTGGTTTTAGAACTAGCTCTTGTGCCTCTAGATCCTGAAAAAGAAGCATCTGTCGAGGGGGAGGAAACCCAAAATCTTGAGACTGATGAAGTATCCCATCCGGCTGAGTCTTGTCTTGTGGACACTAAGTATCAATTCCATAGATTTTATGATGTGGGTGAATCTCAGCAAGTTATTTCCACTGGGATTGATCTTTCCTCACTTTTTTAGTTGAAGTCAGTTTCTATCTTCGTCCCAGAGAAGGAACTAGAACCAGAACCTACCCCTGTACCAATTACTTCACCTGAACCTGCACCTGAACCCCTACCTGAATAGCTGTCCATTGTCAGTAAGGTTGATTTGAAGGATTTTGGAGACACTATCTTGTATAGAGTTGAGAATCTCTTGAAATCCCAACCTCGTGCTGTGACAAATATGAGTGAGAGAGATTCCTCACTGCTTTTGGAGAAAATTATCTGGTAGATCCAACCCAAAATGCTCCATGAAATTCAAGAAGTTCGAGTTGAAAATCGGTTGATCAGTGGTGAAGTTTCAACCCTAACAAGCATGGTGGAAGATATTCAGAAACAACTACAGTCCAGATCAAAACCTGTTGCTGCCTCTCTAGAATCTTATGTGTCTCAAATTTCTCAAGATTTTGTGTCTCAGATTCACCCTTACCTATTATCCTTTGATGAAAAGATTGCAGAAGGAACAAATAGTTGTTGAAAGAAATGAGATATCTTGTGGTGAACTTAAATAAACTCACTGATGAATACACTGGTTGTCTTCAAAAGGTACTGAATCGGTGTAAGTATCTAACCACATCCGTCAAAGATTCTCATCCCTATGGTGAATCATATACACCTGCCTTGGATAGTTATTTGATCAGATCGATAGTCCAAGAAGAGATTCAGAATGATTTAAGTGTCTCCAATGTGAATTATCTATCTAATGTTATCATGAACATTGATGGAGTTCTTGATCTTGTGAAAATTAATTCCAAGATTTCCAGTGATTCCCAACAGGAGGTCTCTAAGAAAGTGTACTTCTATTTCAACCGGATTTTCTCCAAGACTGGTATGAACAACCACTTAAAATACCTTGTAGAGAATCTGAGAATTCATCCTGTAACCCAAGCCTTCAAAAACCAAGTCCATAAGCTAACCGAGTTTACCAGATTTTTGGAAAAGTTCATGGAAAATAAAGATGATTTTGAAAGGTCCATGCAGTATGGAGGAGATATTATTGCAGACTTCATTAAACTTCTGAGACCGTATCTTCATTTGCAATGTACTACAATTGTTTCTCCACCAGCTGCTCCTCTCAGACCTAGATTACCTACTTTCACTTCTACCTTAGCTTCAATAACCATGTCTGTTGGCCAGGATCTTAGTCAGATCAGGCCTGTCATCCTTGACCAGCAACTACGTCGATCTTATACTACTCCATCATTGGCTCCCTCAGTCTTTGAAGGTCTCCCTTTACCCTCTCTCTCCACCACTTCTTTGCCTTCTTCCACATCGGCCACTGCACCTATGGCTTCCACTTATTCTGCTGATAAAGGCAAAGAGAAGGCCAATCCATGAAGAAGACCAGTGCTAACTATTATTTGATGGAAATATCAATTATTTTTTATTTCTACTTTATGTTGTACTACACTTTGATTACATTTAGTGGAATGTCAACTGATTACCCTCTCTTATTTTATCCTTTTGATAATCCCAAAAGGGGGAGAAGTTATATTCTCTGTTATATTCTCTATAATTGCATCTAATTTACACTCTTACTGTACATGATTTGAGATCATCAAAAGGGGGAGATTGTTGGACTCCTCATATATTACTCATGTTTTAATGATAACAAATCTCTTTAATTATCACATATCTTATTAATGATCACAAATCTCATTCAACCTATTTCAATCCTATAAATTATATCCAATCATGTGTATTTTTGTTTCAAGTTCTCTCATGCTTTATAATGGTAAAGCTCAATCCATTCCATGCATATTACTCTTATGTCTGAATATAGTTATTTGCCTAAGTATAAGACACCGTGAAGATCGTACACTGTGACGCAAGACATAGTTAGCCAGACACCGTAAAGCAAGACACAATTAGCAAGACACTGTGACCAAGACACCGTGACCAAGACACCGTGAAAAAGACACCGTAAGCCAAGACACCGCGAAGAAAAGACATCGTGAAGATCAGACATTGTGACACTCAGACCTTGACACTCAGACCGCGACACTTTGACACCATGAAGACAAGACACCTTGAAGATCAGACACTGTGATACTCAGATCGTGACACTCAGACCGTGACACTCAGACACCGTGACACTCAGATCGGCCAAAACCCATGCATTTGAAAATAAAGAGTGTAGAGTTCCCAATGCCAACAGTGTGCGATACTGAACAGAAAACAAGATGTGTGAGCATGACCACAAATAACATTCTTGCATGTTTTTCAAAGAAATCACTTTCACATGCCTACAATCTGAACTTGCTAAAGAACACACAAAGTACACTAGAATCTAGAAAACATACTTACATTATCAAAGCTCGTGAAGAACACAAGCTAAATCTCGACACTTTGTTTTTCAAGTAAAAAACCAGAGAAGGACTCAAAAGCATTTCTGCTCAAACAAAGGAGTCAAGAGCTGCACTTCAAATCACTAGAGAATTATAAACTCACATCTACTATCTCCCAGTGATTCTTTTACTTTCCTTTCGAGCAGTGTGTGTACTCTATATATTCCACACACACACCGATTCTTGTGCTAAACAGACGGATTTAAAATCCTTACACCAAACTCTCTAATTTTTTTACCCACGACAACTGTGGAATAGGTCCCTGTGTGGCCTGGTTATTGTTTTTATCTACCCACGAAAACTATGGAAGAGGTCCCTGTGGGACCTGGATAGTCTCTGTGATGTTGTTAATCCCGATATAGGGTGTGGATCAAAGTTTATTTATATAAACTTCTTGGTTGCAGGTGATCACCAAGTGGAGTCGATTGGGCCACAACATGAAACCGAACCACTTGTTTTATATCCGTTGTGCTGTTTAATTTAGTATTCTCTGTTTTACTTCATTACTTCATAATTCAGGAAACTCTAATTTCACTTTGACAGATAGTCTTGGAAGGAAGTTATAACTGATTTATCATAGTAGGATAACTCCAAACGTAATATTAATAATACAAATTAAGATTACTGAGAATCAATCAATCTTCTAAGAAGTTGTTTAAACAATCAAACTCTTATAACAGTATAACCTTGATTAACTGGGCTGTATTTGTTTTTGGGGAAAAACATTTCTTTTAAAATAACATTTTTATAATAGAAATATTTATAGTCCCTCAATTCACCCCTCCCCTCTTGAGTGAACTACTCTGACCAAAAATACCAAAGAAAGAGTTTATGGTACTCAATGTGTTATAATTCATTGGATATAAAGTATAAAAATATTATTTTTTTTACTTAAGGGAATATTATATATATTCATTCACAAATATTACTCTTGTTAACACTCATATTTTTCTTAAAAACCTATAATAATCCATGATGAATATCGGTAAGGGATAACTCAAAGTCACAGTTTAAGAGGTCAATTAATATTTTACTTCAATATATATATATATATATAAGAATCCAACATAAATTAATAATAAAGTGGATATGGACTTTTTTATATCTTGATACATTTTATATCCTCTAATATCATTAATATTACAAAAAAACAATACATAAGATCTTATTTAACATATCTCATATTACAGACTTCTAGATCAACCATATGTTTTTTATATTTTTAGGGTATTTATTAAACTAATTACATCTCAAGGCAATTCATATCACATCTCTATATGACCATCTAATAAAACTCTCCAATTTTTGTTAGTTTGTAACATCTATAAAGTAATCCATTCTGGATAATGTTGCAACTTTAAAATCATATTCCTACTTTAGAACTCCTTAAACATATATTAAAACTTCTTTTCTTTAAATATTAATTATTATGGTTTTAAAAAATTATATTTCTCCTTATAAATATTTTAAATCACCATCAATAATCTTAGAACTATTCAATAAATTTTGTTTTCCATGAAGTATATTTGGTAACTAATTTAACTATTATATTATTATTTTACTCACTTACCATAAATTATTTTATGATATTAATTTTAATTCACCTTAAAAGGAATATTGTTTGTTTAAAAAATTATATAAGTCTAAACATACTCCAAAAATCCTCTTAGAATCCATATTACCCCCAGAATATCATATTAATATATAAAATTCTATGCATTAATGAAATAAATATAATTTCCATTTGTGGAAATATTTAAAACGAAATTTTATTTTCATATCATATATGGTGTTTTATGTCTTCAGTGTGTTTTTTTGAAAATTATATTTTATTCCTTAAAAAATTACACTGATAATTGTGGGATGAAATACTTCATATTTTAACAAACAACTCCATAAACACTTTTATATTGGGTAATTTTTTTATCATTATCTTAAACTCAAAACATGTTATAGATTATGGTAATCCTAAAATATAAGAATTGAATCTATCATATCAAGTTGTCCATAATAACTCTTTATTAATGAAAAACCATCAATATTATATAAATGAATGGGATAAAAGAGACATCTTCTAAAAAATTCCATCTAATCATGAAAAATTTTCATTCAAATAATGATTCAAAAAACATTTTATTTAATATTGAATTTCAAATTAATGTATATATTAATTTATTATTTGAATTTTTACTCTTGTATAGATATAACATTTATGAAGTATACATTGGATATTATTAGCCCATATTTTTGTTTTCAATATCATTAAAAACAAACAAAGAGCTTCCATGATGTTTCTTAAATTCCTTTGTATTTTAGATAAAATCCCATCTAATGGAACTTTCACCCACATGTACTATAGATATATCATCAAAATATTGACATCATATTCCATTTTTTCTATTCTAAAAAATAGATAAAATTGGAAAACATTTCTTGAATTCATTCACATTATTAGAATATTTCTAATGATAATAACATAATGAATTTATTAATTATAATAAGTATTATAGGAAACCTTAGTTTCACTATAACTATATCAAACTAAATCATAATGGGTATTTGTGGCAGGACTAAAGTGATCATTTTGAAACCATTAGTGGATCATTATATGATTGTTGTAAGAATCTATATTCACATGTTAAAAATTAAATAGTAGGCAACTCAGGATTGGGTTTCTCTAACACGTATGATTTTACTAGTATGATTGAGAATAATTATTATGTTACAAGTATAAGATGTTTATTTCATTAGACTTATTCTTTATACATATTAATCTCAAAATTATTTTGGATAATGATGATTATTATAATATATAAAGAAATATTTTATCAAATGAGTATCTTGATTTACATATATTTAATAAGAAAATTTACTAAATGGGATCTTATGAAAATAATGAATCATTTTAAATTCTCATCATATCCATTAGTGGGACAAGATCCATATTTCACTAAGAAATGAGTCCACTTTAGTGTTCATCTCACTACATATCTATTTTGGTATCCTAGTATGTTAACAATATCATATATGACTCTAAGATAATTGAGTAGATAATGATATTACCAAATATATTATATGAATGAACTATGCACCATTACTTTGAAATCCTTCTTAAGGTTTCTTCAGTTATGTGTAACCCAAGTCTCACAGTGGGATTTAGTGAAACAAATATTTGGGATATCTATTCCCACCATTCTATATGAATGATATTACTTGGGCACATAAAATTAGCATGAAACTACCCAGTTATATGATCGAGGTCATGGTATGCTTTTTATTTGGAATGAATCTAATACATAGTATTTTTAAAGGGTATTTAATCTCACAATCTTATATCATGTTGTTCTATTTAATTTTTTTCTTTTTTTCTGGTGATTTATTTTATAATCCTATTTCATCCACAAAATAAATATATCTAAACCATATTTATGTTAAACTATTCATTCAACTCCTTGCATTACTAACCCAATTCAAATTATTATAATGGGTTGAAACAAATAATCCCCAGAAGAGTAATCCGGAAGAAATAGATAGCCAACTTCCACTTTTCTGGATAAGGAAAAATCCTCTATTCAAGTGAAGAGTTTAACAAAGAGCCCCTCCACTCATGGATACCTAACTCATGTGATACATTAATCTCATTATAATTCTGAGATGTAATGTCTATAAACCATAATTAATTTATTAATTCAATATTTTAACCTATTATAAGAAAACTTCAATGTATAATAGTTCTATACCCATTTTCATACCTCGAATGTAACTTATTATAAATTTTAATGATGTTTTCAGAATAATATCCAAACTTTAAACAAAATTATTCGTCATAATTCATAATATTGAAGATTTTATATGTGAATAAAAGAGGTAATAAATTAATAAATTGTCAATTTAGATAATTCATCATAATATAAACAATTCTCAAACAATTCATAATTATATTCATGAGATACTATAATCATGGAATGGATAGAATTAAACAATTTTCCTTTTTAAAATATGGAAATTACTTATTATTAGTTATATGGTTTTAATATCAACACCTTAAAATTCAAGTATGATAAATTTTATGAACATTTATTGAATGATAAATATTTCATATTTTATAAAAATTAAATATATCAAATATTTGATTTCATTTAAAATTTTGATCATATCAACATCCAACTTTTGTTTTGGAATGGTCTAAATAAATTTTTCAAATAAGGCCTTAATCTAAATAACTTATACTTATTTTTATTAACTATTACTAAGGGATGTTAATGACCATTTTAGTGGAATTTTCTATTACACAAGCCAATTAAATCATGGTGTTTTAGGGTATCGTTTATCCCGGATAGGTCATTTCTAGATGACATACCATGAAATCAATCCATTTTATAAAATAATATTCTATTTTTTATTATACCATGGTGTTACTCTTTTTAATAAAACCAAAAAATTGATCTCATGACCATAGTATACAGCCTCATCTAATGATTTTCTACTTTCATATAATTTTCTCATGATTCGCAAATTTCATATTTTAAAACGAAACATGTCATGGTTTTGTATTCTCAATAATGAGTGTGTTTGTGCTTCAGATATTCCATGGAATCTAGAATTCTTTTTCCACAGTATGATTCATCCATTAAAAATTGAAACAAAAGTTTTATAGATTAGAATTAATACCTATGAAGGTGAGATAAAATATCTCATATAAACAGGTTTTAAATGACATTCATATAAACCTATAAAAACACTCAATTGAAAAAAAAAACTCTATAAGATATATAACTATTTTCATTTACAATCAAGATACTATGTGGAAACCAAAATTCATAAAATTTCATTTGTGAGGTGTCCCAATAATTTGATAACTCTTTAACCCTATAAATAATACCCTTGAAGGATTGAAGATGGATTCACACCATCAAAATCATAGTGAAACGAAAAATTAAATTCACCATAAATCTGAGAATATATCCATATGTTTGGAAAGGATATAAAATGATGAATAAGAATGGATTTCCTTTTTCCATGTCAATTCATCTGGTCTACTATTTAAATAAACATTTAATCAATATCACTAAGAATAAATCAAAGTATCCTTGCAAAGGATTTATCCACAGATCATTATAGAAAATTGATGCTTAGGATGGATCTCTATCGACATCATATATTTCTGTAACCATGAGTCCAAATGTGGAAGAGATAGTATATTTAGGGAATGATATCAGTTTCAAGTAGTTAAATACAATATTTCAACACAACGGATAACCTCACACTTTAATGATATTTAACCAACTTATATATAACACTGGGAACTTAAAACAATTGGACAATATTGATTTCACTGTTTCATACACATTTCCTAAATTTCAATACTATAAAAAACTTTTTATCACAAAATTAATTTTTTAAAATTTGAAAAATCATAAAATAAATTCAAACTCCTCACATTAGTCATCACATAATGAATAATTGGTTGTGATAGCCATAAGATTATAATATTTCTATATCCACCATGTTATCACATTTTGGGATAATTCATTGAACACAAAAACAAGTAATACTCTCTTTGAATATAATGTATTTAAATTTATAATAGAAAATTACACACAATATGTCATGGTCATTCCAATTTTAGTGAAAAAATCCATTATACATAGAGAGGCACCGATCCATGGGAAGATATACAACTTTGTTGAGGTGTGATAGTTAATATAGTGGATTCAAGGATGAAAAATGCTGATTTCAAGATTAGGGGATGTTCTCATAGTGTGGAAAGAATATAGGAGTGGTGGAAATAGAATATACATGAGTTGAAGATATTTTATATTGAAGAATATTGACCTGGATTAGTTTTACTAACTACATATAATGTATCCCTCTAGCTCAAATTCCATCTATGTAACATCATACAATGGTTGGGGATTATATTTAATGATAAATATCACATATCTTGTGCTATGGTTCATATGTCATGTATTGTGAGACTATGTTCCCCAATGTGTAAATGTGTACACAAAATACCATTATGCCAAACCATACATTGTGTTCTCCCTTAACACATTTCATGTATTTTTTGAGGAGTGGGTCTACATTCATAGGTCGTATATAGCTAGGATATATTTAAAACCCAAATGTCATGTATTCCATGGAGAGGCCTTGTATAGGTATCCTAAGTGATTTAGTGTGTATCTAGATTACACACCTACTAACCCATGTTACCCTAAACACCAAGCACCTTTTATGATATTCCATAAATACCAATATTTACCATTCCTTACATCACTCCACCTGATTATCGGTTTTGGATATATCATTAATCTATTCTAAGTATTTTTTTGCATATAAAATGAAATGATATTAGTATCTTTAATATATAAGGGTTAAATTTTATATATACAAGCTAGTTGAAGTTTAATTCATATATACATACATTAATGGGTGTGACGATATGATTAGTGTAGGCATAATCTTTGAAACCCTCTTGACTACATACCATATAGAGGTTATGGTTCCGAAATATATTTTTTAATATAGTTAAACCTCTTATAGTGATATAATTTAATCCCTAAACATATGGAGTACGTTACCCTCTCATATTATTCATATTACACAAGGAAAGATTTGGGTCTTCCATAGTGGTTGATAACCCTCTCGATTGACTTACTCCCTTTTGTGAGGTGTGATCCCCCCCATTACTGCTACTATCAATGGATGATGTTGATTTTATTGATGTAAGATATTTTGGGTAATTTTGTCTTCATTGAGCTATAGATATTTCATGTTCCCTTATTGTGTTTGACATTAGTGGATCCAAGATGCTAGGAATGGGAATCTTCCATTCCCATGGTTGAACTAATTTTGACAATACCTATTTCCCTTAAGGTTATTTTTTTAAAATGACCTTGTACTTAGGTTTTGAGATAACCTATTATTATATTATTATCATTATGTTTTTAATGGAATATTACTGGGTATATTTATACTCACTACTACACATTCTTTATATGTACACATTATCAAGCATGGTACTACTAGAGTTGGTTGAGAGGAAACATAGTGCTTGATTCTATTATATGATGGGAGACGTTTTCTGATGAATTATATCCTATGAGATTATATTGTGATGTTGTTTTTCCCTTTTTCATAGAGTTATTTACACCTAGTGGTCGATTTCAACTAAATATTTATTTTCTTATCAGGTTTATCCTTTATGGAATTATACATGTCATTTTCTATCACATGAATGGATTGTGTACTATATAGTTTATTATTATTATTATTTTTTGTGTTTTTGTAATTAATATATATTAGACATTTATTTATGTTAATGTATGTTATTTGATAAGGTCTCTCATATTGACTGTGATTCATTAGAGGAGAATTATTTCCCAAAAACTATTAGAGGTTGTCTTGGGGTGGTTCACTCATAATAACACAGACTCAGGTGAGCTCCAATGGGTCATGTCATATCATAATGGAATTAAATTAATTAATGTACTAGATATGGAGTTTAGATTTTGTTTTCTTAGGAGGTTTTGTTTGGGTATAAAAATGTGATGCTTGGGGGTCTTGAGTTTGGTATTTTGACCAGGGTTACCAACACATCTATGGTGGCTAAAAAATCCTTTATCTAGGAAAATATAGACCTATTTGTCAAACCAGAACTATAATAATAAATTATGTTGTAATATATATGGTTCATACATCAAACTATATTATTTTTTGTTTTAAAATAATATTTCTGTGTCATCGCACCCAAATATTCTCAAGTAACATTGAGTTCATCTCTCTAAAGTTTCCTCATATTTAGATAAATGGTATGGACAAGACCATGGTAGTGTTTTATTCTCTTCCCACTAATCATATATGTGATTAGGCATTATTATACATAGATTTAGAGGTATATTTTCCATATGAAAATAGGGAACTATGATCCATCATGTTTGATTAGTACTAATCTTATCTAAAAGGTGGAAAGTGGTTCTCACTAAGATAAAAGACAATTTATGTGGTTTTAATATGATATATATTCTAAAAAAAGGGATGAATCATTAGTTTATGAGGAGAGATTAATCTTTTGTTGTAGAGAGTTGGTTGGAATGCAATATTCATGTTTCATATCTAGTTTTGAAAACTTCTAACCATAATGAGGTTCTTATATTGGAATATACCCTTGTGATACTAAAATACATTAGTTTATGTTTATATTGAATATAGATGGTATATCCCTTCCATGGTTGGAGTTTGAGACATTTTCACGATGTTTTATCTATAAAATTCAAAGATGGTTTTATTTTTTAAGGTGATAAACCCTCTTCAAGGAAAGATGATTGTGAATAATACAATTTAAATGTTTATGGATGAGGTCCACTATAATCATGATTTGTGATAGATCCCTTCATTGTACTAGTGATCGATTGAGGCATTCTCAGCGATTTTTTAGTATAGCGTGGTGTTTTTTTGAAATTCCCACTTTCTTTTAATACTTAGAGAAGGAATTATAGGTTTTTAGTTTTTTGTTATAAGTTCACCCAATCTCAATAAAAAATAATGAAATCTAAGAGATAGAAATAATAATTTGATGTAAAAAATTCCACATTAATTTTATTTGGATATCATAAGTTTTACTACTATATTCATTATCTTTAGTTTTAAAGAAGTCTATGGTCGAATAGGGGGTGGTAGTGTTAGAGTAACCAGTGATAGATATATATAAGAAGGTAGTAACCAATATGGTTCAAGGTAATATTTATGTTTTCCACTAACACCGACTCTCAATAACATCAATGAAAAAAATCTCATTCTATTTATTTTGAAATTTTTATTTTTTATATTTTAATGGAGATCTTGGATAGACATTAGAGTAAATTTTTTTTACCAATGGTGATCATTTTTTTCTCATAATGCTTAACACTATGAATTTTTCCTTGAATAAGGGTTAGATTTTTGAAAATCAATATGATGGGATAAGATCATGTTTCATCACCCTTATAGTTCATTATATGGCTTTTTATCACTCCAAGGCCTGTATAGATGAGTAGATATAGTACTCTAAGAATTATATATTACCACACACTAGTTTGAAGGCTTAGTTTGTTGTGTTATATGGACTATAATAAAGTGGTTACCTAAAATGGTTGATGAGAGTTTTAACGTTATGCTGGGTGGGGTATCTCAAGGTTTCCCCCAATAAGACAACAACAATTGTATTATATTTCTTTATAAATTGAAATAATATCTCCACAATTTATTAGATAGTCCAAGTGAGCTCCAGAAGAATGTATAATTGATTCCATGTAGAAAACATATAATAAGTAGAATTCCATAATAGTTATGAACTCTATAAAATTATTTTTATGACACTAAAAGAAATGGAAAACCCTGTTGAGTTTATGACACCGATTTTTATTTTGTTTTCCATCATTTATTCCACTCCTCTTTATCTAAATTTGAGGGAGATAATCCCCCATAATTTATATTTTAATAATTACTAGCTTATGTTAATCTTAGAATCATGATGTACTATCTCATTTTTTTTGTCCACTTAGGGTCTTATTATGGAATATACATACGGGGTCCATGTATGCAATGATTAGAAAATTTAAACATTTTTTCTTTTTATGTTTTAATTACTAATTGAATATGAACCACTCAAACTTGAAGGATACTGTTTATTATATTGAATTTAAAAATTTATATAATGTAATTTACTTAAACAATACTTTTTATTGAATATTTATTATGTTTCTTAACCTGTTTGGGTGTGCATCAATAAAGTAAATAGGAAAAACTATTTTATTTTGTTCACCTATACTGGGATACTCTTTAGAGAAAGTGATAAATGATGTATCAATGCACTAAATCAATATAGAGCTCTCTCTTCTTCAATGGGGATTAAGATAGGTCTCTTCTATGTGGGGTCACTGTGCTTACAAATTTAGGGATAACACACAACTTATAAAAGGTTAAAATATGGACCCGACATTAAACATTACATAATCTTGAGTTTTTAAATCAATAAATGATTATCTTAAATTTAAGGATCTTTTCAGGTTTAGAGTCTTAGATAATTATGTCATAATTCATACATAAGAACCCACATTAATACAAAGCGGATGCTAATAAAATTTCATCCACAATAAAAAATTCATTGAAAAAGAAAAATATGATTTATATTCATTAAAATTATTCACAACACTCATCTTCATTTCTTCTTCATACCAAACATTAGATCCCAGGAAAAAATATAGAACATTGAATGAGCACAAAAATCTTAGTATGGGACATAAAAAGAAGAAAATAAAGTAATAGTCTATGAATACTTATAAACACGTGAATTATATAATTCTCACCCTTAGAAGTAACATATAATAACTTTGTGAGAGCACAAGGTTTATAAAAAATATAGAAATCATAAAAAATTAATTTACATAACTTTGGGAATAATTTTCATAGAATACATACATATTATTATAATCCTCATAACAACCATATGATTTGTAAACCTCAAGACTACCATATAATGTAATCCTCAAGACTACCATATGATGTAACTGTCATAGCTACACCCAGAATAACCATTACTTCCAACTTCCAACAAACCAATTGCATTAGAGGGATATCACATACCAAAAAGTATTTGGTTTACAAAATAATCACCCATCATCATAAACAATTCCCATGAATAAAAACATAATCTTAGAACCCAAATAAGTTTTTAATAAAATCATTCCTTGAGGAAAATCATTTAATTTAATGGAATACTGTGCACATACAAATGAAATAATTTTCATTGAAAATGACCAAGTAATATTGTAAAGGAGGCTTCAAAACAATAAGGTGTCATGAAATTTAGATAATAATCTCATGTCATATGAGATAAAAAATCAATCTTTTTAAATTTCGTAAAAAGAGACATTAAACGGTATTTTAAAAGGAAAGTCTCTTACCTCAGGTTCGAATTCTCTAAAATGGGTTTAAACCTCATGTATAATGGTTTAAAGAGTGTTATTAATTTATTATATACCTATATTATTATTTATAATACCTTATGTTATCTTATTATAATATCTTTCCACCCATTTATTAATAATATTTTTTTATTATCACTATTTTTTATGAGTTTATTTCACTGTTTCATGGTCGGTTCATTATATATTTTCATGTAAATTTGAAATAATAACCCAAAAGTGAGAAGATATACCTATATATATAGGTTATTTGAATCAATAATGAGTGAATTTAATGTTTCCATCAATGTTGTAAGGTCAAATGAAAACTCATCGTCCACGAAGGCGGTGAATTGTCACACCCTGGACATAGATTTCATTTTTTTAGAATAAATAGAGAACATAAAAGATTTTATGTTGGATATACCATTAACATAATAAACTTATAGTATATATATATATATATGATACTACAGTTATCATGAATCATTTTATAGGGGGTTACAATATGGTATAAGTGAGAAATAATTTAAAATATAAGTAAGAATTTACCTCTTGAGTATTTTGTCATCGAGAACCTCTTTAAGGTAGATAGAATTGGTATTTTTCTAAGACAAAAAATAATAGAATGTGTTAAGTGATGTAGAGAATATAATTTTCTAGAGTATAGTCCAAATAAAAGTCTTATGGTGATGAAATTCAGTGAAGGAACGTGTCCCCTTTTATAATTGAGGTGAGGGGAAATTTAGGAATTACAAAAATTATTAAAATATATACATCTAATATGAGGGAAAGACATACAAAAAGGCTAAAATCAAATTAGATTACATTTTATACACAATATTATCTTATTTGAACATATTAAATATTTTTATGATTTTTAAATAATTTAATAAAATATTTTATTCATGAAATATATTTTTTCTCAAATTTGACACTATTTATAACTATGACATTAAAAACATAAAAAAAATTAAAATCAAAATAAATTATTTTTTTATATATTATGAATTTAATATTTATCTAGAATATTCATGAATCATCTAAATTATTTTAGATTTTATTTATTTTAATATTTTTAATATCATTTATGTGATTTTTCCATTAAATTAATAATTACTGCATCATCATGATGAAATCCTTAAGGTATTTATTTGTTGGAAAATAATAAAAAATAAATTATCATGATATATATATATATATATATATTATTTCCAATTAAAAACCATAGTGTGGCCTACATATATTTTATTTTAATAAAATATTATAAGTGGAATAAAGTGATCCATGTGAATCCAAAATGTCCACAATTAAAATAAAGTAAGATAACAGAAAATGATTACACATAAAAAATATTTATTCATAATTTAGGGTTATTTAATGGTTCTTATAATTTTAATAAAAATAATTTTATTTATTTTTTACTTCTTTTCAAAATCACTCAATAAGTATTTCGTAAGAATTAATGTGTATTATTTAAAATATTAAAATTTAAAGTAAGATACTGTAAGAAAAATAACATTATTTGGATGAATATAATCTTTTATATTCGTTAATTATGTTTATCTAATCATATCCATGTCTAGAAAACTTCTTTAATTTGTTAATTTTGATTTTATTTCCTTAAAGCAACATTACACAAACATTTGTATAATATTCATGTAATATAACTCAATAATCTAAAAATGCTATCCAAAAACATCAATTATAAATAATAATTAATAAAAATTAATGAAAATATTTTTTAGTAGTCAATTATTTTCTATAAAGAACCAATTTTACTTTGTCATTGCTGAACAGACACAACATCAACACTAATAATGATTTTTATACATATCATGAAATAAATTTTAATTCACTTTTTCTAAATTATTCAGTGCACCAAATTTATGTTATAATTTCATAATTTTTTCATTCCATAAGTTTGGTAAATTTTCTATCAGAATTACGTCTTGACTATGTCACAAAAGTACTTTATAAAAAACTGTAGTTTTTATTATTCCCAAAAACATTACTTTTTCAAAAAATTCTAAAAAATTGAGACTAAGCTATTTTCAAGATTATGAATTAAAAAATGAAATTAATTTTTTCATAATTATAATTAAATAATTTGAAAATAAATATTTTAAACATAACAATTTAAGAAATTTAATTAATAAAATTAAATATTTTAAGAATTACATAACCTAATAAATTTCACTACTTAATTCAAGAATAAAAAAAAACAAGAAAAAAATTATTTCATTATGACAATGGTTGTTACATTTTACCGCGCTTTCATAATAGTCATCATCTCACTTTTATTACCTTATTAAAAAAATAGGGTTAGATTTCCCTCATATCATTTTTAAATTCTCATGTTTCTTCTTCAATCATGCGGTTTATTAAAAAATTCATAACCTGGTGAATTAACATCTTCCAAAATACATTCTCTATGATAAAGAATTTTATTATGATTCATTTCATAAGAAAGGTTATCTTCTAGCTGAACTACTTTTGTTCTCAAAAACTGATATGAATCTAGAATATAATTTCTTAACATCAAAAAATGACAAAAATTTTGTACCATGGATAAACATAGAGGAAAAGATAATCTGAAGGAAACTAGTGCAATGTTATCCAAGATTTCATAAGGTCTAATGAACTGTTAACATATAATTTATTTCTTACCAAAGTGTATAGAAATTTCTCATGGAGATATTTTATTGAGAACCTGATCACCTACATCGCAAGAAAGGGCATTCCTCCTATTATTTTCCTAACATCACTACATACTCGGAGTTACCCCATATGATGATGGACCATCATACCATTATCAGCTAGTTCATTTATAAATTATTCCCCCATCAACTTTCTTTCCCCAATGTAATCCAAAATAATGTATTTTGACATCACTTTTTATATAATTCCTCAAAAGGTTCCAATTGTATACTAGAAGAAATATATTATTATAAGAATACTCTTCTAATAAAATTTTTTGATCCCATGTTCCTTGGAAATCCATTGAACAAGAATAAAGCATGTATTCCAAGGTCTGAATTTTTTATTATGCCTTCCCATTATACCAATGATTAAAGGAAGTGCTGAAATTTAATTTAGAACCCAATGAGTTGGGAAGGACTTTCCAAAAGGTAAAAGTTAACTTGATATCACAATCAAATACAATGGACAGAGGAACACCATATATCCTAAAAATCACGTTTAGATTTAGTCGAGAAAGTTGATCAAAATACAAAGTATCTTCAATAGAGAGAAAATGTGAATATTTAGTCAGGTGATCAATAATAACCCAAATCACATTTTTGTCTTGAGAATTCTTTAGTAGTCCTACCATGAATTCCATGAATATATTTTCCAATTTCCATTCTAGCACTAGAAAAGGATAATGTATCCCCTTTTGTGGTTTTCAATCTATTTTAACTTTTTAGAAAGTCAAACAAATACTAGTAAAATTTGTAATATCTCTTTTCATTCCATCCCTCTAGAAATACTTCTATAGGTCTTTGTACAACATAGTTTTCCCAGGATGAACTGAAAAAATGAGAATGATTAGCAACACATAACAATATTTTATTCAGATATAAGTCACAATACACACATAATCTCTTTACCAATATCAAAAAAATTCATTATCAACATTAAATTAAGAAAAATTACATTTCTTAACCAATTCATTTTCTATAATTCATAGTATTCCTTATGAGCAAGATTAATTCTATATGAGAAAGATGACTGCACTGAAACCTTAAAAAATAGAGAAATTTTATATACCCATAGCTTATAAGTAAAATTTATCAAATCATTAATCAAAGGATCATGTTCCACAGTTAACATGGATAAAAATGCATGATGTTTTCGACTGAAGGCATCTGACACTTTTCTTTCTCTGGATAGTAATTGATCATGAAATCATAATCCTTTATCATTTCCAACCATCTTATCTACCTCATATTCAATTCATTATCAGTTAATATATACTTTATAATTTTATGTTTATTATGTATTTCACACTTGGATCCATAAAACGCATGCCAACAAATTTTTAAATAAAAAAATAGAATATAATTCCAAATTAGGTGAAGGATCATTTAACTCTTGAGGTTTCATTTTTCTTGAAGCATATGCAAGGATCTGATCTTTATAAATCAGTACATTTTCTTTTACCTTCCATTAATCATCTCCATAGATAAAAAATATATTTTTTTTGAGAGAAAGGCGATAAAAAGATCATTAACGAATCTTATTTTAAATTCCTAAAAAAATAAAAATATTTTATCCAGATAAATTTAACTCATTTTTTAGTTAACATAATTTGTGGGATAGATAACATGAAATGTTTCCATAATGCCACCAATAATGGACTTATAATCCCAGAAAACTTCAAATATCAGAAACATTTGTAGGCCTTGGACATTTGAAAACCACTTTTTTGGTATGGTCAATTGGTATGCCATCTTTATTAAAAATGTTCCTAAAGAAAAAGATCATTTGTTACCAAAAATTACATTTGATAAATTTTACTTATAACTTATTTTGTATTAGAGTTTTTATGAAAATACTTAGATTCTTTTCATTATCCTCCTAACATTTTCAAAAAAACAAAATATCATAAAAAAATTACCATAAACATATAAAATTATTCATGGAATTTTCTATTCATAAGATCCATAAATACATCAGAGGAATTTTTGAAAAAAAGGAAGTAAAAAAAACTCATTATTCCTATAATTAGTATGAAATGTGATTTTTAGAATGTCAAAGTCCTTCACATTCAGCTGATGGTGCCCAGATCTCAAGTCAATCTAGGAAGAATACTAAGCTCTATAGAGCTGATCAGACATGTCATGGATACAAGGTAATAGATACTAATTATTAATAGTAATGTTATTTGAATGTTCTATAATCAATTCATAGCCTCATGGATCCATATTTATTTTTATAAAAAAATAGGTGTTCCCCATGGCGAAGTTCTAAGATGAATGAAACCTTTATAAAGAAACTCTTACAAATTATTTTTCAATTCTAGTAGTTCCACATGATAAAATCGATAAAGGGTTTTAAAATTATATTAGAATTAGGAACTAAGTCAATGGAAAATTAAACTTCCCGATTAGGTTAAACACTAGGAAAATCATTAGAAAAACATCTATGACTTCATTTACTACCAGTAGATCATTAATATTATTAATTACCTTATTTTTGACAATAATTGCAAGATAAATTTCATTTCAATCTGTTAACAATTTCTCAGCTTCTTGATATATTATCAATGGTATAGGTTCAATCTTTGATATTAAATGAAACTCTTTTTGTAGAGAATCTTCTTTATATTTACAATCAATCTTATCAGGGTAAATAGAAATCCAATCAATACCTAGAATACCATTAAACACTAAAAGGCAAAAAATAACAATGTTTATAGGTAATGTATTTCAACATATAATAATATGAAGAGTCTTATAACTCCATTTTTCATTAATATTTCTCTAGTTTTTTTTACCATATGTTATGGTTTCATTTATTAAAGTGAAATTTCAAATTTACAAGAATATTTCATAGAAGTAAAATACTTTTTAGACCCAATATCAAAAAAAATCTTAGAAAAATCTTAGTAAACATAAAATGTACCTAATTCCACTTCATTGGATGTCCTCACATCTACTGATGTAGTCATAAAGGATTTCACTACACCTTTATACTTATAGTCAGATTGCTTCCCATATTTCATATCCATCATTGGGAAGGTATTTTCATAATGCCCCATATCACCACATTTAAAACACATTACAGTTTTCATAATAGAATTAAATATACCAACACAAAAATCATTTTTATTTCAATATCGAGCTGTATTTACAAAAATATCACATCTTAATACCTTAACATATTTTTTAAGGTCTTCCATAGGGTGATTTTAACCACACATTCCACTAACTGGAAAATTTATTTTCTTACCTTCATATTTTTTTGATTGACTCTTACACATTACATTCCATTTAGAAATTTTATTTTAAAGGGTTTTCAAATAACCATGATCAGCACCAAAATCCATTTGTACTCTCTCATAACATCAAAAAAATCATAACATTCCAATTGAAGGGAATCCAATTCCCTTTGATATAATGGCATCAATCCTGAGTAAAAACTGTTTATTTTACTATGAAGATCTCAAATAAGATTTGGGGTGTACCTTTCCAAAAGAATAATGTTTGACTCATACGTGGCCAATAAATCTTCATAATTTTTCTACAAATCATGGAATTTATTTTCCATACTTTGTCGAACCGCCTTTTAAAAATATTTTTCAAGGAAAATATTCTTAAATTCATCCCATAATAAGTCATAAATCTATTCTATTTCCCAGATATTCCTGAACATTGATCGCCACTGGTTTGCTTCACCTTAAAAATGATAAATAGTAAGACTTATATTTTTGATAATCTGAACACCAAATGACATTGAAAATCATTACAAGGTATTTAATCCACCCATGATCCACCACTAGGTTAGAAGATCCACTAAATGAAGGGGGGTGATTCATCATATAATGTTATAACATCTTCATGTTCCATTGTGGTTGATCTAGCTAATAACTTGCATGGATTCCTTCTCTATTTATATCTTATATCAATTGATCCATTAAAGTCCCAAATTTTGTTTTTAAATTTCAACCATTCCAGGTTACAAATTCAGAAAGATATCATCCCCTTAGGGCCTTCCTACATCATCTTCCCTGTTTCGTCTTTATAAAACCATTCTGAACAGATATATATTTGGAAAATAAATATTTTAATATTCATATGATATATAATTTCAAATTTAACACAAATAAAAAATATTTATGGTATTATATTAACAACATTGTAGCCCCAAAAGTTATATAAACCTGTCCTCTGATACCAACTATATGAAAACAACCTTAAACATTACATAATCATGAGTTTTTTAGTCAAGAAATAATTATATTACATTTGAGGATCTTTTCATGTTTATATTTATAGTTAATTTTGTCAAAATTCATACATAAAAACTGAAAAAAATATAAATCAGATGCTGCTAAAATAGTATCCATAATAGAAATATTTTTTAATAATAAAATATGATTTTATTCATGAAAAATATTCACAACATTTAGATTGGATTCTTCTTCTTACCAAACCATAGACCCTAAAAAAGTAATTTTAGAACATGTGATAGTTATAAAAATAACAATAAGGTATAGAGAAAGAAGGAAATAAATCATTATTACATGATTAAATATAAACACATAAAATGTATAATTCTCACCCTTAAAAAGAACATGTACTTACTTTGTAAAAGCATGATCATTACATAAAACATAGAAAGAATGAACAAACCATTTAGGTATTTTGGGGCATCATTTTCCTACCATACATACTTATGATTGCAACACTCACAACAAGGATAATAGTTTTAACCCTCATGGCTACCTTACAAAGTAACCCTCATGACTACCTTATGACGTAACTGTCAAAACTACACTTGGAATAACCATTATAGTCAACATCTAACATACCCAATTCATTAGATAAATGTAAAAAACCTACCCATATTTTAGATTATATTCAGGTAAGAATGATCAAGGTGATGAAATAAAATGAAGGAATGAGTCCCCTTTTATAAATGATGTGACGGGAAGTCTAGGAAGAACTCAAACTATTAAAATATAATATGTCCAATATAGGGGTAAACACATCCAAAAGGTTTAAAAATATCTTTAGTTATAGTTTTGAAACAATCATATCTCATTTATCCTTATTCAATTTTTTTTGTGATTTTTAAATAATTTGATATTTTTTTTCATGGAATATACTTTTTTCGAATTTAACATTATTAATAACTATGACGTTAAAAACATCAAGAAAAGATTAAAATTAAAATAAAACATTTTATTATATATTAGACATGTCATAGATATCTATATAATACACAGATCAATTTAATTCTCTTAGATTATATTTATTTTACTATTATTAATTTCATTTATTTTATTTTTATATTAAATTAATAATTACTGCATCATCATTGTAAAAGCGATTAAGGTATTTATTTAGGAACTACAAATTTAAAATAAATAATAATTATTATCATAAATATTTTATCTTTCCAAAATATATTTATGGTAAAAAATATAGAAAGTTATACCAACTAAAAACCATAGTGTGAACAACTTTACTTTATTTCAAATAAAATTTTATAAGTGGAGTAAGTTATCCAAGTGGATATAAAAGGTCCCAAATTCATAAAAAAAGATAATGGCCAACACATACTCATCAAAAAATATTTCTTAAAATTATTTGTTCTTTTAATGTTTCTCATAATTTTAATTAAAAATTTTTTATTGATTTTTTGTTGTACTTACATAAGCATTTCATCAACATTTCATAAGCTATAAAGTTAATTAATTATTATATAAAAATAAAAAGTAATTTACAAAAAAATTTTTAACTTAGGTTCAATATAGTATTTTATAATTGTTTATTATGTTTATTGACTCATATCTATGTCCAGACAACCTTGTTAATTTGTCATTTTGAATTTTCTTGCCATGAACATGAATTGGACATGCATTTGGATCAGATTCATGTTGTATAACTCTAAAATTAGAAAATATTGGACAAAATAAATCTATTATACATAATTATAAATAAAAATTATTAAAATATTTTTATCACTCAATTATTATCAATAAGGAATGATTTTTTACTTTTTCAGTGCTACATAGGCATTGCGTCGGGATTGACAATGTTTTTTAAACTTATTATGAAATAAATTTTAATTTTCTTGGTTTGAATTATTTATTGAAAAATATTTATGTTATAATTTATTAATTTATTCATTAAATATGTTTAATAAATTTTATACCATAACTATTCCTTGATGATGCCACAAACATACTGATTTTTAAAATAACTATATTTTTTACTATTCAGAATTTTTTTTGACTTTTTTATAAAACTCTTAAAAATTCATACTATGATAATTTCAAAAATTAGAATTCAAAAAGTGAAATATGTTATGTGAAATTAAAATTATATAATTTGAAAATTAATATTTTAAATATTACTATATATGAAATAGGTTTAATAATGTTATTTATTTTTAAAATTACTGAACATAATGAATTTAAATATTTAATTAAATAATACTAATAAATATGAAAAATATATTTTTTGTGTACCTAGGTTGTTATAGTTAATCCCTAAAAATTTCACCCATTTACTCACTTATTTTAAAAATATCAACTAAACATATTTTATGAACTTGTAGGTCCCTTAACAAGCATCACTTTCACAGTTTTATTGGGTTTAAATTAGTGCCATTGAATTACTCTTGTTTTCCTTCATATAATTGCGATAAATGTACTCTTAGGATACTCCTTCAGTGGTAATATGTGAACTCCTCCTTATTGCATCACCTTCCTCTTTATATAACATTACAAGATTTCATTTCTTTCTCCCCAACAACTTATTTCTTTTTTTATGGAATTTTGATATTCAAGGATGGTATAACTTCCATATTCCTTTGAAATTCATCACTTGGAACACACTTCCTTCTTATGAATAAGTCTTGGATATGGCTCTATGTTCTATGCTCAAAATACATCTTCACTTTATTGATATTTGTCCTTAACAAAGAGAACACTAGCCAATAAATTGGCCACCAATCACACTATTATGAGCAATCATAATCCTCCCATAACTCTCTCATTATTTAACCATGATCTCCTCCAATATTAAATATACATATAAATTCTTCATGGTCAAATTACTTCTCCTTTACATCATGAATTAATACATAATTACTTCACATGATAAATTCTTTCAATATCTTTTTATTTATTCTTTAATTATGTCCAAAAATTGAAGTCAATGATTATTGAAACATTAAATAATGGTTCATACATCACCTACTATTTAATATCCATATTTATCATGTCTACAATCGAAAAACCCTTTAAATTTCCTTACTTCCAAAAGTCATGGTGTTTCTTATTTAATCTCTATGAAAAAAATCCACTTGAAACACTTAGATCAGGACCTATTTTTTATTTCCCCTTATCCTATAGAAACCTGATAAACTGTTTCTATTTTTCACAGTAAACACGTTCACCCTAGGTAGGCCAACACTCTTTTTGGGTTCACCATTTCACATATGTGAACTCCAAATGAAAATGATATATTTTATAGTGTAGTGACAAAAAAATTAAAAAATATATGCACCATAGACCCCACTATATCATGGTTCTTTTTGAATGGTTATTTCAATTACCTTTTTAATAATTATCATTTTTAGATTCCTGTTTCATATAGATTCTTTATAAATCCACCACTATGACCACCACAACATGATACTTTCTAATTTACCAATTTTGAGAATCTCTTTCTCAAACCAAATTTTAAAATGATATATACTTATCTTTAAATTATTTAAGATTCTATTAATTTTTTGGGTTCTTCGCTTTAGTAGGTTTGATCCTTATATAATTTCATCACAATAATAGTTTACATCTTGATATCCTTATTATTTTCCATCTTTAATATAGATTTTGGTAATAACCCAATTATTTTCAACTAATCCAACTTCTCTCCAACACTGCTTCTTTTTAAAAATACATAATTATTAGAAAACAACTTTCATTCCACAATCCACTTTCTTTCAATAAATTCAACACTACACATTTGGGTTCTAATAATATCCCCATTGGATTATATTTTCATAATGATGCAAAATTTTATTTAAAATCTTATCCCCCTTATTTTCAATGAAATGATAACTTCCATTCTCCTACTTATTTAAAATCTCAAAAGGGTTCAAATAGAATTATAAATAGATTCTTAATTCTATCTCCCTTTGGGTGACATAATCGACAATAAATTCATAAATAGGGATATCCAATTATAACATATATTACATTTCAGAATAGGGTATTCTCTTTGTAATTTTAAAAAATATTTCTCCCCTAAATGTGTGTCAAGAAAATTTAATAAATGAAAAATTATCCTCTATGGATAAGGATGTATTCCAAAAACCATTTCATCTTCCCTTTTTATGCATCTTCATACTTTGGTTCCAATATACACAGAGGAAAATTATGCTCTTTTTTACAATTATGAAACTAAAATTTCAATATGGACATTCAAATACAAAATATTTCATACACCAATCCCTATAAGAGTTGAAAAAAATAATAAATCCACTGACTCAGACACACAATTAGAATCCGGGGTGTTAAAAAATCCTTTAAGACAAACAAGATTGATTTGTCGTAGGAAACAAGAGTACTTGAAATAAACTAAAATGATTTCCATGTAACTCATAAATATCAAGGAAATGTATTGTAGCTGTGGTTTTTATATTCTCTCAAAAATAACATATGATCTCTATCAACATCAGGAAAAAACGTTAGAAATAAAAAAAAATATGAAATTTGTAGTGAGCTTCATGCTTCTTATTATAATTGATATTAATTATGAAATACATACTTATACCTAATGAAACTAACTCACTTTTAAAAAATAACTATCTTAAAAAATCTTATATGAGGGTTAATAGGCTTTGACATATGATTAATAACTCTCCTTGGGTTTTCAACCCTAGAAGCCAATACTAGGGAACAATTTAAGGGTTCTATTTTTTAGGAATAAATCTTCTATATTAAAAACATTTCATATCCTTTATATTAAAATATCTAAAACAAAATTCTACAAAAAATATAAGAATATTATATTTATCCTTACTATTGTTTCAGATATTCTCTTTTTATTTATATAATAATTATTACATAGAGTTTTTTTCCTGATACCAATTGATATATATATATTCAGAGTGTTTATGATGGAAATAATTCAATTTATATTGAATCATTTTCTTCAACCATTAATTTCTTTTTTTCCATGAATTTTTCACCATAGGAAATATCTATATGCATGAATATTCAATCTTGATATAAAAGGATATTTGAAACAAAAATAACTCCATAAGATTCATATACATTCTAACATCTAAAGATCTATATTGATCTCTATAAAAATGTTTTTTTAAGAAATGACCCCATGGATTGTAACTCCCCCTTAAAGAATAACCTCTTCATAAATTGTTATGAATTATAAAGTATATCTTGAAATGGTCACTTTAAGGTTTAAATAGTTTAGAAATGGGTTCGGTTATGGTGGGAACACCCTTTTAATTCCACATTTATTGTTACCGTATTTAAATTTTGGGAAAGGAATTCCATAAAATCCTTGAAAACCTTTTCTTCCAATTAGTAATCTATTTTACCTAGCTTCATCAACCCTTTCCAAAAAAAATTATATTGTGAATGTTCTCACACACCTATCTTTATGGATGAGATCATTTTCATATTTTCATTGATCTAGATTTTCTACAACTATGGAATTGATCACACATGAAAAAAATTATTATTGTGTTTCATTTATAGTTTTTCTTCCCTCCAAATTCATTATCTATTGAAGGAATATTCCTCGAAATTAAATTATTTCTTTTTATTGGGTTTTATGGGACTACTCATGAATATATCTTTATTTATTTCTATGAGTATCATCTTGGAATCTAGACTTTTTAAGTTGATTCCCATTACTTATTCATACTACTTTCTCAACCATTATAACCCATATATGTTGATTCCAGATTTTCATTCTTTCCATATAGATTATCTATTGCAATTTTATTAATTTTGGTTCTTGATGCACTTTTCAATGAGGATCAATCATATTTACCAAAATATTAAACCAATATTCAGGATTAACATTATTTTTCTTTGTATAGACATTATTCTAATATGTTACAGGAGTAGGTCCAATTAGGATAGAATGAGGGGGTGAATTTAATATAAAAATTTAAAAAATTACACTCTAAAATCAATTAATTAATAAAATTATAGAGTAAGTGAATTGTAAAAAAAATTAAAAGTCAAAATGGATAAATAAATATACAATAAATGATGATAAATGATTTCATCCAACACTCAATATGAGTGATTACATCACGTCCTATCAAAGGCTTGAGAAACCCCATAATCCCATGGATTTAATGGTATCCAAGAACATGAAAAAATATTCATTTCTAGTTTCTATTTAAGGAATCAAAATAAAAATCAAGATATACATTATTTTAAATGGTTATAGTAAGAATCCCAAAAACAATTTCATTTAGGTGATGAAAGAAAGACACCCAAAACTCTCACTTTTGGTACTATGAAAGAAAGAATAAGAAAAAAAAGATATTTTTATTAAAAAAACCATTTCAACACACTCTTAATTCTCTTAGAAATATTAGAACACAAAATGAGATAAATAGAGACAATGTTTGAGTGGGAAAATAAAGACAAAACACAATGCACAAAAATATACCACGAGAAGAAAAAATAGTAATTGGTAGTATAGAAGACTTTTTTCATGTTGTATTTGTAGACTTTATAGTTTCATTTTTGGTTTTTGGTGTGCTTGGAGTCTCATAGAACCGTTGGGATATAAGAGAAGTCAGAGGATAAAATTCATAAAAACTAATTTTAATTTCTATAATTTATCTACCAGTGAGTTAGTAAGCTATCCAATATTCACTGGTTGGTCGGTGGGGCCGAACAGTGCGCAAAAGCCACTACATGGCACACTAACTACTAAGTGTTCAGCCAGTCGCCAGATTGTGGCCTACTAATGTCTAGATAGTGGGATTTAGTATATCCCACATAATTTTGTTTTATTATCTATAAGTATTGTGTTTTATTTCAGGTATTTGGTGGTTCAACTAGTGGGGGTCTTTAAAATGGCCCTCCAAACTCTACTTCAACCCCTCACACAACTATCTAACTTCTAATCACAGTATCCAATCAAAATAATAAAAGTATAGTCAAATGAAATGGAAAGAACAATAAGTCTTGTTTGTGTTCATTAAATTTTTTTAAAAGGGTGATAGGAACAACAATATCCTCTATTGATTATAGAAAACACTTGGAATGAAGAGAAGTGTTAGAAGATAAAACAATATACATGATTCATTTTAAATTAATATATCAAATATAATTTGTAAATAAATTACAATATTTCATAATAAAATTTTAAAATATATTATGAAATGTTTTTTTAAATATGAATAATTAAAAATGAGATAAAAATAGTTTATGCTAAAAAGTCATGATTAATTTTTTAAAGTATAATTTAAAATGACTCAATAGAAATAAATCTTATTAGAATTTGAATAAATAAAATGACCTTAAAAACATGGGATAAATAAGGGAATTGACACCTTTCTCCCGCTTTTTAATTATCAAAAATCTAAAAAAGGTTAAAAGGAAAAATTTAAAAGAAAAAAAATATCCAAATAAATTTTAATATGGATGAAAATATCTAATAATTATTCTTTAGATATATTTATGAAAGTATTTAAAAATGGTACTCAAAATGATATTGATAAACAATACCTTGATAAAATTCCCCCACTTTGTAATTAAAATTCTCATAATAATGATTTTTTAAATAATACACATATAATAGAATTTCAATATAATGGAAAATAAATACAAATAAAAATCTATATAGTAACTAAAAATAGGCCCCCTTAATATATTCTTATCCATTTTATGTCATTTAAACAGATAAAATAGTGTTATTATAAAATGAGAACTCACCCATTGCAAAATAGATAAAACAACATGTAATAAAAAATGTAAATTGATTTTTAATCAATGATAAGAAAACTTAGAAATAGATACACTTCAAGCTTTCCTAAGTCAAAAGTGAATGTTGTAGGCTTCCATACCAAAATTTCACTTAATAAAATAAAATGTTATCAAGATTATGAATTTATAAATAAATAATTAAATTGAAGATATTTGAAAATAACTTATAAAAATTTATCTCTCTTTAGAAGTGGTTTCTTAAAATGTTCAGCCTAATTTCAATTTTCTTAGTGTGTGGGTGTTGAATGATATTCCTAGAAATACCAATCTCACTAGAGTTTTCACACTTAATAGGAACATGATTGAATATAATCTCATAATCAAGAGAGTGTTTTTTCATTCAAAAAAATGGTTATAATAAATACGTATGATTATATATTCCAATTAAGACATAAAAAGTGAAATATTGTTGTTCTTATTTATACTCTAAGAGACTATGGAATTTCCCACTATGTGATATGTTCTATATGTTCTTTTCATATCTAATGGGAATCCCCCTTACCGAAATTGAAAAATCAAGAAAGTTCGAATGAATAATATTTTAGATAAAATAAAAAAAATATATTTTTAAAAGTTTATAAATATTTGAAAATTATTTTATGATATTATAATTTTGATTCTTTTGTATTTTTTTTGAAAATAATGATAAATATAAACAGTAAATATAATCTTTCATTGAGTAGATTTAAGGTGAAAAAAACTCCCAATAATACCTATATGAACATTATTATCAAAAAAATTTCAGTTTAATCCAATTATATCTTACAGTAACTATTAAAATGGGTACTTATTTTATTTACATGATATATTCCAAAATATTCAAAAAGTGTGTTAGGGTATTTCCCTTGACATAGAAAAATTCTGTCCTCATTTAGTGAAATTTGAAAACCTTTCAGATTTTCTAATTGTCCCATAAAACTCATTTCAAAATAATTAGTGATTAAATATTAAAATTCATCACAAATATATTATTTTTTAGAAAAATAAATAAATAAATTCAGAGATATGTTTTTGAATAATCTATAAGTTATTTTAGATATTTTAAAATGTAATTTTGAATATGTTTATTACATTTGAAAATCTATTTCTAAGAGGCAGTTGGTTAACTACTCATACTAAACTTGTTTGGATTATTTGAAATCATAAATAACATTAGTTAACATAAAAATTATTTAGATATTGTGAAAGATTAAAACTAGGATTTTTTCAATAAAAACCTTTTTAGTAGTAAAACCATTCAAAAATGAACTTTTAACATTCATTTGAAAAGGTATTAAATATTATGTGGTAATAGAATTCCAAAAATATTATAATGGACTCAAGTAATGTCATGTGTTCTATGGTCTCACCATAATCAATTATTTATTCGTTATTATAACCTTTAACAATGATTCTATATTTTCTTTGAGTGATGTAACCTTTCACAACTAACTTTTTTTCTGAAATCCCCCATTTTTTACCAATATTGGGATGATCATTAGTTCATTTAAAAAGAGTAAAAACATTGTTCCCTATAAATTGGATCAAATTTTATTTCATTAAATGTTCCCAATATTCATTTATAATGTCTTAAATAATATTTTTGTGTACTAGGTGTGAAATAAAACCATGATGTTCAACCTTATTTAAAACAGATATTTTATTATGTGTACCAAATTAAAAAAAACCAATAATATATTCTAATTACTGGTATTCAAACTGAAGAAATGAATTGGTTAATTGGATATATTTTGGTTCTTACACATTTAAAATTTCTTTAGAAGTAGTTGGTTTATTCAAGGTAAAATTTTATAAATTATCCTAAACATCATCTATTTAAGGATACAATTTATGAAAATTCTCAATAAATTTCAAGTGAATTGATTATTTTATTCTCGTAGTCCCTTTATTAATGATAAGGTATGATTTAATTGAGTTATTGTACCCAGAAAAATTCTTCCATAAGATTTAGAGTTGAATTTTCATAAGTTGTCTTTTCTGTTAACATTATAGAATTTACACCAAGACACTTTAAAATAGTGAAATTTTAGGGTATTTCCTTTCCAAATCTCAAAAGGGGTTCACTTAAATAAAAGTCTAAAAAAATAGGGTTCATGGTATAATAATTTTTTTGACCATATTAGTCTTAAAATATTGATGGAATTTAAATTAATTTAATATTATTATTTTAATATCTTATAGTGATTAAATATATATTTCAATAACCATGTTTTTTAATGAATCGTGAGAGTAGAGAAAAATTATTATAACCTTGTGATTTAAATTTTTTCTCAAAATAAATATTTTTAAAGACCCCCATTATAATTACAAATAGAAATGATCTTATATCCTTTTAAATATTCAAAATTCTTAAAATTTTTAATTTATTATTTATTTACACTATTTTTATGATCCAAAAAATAAACCCTTGAAATCCTTGAATAATCATTGACAATTTAAAAAGTGTAAGATTTTCCTCTTATACTTAAAAATATGGATGGTCCAAAAAAATAATGGTTTTAAATATTAAGGGAATAAGAGTGAGAAAATTCCTTTTTATATATAAATGAATGATTTTTTATTACCAAGTTATCAAGGCTCACAAATAATTTCATTTTTCAAATTAATTTTTTTAAAACAATATACTATAAGATTTTGATTTAATTTGACAAGTGTGTGTGATATAATTACCAAAGAGTTTATGATAAAATAATGAATCCCCAACTTATTAACTTATAAATTTAACATGTTGGATAGTATTATATTTTAAATAAATAAAATAAATATTTTTAAATATAATCTAAAAATAAAATAGTTAATTTAGAGTAAAAAACATTGAAAATACCATTTTATAAAAAACGTTTTAAACCACTATCACCCAATTGACAAAAAATAAGTCATTTATGTGTAAAACATTTACATATAAAATATATTTAACAATTTTAGAACTTAAAAAACCAATGTAATCTATATTATTGATCTTCATCTCTGAGTGACCATCAATGGTGACCTTGAAACCATTAAGATTAGGACAAACCTTTACCTTAATCTACTTTATTTTCTGATTTATTACATAATGGCACAAATTTTTACAAAAGAGAAGATAAATAATACTAGTGAGATTGGGAGATTACGTACATATAACCTCATCTTGATACAAAGATACAAAAATTGTATTGAAAACTTCCATAACATGATTTAAATATACTATTTCTTATTTAAAACTGAATGGGATAACCTAGGGACATACATAAAACTGGGTTGAGTTATAAATCGCAGTAAGGGAATAAAATTATTAAATTATTTTATGTTAGAAAATTTTAATTGAAATAGAATTTAAAATATATGACAATCATAATCTTTATCAATGAGTAATGATACAACATGATAGAATAAAGGAGTCATGGGAATGTGGTAACAACATTAAACATCACATCTAAAACATATATCAAGGATAACTACTAAGACATAATTATATGGTTTAAAATACCTTTAATAGATTTTTTTACCCATAATCCAATAAATGATGTCTGTTGGGACTA
This sequence comes from Viscum album, assembly GCA_963277665.1. Classification (NCBI taxonomy): domain Eukaryota; kingdom Viridiplantae; phylum Streptophyta; class Magnoliopsida; order Santalales; family Viscaceae; genus Viscum; species Viscum album. The sequence goes on from OY728129.1 coordinate 244,915,085, forward strand.
AAAATTTTCCCAATGCATTGAAGTGCTATATAATTCCATGTGCACTTTTTTGCTTTCCTTTCTTGTTAATGCATAAGTGTGCCACATAGATCATTCAATATATGATCATATTTAAAAACATTTAATCCCAATATTAAGGAGTTTGAAATAAATACATGTAATTACAAAACAAAATATGGTTTGTCATGTCTAGGATAATAACCTTGACTGTCTGTGGGGATGATATTTACAATACAAGGGTTAACCATGGGAAAATTATGTGAAAAATTCTACAGCATAATGGGGGTACACAATGTATCATGTAAGAGATTAACGAGAGTTAAATTGGAATATAATAAAATATAAATAATAAGGTATGTATGTGAGATATTTAATAACATAATACAACCTCAATAATTTACAATTAGAAGGAAAATGACAATAAATGTTCTTGAATAAATGTTTGAAATGGAAAAATCAAAGGATAATTATGGCAACATAATGGGGGTACATAATGAATAATGGGAGGGTTTAATGAGAGTGAAAGGGTTATATAATTACTTTTATGTCATAAGGGAAATAATATATATATGAAAATTAATATCACAAAAATATGAATTCGATTAAAAAAGGTATTCCAAAAAGAAGGTTCTTTAATAAAGAGGAGAGGAAGAGGACCCCTTACCTATAGAGGGTGATTCCAAAATCATGTGGTGAGCTTATTTAGAGTATTGGGGAATATTGAGGGAATATGTAGAGGTAATTTAATACAATAGTCATGATTAAATAATTTTTAGTGAATATTATTGGGATATCTATTGTGTTTATATAGGAAAAGAGAGGGGATTTCTTTATTATTTTCCTAACATTTGATTTGGACTCTATAAAATAATATAAAAAAAATCAAAAAATCTTCCATTGTTTATTCATATATATTATAAAAAAAATTAGTGGTATTAATTATTTTATAATTCTGTGAACAAATAACATTAAAATAATAACCTTCATGATGTGAAAATGAGTCATGTTTAATCTTTTTTTTAAACCTCAAAATATGAAATAGTTTTTGGTGTATTCATAAAGGGTATAAAAAAATATTAATATTACCTTCCAAAACCAATTATTTTAAATGGTAAAAAAATATTTATTCGTGTATACATTTCTTAGATCTTATTATATAACATTTGGTTCATTGTGATGTCATAACACACACTGTATATTTATGCGGTTTTTAATTTTTAACTAAAAATTTGATTGGCTTAGAAAATTATAAAAATTTCACCATTAGATATTAAAAATGTGATGGTACATAGAATAATATTTATATTATCAAAAATAATTCTATAAATACGTTAAATTAAAATTTTAAATTAAAGTCTATATTTATAGAAAAATATTGTTTTTTGACAACAACATTTTTATGACACTTATAAAATTTTCATTTTCACCTCATAAAATTATTTTATAATATATATTTAATAAATTTTATTTAATAATTTTATTTTATTAAAATATATTTTAATTAATTCATTCATTAAAATTATTGTCTCACTTTAAATTTCTTATTTCCTAAAAATACAGTTCGAAATTTTTCATATTAAAATCTTGTTTTTATCAATCTCATTACATAATAATTTATAAAGTAAAAAAATAAGGACAAATATAATTATTAATTTTTATAAAAGAATATATACATATTTATAATATTATGGGGGATATGCATATCCCATTATTACACCATCGAGCACTCTAATGGTAATTTGGGTTACTGTAAGGTTTTCATAGGGTGGTTTGGTGAACATGGTTTGTGTTGTGATCTCAATGAGCTTAAAATTCTCCCATGAATAGTTTTATTCATGATTTATATGATTAATATTATATTTAGATAGGTTATGATAAAATAATTGAGTTTATAACTCCATCAAAATCTCTGATAAATGCGTTTCATAGTGTATGATCCAACTGGTCGGGGCCACCATATCATTCATCAATGTTAATTAGATTTAACATAACCCTCAATATATAATAATAATATGATCACAATTCAATGTCTATATTATAAATGATGGTGATTCTTATCCGTCTTTTAATTTTGAGAGGATATAACCTAATAAGTGATTTTTTTCCATAAACACATTAGATAACAAGAAATTTAATTAAATCAAAAAATGAAATTTCATTTATAAATTTGTAGGTCATTAAATTATTCCTAATTTATAAATTTTTCCTTGAAAGTTTTATATCATATACTAAAATAGATGATGTTAATATTATTTAATTTCTTATTTTGGTTCAGAAGTCACTTCCTCATACCGGTGGTTATGCTAAAACGCTTTTACCAGGTGAGTTTTATTATTTTTTACAACTTTGTCACTATAATCAAGGATCTTAACATTTTTCTAATCATATAAATATTCCTCCTCCAATGGTACCTCCTATAAATCTAGTCAATGTGAGTGGAATAGTATGTACTTTCTAAAGAGGGATACACGAAACACATTATGTTATTTATATTGGTTATGTGGGATTTATAATCGACACAAGACAAATAGGATGTGATTAAGAATCTTAATGTGGAAGATGTATCTATTACTAAGCTTCCCCTTCCTTTATAAACTCACGAAATTCTCTCATGATGATATATAAGGGAAAAATTTATCAACAAACTAAAAATCCATGTCTCATTAAAGACTATCTGTATATATTTTTTATCTAATTTTTGTGGATTTCATATGATGTTAAATGGTTTGATCCTTTTCTATAATATAATTGATAATATTAGGTCCCATTACCCTATAATTTCAAATTTCATCCCAATTTTGTTTTGAGAAAAATGATCACACTGGCTCTTATTATTAAATAAACATATGGTTACACCAAACCAAAAGAAGGTATTTTACATTTTTCTTTTTGCTGAAAAGGTAGAATATCAAGAACGAGGGTATCAGTAGGAGTGAAAGAATCTATGAAAGATGATTTGTTTGAAGGAGAATTAGAATGATAGTTAGCTTCATGAAATTCACAAGTGATTATGTACTTAATTATAGAAATATTGGTCATGAATTTAGACCACCTTATAGTGAGATTCCATGACATGTTGATGTTACGAACACTCACTTCTTGCACAATAGTAGTCAAGTCACATTCTAACAAAACCTGATTCCAATTATGTTGATTACCCATGAAGACAACATTAATGAAGAAAATATTTTAGCTTCAAGAGTATAGTAATGTCCACAAGGCCTATAGATAAATTCAATAAAATCTATATTGTGGTCCCCAGTGACAGCCCCAAATCCCATTGGACCAGGATTCCCTATTGAAGATCCATATGTGTTTCCATTTAGCCAACCAACAAATAGAGGAATGAAAAAACACTAAGCATGAGATATGGGTGGGGGTGGGGGAAGCTACCTAGAATTATCTAGAATCTTAATACAACAAATTCATGAATAAAATTATTACAATACCCTTTTTGAAGATGATTATTATTATGTGTAGCCAATGTAATATCTAAAAAGGCATACTAAAGGATGAATGGTGCATAGTCATGGATAGATTTATTTATCCCATTCCATATAACATCTAGAATCTCTATATAGGTAACACTGAATAGGTTCTTTAATTTCCTAAACAATAAAATATTCAGCACCTCCTGCAAGAGTTTGTAAATTCTGTGTGTTTGGAGGGGATAAATATAAAAAAGACTGAACAAAGCTTTCCATTATGATGAATACATCTAACATTATAAAAATAGATAGTATAAATATTTCCTATGTTGGTATTATAAATAAAACCTAGATAAAATTCTAATACCTTAGTGTTGGAGGCATGCACTAACTGGAAGTGCACAGAATGCAATTCTCTAAAAGAGTGAGAAGCGCGAGAGCTACATCCACTAGTTGTTGAAATCACCAATCCAGCTATGAGTACCTTGATTAGTTAAAATTTAGAGTTTCACTCAATGAATTCCTACTACTTCACTTATGTATATCTTGTTGGTATGGTTAGTATATATGTCTTCCATGATTCAAATAAAATGAGCTGATTTGGTTACACAATTGACAACCACCCATATAGCATTATTTTCTTTATGTGTACAAGGGGATTTTAAGATTAAATACATGGTTTTATTTTCCATTTACAAAAATATTATAAGAATGGGTTCCATCATACCCTCAAAATTATCTCATTCCACTTTGAATTTCAAGTATACCAAACATCAAGACACAAACTCAACAATATCTATCATCTTATTATCCCACTATAAATATTACTCCATATCTATATACTTCTCAATTATTCCTAGATTAATAGAATATGATGAGCTATGAAAATCATACAGAAGTTTCCTCCTTAGATATAGTATTTATTGAAGACATATATGGGCACCAAACTTTATAATTCCATCTTTAGAAAATTTAAACTTTATAATATTTTCAACTTTATTCTATAGAATCTCATCATCTTTATGATCTTCTTGATTATATCAATAATAGATGGTTGCATATTTTTTTGAGTAAGGTTGGATTAATATAATTTAATTATTCATATATCCATCGTAACTAATTCCAAGAATATTGGATCGTTTTCAATCCTTTTCATGGGTAGTGTTCTTGGATCCATTCTACAAAGAGCATCCACCACTTTGTTTTCGTTCCCTAGATGACAATGGAATGAAAATTGTAATCCATTAAATAAACTAACTACCTCCATTTTATTATATTAATTTTGATTTCAATAAATATATACTTGAGGATTTTATAGTCCATATATATATATATATATTACACTTCTCCCCTTAGATATAAATTTACTAAATCATTAACGTGAAGGTCACAACAAAAAATTATTGACCATGAGTTGTGTAATTATTTTCATGGAAATTATTTGTGGGAGGAATAAAATATTGATTATTCATTTCATATGGGTACAAAACCCAAAACATTTGTGGATAAATAACTGTAGATGAAAAATTCTCCCTACCTGTGGAAAATGTGAGAAATTGTGTAGCGATTAAGATCTTCTTCAGGTCTTGAAAACATTCCTCGCATTCATAATTCAAAATAAACATAACTCCCTTAAATGTTAAAAGTGTTAAAGGGCATAAAAATTGATATATATTCCTAAAAAATTTAAGATATTACCCATATAATCCAGGGAAACTGTGGATATCTTTCACAAACATTGGCCTTAACCATCCTTCAATTTCTTCTATTTTTCATGGTCCATGGATATCCCTTAAATAGTGATTACATACCCCAAGAATGTTAATTTCTCCAACTAGAACTCCAATTTATTGTAATTTTCATATATACTTTTTCCATAATGTTATCAACAACTTATTAAAAAGCTCATCGCGTTCCTCCATGATTTAAGAGTAGATAATAATATCCTTAATAAAGACTAATAAAATTATGAGTTAATCCCTAATGACCATATTCATAATATCGATGAATATTTTTAGAGAATTAGTGATTCTAAATGGAATCACTATGACCTCATAGATCCCATTCCTTGTATGGAAATCAGTCTTGGGGATATCCTCCCTCTTCACCAATACTTATTAATATCCCAACCAAAGATCTATATTAGTGAAATACAGGGATCCATATAGCTAATTGAACCAGTCATCAATCTGTGGAAGATGATACTTCCCCTCTATCATGATATTAATGAGATCAGGATAATCAATGCAAAGGCTCATTGACACATCCTTCTTCTTGATGAAGAGGATCGATGTGATCCAGAGTGAAGCACATTGGCGTAAAAACCCTTTATTGGAATTATATTATGGTTTCATACTATGTTCTTTATCTTAATCAATGTAAATTACATATAGATTATTGGATATTGGTAAATCCCTAGGTCTAATAAGAATTGAAAATTCAACATCTCGACTAGGATGAAGACTATGAAATTATTCTAGAAAGACAATAGTTTATTCCCCTACAATGGGAATGTATTTGAAGTTGATATTTTATTTAATCTCATTCACTTTGGATATATATGCTTTCTCAAGACGAAATAATATGAATTATTGAAATATTTTCACTAAATAATATTCATCCCCCTACATTCACTTGTAAATAATCAGTTGGTGATTTTTGATATAGAGAAAATTTCCATATCTTGGAAATTTATTTTTTCACTTTATAAACAAAAGTCAATATATACCCAAAATTACATTAAATTTTTTACAGGTATTTTTACAAGGATCACTAGGAAGATTACCACAAAATACTTTAGTGTGGAGAGAGTTTGTACTTGATAAGTAATAATTTCTCAATTTGTGGTTTTCACTGACAGCTCAACTTTCATATTTTTTTTATCAAATTTTGAATTGTTCTACTAAACATTCAAAAAATTAAAGAATGAGTAGAACGAAAATAAAGTTTCACGTTCATTATTATTGAATGAATAATATTCATACCTTTCACCATGTTATTTTCGGGATCCACCTACATAGTTGTGATGATATAAGCTTTCCCTTGGTCTCTAGGCCTTGGGGGGTTGTTTTAATCAGTTGTAATTGGAAACTCATGGCTTAGTGCATTGACTCACACAGTTTCCATGTTCCTTGTAGTTTAAACATGGGACACTAGGATGAGGTTAGACCAGACTATTCCTTTCAACCATCATATTTTTTTGGATTACCCTGCTAAAAATCTCTAGCTTGGTTCCCTTCCTTCCGACACCTAAATTATTTCTTCATCCCCTATTGGGATTTTCTGAGGTAATTTTTCACACACCATAGATAAGTGGTATGTTAAATTTTATTTACACCAATATATTTATCCATTTCAAAACAAGAAATAAACTTCACTTTTCTACTATTATCATATTTATACACTTCATATTCACTGATCTTTACATTAACTTGGAGGGTGCATCAGAAAAGTTCTTAATAACTATCAAATCCTTAAATAGAAAATTCTTTTTGTAGAATCAACTTTCTTCCACCCAAGAAGTGGTCAAATCCATATTAGGGGTAATGACAATGCTAGAGGCATGTCAATAATTTATTGTGAAGGTTTCCTTATAAAACATAATAGATTCATTATCAATTTATATGAGGATATAGAAGACCATGTCCATTTTCATTCAGAGAGTATGTGGAAAACATTTATCATAAAACATTTTCCAAAAATCCCTTCCACTCCATCATTCAGACATTATCTTCATGAATTTTATTCCTAAAGAACATCCACCAATGATCAAATTCCACTTCCATGTGATTAAAATCTAGTACATGATTCTCTTGTTGGGATCAAGAAATGATGGATATGATATTTTCAATGGAGCTGTTCCATTGTTCCACAATCAGGGATTGTAAGATCCAATAAAATTTAGAGGCCTTCATCACATAATGGTATCAATAGAAACTTTTTCAATATAAAGGAATTTGGGTGTTTCTCATGATTAAGGTTTTAGATAGAAATTTGGGTCAATTGAGAAATTATAGTCATGAATGTCACGATTCCTTCTCCCATAATGTTTTGAATCACTTTTGGTCCATCAATTCATTTCCCCACAGATTGGTTGTTGACTCAACTCCTCTTATTTCAATCCATTGAATAGAATAAAGGGAAAAATATGGATTATATTTTTTGGAAAATTATTAAACACATAAATGGAAAACTATTAACATTAAAGGGATAACTCATTAATAATGGACATTAATTAACCCCTAAATTTATAGGATTCGATCTAAGATATCCATGATCTATTTTCAACTAAAAATCCTATTTGAATTTTTTACACTTAGTAACTATTCTTAAGGAGCCTGTATATTTTATAAATCATATCTGAAGAGTGTAAAATGAGGTGTGAATCAAGGCCTATTTTTTAAAACAAGGTGAAAAATCGATTCCAACTCAATATGCCCTTTTTTGGTTTGTTACCGTTAGGTTCCTTTATGCTAGATGCACATCCACTTATAGTACCCAAACATAGATGTATTTTCCTGGGGAAAATTGTTTATATACTTTAACAAATATTATGGATGTTTTATTATGTTTATTATTATCCCTAAGGTATTCACTAGAGTTTCTTAATACTATTACCAAAAATTAAAAAATTTTCCTCTCATACATATGAAAACCTATTTCTTTAATAATCTTTATTTCATTATTTATTACATAAAATCACACTATGTAAAACCCATAATATTGATAATCCTAGTGTGTTTAGGATATTAAGTACATAAAATATAAATATGATACATGGACAAAATAAAATTATTGAATACTTTTTTGAAATACTTCTAATAATCCATTTCTCTTTTAAACCTATAGTGGACAACCCAAGGACATATATAAGAATGGAGTGAGACATAAAAGCCGGTATGGTAATAAAAAAGCACAGAATGATGAATTTATTTCATTTTATTCAATAGAAACATTAATGGAACATAAAATGGGTGAAAATAAAAATCTAGAACAATGAGGCGTGATATAAGATGAAAGATTAAAGGCAACTTGGGAATGTGACAACAACATTAAACAAGGCATTATAAACATATGTCAACATTAGATTCCAAGACATCGTAACGTTATTGAAAAAGAACCATAATGGATTATTTTTACTCATTAATCCCATACATTATATAACATGAGAATAAAATATTACCCAATTCATTGAAGTTCTATATAATTTTGGGATCACCCATTGATTTCATATCAATTACATGCATAAGTGTTCCACATATATCATTCAACATAGAAACATATCTCATCAAATTTAATCCCATGATTAAAGAGTTATGAATAAATAAATTTAATTCCATAATAAATTAATGATAGACATGTATAAGTGAATAAACTTTAACAGAAATAGCGATGGTATTCACAATATAAATGCTTGGCATGTGAAAATCATTGCTGGATTTTGAGAGCATAACATGGGTACAGGTTGAATCATGGGAGGGTTTAATGAGTATGAAATGAGTATCTCCTAGCTTGTACATAATAAGTATAGTAATATATATATAATAATAACTTAATCCCACATGAACAATTAGGAATGAAACTGCAAAAGATAAAAAGGGTTCCTAAATTATTTTTTGACATGAAAAACCCTCGGATAATTTTGATAGTATAACTAGGTTACATAATGAATAATGGGAGGGTTTAATGACCGTGAAACGAGTGTATAATAAATTTTTAATTTTAAGGTGCATAATATGGATATGTAAAATCATATCCCATCAACAGTAATTGGAGGAAGGAAGACATTACATAAATAAGGTTCTTGACTAAAGGGGATATGGATTGGATCTCTTACCTTGAGAGGATATTTCCAAAATCTTAGGTGGAGTATCCTGAGATATTGGGGGAAAATTGGGAGGAATAAATAGAGGATATGACTTAGTATTGTAATGAAAAAATTATTTTTACTGAACATTAAATATAACATTGATGGTTTTATATAGAAAAATAAAGGGGAGTTCTTTATTATTTTTAAAAATTTGTTTTTGGATTCTATACAATAACGTAATCAAAACCACAAACCATGCCATGTTTTTTGACCATGGATTCTTAAAAATAGTATTTTTATTAATTCTTTTATTGGTCCTTGAACTGCTCTCATTCAAATAGTACACTTGGTGTTGTGTAAGTGAGCAATGCTTATAAATAATTGATTTTAAACCTTAAAATAAAATATATATTTGTGGGGATTCATAAAGGGTTTATAAGATTAATAAAATAAACTAAAAAATAAATTATTGTGAAGGATAAAAATATATCTTTTCAGGGATATATTTTAGGTCACCTATTATATCACATTTGGGTCATTACGATGTCATAATACACACTATGTATTTATAGCATATTTAATTTTTACCGGAAAATTCGACTCCCTCAGAAAATTTTGAAAAATTCATGATTGTATAATTCTTTATGTGATGATTCCAAAAATAACATTAATATTTCAAAATAATTTTATATATATGGGAAATAAGTGTTTTAATTAAAACCCCCATTTATTAAAAAAACTATTTTTTACAATAATATTTTTCCGACCCTTATGAAAATTACATTTTCACTTCCTAAAACGTTTTTATCTTTTATATTTAATATATAATATTTAATAATAATATATTGTTTTAAATATAATATTTTTGAATAATTCATAAATAGTCATTTGTTAATTTAAATTTCATATTACATAAAAATACAATTCGAGTTTTGCTGTATAAAAGTATAATGTCTATGAAACTCATTACATAATATTTTATAAAGTAATAAAATTATGGAATAAATATAATCATAATGTTATTTAAAATAAAATATACTTTTTCTTATTTTTATGCTTGAGATACATTGTTATTTATTACACCAGCGAACTCTCTAAGGTAATGGTGTGTGACCATGATATTTTCTTGGGGTGATATGAAGAACATTGTTTTGGTCGTGATCCGAATCTTCTTGAACTTATTGAATAAATTATTTCTATAATAAATTATTTATTGAATATTAACTTCTTATTGGATAGGGTAATATTATATGGATACTATGTCAAAATATCTAAAAAATTTGTTTCATAGGGAATGATCCTACCGGTCGAGTCTAGTGCTTCTTTCATTAGTGAAAATTGGACTTATCAAAACCCTTAGTATATACTAATCATATGATCACTATTAAATGACTACAATATCAATGGTCGTGATTATTAATAGAATTTTTAATCTTGCAGGACTTAAAAAAAATAAGTACATGTGTTTTCTAAAACCACATTACTTCATAAGACATTAAATTCAGTTGCAATTGAAATTTCATTTATAAAAGTTCGAGAAATTAAATAAAATTTCAAGATAGTTACACTCATAGAAATCACCACACATGTGTGTCACGAACCTGATATCCATGTACCATGTAACACCATAGAATTTTATCAGGATAAAATTATCCTATAAAATAATCAATTCACTGTAGAATTTGGAACCCAAATAAATTTGGGTTCACTAATTTTATCTAAAACAGATTTTAGAACCTATATTTTTTTTTGTAAAATACTTTCAAAATGAATTATCAGAAGATAGATTTTCCCTTTTGGGTCCACCAAATGAATGATTACAAGATAATTAAAAAATATATTTTTAGATAATGTTATTACAATAGTTTCAATTTTAGTGGATCTATATTGTTTTAAAAACCAAGGATAAAATAAATTTTGACATGCTTTTGGGAACCAATAATATTGCTTAAAATCATCACAGCTTTAGTAAACACAGAAATAGAATATTATGCTCCATAATAGTGTATTATAATTTGTTTTTCATTTGGATCATATTTTAAATTTATGTTCAATATATTATTTTAATTGGAGAGTTGATCCATATAATTAATTAGTGGGTTGTATATTTTTTAATGATCTTTGAATTTTATTGTATGTTCCAAAAATCCACCATCAAGTTAATTTCTTTAATATTTAATATATAGACCGAAACATTTTACCCTTTTAGACATATAATTACATGTTTTTTTAAAATAATTATCTAACGAGTAAAACCCAAAGATCATGAGGTATAATTTCTTCAATATAATAGGTTTATAATACGTAAAAGAAACTAAAAATTTAAATCCTTATTTTATTCTATATTATGAGCTCTAATATCCATTTAAGATCTTAAAATTTTCATATGATAACTGATGAAATATATAAAGGAATGGAGTGAGATAAAAATCATTGTAAGAGAATATACATGATAAGGAAACATAATGTGTGAGTCAAAGGTATAACTAGATATCATAAAAGAGAAAGATCATGATTTATCACATGTAATATTAATATCAATAAAATAGAATAATAAAATCATATAAACATAATAAATGCGGTGGAAACTTATTTCATGACATAAACACGATTCAAGGATAACTACCTACAAAATATCACAAGGTGGACAAAGTACCATAATGAATTATGTGTACTCCCAAATCCCACACATAATATATCATGAGACAAAATCTTTACACAGTGAATTAGAGCGCTATCTTGGTACACCCATCATAACACATTCAAAGTTTATATATGTAATATATATATATATATATGCTAAAAAAGTAAATAAATCCAATGGAATAAGCATAATAATTACCCATTGAAATAAAATTTGTTTCATAATCTTGACTCATATCATAATAAAAGTACATTTAATAAGAATCATTTGAGAAAAGAACATATGGGATATATTACTTAATAAAAGGAAGGTAGAATAAGATAGGTATATATCTAAGAGGAATGTATATAGAATTTTTCATAATTACATAACTTTAAATTTATAGAGTAAGTGTAACACCTGAGATTTTTATGAGTAATATTTTGTTTTTATGTTATATATATATATCATCAAAGGAATCTTTCACTACACACTAGCTTGGCTTACTTTACACGCAATCGCGACCTTCCTCGATAGCTTGCGTTGTACGCAATACCGAGTTTCAATAAACGACGATATGCTATTAAAATATTATTTAAAATAGCCATTATGAATAGTAATAACCACTTTTTGAAATTTTATCTTTCAAAATGGACATCATTTTTGGATTCAGAATACCAAAATTAGCCTAGGGTGAAATTTTGGTATTTTTCTGAAAACTTTCAATTTTGGATGAATAGTGAAACCACTAAGTGGTAGGTTAAAAAACTGAATTTTGCATAAAACTTAATTTTACCGCTTCTGTGAATGGAATTTCTAAAATCCAGCAGACACGGTTGATATCAGTAAGTAAAATGTGGTTCAATGAGATAAAAATAATTTTTGGTGAATAATATCTTTTTACTTTTTTTACCGCGGTTAATAGTAAATAGGGGAACTAAGGGTAAATATGATATTACTATTACCCTAACACATGTCCTAATTCTATTTGATAACTGTAATTCGACCAAAAACAACCTTATGAATATAATATGACCATTTAGGTCCACTTGGATTAGATTATGACATTTAATATTATTTTATATAATGAATAGTTAAAATAGTTAAAATCAAAGTTTAATAACTAAAAAATTTTTAATATGGGGTTATACATAAGATAAATTCGACTATAAATATTCGTTAGAAACCTAAAAAGATTTCCTACATAATGATACTTTATTTATAATTTTTAGACTTTAAATAAATTAATTTATTTATGACACAACGATGATGCAGTAATTATCCTTTTAAGGAAATGTGAACATAATTGATGTTATAAATGCTCAAATAAATGTAATTTAAGACTTTTTATGAATTACACTAATTTTATAGGTTACTATGATATATTATTGTTGATTTAATCAACTTGGTTTGAACATATAATTCTGTTATGACTTTCAAAAAAATCATATATCAAATAGTGTCAAAATTGACACAAAATAGTTTTTAAATCAAATATTATATTATTAATTGTTAATTTATTCCTAAAAATCTAAGGTTCGGCCCAATGACTTAGATAAGGATATATTTATTAATAATAAACAACTTGGGGTTCTTTTGTCATGTTATAGTAAGTGTATTAACCATATAGTATAAGAAAACAAAAAGTCACGGTAAAAGTTAAATTATTTAACTTAGAGTTAAATCTAATTGATAAGGTTAAAATAATAAGCTAAAATTGTCTAAATCTTATTGGATGATAGTATTTCTACCCATCCCCACTTTACCTTCGAAATAAGACCCTTTGTAACCATTATAAACCTATTTTGACTTTAATATAAAATAATATTTTGAGGTATTCCTAAGGTGCCCCTCTCCTCCCTTATAAAAGGGCACCTCCTCCCCCTCCTCCTCACACCAATTTGAGCACTCAAGCTCGGCCAACCCCTGCCAAAATCCCTTCTCCACTTCCCTAGAATAATCCTAGAGGTCCTGGTCTTCTACAAAGACCAATCTTAGTTCCCTAAGTGGAGGATTCAAATAGGTGTTTCAAAGAAGAGATAATATCCATTACCGAACTTTTCAATTTCTTTCTTCTTCAACTTATTCTTCTTTAGTTGTTTCATGATAAAGTAATAACATAAGTATTACTTACATACTGATATGTTATTATAAATATTAAACAACCCTAATTCACCTTCTATCCATCCTACGGAAAAATGAAATCACCGCGCGTGCGTACGTAGGGAATACCGTCTCCACGCCGTGGTGTACTCTATTTTCCACCATCACCTTACAAGGATGGGTATAATGGTGTAATGAGTAACTATATATGATTATTATAAAGTGATATTGACACTGAAATAGTATAAATACACTTAAATAAAATTCCACAATCATGGGAACAATATCCTCGCTCGTGCGTACGTACGGAATACCGTCTCCACGATGTGATGCGACTCGTTCTACATGATCATCATTACATAGTAATTATATAAATGAATTGAATGAATAAATATGATATATGTTACACTAATACCATTCTGGATATAAGGTATCTATAACCTTAAAATAAGAATAATAATTGTTTCGGCAAACCACGCATAAGATCAAAAGGCAATAAAGACCCGAGTAACAAGTAACAATGAAATATTACTAATAAGAAGATAAGAATATGACCATATATGATATCATATCAATATTTATGATTCTAGAATAAGTCAATAACATTATTTAAACCATTATACAGGATCTTCAGACATGTACAAAGCAAATCGGACCTAAGGTAAGGGAAATATCACAATCTCACTTTTATCCGAGATTGTTTTTACTTTGGTAATTACTGGGGTGTATTTTATCATCCACATCCATGTTCCCTCAATATGTAATATTATTTCCATCCTTCTACAATAGTTTATATCCAATTTTACCCTTCGGTGAGTTTTTAGTAAAACATATGAAAGGAATCTTTTGTCGTTTTTCGTACGAGGTGCTTTTTGACTTTTCCGAAAAAAGTACAAAGAATGTTTTTTAACTTATACGGAAAGAATGGATTTTTAAAACATTATTTCCAAGAATCTTACTTTTTAAGTTTTATAGTTTATTTTTAATCAACTTCTTTTAGTTTATAATTGTATGACATGTGAAGAAAAGAAAAGTGTTTTTGAAGTAGAAAGGATATTTTCCTCAAGAATGGAGTTCAAATGTTTTATCAAAATTATTTTCCATCTAAGATAATATAGGATTCTGTTTTTATCCCTATTATTACATTGATTTGATTATGTTTTGAGGAAATTATTTTTATGAAGTCATTTACCTTATATGATTTGTTTTATGATGTCATTATGTTTCAAGAATCCCATTTTTGTTACATGTGTTATGCGATGATGTATGATTTATGATTATGTGGCACACATAAGAAATGATTCATTATAAGATGGGTGGGACCTATATCTCCCTCCAATGTATTGGGTAAAGATTTATATCTCATGAGATAGACATGGCTGGAACGGAAGGTTATTTCGGTTTAGTGATACAGGACTGAAACGAGGAGTGAACTCGGTTCAGAAATAGACTTTGTCCGCTAAGATAGTCTTGGAAATGAGTCATGAATAATAAGAAATGATTTTCCATGATTATGTGTGCATGCCACAAAGTTTCAAGTTTTATGTTATGATTATGGGGATCTCATTTTCACTTCTTTGATTTATTCCATGTTAAGATATTATGATCTCTTTTGCAGGTTATGATTTTCAAAAAGATATGATATGATTTTTAGTTCCTTTATTTGCCCTTGCTGAGCATTTGAGCTCACCCTTTTTGTATGTTTTCTTTTCCCCATGTCAGGAAGATGGATATTAAGTAGAATATGCTAAAAGGGACCCTAGATATGATGAAATAAATGGGAGACACTGTATAATATTTATGAACTAGTTGTTTATGCTTCCCAGTTTCTAAAAACACTATACCTATATGGTCCTTTGTGGTTTTATCATATGTTGAAATAAGTATGATTCAATTTTGAAGTATTAACAATGTATGTAAAGTATGGGTCGTTATAGTTGGTATCAAAGGAAAGGTATAGTCAACCTTTGGAAACTAGGATGTGAAAGCCTTAGTAAGAACCCTAAGGATAAATCTAAACATAGAACATAATCTTAGTGTTTTAGAAATGGCCATGAATAACCTAGGATAAGACCTTAAGCGTGAAAATTTTATTCTTGAATTATGTGGTTTTCCTATTATAATTAGTGTTTCTCACACTATTCTTCTTGGTTTTAGTCAATGGCTGGAACCCGAAGGAACCATGTTAATGCAGAATGCGATGGGAAATGCAATGATTGTCCCCCTGAGCAACCAAACGATATGGGAGCTAGAATGAAAAATCTTGTAGCCATGCTCACATAACTTTCTCAAGCTATGAATCATGAAGGACTTCCAAACGAGCAAAGGAAGGGGCAACATTCTGTGGAATCCTTCATGAGGCAGCGTCCCCCTTCTTTCAGCGGGTCTACTGATCCATTAGTTGCTGAACAATGGATTAGTACTACTGAAAAGATATTTTCAGTTCTTCAATGTTCTGAACATGATAAATTCATCCTAGAAGTGTATCGTTTGGAAGGAGATGCTGATCAATGGTGGAATATTATTAATAATACGAGGCAAAGGGATGAAATTGAGTCCATGGAATGGGACGAGTTCAAGAACTCATTTTTCAATAAGTACTTCCCTCGTATTCTCCGAACAAAGATGGAGAAAGAGTTTCTTGAACTGAAGCAAAGGGATGATGAATCTGTTGGTACCTATGAAGCAAATTTTACAAGACATGCAAGGTATGCTTCTGGTATTATTATCCAACCTGAGAGTAAGATCGATTGATTCTTTAGTGGATTAAAACTAAGTCATCGAAGGGCGTTAGCCATAAGGGACTTCAATAGCTACGAGGAAATCGTTCGATGTGCTCTCAAAGTCTAGATGGAGATTGGAGTAACCCATCAGTCATATGGGTTTGATAAGAAGCGGAAAATGGAATTCAAAGGAAAATCTAAAGAGCACACTGAAAAGAAGATGAGCTTTCCCTTATGCTCAAAGTGTGGAAAGAAACATGGAGGGAGTTGTCTTAAAGGGACAAGTAAATGTTTCAAATGTGGAAAGGAAGGTCATCGGGCATTTGAATGCCGCGATAATGGGAAGAAGGTGTCTAATGATGCAAACAAAGGAAGGGATACACAAAATGAACCTACTACACTTCAATGTTTCAAGTGCAAGGAGATGGGGCATTATGCCAATCAATGCCCAAATCCAAGGGTTGATGATGAGGGTCGACGTCAAAAAACTCTTAAGGCTAAAGACAAAGGAAAGTCACATGCAATTTCTATCAGCGATGTGGAGTACGATAACGAAGTGGTGAAAGGTACACTTACCATCCACTCTAAAGTAGCAAATGTTTTATTTGATTCTGGATCCACCCACTCTTTTATTTCTGAAGAATTTTCTAAGGGTATCACCGTATTACCTCAACAATTAGATGTTGAGTTAGCTATGACAACACCTAATGGCACATCAATCGCATCAAAAGTTTATAATTCTTCTCCAATTGACGTTTATGGGAAAGTGCTTCCTGCAAATCTTGTGATCCTTCCTTTAGTGGAATTCGATGTAATTCTTGGCATGGATTGGCTTTCTTTATACGGAGCTCGTATCAATTGCCAAAGAAGGGAAGTCACATTTCATATTCCAGATCAATCTATGATCGTCTATCAAGGCAAGGATGAACCTAACCTTCTAGTGGAAATTTCTTCCATTTTATGGGTATTGATTCCACTAAATGAAGGTTATTTATCTCAAATGGTTGGTGAGAAACTCGCGATTAAGAATATGCCCATCGTACGGGAGTTTGATGATGTCTTTCCGTAGGAATTACCGGTTCTTCCACCAAATCGTGAAGTTGAGTTTTCAATAGAACTCGTACCGGGTGCTTTTCCTATTTCAAAGACACCTTATAGAATGGCCCCAATTGAGTTGCAGGAATTCAAGAAGCAACTCCAAGAGAATCTTGATAAGGGATTCATACGCCCTAGTGTGTCACCTTGGGGAGCACCTGTTCTATTTGTTAAGAAGAAAGATGGATCAATGAGTCTCTGCATTGATTATCGAGAACTTAACAAAATCACTATCAAGAACAAATATCCTCTCCCACACATTGATGACTTATTTGAACAACTACGCGGAGCTCAATACTTTTCCAAGATTGATCTTCGTTCAGGGTATCATTAATTAAGGGTCAAAAGGGAGGATATACCAAAGACGGCTTTCCGTATAAGGTATAGACACTATGAATTTATAGTGATGCCATTTGGTCTTACTAATGCCCCTGCTATCTTCATGGATCTGATGAATAGAGTCTTTAGAGACTATCTTGATCAATTTGTGGTTGTCTTTATAGACGATATTCTTGTCTATTCAAAGAGCAAGGAAGAACATGAAGATCCCTTGAGAATTATATTGAAGACCCTGAGAAAGGAGAATCTTTATGCCAAATTTACCAAGTGTGAATTTTGGCTTCAAAAAGTTGCATTTTTGGGTCACATAATCTCAAAAGAGGGGATATCTGTGGATCCAGCAAAAACAGAGGTTATCGAAAGATGGTCGAGACCAACAATAGTAACTGAGATCTGAAGTTTTCTTGGTTTGGCTGGATATTATCGACGTTTTGTGAATGATTTTTCATGATTATCTAATCCACTCACCAAGTTGACTCGGAAAGGAGTTCAGTTTGTCTGGACGGAGGAATGTGAAGAGAATTTCAAGGAGTTGAAAAGAAGGTTATCCAGTGCACCTGTGCTCACATTGCCTTGTAGTGGAGAAAGGTTTGTGATCTACAGTGATGCATCCAAGAAGGGATTGGGGTATTTTCTTATGCAAAATGATGTGGTGATAGCTTATGCCTCATGACAGTTGAAAATCCATGAGCAAAAGTACCCAACACATAATTTGGAGTTAGCTGCGGTAATCTTTGCATTAAAGATTTGGAGGCATTACCTTTATGGTGAAAGGTGTGATATTTATACTGATCATAAAAGTTTAAAGTATTTTTTCACACAAAAGGAGATTAATATGCGTCAAAGAAGATGGTTGGAGCTGATTAAGGATTATGACCGCTCAATCCATTACCACCCTGGGAAAGAAAACAAGGTGGCAGATGCATTAAGTCGACAAGACCATGCTAGTTTATCCATGATGATGATCACAAAAGATCCAATATTTATGGATTTACAAAGGATGGATCTTGAAATTATAATGGAAGGGGAAAAATCTTATCTTTCTCAAATGAATGTTCAACCATCTATACATGTGAAGATTAAAGAGTCATAGAAAGAAGATGTCGAGTTACAAAAGAAGGTGAGAAATGTTCCTGAATTCAACCTTGATTATGATGGGATAATAAAGTTCAGGAATCAGGTTTGTGTTCCTCCCATCCCCGAATTAAAGAAGGAGCTACTGGATGAGGCTCATAGTTCTTCATTCTCTATTCATCCTGGAAGCACGAAGATGTATATGGACCTGAAAGAGTACTTCTGGTGGGATGGCATGAAAAGAGATGTTGCTGAATATGTCTCTCGATTCTTGGTTTGTCAACAAGTTAAAGCTGAGAGACAGAAGTCTAAGGGGATGTTACAACCATTACCCATACCCGAATGGAAATGGGAAAACATCACTATGGACTTTATCACAGGACTTCCTAAAACATCCAAAGGAAATAATGCTATCTGGTTCATAGTTGATCGTCTTACAAAGTCTGCACACTTCATTTCTATTAGAGAGGATTTCTCTCTGGATCAGCTTGTGAGGATATATGTAAAGGAAGTGGTAAGATTGCATGGAGTACCACTTTCTATTATATCTGATCGGGATCCGAGATTTACCTTGAAGTTCTGGCGAAGCCTTCAGCATACTCTGGATACAGAGTTGAGTTTCAGCACTGCATATCATCCTCAGACAGACGGTCAGTCTGAGAGAACAATTCAATCCCTAGAAGATATGTTGAGAGCTTGCTCTATGGATTTCAAAGGAGGTTGGGATCAACACCTACCTTTGGTGGAATTTTCTTATAATAATAGCTTTCACTCCAGTATTCAGATTGCTCCTTATGAAGCTCTCTATGGAAAGAAATGCAGGACTCCAACTTACTGGGATGAAGTTGGGGAAAGATATCTATTAGGACCTGATCTCATTGATGAAATGGCAGAAAAGGTCAGATCTATTCAACAACACATAAGGGCAGCTCAGAGTCGACAGAAAAGTTATGCCGACAACTGAAGAAAAGACCTAGAGTTTGAAGTGGGTGATAAAGTGTTTTTACGAATATCTCCCTGGAAGAGGGTTATGAGATTTGGAAAGAAGGGGAAGTTGAGCCCTAGATATATCAGTCCTTTCAAAATACTGGATCGTGTTGAAAAGGTAGCTTACCGATTGGCACTTCCACCGAATCTCTCTCAAGTTCACGATGTGTTCCATGTATCTCTCCTCAGAAATTACATACCTGATCCTTGACATGTACTCAGCTCAGAAGTTGTACCGCTGGAGTAAGATCTTTCTTATGAAGAACAATCGATAGAGATTCTGGATCGTAGCGAAAAAGTCCTACGAAACAAGACCAATTGATTGGTGAAAGTTTTATGGAGGAACCACAAACTTGAAGAAGCTACATGGGAGCTTGAGGATATAATGGGGGAGAAGTATCCTCATCTATTTGTTACAAAGTGACGAATTTCGAGGGAGAAATTCTTTTTAAGGGGGGTAGAATGTAACACCCGAGATTTTTATGAGTAATATTTTGTTTTTATGTTATATATATATCATCAAAGGAATCTTTCACTACACACTATCTTGGCTTACTTTACACGCAATCGCGACCTTCCTCGATAGCTTGCGTTGTACGCAATACCGAGTTTCACTAAACGACGATATGCTATTAAAATATTATTTAAAATAGCCGTTATGAATATTAATAACCACTATTTGAAATTTTTTCTTTCAAAATGGACATCATTTTTGGATTCGGAATACCGAAATTAGCCTAGGGTGAAATTTTGTTATTTTTCTGAAAACTTTCATTTTTTGATGAAAAGTGAAACCACTAAGTGGTAGGTTAAAAAACTGAATTTTGCATAAAATTTAATTTTAACGCTTATGTGAATGGAATTTCGAAAATCCGACAGACATGGTTGATATCAGTAAGTAAAATGTGGTTCAATGAGATAAAAATAATTTTTTGGTGAATAGTAACTTTTTACTTTTTTTACCGCGGTTAATAGTAAATAGGGTAACTAAGGGTAAATATGATATTACTATTACCCTAACACATGTCCTAATTCTATTGGATAAGTGTAATTTGACCAAAAACAACCTTATTAATATAATATTACCATTTAGGTCCACTTGGATTAGATTATGACATTTAATATTATTTTATTTAATGAATAGTTAAAATAGTTAAAATCAATGTTTAATACCTAAAACATTTTTAATATGGGGTTATACAAAAGATAAATTAGACTATAAATATTCTTTAGAAAGATAAAAAGATTTCCTACATAGTGATATTTTATTTATAATTTTTAGACTTTAAATAAATTAATTTATTTATGACACAACGATGATGCAATAATTACCCTTTTAAGGAAATGTTAACATAATTGATGTTATAAATGCTCAAATAATTGTAATTTGAGACTTTTTATGAATTACACTAATTTTATAGGTTATTATGATATATTAGTGTTGCTTTAATCAACTTGGTTCAAACATATAATTCTGTTATGACTTTCACAAAAATCATATATCAAATAGTGTCAAAATTGACACAAAATAGTTTTTAAATCAAATATTATATTATTAATTGTTATTTTATTCCTAAAAATCTAAGGTTCGGCCAAATGACTTAGATAAGGATATATATATTAATAATAAACAACTTGGGGTTTGTTTGGCATGTTATAGTAAGTGTATTAACCATATAGTATAAGAAAACAAAAAGTCACGGTAAAAGTTAAATTATTTAACTTAGAGTTAAATCTAATTGATAAGGTTAAAATAATAAGCTAAACTTGTCTAAATCTTATTGGTTGATAGGATTTCGACCCGTACCCACTTTAACTTCGAAATAAGACCCTTTGGAACCATTATAAACCTATTTTGACTTTAATATAAAATAATATTTTGAGGTATTCCTAAGGTGCCCCTCTCCTCCCTTATAAAATGGTACCTCCTCCCCCTCCTCCTCACACCAATTTGAGCACTCAAGTTCGGTCAACCCCTGCCAAAATCCCTTCTCCACTTCCCTAGAATAATCCTAGAGGTCCTGGTCTTCTTCAAAGACAAATCTTAGTTCCCTAAGCGGAGGATTCAAAGAGGTGTTTCAAAGAAGAGGTAATATCCATTACCGATCTTTTCAATTTCTTTCTTCTTAAACATCTTCTTCTTTAGTTGTTTCATGATAAAGTAATAACATCAGTATTACTTACATACTTATATGTTATTATAAATATTAAACAACCCTAATTCACCTTCTATCCATGCTACGAAAAAATGAAATCACCGCGCGTGCGTATGTACGGAATACCGTCTCCACGCCGTGTTGTACTCTATTTTCCACCATCACATTACAAGGATGGGTATAATGGTGTAATGAGTAACTATATATGATTATTATAAAGTGATATTGATACTGAAATAGTATAAATACACGTAAATACAATTCCACGATCATGGGAACAATATCATCGCTCGTGCGTACGTACGGAATACCGTCTCCACGATGTGATGCGACTCGTTCTACATGATCATCATTACATAGTAATTATATAAATGAAATGAATGAATAAATAAGATATATGTTACACTAATACCATTCTGGATATAAGGTATCTATAACCATAAAAGAAGAATAAGAATTTATTCGGCAAAACACGCATAAGAGCAAAAGGCAATAAAGACCCGAGTAACAAGTAACAATGAAATATTACTAATAAGAAGCTAAGAATATGACCATATATGATATCATATCAATATGTATGATTCTGGAATAAGTCAATAACATTATTTAAACCATTATACAGGAGCTTCGGACAAGTACAAAGCAAATCGGACCTAAGGTAAGGGAAATATCACAATCTCACTTTTATCCGAGATTGTTTTTACTTTGGTAATTACTGGGGTGTATTTTATCATCCACATCCATGTTCCCTCAATATGTAATATTATTTCCATCCTTCTACAATAGTTTATATCCAATTTTACCCTTCAGTGATTTTTTAGTAAAATATATGAAAGGAATCTTTTGTTGTTTTTCGTACGAGGTGCTTTTTGACTTTTCCGACAAAAGTACGAAGAATGTTTTTTTAACTTATACGAAAAGAATGGATTTTTAAAACATTATTTCCAAGAATATTCCTTTATATGTTTTCAAGTTTATTTTTAGTAAACTTCTTTTAGTTTATAATTGTATGACATGTTAAGAAAAGAAAAGTGTTTTTGAAGTAGAAAGGATATTTTCCTCAAGAATGGAGTTCAAATGTTTTATCAAAATTATTTTCCATCTAAGATAATATAGGGTTCTGTTTTTATCACTATTATTACATTGATTTGATTATGTTTTGAGGAAATTATTTTTATGAAGTCATTTACCTTATATGATTTGTTTTATGATGTCATGATGTTTCAAGAATCCCATTTTTGTTACATGTGTTATGCGATGATGTATGATTTATGATTATGTGGCACACATAAGAAAGGATTCATTATAAGATGGGTGGGACCTATATCTCCCTCCAATGCATTGGGTAATGATTTATATCTCATGAGATAGACATGGTCGGAACAGAAGGTTATTTCGGTTCAGTGATACATGACTGAAACGAGGAGTGAACTCGGTTCAGAAATGGACTTTGTCCACTTAGATAGTCTTGGCAATGAGTCATGACTAACAAGAAATGATTTTCCATGATTATGTGTGCATGCCACAAAGTTTCAAGTTTTATGTTATGATTATGGGGATCTCATTTTCACTTCTATGATTTCTTCCATGTTAAGATATTATGATCTCTTTTGTAGGTTATGATTTTCAAAAAGATATGATATGATTTTTATTTCCTTTATTTTCCCTTGCTGAGCATTTGAGCTCACCCATTTTGTATGTTTTCTTTTCCCCAGGTCAGGAAGATGGATATTAAGTAGAATATGCTAAAAGGGACCCTAGATATGATGAAATAAATGGGAGACACTGTAGAAGATTTATGAACCAGTTGTTTATGTTTCCCAGTTTCTAAAGACACTATACCTATACGGTCCTTTGTGGTTTTGTCATATGTTGAAATAAGTATGCTTCAATTTTGAAGTATTAACAATGTATATAAAGTATGGGTCATTATAGTAAGTGAGTTAAAGATATACATGTCATAACTTGAAGAAAATTGTAGTTTAGAGAGATCACTTACCTTCAGTTTAACTCGTTACAAAGATTATTTATCTTCCTCAATAATACAATTATGTTAATTATTACCTTTCTTAAGAACTTTTTTCATTTTTATTAATCCTTTTATGTTATTTGTTATCATTTTTTATTTAATTACTTAATAATTTAGGTTCATGTTAGGTATTTTGATGATATTTAGATCATATTTCCAAAATAACTTTGGTAAGTTGACTATGGAAAAATATATTACTAATTAATCATATCCATAATAATAATCATGAAATATTTAATATTTTGATACTATAATTTATCTTTTAAATCAAACCATGAGATATGGATATGAAAATGAACTATGATACAGTCATGGAGATGGAGTGATATGCACAAACATGAGTAACATTTCCAATTTTCAAAGAGAATCATTGAAATAAGTTAAGTGTGATTTTATTATTGAATAATAGAAATTAAATAATAAATATAATATTATTTCCTTAAATACTCTTATTTATACTATCCATGTGATGCAATAATGAAAACTGAATCACATTGCTTCATAGAGGTGGTAATCTATACATGTGCATGAATGACATTATCATATATTAATGAATGCAAGGGTAAGAAAATATGTGATATATTAT
This sequence comes from Viscum album, assembly GCA_963277665.1. NCBI lineage: Eukaryota > Viridiplantae > Streptophyta > Magnoliopsida > Santalales > Viscaceae > Viscum > Viscum album. Next base: position 244,940,037 of record OY728129.1, read on the forward strand.
TTTTATAGTAGGATTATTATTTAATTCATATAATATATATAAATTCAATTCATCATCATAAACAGTCATGGAAGGTGATCATGGATGATGAATAACAATGGTTCGTGAGGCGATAATCTTCTATACACATGAACGATGGATTCATTTCCAATTTTGTGGAAGAGGATATGAATATATGTTATGTAATTAAAATAATAAAATATTAGTATAAGAGATATAATTTTTTCATTATATCATCATGGTTGAATACGATTTGACGGTGGAGAAAGACGAAATTAAAAAACACTAAATTAAAATCAAGACCTCTTATTTACACAATCATTTTATTATTGAACCAAAATCCATCATATGAGTACATTATAATAATATTTAGGACTCTTAGATGTTTTATGGAAGTTACGAAGGGGTTTTAGTTTTGAATTATCTATAAGGATTTTTCATTAACAATTACATATTCTATTTGTTTTAAATTATAATTCACTTTCTCCGTTTCCCAAAAATATTTTTTGGTTAGTTATTTAGTTAAGTTATAACTATTACATAAAAAAACATATATAAAAATTTTACTATTCTATTCAGTAATTTTTTTTCATATTATAAAACTATTAAAATAAAAATAATTTATTTTCATGAGAAATATCTATGAATATCAACTTGACTTCTATCATTCCCTTACCCGTAATAAAAACTAGGGAATAATATTTTAAAACATATAATGTGAACAAACATAACAGTAAGTGTCATAAAAATAACGTATGAAACAATTATTCCATGAATACTTATAAAAATTTTCCTTTAACAAAATAATCTTTAGGATCATAATAAGAGTTTTATTACCAAGATTCCACCTTATATACCCAAATACTATCATGAATCATATCATAAAAAATCTTAAATGAAAAAATTTAAACACATAATTGTTTCATTTAAATCATGAAAAAATAATAATATCTTTTTTCACAAAGTTATATCTTCCAACCTTATAAAGTAATGTATAATTTACTTTACCTTGTAAAATTAGAATATTTCTATAAAACTTATAGAAATAAAAGATAAATCATCAAGATAACTCTAGGAAAATTTTTCATGTCTTTCTTACATACACATGGGACAACCATCATGGTTATATTTTAATTAAACATCATAGTTACACATGAAATAACCCTCCCAATTGTACGTGAAATAATAGTCACGGTATATTCCCATAATATCTTAGGATAAACATAATCGGTTAACTAATTCCCATATTATGGAAGATACATCATTGAATATTCCCATATTCTATTAAGAGAATCATAATAGGTTAACTCAATCCCTTTTTCAAATTCAATGGAGAGTTATAACGGGGGCACCCGCAGATGGTTTATAATGAAACCATCTACCCTCATAAACAATTACCAATTACCATAATATAAATAAATTACATAGAAATTTAATTTCCTCATAGAAAACAAGTGATATAAATGGTTTATGTCTTTTATGAATATAAATTTCATTAAATACGGTAAAAACATTCTCGATTAAAATAACAATTCCATTTGAAATCATTTATTAAAAAAACTACGCACTTTTAAAAGAAAAAATTTTATTTAAAAAATTAAAATTTAATATTAAAATTTATTCTTAAATTATAAAATTAGTCAAGATGTAGGGAAAATAAGTTAATGAAATTTATGTTAAAAAAATAATTCATTCTGAACTTTTTCCAGAAAAGTAATGATGTACTTTGATAGAAAAATAACAGAAATATTCCATTCAAACCATTTTATAAGAAGTGAAATATAGGTAAAAATGAATTTAAATGATCATATGGGAATATTATAAAACATATTTAAACATTTTTATAAAACATTGATATTTATGAAGAAGTGAGTTTTATGGGAAAAATAAAATATAATTTTTAAAAGAAAGTCTATTACCTGAAGTCTGACTGCTCGCGTACATTCATTGTATTCGTGAATAATAAAAATATGTCATTTATTTAATTTATTAATACTTTTTTCATGTTTATTATTACATTTATTTTCTCTATCACCATGATATATTATATTATTTAATCAATTAAAATCACATTGGTCATTTTGACGATATTCGTTTTTTAAGTCCAAAAAAGACTTTTGATAAGTTGACCATGGTCAGAGAGGTCATTATTCAATCATTTATAAAATAACAATCATTAAATAATTATAATTTTTATCCATAAATTATAATTATAATTCTATCCGTTAAATATGTATTTAAAAAATTTACAATGTTTCACTCATGGAGATGGTGGACCATACATACATGTGAGTAATGTTTCGAATTTTCAATGACCATTATGGAAAGAAGGTAAATATAATTATCTATTTAAATAATTATAATAATATAATAAATATAATATTACTCATTTAAATTTACTTATATATATCATCCATGTGATGTGGTGATGAAAAATGAATCATATCGCTATGTAGAGATGGTAATCCACACGTACGCACGAATGACGTTGTCATTTTATAGAATATAAGGGTAAAAAGTTAAATGATATATTATCATTTAATATTGATAAATATATTTTTAATTAAATATAAAAAAATTAATTCCATCATTATAATCCATTCATGAGAGACATTATTGAAGAAAAATTACATCGGGTTATGAGGCGGTGGTTCACTGTTCACGTGAATATTGAATTCCTCTCCCATTTGATGGAGGATAGAGATGGATATTGTTTATAAAATTATCAAAATAAAATATAATAATATACATGATACATGTGTAATTATTGTATCCTAGTTTTATAATATTTTTAATGAGGTTCAAGTATAATTAAGAAATAAATTCTGAAATAAAACAGATACCTTTTCTCCAGACCATCTATTTTTCTTAACACCATAAGACCCCTAAGGTTTGTGTTATGCCCAAAATTTCATATATAATGAAGTTACAATAATATGAATATGTTATTCATGTATTTTCAAAATCAAATGGATTTTATATGTTTGAATAAATGAGAACATGTGGTGCCCTTTTATAAGATATGGGAGGTGCACTCTAGAAATTTCAACAATAGAAAATTAATATAAATTAATTTTTTTTCAAATAGATTAGAAATAATTTATTTATAATATAGGATACATTTTTAGCATAATAAACTCATAAAATAATAGTTTTACATGTTTTGATTATATTTTTACCATTATCATTTTGTTTTCACCCCTTACTAATCCTTTTCACACCTACCCTAACAACAAGGATTTTTTCACTTTTAGGGTCAATATTATTACTATAAATGAACACAAAAAGCCCATAAATAGACCATGGTTGATATAATAAACCATATCATAAAAATGTTTCTATATAAAATACTTATAGTTATTTTATATAATTTAATAAAATATTATTTATTATAATATATCATAAATATCAATTTTTAGAACTATTAATTAGTAAGATTTTAGTAGCATCAACAAAATAAGTAAATTTTGAAAAAATATTTTAATACATCGCAAAAATCTAATTACATCTATAAAATTTGTGGATCGCATTATTTGTCTCGAATTATATTACTTTTAATATTTTAAATATCATTTATTTCATCTTTTTCGTCAATTGAATAATTACTGAGTTGACATTGCCTAATAATTCAAGGAAATTATTTCTCAACTAAAAATTAAAATATCTACTATAATGAATATAAATATTATTTATTTCCAAGTAATATTTATAACTCAACATATCCTAGGGTAATTACTTGGTTAAAAAAATTATATGTTAAAAAAAATAAGAGTGTGCCATTTTTTGACTTTTCTTTAAATAAAATATTATTATGGTCATAACCTCCTACAAAAGGCATAATAATGCCAAATAAAAAAATATTGAATTATTATGGAAAAACTATTCTCATAAAATAAAACTAAATCAGTTTTTATGGTCATTTTATAGTCCTTATCATTTTATTTTTAAATTTAATGACTTATTTTACCCCTTACCGTAGTAATAAAACAACTAATTTTATTATTAATATAAAAAAAAAGAAAATGTAAATATTTACCTAATTTGAAACCACTTATTAAAAATGCGGAATTGGATTTTTAAAATTCAATGTATATAAATTATAGTGTTTAATTCATAATTAATACCGTTAAAGACAATAAAAAATAGTTTATTAGAAAAATTACCTTTTAAAATATAGAATATTGCCATACTAAATTCATTTATAAAATTTATTTAAAAACCATAATAATATAATTAAAAAAATTGAAAAAAGGAAATTTTAAAACTAATCAAAAATATAATTTGGTTTTATAAAGAATTTAATTTATGATATAGTTTTTAATAAAAAAACATTTTTTCATTATTAATTGAAATTTTTTTATTTTCAAAAAAATCAAAAAAAATTATCCTTAGGAGAATATTTATATGATGATTTATAAAATTAAATTTATATTATAACATAATGTTTCTAAATTTCTTTAAAATTATTTATATTATTCTCTAACAAATAGAATTCCAAACACATTTTTGATGAAAATATAATATTTGAAGAATAAAAAGGGTTTACTAAAACTTGTATTATTATTTCGTAAGAATTAATCAATAAATTTTTATTTATTATAATATTTATATATGTTTAAAAATTTATTTAATTTTATTCTTACCCTTCAATTTAGGGCTCGGTTATATTGTTCATATTTAACGAATAATATTTCACGGTTTATTTAAGAATATTGTTATGTATCTTCTACGCTATTGAATAAAGAATATCTTTTAAAAAGTCATTATATTTCATTTCACCCTTTGATAAATTGATTCCTTGATATTTAAAATAAGGATAAAATACTAGGGGTTTTCATTTTCAAAATACCCTAGTTGAAATCATTCATTTTAAACAGGGTTAATAAAACATCTACTTTAAAAAGAGAGAAAAGGGATGTATGGAGGTCATATGGACTGACACATAAATAGGTTTTCAAGTTGTAAAAAATTGGATGGATGTGAAAATAGAATTTTATGATAAAACTAATTCCAAAGTACTATGGAGAACATGGCCAAGAAAATGTTTACCATCACAAAACCATAAGTAAGGTTTAGTTTAAATGATCATTGATTACTCAATAAGAATAGTAAATAGACAAATTTATTATTTCAATACCCTTTTTATGGAGTTGAGAAATTAATTAAAAATATATAATAAAACATAAATAAATATACATACGTGATAATTATATTTCAAACCATAATAAATTTCTACCATAAAATCATCTTTTTTTCCATATGATGAGTGTTCATGATGAAATGTTCAGGCTTAAAGCACTATAATCAATTTATAATGGATCTCATAATTCCAAAAAAGTATAAAAATATATTCATACAATAATTATGAATTAATCAAAATAAAAATTTATATATTAATTTAAGATTATTCCAAAAGTAAATAAACCTTTATATGAATAAACAATACATTCATCTCAAAAATTCACCAATAATACCCAAAGTTTAGACTAAATCATTCGGTAAATAACTATCCTTAAAATTATTTAAAATATTCCTAACCAAGATTGAAACCCAATTTTAGAATAATTTTATCACATATTATTCCATGTATAATTTAATATATATCTCCAAATAATATCAATTAATATTGAAGTCTCATACAAAAAATATTTATGAAAATATCATATAATCTCTAAGATATGGTAATTATTTCGATAAATTAAATAAATTACCACTAATCCATATGAAAATAATATATTCTTTTTTAAATATAATTTATCCTTTATTCCTCAAATAAATATGGTTAGGTTGTATTTAACTTAATCAATTATGCTTCCCAAAATTTTGAACATCATCTAAAATAACATTGATAACTTAATCATTAAATCACTTATCAAACCCAAGGTTATCCTAATGATAAAATATGTGTTCCCAAATTGTAATTTCCCATAATTAAATAAATATAATAGTTAATATAAACCCTAACTTTTTTCAATGCCTTTAAATTTAAATTCATGAAATAAAAAGGCTTTCTACCTCAAAAAATATTTTCTCATATTAAACATTTCTTTTATGTATTCCTCAATCATATATACAAACAGAAAAAATATCTTCTTTTTACTGCATCATATGTTACAAAAAATATTAAAAATATTAATAAATAATTGTTTCATGTTCCTTATAAAATTTATAATATACCATAATACCATTGATAAACAAACATTGCATCATAATTCTAAACACTCATTATATAAAAAACCATTTATTCAACTTACAACTTAATACATTAACAATTAATTGTCATATTATTACTTAAGAAACCCTTTATTATATCTGAGATTTGAATAATTTTCAAAGAATTAAAAATATCAATTCAATAATCATCCTAAAATTTAAATAATAATCACAATTCACACCTCTATAATATTTATCACCATTCCTTATTGTCCCAATTTTAAAGTATGATGCAACCTGATATCTTAGGTAAAGATCCTATATTACCATAACAGCTCAAAACCGGTTCAAGTTACTGTGATTATTTTATATGTTCAATGTTTTCACATTTTGGTTGAAATGGATGTTAACAATGAAAATTTTTTTCTAATAATACTGGACTTTGAACATAAATTTTTGAAACATACTCCAAAACTTTTTTCCCATAATACATCAAGATATGGTTGTTTCGCACAGAATTCGGGGATGACCTCCTGGATGGGAGATTCAAACGTTTCGATCGGTTTCTAGCGGGTTTGTTCGTAGAACCGGAAACATCCAATGATTCCACATCCATTTGGACCTACTTTCCAAAAGTAGGCGCTCATTAGCTTGTGGACTGATGAGGCTTAGGAATTTGCATTGGTCGAGAGGATGGGAGGTCGGACTCATCATACCTTTTTGAGGGGAATTATTGTCTACTCTAGGACTCTCTTTATAGATTTAAGTTATGTTTGTGAATCCTTATTACATTACCAGGTATAAAATGAGATTTCCTTTAGTTTTAACAATCAATGATTAAATATGTAAGAAATTTAGAGAATCTTTTATATGTATTCGAGGTTCTTCATCAATAGAGAATCATCTGTATCTATTTAGAGATTCTTGGTTAATGGTATCCTTCAAAACATTTATATAAAAGTCTCTTGGTCATTATGATGACCAGGCTGGTTTTAAAGCCACTTAGTGGGGCACTTGAAGTTTATCGTCATTCAGAAAGACATAGATTATTTCAGAGTTGGGATTGAACCCATAAATGGGCTACCTACGTATCCTTTGTTTTGGAAAAAGAATCAGAACCCACGTAGTTTGAGTAATAGAGTACGACGTTTATGATTGATGGCTCAAAGAAGGATGTCATAATTAATTTTACACTCTAAGCTCACGTGAGTCATGCTCGGTGTGAGAAACAAGAGGTATTGGTAAAAATTAGACAATTGTGCCATGAAAGATGCAATCATAAGAAATGGTTTGGGGCTTATGTATGTATGACTGCCCAGAGGATTCACTTTAGGGAGAAAATCTAGGAACAGGGTCCATAAAGGTATATGTGCTTCATGGAGATTTGAATACTCTAACTTCGGACTTATTCTTGAAGAGGAAACCCAAATTAGGAGAGGATTGATAACATGGTTTTACTCCTGAGAAGGAATCCCAGATCGAACGTAAATTAGGGCTGGTTAAAGAGAATTTAAGGGACTTGGGGCTTATCACTTAAAAGGAAGCCCAAGATTATGATTGGGACTTATTCCTAAAAAGGATTCCCAAATTAAGGGACTTGGGGCTTACTCCTAAGAAGGATTCCCAAGATTTATGACTGGGACTTATTCCTGAAAAGGAAGCCCAGGTTAGGGGACTTGGTTTGGGGCTTACTCCTGAAGAGGATGCCCAAATTAGAGGACTTGGGGATTACTCCTAAGAAGGATGCCCATATTTTGAGATTGGGATTTGGGCTTACTCCTAAGGAGGATGACCAAGTTAAGGAATTAAGGTTTGGGGCTTACTCCTGAGGAGGATGCCCAAATTTGGGAACTTTAAGAATTTGGGGCTTACTCCTGAGGAAGATGCCCAGATTAAAGAACTTCTAACTGGGGATTATTACAGAAAAGGAGACCCAGGTTACGGATTCTCTCATCTTAAAGGATGAGGTTGAATGAATGAACTCTCAATCTTTGGTGACATAAAGATGTGTAAATCACTAGGTTTTGAGAGATATTTCACCGAATTCCTTTTAGATAAAGAAGTCAAATCAAGAAATCATGCCATAAATGGCTTTGAAGAGTATCTTGAAGACTGAATCTTGAGTAGGAAAGGTGAAATGGCTTAAGAGGGGTGAAATGGGCAGAAAAGGCACCCAAAAAGGAAGGGGCGTGCAAGTCTTGGAAGGCGCGCAGGTACTGCGGCGGCGCGCAAGTATTGGTCGCGCAGGTATACCTGCGCGGCATGTGGGGTACTTGAGCAATTTTCAACCAGCATTAAAATACTTGAGCGACTCTTTATTAAACCCTTTAGAATCCTCTTGAGGTTCTTCCAGAAAAGGGACGCGCAAATTCTATTGAAGTAATGAGGCGGCGCGCAAGTGTGACCACTTCCCTTAAGGGCTGGCCACTCAGGAATGCAAGTGTTGATGAGTTTCAACACTTAGGCCTTCCTCCCTCTCTTTAGATCTTCCGTTCTAGGTAAGAAATTAACTTATAAGTGTTCTGGAAGCTTTAAGAAGAGACTTGGGTGTCGGGAGCTTCAATCCGAGTTTCTGGAAAAAGATCCTCTTGAATGGGGGGCCCACAGGGTCTATTTATAGGCAGGAGAAGACCCTGGGCGGTTACCGGGCGGTTATCACTTTAGGTCACGCAAGTCACTTACACGACCATAAGGCGTCGCATAAGTAGACTTGCTCGACCACTAGGCGGCGCGCAAGTGTACTTGCGCGACCATGAGGGAACTTGCGCGACCCATGGGCAATGTTCTCTTTGTTCATCCCTTTGTCGATTTTTGATGTTTCTTCAAAGGATGAATCACTTTGGACTAATCTATTTCCTTTTTTTCAGTCGTTAGACTCTGTGATGGAAAGGAGCGTCAACAAAAGTCCCCCCTCAGAGTTGGATCCGGAGAGAAAAGAGGATTTGACTCTGAGGTGAAAAGAAAAAACAAGAAATCTGGCAGTTTAAAGTCATGCATGTCGGACATACAAAGGCTAATGTTTAAGGTCAAAATAGCCTTGACCGAAATGGATTATAATTGACTGAATTCTTGGACAACTCATCTGAAAACATAGTATCATACTCAAGTATGAGGGAAAAAATGTAAACTATGGCTTAAGAATATTTGAATCTGAGGAATGATATGAAAAAGAGCTAAAAGGCATTAGAAGAAGTAGTTTCCTAGAATGAAGTTACTATTATTTAACAAAACCCGTTAGGGGGTTGAAATATGCAGGGCCACCTAAGGGCATTGGCTGCATGGTCAAATAAATAGCATCTTTCGGCTGACAAGTCTGTTATGTGGACTGTTTATGCAAAGCCACCTATGGGCACGTGCTGCATAGTCAGGCAAAAGAACTCTCAGAAATTTAATTTCCTAATGCTAAAAGCCAGTGAATGTTTATGGAGATTCAAATTTTCTAAAGTATAGAGTATGTTGTATGGAAATAGGTACTTGAATATGGAGAAAATATTTCCAGACAAGATTATCGAAGAGCTGGATGAATATCACTCCTACGAAGGTCTGACCCAAACGTAGGGAAGAAGAATAAACCATAGACTTGAATACTTTCATATAATGAAAAAGGATATGGGACAGATATGTTAAGGATGGCTGTTTTTTCAGATCCCTACATACCGTCATTTAAGAAAAATAAGGACAAAAGAGGCATTATTCCCAAGAATGAAGTTACTATTATCCAAAAAACCCGTTAAGGGGTTGAATTATGAAGGGCCACCTAAGGGAATTGGCTGCATAGTTAAATAAAATAGTATCTTTTGGCTGACAAGTCTGTTATGTGGACTGTTTATGCAAGGCCACCTATGGGCACGTGCTTCATAGTCAGGAAAAAGAATTCTCAGAAGTTTGACATTTTTGTGACTTGAAGTCATGAAAAGGGTTATGAAGATCTGAAAATATTTAAGGTTAGGATTATAACACATAATGATGGGTATTGTCCAATGTATATAGAGATACATAGGTCAATGATAACCATAATAATGTTGTGGCTGGGTCCTGAATTGAAATTTTTGACTTCACTACGTATCTCATAAGAATGAGAATCAAGACATACATAGTTCTTGAAATGCAGTTTAATGTCATGCAGGACGAAAGTATGAGAGATCTTAGTTTAGGGTCATAGAATTCGGACCATAATAATGAATACATAGTGTGTGTTTTCATGAGGACTTTTCAGCTAAGGGACTGAAAGTGAAATTTGGGGTTAGGCCCAAAAGACTTGGGACTGGATTCGAGGGACACTCGAATGTTCCTACGTATCCCATAAGGATGGGAATCAAGTCCACGTAGTTCTAGAACTACCCTTTGTACAAATTTGGTTCGTACATGTGAAGGGTGAAAGGGGACTTTAGTGCAATGATGGTTTAACCTAAGATAAAAAAGTTTAGGCATTACCATGTATGCACGTAGTCATTTGAAATGAAACATGATTGAAAAAAAATCAATGTCAATAATAGTTCTCTCTCAAATGAGGAAATCAAAGAATATTGTAGTTTATTGTTGTACCGGACAAAATTGTTGTATAGTTTAACGTCATATAACAAGGATGAAAGTGAATCAATGTAAAGATATTGATTCCAGGAGCGGTTTCACGAATCAACATCATATGAGATGGTGGTGAACCAATATGAAGAGATTGTTCTTTGGGCTTGAACCCTGGGAGGTTGCCTACATACCCAGCCTGGAGGGCAAGTATCAAAGTCCATGTAGTTCAATTAAAGAATGAATTAATGATCAAGTTGTTCTTGGGGACAACGATCTAATAAAAAATGTTGTTGGGACTTACACTTGGTTAGTGGCCCAAAGAGAGTGTTATGGTTGATGTTTGCTCTAAGCTCACGTGATTCATACTCGGTGTGAGAAACAAGAGGTAACAACAACCTTAACGATGCACAGTTTAATGTCATCTAGGACATATCAAGGTCTTTCTGTACAGTTTAGCATCATGTAGTTAGGACAATGGGGAAAATATAGTTTAACGTCATGTTGGACGAAAGGGGGACTATGCAGTTTAATTTAATGCAGTGAGGACAAAAGAGTACACCATTTAACATCATGTTGGACGTATTGGGGTCTTTTTTCACAGTTTAACGTCATGTTGGACTAAAAAGGGACGATACAGTTTAACTTCATGTTCAAAGAAAGTGCGAATAGTTTATGGTCATATGCATGGACCGTGGATGGTGCAGTTTAATGTCATGCTGAACGTAAGGGACTTCTGTATAGTTTAGTGTCATGTAGTTAGGACGTCACAGTTTAACCTCATGTGAAACAAAAGGAATACAAATAGTTTAATGTCATATGTATGGACCGTTGCTGAAAATTTTAACGTCATATAGCAAGGATGATGAAGGAGACACAGTTTAATGTCATGTTGGATGTATGTGACAATAGTTTAGGGTCATATACATGGACCTTTGATGATGTAGTTTAATGTCTTGCTGGACGGTGGTGCATTTTAAGGTCATACCGGACCACTTAGGTAACTTTTTCACAGTTTAATGTCGTGTGGGACGAAAGTAAAAATAGATTAAGGTCATATGTATGGACCATTGATGATGAATATTAATGTATTGCTAGACGGTAGTGCAGTTTAAGGTCATACCAGACCACTTATGATGAATTTTAACATCTTTTTGGATGGTGGTGCAGTTTAAGGTCATACCAGACCATTTAGGGAACTTTTTCACAGTTTAACATCATCTTGGACAAAAGAACAAATAGTTTATGGTCATGTTTATGGACCTTTGATGATGAATTTTAACATCTTGCTGGATAGTGGTGCAGTTTAAGGTCATATCAGACCATTGATGATATATTTTTTGTTTATACAAAATACTTCTTTAAAAATCTGGCATTGGTTGGAGTAGTGATGAGTTCTCCATCCATCGAGATTAATGAATAAGCTCCATTGGAGTAGACCCTAGGTATTGAGTAAGTTCCTTCCAATTTTGGATCAAGACTGGGAGGTTTGTTTCCTGGTATCATTGGAGTTCCGAGAACTAATACCAATTCTCCCTGAGTGAATGAACGAAGACGAACTTTTTTTTAAAAGCTCGCGCTATTCGATTCTAATAGACTTCCAAGTGGTGAAAAGTGCACAATATTTTCTCATCTAACCTTTCCAATTCATTCAATTGCTTTTGGTATTGTTCATATGTAGATGACTGATCACAAATGGCTACTCTGAGCGAAGGCAATTGAACTTCAATGGGCAAGACGACTTCTCTTCCATATACCAGTTTAAAGTCTTGCAGTTAGGACTATTGGTGCTGCACATTTTAGTGTCATGTAGCAGGGACAAAATAACAGTTTGATGTCATGTAGGACATATCAAGGATTTTCTATACAGTTTAGCGTCATGTAGTTAGGACGATGGGGACAATACAGTTTAACGTCATATTAGAAGAAAGGGGGACTATGTAGTTTAACGTCATATTGGACGAAAGAGGGACTATGCAGTTTAATGTCATGCAGTAAGGACAAAATAACACACCATTTATGTCATGTTGGATGCATTGGGGATTTTTTTTTCTACAGTTTAGTGTCATGTTGGACAAAGGGCGAATAGTTTAAGGTCATATAAATGGACCGTGGATGGTGCAGTTTAATGTCATGCTGGAATGTGGTGTAGTTTAAGGTCATACAGGACCTTTGATGATTATATAGTTTAACGTCTTTCCGGACGTAAGGGACTTTTATACAGTTTAGCGTCATGTAGTTAGGACGTCACAGTTTAACATCTTGTTGGACGCAAGGGACTTGCAAATAGTTTATGGTCATATACATGGACCGTTGATGATGGTGTTTAAGGTCATACAGGACCTACTTGCAGTCTAAGGTCATACTAGACCATTTAGGGAACTTTTTCATAGTTTAACATCGTGTGGGACGAAGTTTCAGTTTAAGGTCATACTGGACCATTGCTGTATAGTTTAACGTCATATAGCAAGGACGAACTGGTGCCACACAGTTTAGTGTCATGTTGCGAGGAGAAAAGAGGACACAATTCATCGTCATGTTGGACGAAAGAAGACATGCGAACAGTTTAAGGTCATATGCATGGACCACATAGTTTAACGTCACCTTGGACGAATTAGGGTGCTGTACAGTTTAGCGTCATGTAGCTAGGATGAACTACAGTTTAGTGTCATGCTGGACAATTAAGGGAACTGATATAGTTTAGTGTCATCTCGGACGAAACACAGTTTAACGTCATGTTGGACGAAGTTGCAGTTTAAGGTCATACTGGACCATTTAGCTATGAACCAATTGTAAGAATCTTGGTTCTGGGGACCATATTTTGTGTTTATACAAAATATTTCTTTAGAAATCTGGCATTGGTTGGAGTCGTGATGAGTTCTCCATCCATTGAGATTAATGAATAAGCTCCATTGGAGTAGACCTTATGTATTGAATAAGGTCCTTCCCATTTTGGCTCAAGCTTGGGAGGTTTCTTTCCTGGTATCATTGGAGTTATGAGAACTAATACCAATTCTCCCTGATTGAATGAACGAAGACGAACTTTTTTGTTAAAAGCTCGTGCTATTCGATTCTGATAGATTTCCAAGTGGTGAAAAGTGCACAATCATTTCTCATCTAACCGTTCCAATTCATTCAATCGCTTTTGGGATTGCTCATCTGTAGATAACTAATCACAAATGTCTACTCTGAGTGAGGGCAATTGAACTTCAATTGGCAAGACTGCTTCTGTTCCATATACCAACGAATATGGAGTTGACCGCGTTGCATTACGGGTGGTAGTCCGATAAGCCCATAAATCATGAAAGAGTTTATCAGGCTATGACCTCTTATATTTATCCACCATATTTTGCAGTATATTTGAAAGAGTCTTGTTAAAGGCTTCTATTTGGCCATTGGCCGCCGCATGATACCGAGATGAATGGTTGGATTTAATGTTGTATTCTTGATACAATTTCTTCACCTCAGATGAACAGAAGTTGGTGCCATTGTCCGTCAATATGGTATGAGGGACACCAAATCTAGTAATGATGTTAGACTTGATGATGCTAACAATGCATTTAGAACTGATTTCTTTGAGAGGTACTGCCTCTACCCATTTGAAAAAGAAATCAGTAGCAGTAATAATGTACTTAAACTGCTTGGCCGTAGCTGAAGGGTAAGGTCCCACCACATCAATTACCCATGTGGCAAATGGCCACGAGTATTTAGCTGTATGAAGCAACTATGGAGGTTGATGAATGAAGTTGGCATGTACTTTACATGAATGACACTTCTTTGTGAAATCAACACAATCTTGTATCATTGAAGGCCAAAATTATCCAAGCCTTCGAATTTGATCAGACAATCTATGTCCAGACTGGTGGGCACCACAGACTCCTGCATGCACTTCTTTTATGACAGCCATTGTCTCTTCACCGTCCATACATCTGAAGTGAACTCCATCAAAACCACGTTTGTAGAGAATTTTCTCTAGGTGGTTTGGGCCATCATAAAGAGTAAAATTGACCACACGTCGCCGGATTAGTTCTTTCTCGGCTCTATCAGGTGGAAGTGTTCCATTTTGAAGGTATTCCCTGATAGGTGACATCCATCCTGTAGTATGACCATACGGTTTAGGAATGGGACTAATTTCATTAATTTCCTCTGTTCTGACTTGAACATAAGGTGAAATTGCATGACGGTGGGCAATACTGATGGTTGTCTCATCCCGATTTGGATCTGCTAGAGCTGTGGCTATATTAGCCAGTGCATCAGCTTGAGCATTTTGTGATCTTGGAACATAAGAAAATGTCGGTTCTGAAGGGAATTCCGCCATTAACTCTCTGACGTAATCATACAAAGGGATTAATTCTTCTTTTCTGATGGCATAATCCCCATTGACTTGTTTGATTACCAGGTCTGAATCACCTTTCACCTTTAAGTGATTCACTTGTGCTTGAAGTGCTAACTACAAGCCTATGATAAGAGCTTGGTATTCAGCTTCATTATTGGTACCACCTTCCCACAATAAAAAGGAATAATGTAACAGTGCCTTATCTGGAGAAATGAGTACAATTCCTAAACCAACTTCGTTGAATTTAGGATTTTCCATTTTCTTCCCTGTTGGACTTCTAGAAGCACCATCAAAATACATTTCCCATGTTTGAGGATTCTATTGAATAGAGAAAACTTCCTCATCAGGGAGTTCAATATCTGAAGACGTGTCTTCCACTGAAGGATGTTCACCCAGGAAATCAGCCAGAGCTTGGCCCTTAATTGCCTTTTGAGATACATACTGAATGTCAAACTGCTGCAAAATAATGGCCCACCTTGCTAGACATCCTGTAAGCATTGGACGACTAAGGATGAATTTGAGTGGATTATTGCGAGATACCAATTGGACCTCATGATGTTGCAGGTAGTGTATCAGTTTCTGAACTGCAAAGATTAATGCCAGGCAGCACTTCTCAATACTTGAATACCGGGTTTCTGCTTCAAGCATAGTTCTACTGAGGTAGTAGAGGCTATTTTCATTCCCAGCATCATTCTTTTGAGCAAGAAAGGCCCCCAATGATTGATCTAGAGCTGTCACATAGAGGATATGTGGTCTTCCTTCAACAGGTGGCATGAGTACTGGTGGAATCAAGAGGTATTTCTTGAGAACATCAAATGCTTCTTGACATTCTTCAGTCCACTGGTAAGTGACTCCTTTCTTCAGTAATTTGGTAAAGGGTAAACTTTTGCCTGCCAAATTGGTGATGAAACGCCGAATATAGGCTAAGTGTCCTTGAAGTCCTCTTAATTATTTCAAATTCTGAGGAGGTAACATACCAAGGATTGATTTGGTCTTCTCAGGATCGACTTCAATACCACGATGGCGTACAACAAAGCCGAGGAATTTTCCTGAGGTTACCCCAAAAGCACATTTTAAGGGGTTCATCTTCAAATTATGTTGTCGAATCTTGTGGAATATGAATTCCAAATCAGCCAAGTGATTAGAACGTTGTTTGGATTTAACCACCAAATCATCCACATAGCATTCAACAAACTTCCCTAAGAAAGGTTTGAAGATACGATGCATGGCGCGTTGATATGTTGCACCTGCATTATTTAAACCAAAGGGCATCACCTGGTAACAAAACACACCTTGAGGGGATCTGAAGGCTGTAGATTCCTCATCTTCTGGGGCCATTCAGATATGATTATATCCGGAATATCCATCCATGAAGGAAAGTACTTCATATCTAACCGTCGCATCAATTAAGAGTTCTGTAATCGGAACTGGGAAATCATCTTTAGGACAATACCGATTAAAATCTCTGAAATCGATGGAAACCCTAATTTGTCCATTCTTCTTCTTTACAGGGACAATATTAGCCAACCACTTGGGATACTGAACTTCTCTGACAAAGTTAGCTTTGATCAGCTTATCCACTTCAGCTTCAATTTTGGAAGAATAGGTTGGGTGTGTTCTTCTCGCGGCTTGCTTAAATCCTCGATGTTCTTTTGGTAAACCCAAATGATGAGTAGCAATATCAGGATCAAGCCCAGGAATTTCTGTATAATTCCAAGCAAAAATATCTTAATTTTTCTTTAGAAAAGAAATATACATCTCTTTTTCTTCAAGGGTCATGGCCACACTAATTAAAGTGGGGCGTGGATCTTTCTCTGTACCCAGATTTATTTCTCTAAGTTCATCCATAGTGGTAGAGATACCTTCCTCAAATGCTGGAGGAGCATCTCTAAGATCTTCCTCTTCCTCTTCATTACGTGCTATTTCTTCCGTTTCTACTTGCAAAGTATATGACAAAAAGAAATTCTCATGATCATAAGAGATATCAAAATTTTCACATTTTGAAGAAGAAGCTTCCATTTCCGACCCAATTGATGATAAAGGGCCTTCTTTGGGAAATAAAGAGGAGATGATGGATTGAGAATCGACATCATTATTCACCTCTGGTGTTGCTATAACTTCTTCTGGCCTGATTGGCGAAGTATAGACTTGTTGGACTTCAGCAGATGAAATGAAAACATCACCACTTAGGCTTTCATCACTGTTTGGTAGGTTACCAATTTCTCTCATGTTGTCTGGCTCAACTGCCGTAATTGACATTATGGATCTTTCCATAAGAGTATTTTGATTTGGGCCTATTTTGTCAATTTGACTGATAGGTAACACATAATCTGTACTCACATGTGTAAATGGATTTATTGGAATTTTCTCCAAACCATATGGAGCATTACCTTTGGTAATTTCCTTCATTGTAGATTTTTCTCTCCCCTTCATGTGATAAAATTCTGCCTCAATGTATTGAGACTCACATGTCTTGAACGGGGTCTTATCACCATACAATGTTCCAACTTGACCATTGGAACAGTATTTGAGACATTGATGGTATGATGAAGGAATAGCTGCATGCTGATGTAGCCAGGGTCTTCCAATCAAGACGTTGAAAGCTGAGTCTTGATCAACAATCATGAAATCCGAATTGGATACAAGATCTCCAAACTGGGTTCTGAGTGTAACTTCTCCCAGTGGTTCTTGTTCATTTTTATCATATCCTTATAACATCATGGTGGAAGGAGATAAATCAGATTCCTTGAGGCCCAATCGACGAAGTGTACGAATGGGCATGAGGTTGACTCCTGAACCATTGTCAATGAAAGCTCTTCGGATATCTACACCATTGACTTTGCCAGAAAAGTACAAAGGTTTTATGTGCCCATGCACAATATCATCCTCATCTTTATTAGTAAAAGATATCACTGCACGGCATTCTGCAGGATTATTCTCTATGTGATAGACTTCAGCTGCAGCAATTTCAGCTTCAAACTCCCGAGGACTTGACAAAGCTACGATGAGTGCTTCCCGAAGATCTTTTGACAGATTCAAAGCATCCAAAATTGATAACTTGGATGGTACTTGGGCCAAGTGTTTCAATATATCATACTTTTGATCTAAAGGTCTGCGTTTCCCAATAGGAATATGTGGTTTAGTAGGTACCTTGGAAGCAGATGCATCCTGTATTGGGATAGAAGTTGGCAATATCATTGGTTTTGGAAGATTAGACCGATTAGATCCATTTACTTGCTGAGATAAAGAAGATGTAATTTTCAATCGGTCTTCCAAAATAACTGTGCCAAGACTGAGTTGACTATTGGCAGAAGAACTTGTTTGTTCTTTTTGAGCTCGCTGAAGGGCTCTACCATGAGTTTCTGCTGCATACACAGTGCTAACAAAGGTAGAATTGGAGTAGTGGCTTCGGAAAGATCCACGTCTTCCCCTGTATCTTGAACCTCTGAAACTTTCTCGGATTCCCTTATTTGATACAGGGAATTCAGGCTCATCAAAATTACGACTGGAATACGGATCTGTTAATTGAATCATATTAACAGAACCGAAGATTAACTCTTCATCTGATAAAGACTCTGCCTGCTTAGCCTGTTTAGGCTGTGCCGTTTGGTGGGGCGGTGCCCGTGGCTTTGAAGTATATGGAATAAAGTCTGCCAGAGTCAAAGACAATTTAGGCTTTGATACATACTCATCTTCTTCTGATTCTTTTTTCTTCTTTGAATCAAGCCATTTCTTTGAGAAGTTTCCCTCTGATGAAGAGGGTTTTACCGCAATATTCATGGTAGAAGACACAATTGGTTTCTTTAATTGTGTTCGCAAAATGGCATGAGTCCGATTGATTGTCTTTCTGACCATCCAATCATCATACTTCTGTGCATTTCTGCTTTTGAATTCTTGTCATTCACCTTCCTCCTCTGGAAGTGTAGCAGTAACACATGCTACCTGAGTAGAAGAACCTTTCAACTTAACTTGTCCCAAGTCGACCATCTTTTGTAGGAGGTCTTTAAAGACAAAACACTCCTGGATGGGATGCCCTAACATTTGATGAAAGGGACAATAATTGGGACGGTCTTCATCTCCTTCCTTGTTTGGCCTCTTGGGCACTGGTAATTGAACCAAATTATCTTCCAGAGCTGAAATGAAGTAACCAGGAACTTGCTCATTTCGGAAAGAGTATGTTTTACTCTTCATATCCTCAAATTGTTTTCGTCGTTGATCTTTTTGATCATTTGGACGAAACGGCCTTTGTTGTTGGCGTTCAGGAGGTGGAGCCCTTCGAGAAGATGAAGGTTTTGAAGTAGAAATAGGTATAGGTGCTTGTTTAAGCATAACTATAGCAGTTTCTTCTTTACCCATTCTCCTTCCTGAAGCTGATGTAATTACACGAGATTTAACCTTATCCTGTATAAGGGAATCTTCAATCTGCTGAGCGATTGAAGTAAGGTCTCGAAACCCTCCTGTGTATTTCACAGGGATCAATGGCGTGCATAATTCGTCACGCAAATTTTCCAGAGAGATTGGCAACAACTCCTCCTTAGGGAGTGCTAAACTCAGGGAATACGTTAATCCCTTCCAGCGAGCAATGAAATCAGAGACTCTAACATTCTCCCTTTTCTTGCAGTTTGTAAGATCGAAAACTGTCGTTTTTGGCAAAGTTGAGCTGAACTGAAGAAGGAATTTTTGCCGAAGATCCTCCCATCCTATGATTGACCGGGATTGCAAGCTTGTATACCAGACAAAAGCTGGTCCTTGCAAGGTTCGCACGAAGAATCTGAGTTTCACTGCTTCTTGCTGTTCTGGAGTTCCCATCATAGGATCACAACAAGACACGTAATGTGTAAAATGTTGTTCAGGGTCGCCTGATCCATTGAAAGTAGGGAAAACAGGGTTTCCAAAACTGGATGGAGGAGAAATTGAATCTACCCATTCAGGGTAAACTTTATTTTCAGGTTGAACTTGCGCCCGTTTCCCTTACATAATTTCTAACCGAGCTGTTAATGACTCAATAGTAGTTATTAACTTTTGAGAAACATCAGGCTGAACTTGGTTTTGGGTAGGTGCAATG
Organism: Viscum album; assembly: GCA_963277665.1. NCBI lineage: Eukaryota > Viridiplantae > Streptophyta > Magnoliopsida > Santalales > Viscaceae > Viscum > Viscum album. The sequence goes on from OY728129.1 coordinate 244,960,112, forward strand.
AATGGAGCTTGGACAGATGTGGTGGTTGGTGCTGCAACTGATGGTAGCACTGCCAACCGTTGTTGCGCTTGACCCACGGGATTAGACCTCTGAGGGTGTACTGATAAAGGAGGATATTCTTGATCCATCTCAGTAACTGCAAAAAATTCCTTCGGCTGTCGGACTTCAGCATTCTTAAGAAGAAGACTACTCTGAAGTAGTTTTGCAGTCAACCTTCTTAATTCTTTCATTTCTTCCTCCTGTTGTGCAAACCTTTGCTCTAATGAGAGCGATTGAACTTCTCCAGAGGAAGGATATGTAACCTGATTCTTTCCTCTTCCTTTGTTGGATACTTTTTGGAGAGAGGTAAGTGGATTACCTAGGTTCTAAGTAATCCTTTGACTTCGTGTACGCACACATTCTTCATTTGTATCGGTGCGTACATTTTCTTGAGCAGGACGCTCTTCATCTGAGTCCCCTGAGTGAGTCTCCTCTGGTGGATTAGCAACAACGGCATTTATGACATTGATTGATGCATAATGCATCGCATCCCTTCTATCAACATTTCTGTGATATTTTCCTCTTTCATGTCTTTGATGAGACATTGCCTTTTGTTGATTTAATCTTTTAGGAACTTCTTGACAAGCTATAACTTGGAGGGAATCTCCTGATAATTTGGCTCTTCGTTCCTCTTGGGGCTTCTTCCCCAATCGAGAAAAGACCGAAATTCTCTGAGAAGGGGATTGATGATTTGAAAGAGTCCCCAGTCTTGTGAACTGGGGATGTTCCTGCTGATTCCGCTCAACTCCTCGAATCCCATTTGTTGACTCTGAGGGTTGGGTTAAAGGAGTCCCCAGTCTGGAAAGTAGGGGTGGCTCTTGACATTCTATATCTGAGATCTTCTTAAAAGATCTATTGATCATGTGAATCTTAGTTCGGAAATTAGCTAGATGCATTAGCCTGTATCCACTTTTATCACCTGGTTCAACAGATCGTTGAATGATTTCTGAAACTTCTGTCATTTGATGGCGTGTTTGCTCCATACAAGAGGCTTGTGCAATATTCTCGCCTGCTTGACGTAGGAGAAATTCAATAACTTGTTCTCTATATGCTTGATTTTGAGAGGAACTAGTTGAAGCCTGTTCTTGAGCAAGCTTTTGATTATGAACAAAGCCCATTGACTGTGGCTGGCCATTGGCAATAACATTGCATGAGACCATTTTAGGCGGGCTTTGCTGACTGGAAAGCACTGTGAAATGTAGTGCTCCGTGAACACCCCATCCTCTGATATGAACACCTGATGGAGCTTTGGCAATTAACTGACACAATTTTCATAGTGCGCCAAGGCATGAACGTTGAAGGGTTCTCTGCTGCTTTTCAGCCTTCAGATACCGAGAGACTGATAGAGATGTGAAATCAATCTGACATTGTAGCCCTTCTATTATCTTAAGATGATTTTCATATTCATCATAAGATAATACCTTCTTCTTCAATTGACAAATAGTTTTCCATATGTTGAGACGAATATCATGGATTCCATCATCCGTCAAAATTTTTGGAATGTCGTACTAGGAGTCAGCCAAAGGCCAAAACATGTCTGGTACTTCATTTTTTGCCAGTTTTTTCCTCATGTTTAGCATTTCCTCTTTATCATTAAATGAAGATTCTTCTACCTGTTTTTACTAGAGTTGGTGTTTCCTTGTTGCTTTATCGGATTCAACAAGATTGGTAGAGAGATCATTGATCAAACTAGAAGATGCATAACTTAGGGGTGGTTTGGAGAATGACCTACACCCTGGGCTATCCTCTGATTGAGAAAGTATTTCACTTGCTAGCGATAAAGCATCAGACATGACTGGTTTCACATTTAAAAGTGCCTCAAGATAAGAGGGCTTTCTCGGCACTACATCGTCCACTGGAGTATTTTCCAGGCAATGTGAATCACTACTGCGGAGAGGACTTTCGCAGTGAAATTCATCATAATGGGGAGGACCACCATAATGGGTTACAACAAAAGATGAGATCTCTTGCTCCTTGGTCTTCTGACCACACAGAGGGTTCCTGTGGCTCTTATCTGAAGAAGAAACTTCAAGATTGACCGAATTTTCATGAATCAAGCCTTCATGAGGAAGTGTCTGTTGAAGACCTTCAGAATTAATGTTCCCGTTATTGGGAACTGAGGGGGTAGAATCTTGAATTCCGACAGATAAATGTCTGAGGGCTTCAAGAACTCCAGCATCGAGCAAGGCTTGGTTACAGATTGGCCTTTGATCTCCTGACTGTGCTGGGCGGATCTTTTTCTTAGATGCCTTCTTACTCACTTTAGAAACCACTTGATGACGAAAGTGATTGCTCTGAGCAGGTGTATGTTCCTGATCAGGAAAGATGGTCAGGTTAGGCTGACGATCTCCACTCAAATCAGGTGTATGTGCCTGACTTGGTTGTCCGTATGATATGGGGGAGTATTCCCCATAACCCTCTTGTACTGGAACAGATGTGTGTGTCTGTTCCGGAGTGAATCGTTGATGTGTCACTCCACTACTAGGGATAGATTTATGTGTCTTTCCCTGAGATGATGCTGAAGCTGTTATGATATCCTGACAAGCATCCAGAATATGAGCAGGAATTTGATTCTGCTCTTTCACCATTGACAAAATATGCTTGTTGACTTTAGCCACCGGAACGGGAATATACGTCCATTCCGGGTTTGGAGTAGGTGTATGTGCCTGCTCCTGTCCTCATTTTCTTGTCAGTGAATCCTGACAGTACTCAAGTGTGGAGGCAGAGAGTTGAGTCTGCCTCCTGTTTGTCATCGGGGCTTTCCGACTGACTTCTCCGTGCGCTACCAAGTGAGACTGTTGGTAGGTTTGATTAGTATTAGCAGGTGTATATGCCAGCTGATTACACTTCGCCAAACGCGGTTGACGAGATCCATCATATGTAGTCAGATGAGCCTGCTGACTAACTGGTGATGCATAAGCAGGTATATGTTCTTGCCTATAGTACTCCACCGGAATTGCCTGGCGGGATTGGCTTGATGCTGCCAGACGAGTCTGCTGGACAGCGGAATTAAAACGGACAGGTGTGTGTGCCTGCTCGTCGTTCGCCACCAAGTTAGGTTGGTGGACTTCTCCGGAGATGACAGGGATGAAAACCTACCCATTGTTAACCGGATTCCGTCTCTGGCGGTTCATCTTGCCTGCTCGAGTTCGAGGAACCTGAGCTGAATGCCTGGAGTCGGTACCGTCATTATGTTGAGGGCACACTGCCGCACGAGTCTGGCGGCGATTGTTGATGGGAGAAATCGGGAAGGACTCCTGTCTTTTTGAATTAAGGCCCTGAGGGACCTTCTCATTCACTTCCTCAGAGTAAGGGAGTGAATGGAAATTGTGGTCCGGGGATAACAACCCGAAACAGTTGGAGACGGTAGTTAGCACCCCCTGCCTCTTGATCACTGGTCGTCATTGTTTGGACGACTTGTGTGAGTTGTTCACTTGGAGGGCCTGTCAGGCAGCCTCCAGAGTTGGGATGGTACCGTGTTGACGGTACTCCTTAACCAGCGCATTTGATACCCAGCGTTGAAGACGCTGAGTAGGTGATGTCATCCTCAGAGCGGATGACGATCCAGTAGGAATAGCAGCAGTGGTATTTGCAGCAGCAGTATTCACAGATGTGAATTTGAGAGCAGCCATTATGGAAATACAGAAGATCTTGGAAAAGAGTGTCTGTTTGATATAACAGACGTAATCAAGATAAAATTCAGCCACTTCATCCTTTGGATGAGCACACATGTCAATGATTGTTTTTGTTAGCCCTCTTATTGAGTTTTAAATAGGGGCTTTAACAAATAGGTAAAACACCACTTTAACTTGGTTAAGGATTCACGTCGGGTTCACCATTTTTGTTTCGCACAGAATTCGGGGAAGACCTCCTGGATGGGAGATTCAAACGTTCCGATCGGTTTCTAGCGGGTTTGTTCGTAGAACCGGAAACATCCAATGATTCCACATCCATTTGGACCTACTTTCCAAAGGTAGGCACTCATTAGCTTATGGACTGATGAGGCTTAGGAATTTTCATTGGTCGAGAGGATGGGAGGTCGAACTCATCACACCTTTTTGAGGGGAATTATTGTCTACTCCGGGACTCTCTTTATAAGTTTAAGTTATGTTCGTGAATCCTTATTACATTACCAAGTATAAAATGTGCTTTCCTTTAGTTTTAACAATCAATGATTAAATATGTAAGAAATTTAGAGAATCTTTTATATGTATTCGAGGTTCTTCATCAATAGAGAATCATCTGTATCTATTTAGAGATTCTTGGTTAATGGTATCCTTTAAAAAACTTATTTAAAAGTCTCTTGGTCATTATGATGACCAGGCTGGTTTTAAAGCCACTCAGTGGGGAAATTGAAGTTTATCGTCATTCAGAAAGACATAGATTATTTTAGAGTTGGGATCGAACCCATAAATGGGCTACCTACTTATCCTCTGTTTTGGAAAAAGAATCAGAACCCACGTAGTTCGAGTAATAGAGTATGATGTTTATGATTGATGGCTCAAAGAAGGATGTCATAATTACTTTTACACTCTAAGATCACGTGAGTCATGCTCGGTGTGAGAAACAATAGGTATTGGTAAAAATTAGACAATTGTGCCATGAAATATGCAATCATAAGAAATGGTTTGGGGCTTATGTATGTATGACTGCCCAGAAAATTTAATTTAGGGAGAAAATCCAGGAACAGGGTCCATAAAGGTATATGTACTTCATGGATATTTGAATACTCTAACTTGGGACTTATTCCTGAAGAGGAAACCCAAATTAGGAGAGGATTGATAATTGGGTTTTACTCCTGAGAAGGAATCCCAGATCAAACGTAAATTAGGACTGGTTAAATAGAATTTAAGGGACTTGGGGCTTATTCCTTAAAAGGAAGACCAAGATTATGACTGGGACTTATTCCTGAAAAGGATTCCCAAATTAAGGGACTTGGGGCTTACTCCTAAGAAGGATGCCCAAGATTTATGACTGGGACTTATTCCTGAAAAGGAAGCCCAGGTTAGGGGACTTGGTTTGGGGCTTACTCCTGAAGAGGATGCCCAAATTAGAGGACTTGGGTCTTACTCCTAAGAAGTATGCCCATATTTTGAGATTGGGATTGGGGCTTACTCCTAAGGAGGATGCCCAAGTTAAGGAATTAAGGTTTGGGGCTTACTCCTGAGGAGGATGCCCAAATTTGGGACCTTTAAGAATTTGGGGCTTACTCTTGAGGAAGATGCCCAGATTAAAAACTTATAACTGGGGATTATTCCTGAAAAGGAGACCCAGGTTAAGGATTCTCTCATCTTAAAGGATGAGGTTGAATGAATGAACTCTCAATATTAGGTGACATAAAGTTGTGTAAATCACTAGGTTTTGAGAGATATTTCACCGAATTCCTTTCAGATAAGGAAGTCAAATCAAGAAATCATGCCATAAATGGCTTTGAAGAGTATCTTGAAGACTGAATCTTGAGTAGGAAAGGTGAAATGGCTTAAGAGGGGTGAAATGGGCAGAAAAGGCACCAAAAAAGGAAGGGGCGCGCGAGTCATGGAAGGCGCGCAGGAACTGTGGCGGCGCGCAAGTATTGGTCGCGCAGGTATACCTGCGCGACATGTGGGGTACTTGAGCAATTTTCAACCAGCATTAAAATACTTGAGCGACTCTTTATTAAACCCTTTAGAATCCTCTTGAGGTTCTTCCAGAAAAAGGACGCGCAAATTCTATTGAAGGAATGAGGCAGCGCGCAAGTGTGACCACTTCCCTTAAGGGCTGGCCACTTAGGCGCGCAAGTGTTGATGAGTTTCAACACATAGGTCTTCCTCCCTCTCTTTAGATCTTCCATTGTAGGTAAGAAATTACCTTAGAAGTGTTCCGGAAGCTTTGAGAAGAGGCTTGGGCGTCGGGAGCTTCAATCCGAGTTTCTGGAAAAAGATCCTCTCGAATGGGGGGCCCACAGGGTCTATTTATAGGCAGGAGAAGACCCTGGGCGGTTACCGGGCGGTTATCACTTTAGGTCGCGCAAGTCACTTGCACGACCATAAGGTGTCGCGTAAGTAGACTTGCACGACCACTAGGCGGCACGCAAGTGTACTTGCGCGACCATGATGGAACTTGCGCGAACTATGGGAAATGTTCTCTTTGTTCATCCCTTTGTCGATTTTTGATGTTTCTTCAAAGGATGAATCACTTTGGACTAAGGTATTTCCTTTTTTTCAGTCGTTAGACTCTATGACGGAAAGGAGAGTCAACAATGGTTTAACATAATTTTTTAGAAGATCTACATCAGATGATAATAAAATAATGTAGATAATAATAGAAAGATATATTTTTCTCAAAAATAACCTTCTTTTATAGCTGAATAGAGAACATGCATCCCTATTTTAGAATCATCCATTGTAAAAACATGATAAAATACTATATGATATATCCCATGATTTGTAAGATTGGAATGTTTATTTTCAATCACATATTCAAATGTATCTCATGGCCCATCTTGATATGGAATAATATAATAGTATTGGGATAGATTATAAATTATTTTTCCTGAATGATGAATGTTAGAGGCTGTTTTTGGTTTACTTGAGTTAGTTTTTACAATTATCATTTCAAGAGAGTACTCTAGAATAGTATGGGGGGTTTTGGTTTTATTTTATTCCTTAAATACTATAGAATATATTTTACTATGTTGAAAAAAAATTGAGTTGATAAAAAATAATTTCATTGAGGATATCATAGTGGTCATTTAAATATATTTTAAATGTCCTACCATATGACACCCTTCCTTTTAATCTATAACACCTTCGGTTTAATATAGTTTATCTATATTCATCATTTAATTAGATAACCTTATGTTCAAATATTTCTATAATATCCCTTAGGAGTGTCAAACCAGTTGTGTAACAAGGGAACATCCATCATGAACCAGAATGAAGGCCGAGATATACTCGACAAACCCTATTCAGGGTTATTAACCCAAGATGCATCAATTCCAAAAACCACATCCTCTTATAGTTTCATGATAGGGATGTATTTTAATGGTAAAAACAAAATATATACTTTATTATTTAATCCAATACTTAGACTTATCCTCAAGGTTTTTAACCAAATTCCTTTATCATAATCTCTAAAGTTACTTAATCCTTTTATCTGATACCATCTATAATGACCCAACATTAAACATTAAATATTATAGTGATTTTAAAATATAATTCACTTCATCCCATTCCAAAACATAATTTATATTTATACAATTAGAGTGTTAATTCATAACACTTATAAAAAAACCCAAATATATATAAGGTGGGAACTTCTATTCAGTATCCACTTTTTCACAATATGAAAATTATAATACAAACTTGGTTTCTTTTCATGAATAATCCTAAAAACATTCAACATAAATAATTTATTTCCATTAACAATCCTTAAAACCTATGGAAAACATTATAAAATATGGTACGAGGGAAAACGATCATTAAGGGAAATATAAAGAAAGGAACTATACATCTACAAATAATTATGAAAATTTTCCTTTTCCAAAATAAATTTTAAGCTCAAAAAATATTTTCTTATTCAATATTTCACCATTTATTCCCGATTATTTTCATAAAACATGTCATATGAAATATTAAAGGAAAAATAAAAATCATTAAGGTTTATTTGAAATCATAAAAATTCGTAATAAAATTTTCACAAAGTTATATCTTTCAACCTTATAAAGTGGAATATACATTCATTTACCTAGTGAAATTATAACATTTTTATTAAAATGAAAATATTTAATAAATAAATAATATAGGTAAAATGAATCATAATTTTCATATCATTCTTACTTACACATGGAATTATAATCACAATTATATTTGGAGTGACCATCCTAGTCACACTGAAAATGACCATCAGGATTATACTTGGAATAACCATCACAGTATATTACCATAATATCTTATGATAAACCAAATCAATTAATAATTTACAATATTTTGAATAACCATTATATTATGTTTCTATATTCTCTTAGGAGAAACCCAATCAGATAAATCTATCCCTTTACCCATCGCATTGGATCCCTATAAACGGATCACTCGCATTTGGTTTAATACTCGAACCACCAATCCTCATAAGCAATTCAAAATAACCATAAAATAAAGTATAAATATATTTCATTTAATCATAAAAAATAATTTAAATCAAGGTTCTTTTATTTTGTAAATTGAAATACCATTAAATATTTTTAAAACATTGTTGTAGAAAAAAATCCATTTGAAATCAGTAATTTTTTTAAAACCATACAGATATAAAAGGAAACATTTTCTTTGAAAATAACCATGTAAAATTGTAAAAGAATATTATAAAATTAATGAATGTGGGAATAGGTTCTCATTTCGTACAAGTTAAAAAATGCTCCTTTACTTTTTTTGTAAGTCATAAAGTACCTCATTTACAAAATTAAAAGAAGATTACGTTGAATCCAATTTATAAAAATAAACATGGTTCAAAAATATTTTAAAAAATCATAGGGGAATAGAATAAATGTTATTCAAAACATTTTTAGTATACATGGATAAAGAAGAAAAAATTTATTTTTAAGGTAACTTAAAAAGAAAATTTCTAATTGAAATCCCACTATCTTGAGTTGAATTTACAACGTACATTATTTATCTTAATGATTAATAAAATTATGATTATTATTAACATTATAAAAAAGAATTATGAATTAATTTTTAATTTCATTTTATCTCCCACCAATTGATAAAATATTATTTAATTAATTAAATTCATATCATAAATTTTGATGATATTCATTTGATAAGTCCAAAATGACTTTGAAAGGTTAAAAATGTTCAGAGAGGTCATTATTCCATAATATTCAGAATAATAATCCTAGAATAATTATATTTTTTCACCTCAATTTTTCTTTTAAATACAACTATTAAATAAGGTAATGAAAAATGAACTATGTTATAATCGTAGAGATTGGTGGTCGTACATACGCATGAGTGAAATTTCCATTTTTCAAAGGGAATTTTGGAAAAAAAATTAGATTTATCAAATCTTCATAGAATGAAAATAATATAATAAATATAATATTAATTCATTAAATAATCGTTTATATTTCATCTATGTGATTCGGTGATGAAAAATTAACCACATCACTTCATGGATGTTGTATTCCATACATACACTTGGATGATGTTATTTTTTTTGTGATTGGAAAGTTAAGATGGTAAATGATATATTATCCTTTATTAAGGATAAATACATCATTAATTTCATATTTATACATTTATTCCATAATTATAAAAAATATATGAGAGAAAATGATGAAACACAAATTACATCGGTTCGCGGGGTGGTAGTCTGCCATACACATGAAAGACGAATTCATCTCTCATTTGATTGAGGTTGGAGATAGATATAAGTTATGATATTAATATAATAACATCCAAATATATGTAGGATACAAGTTTTTTTATTTTATCATGGTTTAATATGGTTTTAATGAGTAATAATAAATAAATAAAATTATTGTTTAAAAATAAGACGTCTTATTCAGAAAACCTCCTTTTATTGACATCATAATACCACTAAGGATGGTGTAATTCATAAGAGAATGCCATTATAATAAGGGTTGGTATTCTAGTAATGTATTTTGGTATTTATTTTCTAATCCAAATGGGGTTTTAAGTGTGAATAAATTAGAATAAGTTGTTCAGTTTTATAAAATAGTGGAGGAGAACTCTTGGAATTTCAAAAAATGTTAAATTAATGTAAATTAATTTTGATATTAAGATGGCTCAAAAATAATTTAATTCTATGATAGGATTCGTTTTTTTATAATTAATCTCATACAATAAATAATATTCATGTTTTGATCATATTCTTAACATTATATTTTTTTAAACCCTCATAAACCCTAATCACATGTACCATGAAAACAATGAATTTTACCCATTAAGTGACAACACATTTACTATAAATGGAAAAAATCCCCATAAATGGACCATGGTTCATATTATAAACCATATCATAATAACTTTTTCAAATATAATATTTTTAGTAATTTTATATCCTTTAATAAATAGTTATTAATTATATTATTCCATTAATGTCAATTTTTAGATCTATTCATTACATTGATTTTAATAAATCAAGAAAACCGGTAAAATTTGGAAAAAAATTAAAACATCCCAAATATGTCACGTTTATCAATAAAATTCATTAAAAAAATTATTTTTCAAAAATTATATTACTTTTTATATTTTAAATACCATTTATTTGATTTTTTACTAATTGAATAATTATTGGTTTAGTGTTTGGTAAGAATTTATAGAAATTATTTATTCACTAAAAAATTAAAAATAAATTATGTTGATGAAGATAAATATTTTAAATTTTAAGAAAATATTTATCACAACATATATCCTCTAGTAATATCCATGTTAAACTATTATATTTAATAATACAAATAAGATTACTATATTTTTAACTTTTCTTTTGATACAATATTACTAGGTTCATAATCTGATTAAATGTAAAAAATTTACATATAACCAAATATGGGATTATTTGGGAAATATTAAATAATCTAATAATATTATGTAAATATTTTAGGTCAATTAATAGTCTTTATCATTTTATTTTTAACTTTAAATACTCGTATTTCCCATTACACTTGTAACAAAATTTTCTACCCTTTCAATTTTTATTAACCAAAAATTTAAAGGTAAATATTTTAAAACATTTATATAGACTAATTAAAAATATGGCATTCATTTTTAAAATTTCAAAACATATATGTTTTAGAATTTAAATTGAAATGAAAATAGAAAAACGCAATGAAAAATAGTTGTTCATAATTTTTTTCTTTTAAACATATATTATTTTTATACTAGATTCAAGGTTATAATTCATTTCAAAAATAATAATTGTATAATTATTAATAAAAAAAGGAAAATTAAATTTTAAAACTAATGAAGAATATAATTTGACCTTATAATGTTTTTAAAATAAAATATTGTTTTTAATCAAAATATATAATTTTCAATATTCATTGAAAAATAAATATTATTAAAAAAATATCAGACAAATTCCATTGAATAATTTTGAAATTTTTATTGAAAAAATTATATTAATTTTATTAAATAAAATTTATTTTTTATAAAATTAATATACTATTCACTCAAAAATAAAAAACAAAAATCATTATTGATGAAAACATATTCATTAAAGAATAAATGGTTTTAATAAAATTTGTGTACTTATTTAGTTATATTTAATAACTAAATTTGCATTGATTATAATAATAATATATATTTTAGTGAATAGTTAATATTTATCATACCAACTTATTTAACTGGTAGGTTATAATAGTCATATTTAAAAAATAATATTTCATGGGTTGTTTATGGTCAATGATGTGTATCATGGACACCTCTCAGAATGGCTCATAACATGAGTAAAACCCATACTCCAAAAAATTTATCAAAAAAATATAAAATTCATGTGATTACACAAGGTATAATGACCTTGTACTAGTAGGAGAAAAATTGAAAATAAAAGAAAGTGACAAGGAATAACTCTAAACCATCCAACTAAGGCCATAGTTGAGCTAATCAAGAATACATTCAATACTCACCCATATGTCATCTCCCAATGCCAAGGTCGTTAATGAAAAAAAACATATAGAAGATGATAGTCTAAAAAAACATGTGATGCATCATATATGCATGGATAGTCATATTATCAAGTGTCTCATTAGAATAATGTAAATAACTCATTTATCCCAAAAAACTATTGCACATTGGCTATGGTTATAAAAACTGTCACTAAGGCTTAAAATATTCCATACACATAAAAGATCATGATGCCAACTATGTAAATTCATTATTTCTAGAAGTAACATAAAACATGATAAAATAAAATCCATAGATGTACCAGATCCACTACCAGTGCATTCACCTCATGTTTTCCTCATCCTCATAAGAACAATGAGCTCAAGATCTCTACATTGGGTATACTAAAGCAATAAATAATAGACCACGATAGAATCCCTTCCTACCATCCTTATACCTATTTGAAACTGATGATGGGAATAAATAAGGCTTCATAGGTTTATTGAAAACCATAATAAGCTATAACATGCCTCTCTATCCTAGAAAAAGGTTTTAAAATTCACATTTTATCATGAAACAACGCCAAATATCAGTGGAATATCATTCCCAACTCAGAAGACACTTTAGAAATACAAACCACTATCAATTCAAAGATAAACAACAATTAGTAATATCCAATTATCCTAAATTAAAGTTATGGGGGAACTATCAAAGTTTAAAAAAATATAACCCAGACACCATTTTTACAAGAGAGTTATTCCCACCGATGTTTAAGATAATAAATATCAAGATTTACATCGAGCCCAAATTCAAATATATCAAACATATATTCTATGATACTCAGATAATCATCAATAGTTATTTCCTTGTTAAGATATATTTAAAAAGAAAACCCTTCCCACTCCTCAATACAAGGGTATAAGTCCTCCTTTTATTCTACCATAATAAAACGAGTTCAATTTTTTAAGTTTAATGTTAGACTATTTATCCTCTTTATCTAAGGAGATGTCCTCTTCATCTGAGGATGTGTAGAAACCCTCTTTATAAGAGATTGCAGATGCAGAGGTATTTTAATTAACTAACATCTATGGATGGATTTTGTCCTTCTCCAATCGAATCTACAATGATCTAGTGACAATGGTTTTCTCTAACATATAATAATCAATGAATTTTTAGGTCTAACTAGGATAAGGAGTGATATATCCATCAGAATCCATAAGTGGTTTTTACCTTTTTTGGTGCTCAAGTAAAGATATTCATCCTCAAATTGATGTACTTTATCATGATCATAACTATTAGAATCACCAGAAATAGAGTGAGTCTCTTGTCCCAACTCATGAATGGTTAGAACAGCTCCTAAAGACTCTACAAGAGGTTCAACATTATTGACCGGATCCACAAACCCAGAGAAAAAATCACTATGAGTGAACTGAGGATATTATTGGAAATTATCTGGGACAAATGAAGAAATCAATAGAAAATTAGCATTATAGGGTTCACCTTTTTCATTATTAATCCTTCCATCTTTATCAATTAAAAAATATTTTCCTTTACTTGGCATATATTTCCCATTTTTCTGATTTCTTCTGGGGTCATTCTGAAATCCACAATTTCCATTGGAGTGACCTAGTTGTAGTAAATTAGAGTAGTTGCTAGGTAAAGCATCATAGAACACTTCTTGTAAAAAACTAACATCACCATTATGGATCCAGATAACTAATTGTAAGATTTTCATAAAGCTATTTGCAACACACTCGCGCACAACCGATGGTCTTGTGAGATTTTGAGTAGAATAATCCATTTTAATGGGGTGCCCTGTAGATTTAGGGATAGGGAAGAGAGATATTTGTTTGAATAAGTGCATTGGAAAACCTGGGAAACCTAACCATTTAGGGGAAATAGGGGATTTATTATTTAAATCAAACATAGGGGGGGATTTAAAACATTCACTAAGTAGCCTCCATAAATCAAAGTCTATATTTAAAAAATTTGTAGTTTTAACAATTTACAGAAAAATAAACCTTTTCAAAAAATTTAAAAAATTCTCCCAAAATTATTTTTAATATGATATAAAATAATATAATATAATTTAAAAAACAAATTTATATTATTTTCGTAAAAGGAAATGGTTTTTTAAGAAAATGTTCTTTTGAAGAATATAATGTTTTATTGAAAATTAAGTAGTTATTTTATAATCATTTATGAATACTTTTATATTGAGTCATAACTTTAAACATATATCAAAAATCCTTTAATCCTACTACTACCAAAAAATTTAATGGCTAGGTTATATAATATATATTTAAATAATCCTTTCTCATTTAGGCTTAGTGTTCATGTTGTGCATGATATCGAAACATAGTTTTTTTTAATTTGGGTGCAAAATTCTTCCCCAATTAAGGGTTTTATCCATCAAAATTGTATATTACATACCATGGTAAAAAATGGTGAGGGTACTTCCTATTCATGACTTCCTATGGTTCTCAGGTTTTCCTCTTCTTATATGCCTTTTGAAAAGTACATTCACCAGGTGAGTTGTACTATTGTGTTGAACATTATCTCCACGGTCCTAGGTCTTCACCAGATGCACCCCATAAGAGTGTTTAATTTACTTCTATACGACCACTAAATTTATAACAAGTGAGGTATATGGTATGGAATTCCTTTAGAGAGATACATATAAACATTTTTTACTAGAAAAGGGGTGGTGGCACAGTGAGTTGACAAGCCACAACTCCTCCGAGATAAAGAATCTCAAAGAGGGTGATGTATCTATGGATTGACATTACCTTATTCCCAAATATAGTGACTCTCTTCCATGGAGGTATATATAGAAACAAATTATCCCCAAACACAATATCTAGGTCTCATAAATAATTTTCAACGTAGATATTCTGTCAAATCTAAGAAGATATAATTTTTTGTGGAATGGAATTCAAATTTTCTACCATTTGTTCAATAATTTTAGGTTATAATATAGCATTCTCTTGACACTCCTTTTAGTGTCTAAATATTCTATTAATATTGGAGATCAGTGTGGAAGTGATATGCCTTACTAATGATGACCTTAATATTTTAAGAATATTAGAGACACTTCTAGAACATAAAGGTATATATCGTATCTTGGTTGGATATAATAAATAGTGGTGTTACTTGTAGCCTCGCCAAATATATGATGTATATCCTTGTATGTTTATTGAGTGTGAAGTCCTCTAAAATTACAATGAAGTGTAGAGTCATTGTAAAACAATCCAACACGACCCATATGTAATTATTTCATCTTCATTGCTTTGTAAGAATGGTGCCAAAGTCCATGGGGATGTTCTACCATTTCCCTGGTTGTATGGGTGAAGTTTTCATCATCCCCATATACTTTTATCCTTTCATCCTTCACTTACAGACATACCAAAAACTTTTATGTATATTCTATTATCCCATTCTTCATATTTTCCCACAAATAGTGATATTTTAGGTCTTAAAACAACTTCATTCGACCTAGGTGGATGGAGAAGGTTGAGCTATGTGTATCATTCAATAGATATTTCTTTATATCAGGATTTTATGGTACATATAGTCATGACCTAGATATTACAAATAATTTTCATAAATTTTGAACTCTGAGGATTTCCCTTTTCTTATAGCTTCCATCTTCTTCCAAATTTACACATTTTCTCTATGAGAAGCCTTCATCTTCTTTAGAATAGATGGTTGATGAATCATTTTAGAATGAAATGATTATATTATTTTATTCATGAATACCATGTCCATACTTTTAAAGTTTAAGAATATTGTATCATTCTCAGTTCTCATTAGTGATAAGGTTTTAGATCCTTTCTACTTTGAGTATCTCTCAATTAATTTGATTTCTGTACATAGTAGTAGATTGAAAAATCATAGTACATGATCATATCTCACCAGCTTAAATAGTGTATATGTGGATCCTTCTATATGAATATATATTTTAGGATCTTATTATCCATATATATTTTAAACTTCTCTTTATAGTGATAAGGTCACTAAATTTTAAATGTATAGATCACTACATCCAACTCTCGATCTATTGTTTGATATCTTTTTTTATGATCAGTTAACTACCTTGATTCAAAAGATATTATTTTATCATTATGAATTAGTAAAAAGGAAAAAAACTTCTTTGAAGTATCATTAAATACCACAAAAAATGATACCCACCTGAGGGCAGTGTATGGACTCATGCAGGGATAAGCCTCCTTTTCAACCCCTTAAATATTTCTTCACATTCACTAGTAAAAAAAACCATAATCCCCTCAGATAAACCATGGTTAGTGGGTCTGATAATTATGTGCGGTTTCACACAATTTTAGGTAATACCCATCTAGTACAAGGGAACTATAGATCTTTATTATAGATGTTGGTCTGGGCCACTCATCAATTACATTTTTCATAAAAGGGTCCATAGATATCACTTTTATGACAATAATATTACCCAATAATGATACATCATTCATAAATAAGTTACATTTATTGTGTTATTCATATAGATTCAATTTTTATAGTGACTTTATAATAACATTCAAATACTTCTGATCCTCCTCCTTGAATTTTAAGAATATCATAATAAGGAACCCATAGAGGATGTATTTAACATGTCCCGAAATATTTAACATGTCCCGAAATATTTTCATATTATTTGTGATTCTTAAAGGCATCACTATGAACCCATAGAGTCCACACATTATTTGAAATTTAATTTTGGTTATATCTTCATTATTCACCCTTAATTGGTGATGTCCTAACCTAAGGTCCACCATAGAGAAATATTGTACACCAAATAGTAGATTGAATTGGTTTTCAATCTATGGTAGTGGATACCTGTTATTTAACATGATTTTTTTGAGTTCATGAAAATATATAGATAGGTTCATTGACCCATCCTTCATCATAAGGATGTCGATCTATGCACCCCATGGTGAATCATTTAAAAAAATAAATCCTTATTCAAGATTATACTTGAAATTATTTTTCATATTTTCACAGTTGATGATGTCTATTTTATAAGGATTCTGTGCTAGGGGTAGGGATCCAAGTATAAATTTGAACGAAAATTAACCTCTCAGTCAGGAGGAACACTAGGAAACTAGTCAGGGAATACGTCTGTATAGTCCCTCACAAATTAATGTATTCAATATTGATTATCTATTTTGTATCAATCATTTGGGCTTGATATACTTTCTCATAAGATAATAATATCCACACTTGAACATAAGATTCCATGAGATGTTCATATTCCTCTTTACAATTATATAGAATTATATGATGAATTGGGATATGAAGACTAATCTCCCTCTCTCTATAGTATTTTTGGATTCATATAAGTTCATCTGATCCATTCTTAATATAGTATCAAAATCCACTAAATTAAGTAAGATAAGATTCACCAGAAGATTCAGTCCACAGAGATTAACTGTTAGTGTTATATAATTGGGATGCGACACTTTATCCATTTTCTATTGACACAGATAGATGAACCCCTATATTTTAATGTGGCGTTTGAATAGTTCTACTAAATATGAAATATATTAAAGAATTCACAGAAAAAGAATAAAACAGAAAATTCACTATTCCTGAATGAATAACTAGCATACCTATCTCAAAATTATTTTTAGGATCCACCTTTTCAATAATTATACTATATTCCATTCCTTTCTCTCTAAGTCATGAAGGTTTTTGTCATTGATTGTACTTGAAAACCCTTGTCATAGAGCATTGAATATTGTAATTCAGATCTTTCTTGAAGTTGAAAGTCTACACCACATGCAACGTGTTAATGTGGCCCTCTTTTATTCTTCCCTATAAGTGGGTTTCTTTAATCTACCCATAGTATTGATTATTCAAATCATCCTCATATCCATAATTGAAACATCTCCTAGTTACCTACAGAAAATTTCTATCACGCTTCTTTTGAAACATCTAATAGGTGGGATGTTGTGTTTAATCACTACTATGAGTTTTATTCATTGATCCTCTTGATGAAAAATCCATTTTACATTGTTTATCTATAGGTCTAGAAGACAATTGAGAATTTCCAATCTCAATATCAACCTATAGAGTGTATTGAACAATCTCTTAATTTCTGTCGAAGTCTCTAATTTATAATTATTTTCGTAGAATCGTATTAAACCCACTAAAGAAATGGTTCACCTTACATTTTTTGTTGATGAAAAATCCATCAGTGTGTCATGAAAGCCTTGTGTTTTTTTCTCATATTCCACAATAGACTCATATTACATTTTATTCTTCCTAAATATCTCTCTCTTCATATTTATATCAGGAGTTCAGATAAAATATTTTTTGAAAAATATTTTCTTGATATATTCCAATTTTACAGAATCAATATCCTCTTTAAAATTTGTGTTCTTGATCAGTGGAAAACACAAGTCTGCTTCCCCCTAAAATAGATAAATGGCTATAATTTTTTTTATTTCTCTGCTATTTGTAGTAACAAAATATATTTTTAATAGAGTAAATTCATTATTCTATATTAAAGGGATCAAAATATCAACAAAATGTATGAATAGTTTTTTACATTAATGAATCAACCGTAACATTATCTTTCCTATGGGGAGGATGAGGTTCTAAATGATTGATGTTACTGTTTATAATTTAAGCTAATAGATCTGGAAATACCATGAAGATCTCTTATTCTAATCCCATGTGGTTAGAGATATCATTGGGGAAATCATCACATTACCTATCACATTAGTTGTTGTCCCATTTTCTCTTATTTCATGCCTTTAAATTTAAAAACAATATGAGAATATATTAACATACGAAGGGGAAAATTTAATGCTAATGTGGAATTCATTAATAATGATAATTATATCCAAACTTATGAGTCATTATGTTCCAATATAGGTTATCCATGGTAATAGATATTATTTTTTTAACCTAATGATATGTTCAAGTCCTACATAATGGTTTTTAATGAGTTTGTGAATTTTCAAAACATATCCCCCAAGAGTGCCAAACTTAGTGTATAGCACGACCCATTATCGCGAACTAGGTGATGATCAAGTCACGTCAAAATACACCCATTTCAAAGGTATTACCCTAGGTATAACTATGTTGTTTCCACGTGTACTTAAAGTATCCCGACATGGATGTAATTTCATTAAAACTAGTCACTCTAAACTTAACTAAAATTATAGTATATTTTTCTATAATAATAATTATCCATGGGGTTCTCACTAATTTATTGTCATCCTAATCCCCAAAAATAACTAGTACATTCTTTGATACCAACTATAGAGACCCAATCCTTTTAAACATATTGTTAAATTAATTTTTGAAAATAAATTTCTATTAGGTAAAACCAAAAGATTGTGTAGTCTTGTGTCTTCTGAGGACTAGGATCATAATAAATAAAACGGAAACTAAAACATGAAATGCTTGTTTTATTCTCCACAATGAGATCCTAAATCAATCGCATCTACAAATAAGTCATAGGATTACTGGGAGAATATTAAAAATAAATGGGTAACCTAAAAATCCTCGTAAGTAAATAAACATGATAAATAAATATAACATATCAGTCGTAGGTATAACATGATATCATAAAAGATAAGGCTTTAAAAAAAGTGTTTTTATTATTAAAGGATAAGGATAAGTAGTTATCAAATGGTATCATAACATAAAAAAACAGTATAATAATATCATAGAAACATATAACTTGAGGTGGAAAAATATAACATGACATAAACATTATACAAGGATAAATTCCTAGACAATATCCCAATGTTGAAAAAGTCACATGATGGATTAGGTTTACTCCAGAATCCCATATATAACGTCTCATAAGAAAGAATCTTTACCCATTGAATTAGAGTTATTTCTAGATACACCCATCATTACATGTTCATGATTAATGTCTTCCCCAAAAATGGAATCAATGATATGTTATAAAAATAACAATTACCCATGTAAAGAATGTGGGTTTAAAAATCTTACATCATTTCATAATCAATGGAAATTTCATAATGAAGGCATTTAAGAAATGATCATAAGATATGTATTACCCTATAAAAGGGAGATTCAATAATCTAGGTATATATTTAATATACAAATATGTTGAAATTATAATAATAAATCAAATTTAAAGTGAGTTAGTGAGTGATTTGGAATGATATTGGACATAACCTAAAGAAAAGAGTTGTTTAGAGAGATCCCTTACCTTGAGTCTGACTCGTAATGTGCATTATTTATCACCCCCAATAATAAAATTATGTTAATTATATACTTTCTTTAATTTTTTAAATATTTTATTTTTCCTTTTATATTATTTTTTATCAGGTTAAATTCATTTAATTAATCATTAAGGTTCATGTGGGATGTTTTGAAAATATTTTTCTCATATGCCAAAAATAACACTAGTATGCCGACTATGGTCCAAGAGATTATTAATTAAACATATGTATAATATTAATAAAAAAATAATTATCTTTTTTATACATCAATTAAAATTTTAAAACTATCCAAGAAATATCATTATGACAAATGAACTATGTTACGATCATAAAGACAGTATGTCATACATACTCATGAGTTACATTTAAATTTTTGAATGATCATGAAATAAATAAGGTGAGTGTTATTTTATATTTAATTTATCATAATTATATCATAAATATAATATTATTTCTTTAGATTCTATAATATTTACCAACTATGTGTTGCGGCAATGAAAAAAAAATCACATCAGTTTAGAGAGTTGGTAATCCATGTGTGTACTCAAACAACATTATCCACTATTAATAAACAGAATGGTAAGAAAATATATGATATATTAATTTTTATAGAAATATAAATATATAATTAACATCATAAATACACAATAATTTGATCATCATAAATAGTCATTATGGGTAATGATGGGAATTGAATTACATCGGTTCGTGATGTAGTAGTTCGCCGTATACATGAATGATTGTTTTGTTTCCTATTTGATAGAATAAATAACTAATATATTTGGTTTAATTGAAATAATAACACATCAGTATATTTTATATAACTGGGTCATTATATCCAAATTTTTTAATAACATTTTAAGTAGGTGGAAAAAGAAATAAATAAAAAACGCTTAGTTTAGAATGATACTTCTTCTTTGGACAACCTATTTTGGTTTGCACAAAAATACTTCATATGAGGCATTTTTAATAAAACAGAGGATTATTGGATATTTTAATGAAATTATGGAAGGTATTCGGTAAAATAGTTTCTAAATTAAAATTATTTTGAAATGTGGAGAGTAATGGAGAAAAGATTCCCTTTTATAAATAAAACAAGGTAGAATTTTTGTAAATACATGAATCCATTAAATAATGATAAGTCAATCTCAATCTATATGCCAAAAAATTGATAAATAATGGATTTAATTGAGTATATGTTCAATCTCAATATCCAACATAAAAAATAAACATTTTTAAACATGTTATTCCCCTTACGTTTTAGGTCACTCTGTTTTACCATTTTAGTTTTTCCATGATAAATTAGTTTTACATTGGTAATTTATCCTTTAAATTTAAAAATAAAATGAGACTTATTAAAAAATTTGAAATAAATATTCTAAATATTAAATCCAATTTATCAAATAAAAATAATATGTGTGTGGAATATTAACTTTAACAAAAGTGCATTTAAAGTCAAAAACCTCGGTTTTAACTTAAATATGGTAATTAATTTTTAATGTTTCTAATGTTTGTTATGAATACAAATTAAGTATAAATTATTGAATATTATTAATTATTTTGATTATAAACCACCATCATATGCTTTTTCCAGGCATAAGAATATCTTATATTAACTTTATGACTAGAAATCATCATCATATGAATTTAAATTTATATAAATAGATATATATGGTTTAAATTTCATTTAAATCATTACTTATTATTATTTATTACAATTATTTTTAATGAAAAATATTATGCACTAAAAATAGTATGTAAAAAACCATGTTTTTATGTATTGAAATAAAGTTATACCTGAAATCATGAAAATTTATGATTTAAATAAAATAAATCAGATTATTATAATTAAAATGGATTATGTTGAACTTTAATACCACATAAAAAATATAATGTGAGTTTTATATTACCTGATTTAATGTAAAAGAGGTGCTGTATTTGAAAAATAATTAATTTTCACTATTCAACAAATAAACAATCATTTAAGAAAAATCCAAAAAATTACCCTGAGTTATTTTTAATATGATTATTCAGAAAATATATCTTTTATAAAACTAATTACATTATTTTTCTCAAAAAAATCATTTTCATAGAAAACATATTTTTTGATGAATAAAATGGTATATTAAAAATTGTGTTCTTATTTCTGAAGAATTTATCAATATATATATATACTAATTTAGACCATTATATATATATTTATATATTTCAATAATAATTTAAAAATATTAATAACCACCAATTTAAAGGCTAGGTTATAACTATCACATTTAAAAAAACACGTTTTCTAGGTTCGGTGTTGCGTGTCATGTATTCTAATAAACATAATTATATTTTTTTGATTGTGGGTGTCATATTTAAGATCATCATAATTTAACAAAATTTATTAGAAATATTAGGCAAAATAATTTACCTCACCATATACCAAAATTTATTTCATTGTATATTTGACACTATCAGCACTTGATTCAGTTGAGGAGAGGGATTCATTATTATCCCTCAGTGTTGAAGCATTGGAGAACATATTTATTTTATTATTTTATTTAATTTTTTAATTGAATGTGGGGAAATATAAATTTATTTTTACATAATTATTTCATTAAAATTAAGTCATCTTCAATTCTCAATGTTGATGATCATTTTTAACCCAATGAATACATTTCTTCTTTCCCATATTTTTTTTCAACTTATGGGCTAAGTGAGATATTTTAGTACCACTACCTGAAGAGTCATTATCATTTTACATAAATTAAATTAGTGTATTTTACTTTAATTTCATATATTATTTTACTTCCCTTTCATCATTCCACTTCATGTTAATCTCATATGTCCTGAGTGAACTAATGGATTCCTCTACAGGCATGTTATTTATATCACTTTCTACTTGAATTGTTTCCCCCATGAGTTACCAAGAACGTAAAAATACCCAATGTATCATCTTCACAAGAATTTATGTTGTAATAAAATTATAAATAGATTTTATATCTCTCTTTCACTTATTAAAATGATTAAACACTTCCATATTTTATTCATTATAATTTATGTTTAAACTTTCAAGGCCTTAATGATATATATCAAGTCCATTGTTCTCAACCTTGTTAGTTCCATTGTGTGTGAAATCAATAAGATTAAAATTTTCATGTGTATGCTTTAATTGGTAAATATGATCAAATTCATTTTGGTATAACCAAAATTGGATGGAATTCATTGCTTTTAAAATAATTTCAAATGTTATAATATCATCATGATTCTATTTGTTCTCTTATTCCATGATTGGTGTGTATGAAGGGATGAATTTTTTTAAAATGTGAAAAACTATTCCTATAATCAATTTATACATATTATTTATCTAATAAAACTTATTTGATTTATCGAATAATGGATTTTTTCCCATTGAGGGTCATTTTGGGGAACCATAGTTGTTAGAGGAAGTGGAAATACTTTATAGCAATTCCTTGAAATTAGATAATGTTTAGAAATTAAGGATGTGTTTTATAGTAATTTATGGTCTAATTATGATCAAAAGTGGAGGGTTTAATTACATTTTAAAATATTAAATTTAATAATAATACATTTAGAGATAAAATTTATTGAAAAATAAAACTATATATTATAAAAAATAGAATTTAAATGAAAAGGAAATATTAATAAATATATGGGAAAATGAATGATGCTAAAATAGTTATGAAAATACACAATATGATTTCGTGCATCTCTTACCCTCATGATAATTCAGGTTACTATTATCCCCTAGCTTCTATGATAGCCAAGAACCTGAAATACCATTATTTTTTTATTGGAGTTAGTATGAAACCCAATAAAAAGGAAGAGAAACATCTTTTAGATGGTTATAGTAATAAAACCACAAAAACATCCTTTAATATAGTGAAATTATTAAACCCAAAACAAACACACTTTTGGAAGTTATCACCCTAGAAGAAATAGGACAATATTGGAAATAAAAAACCATTTACAATTCAGTTTCAATTATCTCAATAATATTTTGAATAGAAAATTTATATAAAGAGAGACATAGTATGTCGGAGAAATTTATTACTTCATGGATAGAAAAAAATTACTCAAGTGAATAAATAATTATAAGTGATGGTGTTAAAGAAAAATTATTTTTCTTTATGTAGCCACCAGATGTCCCATGGTGGTATTGGGGGTTTGGGGAATCCATTAACGATATTAGGAGGCCATAAATTACATAGGAGTCATGTCATAATGGTTAGTTTATATTTTTGGAAATTCTCTTCTGAACAACTTCTAGGATCCAGTGAACATATTGCGTGATAGTAAAGTGTGCTGGTTCCACAATCTAGTACACTAGCTGAGTAATTTTATACTATTGGATAGATTGTGGGCCTTTTTAGAGCCTGACTACTTCTATTTTTTATTACTGGATATCTGGTGGTTTACCTCGATTTACCGGTGGATCTTCATTTTGAGGACCATTAAAAATGGCCCTTTAAACTCTTCTTGAATGCATTGAATGATTAGAAAAATCCTTTAATAGATATAAAATTATAATATCAATGATATAGTCAACTAAAATGGTTATATAAATAAAGTTTCTTGTTTATAATTGAAATATGTATGCGAGTGAATGGTACAACAATATGATTGGAGTGTCTCCTTATGGAATATATTCCCTTCCTTGCATTTTTCTAACTATAATGACTTTCTATATAACAATGTTTATTACAAATAAAACATCTACCATAATAATAATACCTCAAGTGGTATTATTTTACACAATGTATTGACACTATTGGAGTACTTCTTTCACATTTTGGATTTTAGAAATCAAAACCCATGATCAAAATATGGCCAAATCATTCATATTAGTATCATTTTGATCCCCAATTCATTTACAGATCCTTACTTACTTATTCAATATTTAATATTTCTTCTTGTCTTCTAGATTTAAAATCTATAATATTTCTTACTATTAAGGATTAATTAAGAGGGATTCCCATCATCTCATTTGTGTTGTATATCCTCCCCTAATATTCTAGAATTTTATCCTTATTTTAATTAAATTTTGTTCCCATTTCAATAAAACATGAAGACTTATCTAGTCCTCATTATCATATATACTCAGTTTTTGATTATTATAGGAACGATACTAACTTTACAATCCTCCTCTGTGGAAATCTCCTTTACTACTTCTTAGGATAACTTTCAAATAATGTCTCTTTATTCCTTCACATTAGCAACCATATTTTATATATTTAAATTTGAGGACACTTCTTCTTTCATTTTCTATTTTTTCTTGTACAAATCATCAATCATTCTAAAATTCACATAATAAATGAATTGCCATTATTTTTCCTTCTCTAGTATAGTTGGGATCTCCTCTTGGACATTTCATGGACATCTCATTGATAGACCACATCTAGTAGTCACCACTTCAAGAATTATTTTTTAATACTTTTAAATATATTTAAATACACCATATTCTTTACTTAATATACTTCAAATAAAATATGGAAATATATTTATTTTACCTTAGTTGGAGATCTCATTCTTCTGTAATTCTCATTCTTCTTTTTTTATTTTAGACAAAATAATATTTTTATTTTTTTATTTTCATTCCCAAATGAATCTTCCAATAACATAAACATGTATTTCTATAATTTAAAATGAGAAATATTCTTGGGAAGACCATTAATAAGAGTATTGTTTAACACTATTTTACCGAGGAATCAGTCTCAATATTTCTTTTAATTTTCTCAATCATAACTCCATGTAAAATCAATAGAAAATTGACATCTTGTAAAAATTCTTAAGTAAATACAATAGAATATTTTCTGAATGAAATGAACTCTTTTATATTTTTTTAAATGACTTCCATTAAATAACGTATCTCTTTTTATGGAATCTATTTCTCTTATGAAAACACCAGATCATGTCAGTGAAAATAGAAACATGATTATAATGAACCTATCCCTATGATACCAATTTCTAGTGGCAAAAGAGTATAATAGTTTTACATACACTTGGGGACAATTAAGATATGAAATTCTTAGCCAATTTAAATAGTTTTTTATTTATGTCTCATAACCCTAATAGATCACAATCTCTTAACCTTTTGGTTTACATGTTATAGTATTGACTTATAAAATTTTACTAATTAAATTCAATTGAACAAAACCTTTTACTAAATGTTGTTTATGTTTATTGACCCATTTTTTATTGTATTGAAAAATTATATAAGACACATAGAATTTTGTAAGTTTAAACATAGAAGGATACTCTATGGATCATGTAAAAGATGTTGTTCCAATGCAAAAAATCACTAAAAAGATCACTGTAATTCAATGATATTTAGTATAGGTCAGTCTTATATAGTGTCACCCGCTTTATAATTTTAGTGAAAACTCACAATTTTCCAAGGATAACTATCTTACACTTCTTTAGTAACATCCCAGGAAAATAAATAATATATAATTTTCATATTTATTAATATTTATGAATAAAATATTAATATTACTTTAAATGGGATGATATGTTCGATGGAATACCCAATACGCGACAATGTGTGTCTTTGAAATCATACGTTGCACTCTAATAATATAATAATATTATTTTAAATGGTAGTTAACGCATATCCGTTGTAATGGAAGGAATGAAAATTACTAACTAAAAAATGATTATATATGTTTTTTAAATAGTTTAACAATTACCGAATAAATTATAGAGGCTTAAAATGTGAATGAATCCAATTTTAAGCATAAATATTCTAATATTCTTTAAAAGGTCGACTAACCGAATTTTGACGGAGAACCCTTTTTAAATGAACTTTTTTTCAATTTTATATTTAAAAAAAAATAAAATAATTCTTTATAATCAAGACATAAAATTTATTTTGTGTAAATTTTTGGTATTTTTCCGATAAAGTTCATTTTTTAATGAATAGTGAAAAATGTTGTATTTTAGTTCAAAACCGCCTTTTAATGTAATTTATTTATATGGTTATATTATATTTTTTAATTGGGTTTAAAGTGTAATTAAAATATATTTTTACTATTTAATCTAATGGTGGTCATTGAAATTAATTTCACTTAAAAATTAGACATAAAAAAGTGTCAATCTTTTTATAGATATTATTTCATAAAAACACGCTATTTGTTTTGAAAGGGGGAATTAATTATAAAATTAATTAATTAAACTTCTATGTTTTTAATTTGGTATAATGCACATCATTTTTTAATTTGAAATATCAAATATATCTTATGGTGAATTTTTGGTATTTTTCTGAAAAACATCAATTTTTGATGAATAGTGAAACCACTAAGTAGTAGTTAAAAATTGATTTTTTCATTAATATAAAATTTTAATGCTTCTGTGAATTGAATTTCAAAAATATGACATACATGGTTGTCATTATTAAGTAAAATGTGGTTCAATTGGATGAAAATAATTTTTGGTGAATAGTAACTTTTGAGTTTTATTAACCATGATTAAAGGTAATTAGGGTAATTTAAGGTAAAAATAAAATTATAAAAATATAAAAATACCTTGACACATGTCCTAACCTTATTTTATGAGTCCTGGCCGACCAATAAAATCCATGGGTCAATTTTGGGACCCCATGGAGCAACTTGGGTATGATAATGACATTAATAACTTTTTATTAAAAGTATAAATAAAAATATCACAAACATGTATTGTTTTACTGAAACAATTTTTACATGGGTTTATATAAGTTACATTTTTGAATATAAATATACATTAGAAATATAAAACTATTTCCTACATCATGGTAATTTTTTATAATTTTTAAACAACAAATAAATAAAATTATTAATGACACAACGATGATGTAGTGCATACGTCATTAATGAATGATTTAAATAAATAAGAAGATAATGTTCAAAATAATATCCAACACTTGTACAATTGTTATTGGATGACGTTATTTCGAACATGGGACACCTTATCATCTAAATTAATGATTTTTTCCTTTTAAAAACAAAAACCAATATATAATAAAATAATATTTTCAAGCTTTCAAAAAGGGCCCCTCCTCTCCCTTATAAAAAAACCTCATTTCCTACCCCTTTCTCACACTTCTCAAGCCCTTTGGATAGAACAAAATCTACTCAAATAAGCTCCCAAGAGTCCCCTCTGCATCTTAGAAGCCTTACTTTAGGCATAAAGCACTTCAAGAAACCCTATTGGTTCAAATCAAGGGGAGTTACCCGATTTAAAGGTAATGTCATCTCTTATGTTATTTTGAATTATTATGCTTCTCCAAACCCCTAAACCCTTTTTATTACTTTATTTTGTAACAACAACAGTATCTTAAATATAATAGAATTTTTTATGAGAAGGATTCGAGATACAATTACACACACCTCCATCTAATGGGTGAAGAACATACTGTTTCTGTGGACGACGAACTATTGCCTCACGAAATGATGATTATTCAATTATCACCTACTGCCTCTCATGGTGTCCATTTAGATGTCACTATATTTATATATGATATATATTATGTTTATTTTTTTCTTATGCTTCTGTATTTTTCATTTATTCCAATCATTTATGGTTTCCATAATTGGTAAACACGATAATTTCATTTTAGGAAGTGCGGACTACCACCCCCTCAAAGTGATTTGAATAGTTAATGCCATATGTGGGATGTATAAAGGATGGAGTTAATGATATTAAATATGATATTAAAATTTAATTATAATATACTTTTATATCATAATGATTTTATTCCATTAAATGTGAAATAGAAATGAAAGTAGCGTTCATGCGTACGTACGACTTACCGTCCTCATGAACGGTGTATTTCATTTCTTACCTTAAAATATTATGTACTAGTATAAATACATATATATACTAGATATATAAGATATATATGATATCTACATAATGAATATCATTTTGGAGATAATGGATATTTTACTACATGAACAACTTGAAAATATAAGAAGTTAACTTTTGACTCAAGTACCAAATCTCGACAAAATGTCCATTATGAACTCAAATAATTAAATATTGTTTATAACTTTGTAATAAGTGATATAAAATAAATAATAAAATTGAAAAAGGTTCTTAAGAAATTATAATTTAACCTATGTTTATCATTAAGGAATAACAAGGAACATACGAGCGAGTCAAGTCGGACACGTGGTAAGGGATTTCTTATCTCACTTTTAATTCTGTGAGATTTCCATTGTTCGCCACTTATTTATTTCATATAGTGTATTGCGTACTATCATTTGATATATATTATCATTATTATATTTATATTCATGGTATTATGGGATTCATTTGGTGCTTACTATCTTTTGGTCATACGACTCGATTTATTACAATGAGGTTAGGGGTTTTTATCTCACTTTTTATTCTCGTGAGATTCATGCTATATTTGTCACTATCGCCTTTGAGTTTTGTATGTACTTCCCATGATTCTACTCTTTGTGTAATATTCTTTCATTTATGGGTATTTATTTCAACACTTTATGTTCCTTCATTCATATGATGTATGTTTCGTAAGTTACCAAATCGGTAAGGGAACCTTTCACCCTCTTCTTTTTAAAAGACTTTTTTTGTTATGTCTTTTAGTTTAAATATTATTATGTTGGGATATGTTCTTCTATATCCTTATTGGTGTAAATTTTATGTCCAAGTGATGAGATACCATTTTCTTTCTCATCAACTCATATTCGGAATTTTAAAGTGATGTTGTTAGGCTGTCGAATTTTTGTAAGGGAACTTCTTAACCCAATTTTAATTCTTTGGGTTAAACCTCTAAATCTTGATTATGTAATTCTATGAATATATGTGAATGACATATGATTGTTTTACACTTAATATGCACTTATATTGGGTGTATTTATATTTTTCACGCATGATTATGCCATTGATTTATCATTAATATAAGGATACCGTCTTTGTAAGGGACTTCTTCTCAATCTCCATTCATTGAGGAATATTTTGTTTTAATACAAGACTTATTTTTATATTCTGTATAAAAACCTTTGAATTTCATTTCATTCAAAGGGAATCTTTTTCTACGAAGAATTTTACTAAATGACTAAAAGGAATGATTCATTTAACGTATTTGGTGACAATGACCTTTCCGTCACTGCGAGTATTACTTAATCTTTGGCTTCCTTAACAAGCAGTAATGCTTTTAAAAGGAAAAATAAATACCATATACACTCTATTATGTATTTTGGTATTGAAAACGGTTTTGAAAATGTATTTTTTATTGAAATATATTTATGTGATATATTGTGATAAAAATGTGGAAATTTTTTCTTTCCTTTATATTTGTTGTATGTGTTATTATTTTATAATGGTACAAGGAGATTTGACGGGTGGTTACATGATAAACAAAATTATGGGTGGTACCATGAATACCAGGAATGGGGGTTACGTTATAACCTCCAATGCATTGGGTATGGAATTCGGTTATATGGCTATTCCATTTAGTGACTTGTTTGGAAGTCGACGGTATGCTTATTCCATTTAAGTATGTTTATGTCCCAAGTTACCTTTATATTTTATGTGTTCTTTATATGGGTTTATGGTGATATTTTGGTTATAAAAGGGTAAGAAATGATCTTTTATTCAGTGAAGAGTATTTACTACTTCATAAAGGTGAAAAGTATTTCTAATGATTAAGTATTCATGGTTTACTTGTTTCATTCTTTGTGTATCCTTTACTAAGATTTTTATGCTCATCCAGAGTTTTTGAAATGTTTTCCACAGGACTTAAAGATGAATTGGGTCAAGGATGGGGTCAAGGAAAGACATGATATCTAAAACATGGAACTATACGTGTTTCTTTTTAAGAGTTTTTATTTTGTGAAAAAATGGAAACTGAGTAGAAGTGTCTGCTTTGTAATCTTCTGAAATGTAATAGTTATGTCCTAATTCTATAAAACTCTAAACCTGAAAAGATCCTCAATGTGAATTATTCATTTAATTCAATATTTTTTAATGTTTTCAGGTCAGGTCCTTATATTTGGTATCCAGCGTCGGTTTAGATAACTTTAGAGGTTAGGGTACTCTTTAAGCGTATGTGATATTACCATAATGATTAGGATTTCAGAAAGAGTAATAGTCTTCTTAGATAAATTGAATGTGTTTAAGATAACATGAATAATTATATCTTATTATTATATGATGATTTTACTGATATAATCACACTAACCTTTTTGGTTTTAGTAAATGGCTGGATCTAGCAGGCACCAGAGTAGTAGTGGATGTGAAGAAAACTGTGATGGTTTTCTGAACGAGCAAATGAATGACATGGGAGCTGCAATGAGAACTCTTTTGGTTATTCTCAACCAACTATCTGGAGTCATGATTGACCACCTGAACCTTAGTGGGTTTTATAAGGAATCATATATGTGAGAAAAAAATCCCTATGGAAGCTCGGGTAATAATCATAAAGGTAGGTATGTTCGAAAACTTATGTGCCAAAGATGTGGGAAGAAACACCTAGGAAAATGTTTTAAAGGGACAGAAAGATGCTATAGATGTGGAAATGAAGGTCATAAATAAAAAACCTTCCATGGAAAAAGGAAGCAACCAGTTGACTATATAAAAGGGAAAGAATTTCTTTCTGAGGGATCAATTGAATGTTTTAAATGTGGTGTGCATGGTCATTATGAAAAAACATGTCTTACAAATATGTTTCAGTAATTGGATCATAAACATTGTACAAATATTTTTTTACCAATACCTAATGCCATTCCAATTGAGGATAAATAAACTAACAATGACCAATGAAAGGTATAAATTATTTCTTAACATATGTTTTCATATTATTGAATCTTAGGATATGATTCCGGATTTTGTTTCTAGGAAAGATGTATTGCAGAATAATTTGGAAATGAATGGTTAATGGATCATGAAGAATGTTGGATGAGTAAGAAGTCAAAATATAAGGTATTTAAGAGTTGTGGTAGATTTTAGGATTTTGAAATTCTTAATATTATTAAGACACTTTTTATGATGAGATTACATTAGAAGAATTTTTATAGTATGTGTAACACTAATGTTTGATATATGAAATTTTTATTCAAGGAATAATTATCTTTTCTTTTGTAGATATAGTTATAAAGAACATTTTGGGTTTATATCATCCTTGAATTTGAGGCAATTACATGTTAATACATTTTGGGATGAAGAATGAAGGTTATTAGATAACCTTCATGGTTAAAATATGTTATAATTATTTTTGATGAATTTATCTCTTTTTGGGAATGTTATAAAATTATATAGTTTTTTAAAATGGACAACATGTAGACCATGTGACAACCCGTCGTGTCGGACGAAGCTGTGGGAATCGAACCACAACCAAAATGTGACTGGTATTTATCTTCTACCACTGGACTACGTGAAGTCCCTGGTTAGTTTGACTAATTCTTTTTAGTTAGATGATTTAATGAATCCATAATTAGATGATTTTGGGCTATCTATGGAAATGATTAACCTATCATGGAGGATGTGTGATTAGGTTAATTAATTTTCAATATTAGACTTTAAGAGTATATGATGGTATTTGGAGATAAATGTTAAGATTTATCTTGGAAGACTATGTGATTAAATCTTTCAGATATTTGGGTTTCAATCATAGTTTGGTTTACTTTGAATAATTTTAAGGGAAATTTTGTATTGAATGTTATTTGTTGAAATTTGGGTATTGTTTCACAAATTTTGGAGATTAAGAGTAGTTTTTCTTTTTGTAAAATATTATCCTTTTTAGGGATTGTCTGATCTTGTAATAACCATTTTGGTTTTTATTATGGTATAAAGACATGGAAAATATATAGTTTATCTTTTATGGGTTATGTGATTCTCTCGAAGATGATTATAGCACTCTTAATGTGAACAAGTCATTGTGAATACTCATCGTTTGGAGAAAATATGAGTTTCTGTTAGAAATCTAGTAAAATATGAAATTCTACATGACAATTAAGTAAGTTTCATTATATTATTTTTCAATATAATTAATAAATTCTTCAACATTAAGAAAATAACCTTAATACAAAAATGTTGTCGTTTTACTTTTCCTACAGGGAAACCAATGACCGTTTAACCCATCAATTTTTTTTGGTTTTCTTGTTGTTAACTTCCTCCTAATCATGTTTTCTATCACTCTCCATCAGAACATGGCACATAGTTTCTCCTCTATATCAATGGTTTTAAAGAATCCAAGTGTGGGTTATCTCAAGTGACCATTGTACATCTCTTTCATTATTTTGAAGTGATAGTTTTATTGACTCCTTCTCTAATGTGGGGCTTTCAATGATGTTTCCGAGCCCAATTTTAAAATTGCAAGGACGCAATTTCCAAAAGGGGGGAAAGATGTAACATCCCAGGTAAATAAAGAATATGACATTTTTATATTTATTAATATTTATGAATAAAATATTAATACTACTTTAAAGGGGATGATATGTTCGATGTCATACCCAATACACAACAACATGTTTCTTTGAAATCATACGTTACACTCTAATAATATAATAATATTATTTTAAATCGTAGTTAATGCCCGGTCGTTGTAATGGTGGGAATGAACATAACTAACTACAAAATGATTATATATGTTTGTTAAATATTTTAACAATTACCTAATAAATGATAGTGGCTTAAAATGTGAATGAATCCAATTTTAAGAATAAATATTCTAATATACTTTAAAAGGTCGATTAACTGCCTTTTGATGTAGAAATATTTTTAAATATAATTTTTGTCAATTTTAAATGTTATAAAAAATAAAATCCTTTTTTATAATCAAATCATCAAAATTTACTTTGTGTAAATGTTTGGTGTTTTTCCGATAAAGTTCATTTTTTAATGAATAGTGAAAAATGATGTATTTTAGTTCAAAACTGCCTTTTAATCTAATATATTTATATTGTTAGATTATCTTTTTAATTGGGTTTAAAGTTTAATTAAAATATATTTTTACCATTTAATCCAATGGTGGTCATTGGAATTAATTTCACGTTGAAATTGGACATAAACAAGTGTCAATCTTTTGATAGATATTGTTTATTAAAAACACGTTATTTGTTTTGAGAGTGGGAATTAATTATAATATTAATTAATGAAACTTCTATGTTTTTAATTTGGTAAAATGAACATCATTTTTGAGTTTGAAATATCAAATATATCCATGGGTTAATTTTTGATATTTTTCTGAAAAACATCAATTTTTGATGAATAGTGAAACCACTAAGTAGTAGTTAAAAACAGATTTTTTCATTTAAATGAAAATTTACCGCTTCTGTGAATTGAATTTCAAAAATCCGACATAAATGGTTTTCATTAGTATGTAAAATGTGGTTCAATGGGATGAAAATAATTTTGGTTGAATAGTAACTTTTGGGTTTTATTAACTGCAGTTAAAGGTAATTAGGGTAATTTAAGGTAAAAATAATATTATAAAAATATAAAAATACATTGAAACATGTCCTAACCTTATTGGATGAGTCATGGTCGACCGATACAATCCATGGGTCAATTTGGGGACCCCATGGATCCACTTGGGTATGATAATGATGGTAATAACTTTTTATTTAAAGTAAAAATAAAAATGCCACAAACATGTATTGTTTTACTAAAACAAATTTTACCTGGGGTTATATAAGTTACATTTTTGAATATAAATATTCATTATAAATATAAAATGATTTCCTACATTGTGGTAATTTTTTTATAATTTTTAGACATCCAATAAATTAAATTATTTATGACACAATGATGATGCAATGTTTAGGTCATTAATGAATGATTTAAATAAATAAGAATATAACATTTAAAATATTATCTAACACTCATCCAATTATTATTGGATGATTTTATTTAGAACAGGGGACACCTTATCTTTGACTTTAATGATTTTTTGACCTTTAGAAACCTAAAATAATTATATCATAAAATAAGATTTTCAAGCTTTCCAAAAGAGCCCCTCCCCTCCCTTATAAAAAGACCCCACTTCTTATCCCTTTATCACACTTCTCAAGCCATTTGTATCAACTAAACGCTACTAAACTAATCTCC
Source organism: Viscum album (assembly GCA_963277665.1). Lineage (NCBI taxonomy): Eukaryota > Viridiplantae > Streptophyta > Magnoliopsida > Santalales > Viscaceae > Viscum > Viscum album. Next base: position 244,995,024 of record OY728129.1, read on the forward strand.
AAATATTCCTCAATTCATCCTAGAAGCCTTACCTTAGGAAGAAAGTTCTCCAAGAAACACTTTTGGTTCAAAGCAAGGGGAGTTACCCGATTTAAAGGTAATGTCATCTCTTATGTTATTTCGTTTTATTCTGCTTCTCCAAACCCCTAAACTCTATTTATTCCTTTATTTTGTAACAAAACTAGTATCTTTGATATACTATGATGTTTTTATGATAACTATTATAGATAAACTTACATACACATCCATTTAATAGGTGAAGAACATACTGTTTCTGTGGATGATGAACTACTGCCTCACGGAACGATGATTGTTCAATTACCACCTACCGCCTCTCATGGTGGCCATTAAAATGTAACTATATTTATATATTATATATATTATGTTTATGTTTTCCTTATGCTTCTGTATTTTTCATTTATACCAAACCTTTATGGTTTCCATAATGGGTAAATGTGATAATTTCATTTTGGGTAGTGCGGACTACCTCCCCCTCAGAGTGATTTGAATCATTATTTACATATGTGGGATGTATAAAAGATGGAGTTAATGATATTGTATATGATATTAAACTGGAATTATAATATACCTTTATATCATAATGATTTAATTCTATTAAATGTGAAACAGGAATGAATGTAGCATTCATGCATACGTACGGATTACCGTCTCTATGAACAATGAATTTCATTTCTTACCTTCATATATTATGTACTGGTATAAATACATATATATTAGATATATATGATATATATTATATCTAAATCATGAATATTATTCTATAGATAATGGATATTTTACTACATGAACAACTTGTAAATATAAGAAGTTCACTTTTGACTCAAGTACCTAATATCGAAAAAATGTCCATTATGAACTCAAATAATTAAATAATGTTTATAAAATTGTAATAAGTGATATAAAGGAAATAATAAACTTGAAAAAGGTTCTTAATCAAGTATAAATTAACTTATGTTTATCATTTAGGACGAACAAGGAACATACGAGGGAGTCTAATCAGACACATGGTAAGGGATTTCTTATCTCACTTTTAATTCCGGGAGATTTCTTTTGTTCACCACTTATTTATTTCATGTGGTGTATTTTATACTTCCATTTGATATATATTATCATGATTATATTTATATTCATGGTATTATGTGATTAATTTGGTGATTATTACCTTTTGGTCATACGACTCGATTTATTACAATGAGGTGAGGGGTTTTTTTCTCACTTTTTATTCTCGTGAGATTCATGATATATTTGTCACTATCACCTTTGATTGGTGTAAGTAATGACCATGGTTCTACTATTTGTGTAATATACTATCATTTAGGGGAATTTAAATCAAAAATTTATGGTCCTTCTTTCATATGATGTATGTTTCGTAAGATACCAAATCGGTAAGGGAACCAATCACCCTCTTCTTTTTAAAAGACTTCTTTTTGTTATGTATTTTAGTTTACATATTATTATATTGGGATATGTTCTACTATATCCTTATTGATTTAAATTTTATTTCCATGTGATTAGATACCATTTTCTCTCTCATCAACTCATTTTTTGAATTTTAAAGTGGCGTCGTTAGGCTGTCAAATTTTTGTAAGGGAACTTCTTAACCCAATTTCAATTCTTTGGGTTAAACCTATACTTCTGGATTATGTCATGCTATGAATATGTATGAATGACCTATTATTGTTTTATACTTAATATCCACTTATATTTGGTGTATTTATATTTTTCACGCATGATTATGCCATTGATTTATCCTTAATCTAAGGATACCATCTTTGTAAGGGACTTCGTCTCCATCTCCTTTCATTGAGGCATATTTTTTTTAATAAAATACTTTCTTTTATACGCTATATAAACACCTTTGATTTTCCTTTCATTCAAAGGGAATATTTTTCTACGAATCATTTTACTAAATGACAAAAAGGAATGTTTCTTTTAACGTACGTGGTGACAATGAACTTTCCACTATCGCAAGTATTACTTGATCTTTGGCTTCCTTGACAAGACATAATGTTTTTAAAAGGAAAAATAAATACCATATACTATATTATATATTTTGGTATTGAAAATGGTTTTGATAATGGTTTTTTAATGTAAATATATTTAAGTGATATATTGTGATTAAAATGTGGTAATGTTTTCTTTCCTTTATATTTGTTTTATGTGTTATGATTTTATAATGGTACTTGGAAATTTGATGGGTGGTTACGTGATAAACCAAATGACGGGAGGTGACGTGAGTACTAGGTTGTGTGGTTACGTTATAACCTTTAATTCATTGGTTATAGAAGTCGGCCATATGGCTATTCCATTTAGTGACATGTGTGGAAGTAGGCAGTATGGTTATTACATTTAAGTATGTTTATGTCCCAAGTTTTCTTTATATGTTATGTGTTATTTATATGGGTTTTATAGTGATATTTTGTTTAAAAAAAGGTAAGAATGATATTTTATTCCATGAAGAGTAATTACTACATCATAAAGGTGAAAATTATTACTTATGATTTAGTATTCGTGGTTTACTTGTTTCCTTTTTTGTTTATCCCTTACTGAGCTTTTTATGCTCATCCCAAGTTTTTGAAATGTTTTCCACAGGACATAAAGAAGAATAGGGTCAATTATGGGATCAAGGAAAGACATTATATCTAAAACACGGAACTATACATGTTTCTTTTTAAGAGTTCTTATTTTATGAAAAAATGGAAACTGAGTAGAAGTGTCTACTTTGTAATTATTTAAAATGTAATAGTTATGTCCTAATTCTCTAACACTCTAAACCTAAAAATATCCTCCATGTGAATTATTCATTTAATTCAAGATTATGTATTTTTCTAAGGACGGGTCCTTATATCCTTCCCTTCACTCATACATTTGATATAAATCCCCTTTTCAAATATTATGGATCTGCGGTTACCTTTACCAATATCACCTTCAAGGTTTCACCAAGTGTGAATTGATATTACTGAATTCCCCTTTATCTCCTTCATAAACATGTAGTGAATTTCATCTTAGCATTATAAAGTATAGAGAATTTATGATATCCTCTTTATCACCACATATTTCCATTTCCAGAATAATTTTAAAATGAATTTTTTATCCTTCATGGAACTTCCTTCTTCTTCATGTAATTTAGATCTTCATCGATGGTATAAATTCAATCTTTTTTCAAAACAAATTCACAAAACACTCTACTGTATTCTTCTAAAAAATTAAATTTATCTCTGTGTACTCTATTCAAAATACCTCTTTTGTCTATAGATATATATTTTTAACATAGAGATTAAAAAGAAAAAAATTAATCACACTTCACACCATTGTATCCCTTAACAAAACTACCCATAACCCTCCCACTAACTTCCCATGATATCCATTAATATATGGTTAACATATTATTTTTCTATGGTAAAATTCTATTTTCATTGTAGTCTGAATTAATTCTTAATTAATCTACTTGATAAATTTTACAGTCTCCATTAATTTCAGCTTAAATAATGTCCTTAAATCAAGGCCCATGATTTTTTAATTACAAATGAATGGTATATTCATTTCTTAGGATCTCATATCTATATTTTTTTTTATCTTTATACAAGATTACTTACTTCCAATAAACACAACACAGATTGTAGAATATCTAGAAAAAACTACAATAAAAAAGATTAGATACCCAAATCATTAGTTGTCTTCCCTCTCTTATAGAATCTATATAAGTTTATTCCAGTGTCTATAATAAACACCATCACCATGGGAATCACCACATGATTTTTTGGGTTCACTATTTCTCATAGGTTAAATGTAAAATCAGAATAACATGAGCTAAAACCTGGGGACTCACCAGTAGTTGATCTTAATGAATGCTGACCACTATATGAATGGTCCTCTTCAGATGAAAATTTTATCTAATGAATATATAATTAATGTTTTGGGATTATTATTTCACATAGGTACAATTGAAATATACTATGTATTGGTATTTTATATTTTTCCTCTTTTGGGAATCTAAATTTCCAAATGCTTTTCAATAAGGAATGTAATTCACCTACCTTTCTCTAAGATTCCTTTAACACCACTTTTTTCCTTCTCTCAACCATGTTGGAACAATTTATAATTCATTAATACTTTTATATTTCTTGTATATATCCCCCCACTAAGACATATTTAATCTTGGTTTTTTGAATAACCCACTCCATGTCAACAAATCCAATATTTCTCCACAACTTCTTTTGGTCAACAAGACATGTTTTCAATGAATCAATTATTGTCAATAAATCCCACGTAACCCATTGGGGTTTAAATATTTACAAATTATGATGAAAATAACATACTAATGAGTATGGTAGGTAAAATATGGATGTATCAATTGTTGGATCATGTGGAATAAATTATTTAATAATAAATTCTATGATGTATTTTCCAAATGGTATTGAATAAATAATATTTATTTAGTATTAAAGTGTGATGTTTTGATATGACTTTTCATGGGTGATGAAATGATTTGTTTTGAAATAATGTCTCTTAGTGGGTTTAGAATCCTTGGTGTTGTAATTATAATGAAATAGAAGTATTCTACTCATAGGGTGGTTGTTTTAGTGACATTAATTTTTTTCATTGTCTACTAGGGTCTAGTGGTGGAAGAGTAGGGTTACCTAAATGGATAGAACCTTCTACATTGGATAATGGTAGATTGGGTTACAGATGTTCTTTGGGATAAATATATAATAGGTCTAATATGTTGGTTTTGTTTCTTGGATTTCTCATTATTCTATTTTATGAAGAGTAAGAACAACCCAACCACAAACTTTAGTAGTGAATTTTATTTAGTTTTAGAGATTTTGTTGTGATTTTTTGGCACTATAGATAATAGTAAGAGGTGATATTCATTGATAAAAGAGATGTACTTATTTTCTGTGTCGGTGAAATTTTTATGTGTCTCTAATTTTATATTAAAATAATTAAATGTAGTACTTAAATATCCTCTCAATTATATCATGTAGTTTCATTATGAAGCTTCAGTTAGAAAATTGTACGAATGGTTTTGAAGCGAGTTGATGTGTCCCATGAGATGAATTTTGGGTGTCATTTTAATGGAAGGGGGGATAATTTTCAAAAAGATAAGGCCCTATTTATTGAACCCTTATAAGATTGGTGATGATTCTTTATGGTTTCCAATAGGAAAATCTATCTTAAAAGGTAGATAAAAAACATTAAATAGAAGGGTTTTATATACACAATATTGTGTGGTGATTTTTAATGGGAATAAAATAGATTTAATTCCATTTTTAGGATTAAAAGGTTCAATGGTGGGGAGGATATGATGATATCAGTTTTCATGGGTTGGACCAGGATAATTTTTGAGTAATTAAATCTTAGGTTCACTAAAATTGTATGAGTATCAACTCACCCTAGTGAATAACCTCAAAAATAATTTTATGATGGTTTTGTTCCGTAAAACGTATATTATTTATCCCTGTGTTGAAATTTGGTATTTTTTTGATATAATATCATTTTAAGTAGTATATAATATTTATTCTGTAATAAAATATATACCATATGTCTATGAATAATGATATCTCATAAATAGACGTTCATATGAAAGTTATGACATCACATTTATGAGTTGAATATGGTGTTTTTCCTATGTGAGGTTCAAATTTTATACTTGCATTTAAATTTGTGGATTGAGTAATTTTCTATTTTTTTTTAAAAAATTAATTATAAAAAAAATTTATTTTTTAGAAACAATATGTTTTCCACTGTAAATTTATTGTTTTATTGACATAAAATCATAGATTTTATAAAATTTTGATTTCTCATAATGTAATATTTATGTACTAGATTGAATAGGTGTATAAAAAATGTTAAATAATTGACTAATGGGTGGTTATATATTTTATTGATGTGGAAAATTGAAGGGATAAATGATTTTGTGAGAGGATAGATCATTTGGATAATGTGATCATCTTTCAAATAATCTTCTATAAAATATCTCCAAGGTATAAAAACTTTTATGGCAGTTTCACGGTGGAGTGGATAGGAACGAGTGAAGAGAGGTGACTTGTTAGAGTGGTTGATGGTGATCATTGAAGGATTAAAGAATATTGATAAAATATTTTTATTTTTTAGTGTTTTCATGGCATGGTAAAGCTTCTTTTCTATTTCATTTCTTATTCTCTATGTTTATCGTTCCTCTCTTTCTTGAATTAAATCTCCAATCGTTTTCCAGGGCTGTAATAATATGATTTAATGAATGTAATAATATATATATTTTATAAAATAATATTAAAATAATGTTTAATAATTCTTTGAGATATTATTTTCTGTTGCATAAAAATTGATTTATAAATTCCAAATTAATTTCATTCCTTGTTATAGATTATTTGGGAAAATATACTTTAATAAAAATTAAAATGAAACATAACGATTAATAGCTTGAATTATTTCTCAAATATCAATGGGGAATTTTATAAATATAATTTTTAGAATCAGTCATGATGCATCTAATAATTGGGAATTTTTAATAATAAAATCAATACTTGAATGATGATTTTATTCATAAAAAACAAGGAAAATAAAATTTCATTTAGAGAATCATATATCGATAATATACTAATAGGCGGATAAAGGAGTTATTATCTAAAATTAATTTTAATGGAAGAACATATGTTTAGTTAAAAAAAGTGAATAATTCTAATAGGTGGTTTAAATTTTCATGGCGTAGAATTATATTTTATATTATGTGTTGAATAGAGTTTTGTTTCTTTGTTAAGACTACCATTTTCTTCTTTATGGGGCATTATATTTGAATTATAAAGTGAACTATTATAGTAAGAATATTTTTATTAATACTAATTTTTTTTGATAATATAAATATTGGGAAGAGAATAATGATCATCAATGGAAATGATATGGTAATTAATCCAAGTAAAAATCCTTTAATTATCAACTTCGTACATCCTTTTTTAGACATGACTAAAAAATTGATTATTTAAGGGTTTTACCTTCCCACTGACAACAGTTATTCAATTATTTATCCTTGTTTAATAAATTTTATGTTTATTCATTTTATGACACAATGATGGGTGAGTGGTGGCCGTGGTGCATTTGTGGATGAGGCAACATGAATGTAATAGTTTTTCTATTATTATTAGAAGCTAATTTGATGGAGAGGTAGAGTTGTGGGAACTAATAAACATAAATGAAACTCTTATGAGGTGAGATAGTGAATCTAAGGGCATAGAGGCTGATAAAGGGTTATTACAAGAGTAGGGGATTCACTGTCAAGATGAAAACCATGGTGCGATGGTGTAAATAATTGAGGAACATTCTAGATACCCATTAAAAAGATAATATTAACATAATAAAATTTAAAAACTATAGGGAATTTAATCCTTTTTATTACATAGTGTGAATGTCATTACTATAACATCTAGGGTTTTTTCATATTCATAAATATCATAAGTCTTGTGACTAAGGGTATCATGTTGTGTATTCCAGGATTTAGTCACTTGAAATTTATTAGTGTACACATTATGTAATCAAGTTAGGAATATATGTCATGTTCTCCCTTGAAACACTTCATGTATATCATAATAAATTTATTAGAGTGTAATGTGTATCCATTCCCAATTTCCACATAAGACCCACTTCTTGTGTATTGCATATAGATTCAATGTATGGGTAGGTGAGGTGGCTCATTATGTATCTATATTTCATGTCGAACAACCTGTGTAACCAAACATTTAATTTAAATGATACCTATATAATTTATCACATAGATTATTCTACAATTGATTAAGTGAAAATACTAATTAAGAAAAAAACCATGTACTATATAGTATATGATCTATAACAGATAATATTCACTACTCTTATTATAGATTATGATCACTTGAAGAAGTTATCGGTACTGAGTATAGGATGAATCAATAATTAATCATTTATCTTTTAAAATTTATCTAATTATTATTCACCTTAATCTTATCATTCACATTCAACATAGAAATTTAAATATGAAAGAAAAGTAATTTTCTAATATGATTTTTCTGAAAGATCGATGACTATGACCCCATTTTATAGAAGTTGTCATCTTCCCCACACATAGATTAAATTTTATTATCATGATGAATCTATATTCAAAGGTTTACCCTCTATCCATCTAAAATTAAAGTAACAAACCAATTTTTACTTGAAAAAAAAAATAATAATAAATTAGAAATTTTATAGAATTATAATTAATTTAAAGAATTTTCTATCAAAAGGCTGAAGGATAACGATCATGATCCACCCTGATTATACAACGGTCCTAGTAGATTATTCTCTTCTAATTTTTCACTATAATATTCTGTTGTCTATATTTCTTACTTATCTTTTAAAAATTATCACAATATATTTCTCACCATTATGACCACCAAATTATTATGAGAAATTCCTTTGATTTATAATCAACTAAAACTACTTTATTTTAAACCCCAATTCTTCATTTATTTTAATCCCCATTAGATCAAAGAGTTAATTAATATAATATTAAATTCATTGAATTACTATTAGAGATATATTTGTTACATATTATGTGATAAGTATTCCTTAAAATTATAAAAAATTTCTATATAATTATAAAAAACAATGACTATATTTGCATCATTTGACTTCCCATTAATCTCAGCTTATGTTTCAACACAAAATCCTCAGTTAATTTTCATTCAAATATCTATAAATTCATTGTTCATACCTCTTTATAATTTACAATAAAATAAACAGATACTCTATGAGTAAACTTTTCCATGCATGAATAGTTGTGGTGTGAAGCTTCATTAAGGATGGATAATTCACATTTAAATCTCATAAATACTCTTAACATGACTCCAAATTCTAAAAAAATCATGATATTTAAATAATGGTGTAACGACTTCATCGTTTCCAATTTTTTATTACAATTCACCCCTAATATAGAATTAATAATCAACAACATTATGGTTCTCCTTACATATCCTTATAAATCATAAAGATAATTATTACAGTTAAAAATGATTTTATATATATTTTATTTTTTTTCCAAATCCTTTGTATGATTTTATATATCTCTTAGTATATTATGTATATGATAATTGTATTCTTACATATCACAATACATTGAAAATTATGATTTAGGGGACCATACATATAATTTATAAGATCCTAAATATCAATTATTAGATCTCACATACATAAAATAGATAATATTCATGTCATTTTAATCTTGTAAAAACATTTAGAATTATTTATCTATGAGATACTCATAATGAATTTATTTCTACAAACATAAAAATTGTATTTATGAACTCTAGACATCATCTAACCACCTTAAAACATCTATATCATAACTCTAGGATTCTTAATATAGCTGTAAATATCCATGTACATTTTAAAATATTTCAAATAATATAATAAAATTCATTCACATGTATTTAAAATAAATAGGGAATCATCCTAAATGGGCCCGAAACTAACCTCCTTTGTATTTTTTTTTATCAATACATACATTTTAGTTATAATAGAAGGGTTTTTCTCAAATTTTTTCTACTCCCCATCAATCAATGAAATTTAAATTATTTATATATTTTCACTAAAATATTAAACAAAAAATACCATGGGTTTTAAAAAATTTGTTCTATCATTCTTATTTATATATGGAATATAGAATCAACTAATTATAAGTCTATTTAATCTAACAAAATAAATAAAAAAAAGTCATATTAATTTAGTCAAAAAATATTTCTATAATTAAATTCATCATTTGATATTAATTTAATGTTTTCAAATTTTTTTTGAATATATTTCCAAAAAACATCTTATAGTCATGTGAATAATTTAATTAAAATGTTCAAATATATGTAGGGTCCCTCCCTAACATATAATATTTTCCAAATTTTTTGCTAAAGAAAAAATATATTAAATAAATGGTAAACCAATTAAACACACCTTAGTGTTGAGGAATATACATCACTCACATTTGTATCCTTGACTTGTTAATCAAATCAGTTGAAGTGGTATTGTAATAATATCAATATTTGATCATTATATGAAAACAATTATTTGATTAATATTACTTCCATCACTATATCCTTTATTAAATGATACATGATGTCAATATTTTTCTATCATCAATGCTAACATGATTCATGTATATATTTATTGTTTATTATAATAAATAACCATTGGAATATCATCATTCACATGAATATCCTTAAGTTTTTTTTTTCATATAAATCATTTGTGTCGCTAACTATGATTCAACAACATACACAACTTTGGTGAAATTCAATGTGTATAATTATTTCATTTTAGTTTTCAATGACACACATATTTATAAGATATAAAATGATTGTTAGTCGGAATAAGGATAATACACTTAGGTGGTGAATTCAGGTGAGTTTATTTTTAAAATTTTAATTTCCTATTATATCCATTACTAATTTTGAGCAAGAAATAACTATCTTCATTATGAATTATATGAAGTGAACAAAATATAAAGGATTGATATATATGATTTTACAGGCTTTATTTTAGTTGGGATAATCCTTGTAATATGAGATAGAAATATATCAATTTAATTGAAATAGTAAGGAAAATTGATTTATTACATGTTTAGAATTGACACTATAGTAACTTAGAATTATATCAATGGAAATTCCATTCTTATAATAATTATAATTGTATAAATCACATAAAATAACATAAGGAATAGAAAAAAAACATTATAAATAAATAATGAATGGAATAAGATGTATTTCGAGATATTAAGGAACCTATACCAATAAAAAAGTAAATTTACCTTTGGAATAGTAATATAATCCTTATGAATAGTAAACCATGAAATAGAATATTATCCTCACCTAATAAAGTATAAAATAATTTAGGAATCTTATGAATGAATATTTGATATATTTACATCATCGTTTATGTAATAAAATGTTTTTAAAATGATTAATTAAGTGTTGATTTTTTTGTAAAACATAAATTTTTAGTTTCAAGTTTATAATTAATAAAATGATTTAAAAGAAAATTTATTTTCTTAAAATATATTGATAAATGAATATTTTTAAATTTTATGAGTCCTTAATTAATTTTTTGAAGTGTTATAAAAAAAGTTATATTTATAAAATTGGTATTTTCTAAGTAAATGATAATTTAAATAAAAAATTAAATTTAACATATTTAAAAAATTATTATTTTTAAAATGGAGTCCATATTTTAATTATAAATGTTAAAAAATGGTTAGTGTGATGTTTTGATATTTTTCTAAAATACTAGATTTTTTATGAATAGTAAACTACAATAATCCACACTATATATACATTATAAGTTAAATAAAATATTCCTTAAGTAATTGTAGATTGAGTCACTATAATGTCAAAATAACATTAATTATTTTAACTTATTTAGTGATAATTTTGAATATATTCATAGTCTTGATGAAAAATAATAAAATAATGAATAAAATAGTGATAAAACACCCCTCACATCCTCTATAAATACCACTCGTACCACCCCTTCTCTAGACACCTTTCAATCTTTGAGAACTATCTAGATTCTCCCCAATCCTATTCCCAATTCTATCCCACACATTCAGTATCCCTTGGTCTTAATAAATGCCTAAACTCAAATGCCTCCTAGAGGTTCTCAAGGAGAATAATTCAAGAGGTAAAACCATCTTTCCTTTTTCTTTAATTTCTTTCCAATTTATTTTTTTATCTTTTAACCTACGATTACCAAAGTAGAATGGTAAATAATGTATCTCACATATAATTTCATTTAATTATGTGAATGTAATATCCCATCATCATTTCATTCCAACACATTTTTTAGTAAAAATCAATATATCATTTGTGATGTGTAGATTTATCACATTCCAAGAAGATGAGTTTTCTATTTCCATTAAATACATAAAGATTTGTTATAAAACCATTTTATGGTTATAACAGATTATAATATATGTATTAAATCTTATATAATTTTCTTTAATTGTGATATATTCACAATATTTTTTAGTAAAACTTAACTAGTTTTTGGGGATTGAAAAACCCCTAGAATAATATAAATGATTATCACTAACATATAATCTAATGATTAATCCTCACCCAAATAACCAAATTAATTATATAACCATTTAATATTTTATATGTTCATTAATAACATATTACATTAATTTTGGACAAGCATGCACATTTTACATTATTTTCTATATATGTATACAAGTAAACCGATCCGGAAAACCAAGGAAACCAATACTCTCGAATGATGAAATTGAATATCAAAACCCATCAAAAATGAAATACATGAACTTAATAAATTTAAAATAAATGAAATAACTATTGATAATGTTCTTAATTAATTCAATAATGGATTCAATTTGGTTACAAAGGATATTAAGTTGAAATAAACAACACTTTCGGACATAGGGTAAGGTATTCTCCTTGAACCTTCACATTTCATTCGGGTTAGCCTTTATCTCTCTTTATCCAAATGTAAATCTTATTTAGTTTCATATAATTATTAAAAATTATATTTATATTTTCCAAACACGTGTATCTATATCAGTAAAACCTTATTTTATGGGAAAATACGTGTTATAGAAAAAATTCGTTTCTCAATTATTCCCAATAAGTAAGCCTTATTAAAGGGATCTTCTCGATTTATTACCCATATTCATGTGAAATAAAAAATATATTTTAATACAAAATTATTTTTATAAAATCACATATTTTAGCATGAAAAACTTTCTTGTTTCATTTTTTGTTTTATGAAAATAATTATTCATTTTTTAGAGAATCGTGGAAATTTTCCCTTAAACCAAACTAAACTGTTTTATTTATAAAGTTTCTTAAAACTCTTTTTACATGTTTTCACTTATGTTTAACATAACTTATAATTATATATTCTTATTTTACCTTATTTATTCCCATGTATGATTAAAATCCATTATTTCATGGACACTATTATGATATTCCCCTTTTATATTCCTTCTAACATGATTGTGATACCCAATTAATTCCATTGGTAACCCTTATGTTTATATTTGATTCCTTATGTATGATTATTTATGTGGAACACAAATTCATGAAACTTTTATGAATGGTGAACCTAGATAGATCCCAAATCGTTTGGGTAATTTTCTTCCTAATGAGACATCATGCCCAATGGTTATAATGATTGGCCATAACTCATAATCCATATAATACGGTCTTAGTGTTCATAATTTAATCATGATCCACCATATTGAATGAGATTTCAATCCTGATTATGTCACGAGTTATGTTTTTTCCATATTAATATGATTAATAGATTATATGATTCCATTTTCAATATGTTATAATTTCATATGTTTATTCATGTCCCTTTTTTGTCATCATGTTATGCCTTTTAACACATGTGTTGTGATTTATTATAATTTTTATTCACTTCCTTGGATTTTTAACTCATATATTTGTTGATGTATTGCCCTAGTTATCCTACACAAATTTAAGGGATCAAAGGGTGTTAAGAGCTTATTCTAAAGATTAAAAAAAGATGGTTTTATTCTGGTTTCATGTTTTCTAATTTTTTGTATAATCTTACAAAGAGACATGAATTTATGATCCTTGGTTTTTATTTTAAGTATATAATTATTCTTAAAATCATGTAATAATATGTGTAAAATCCTAGGTCCATTATTATTGGTATTAGAGTCATGGTCTAGTTATTGTTGTAGATTAGGACAATATATCTTTAGTAATAACCCTAGGGATAATTCTATCACCATGGATAACCTAGATAAAAGTACATGGAATCATAAGTTAGCATAAAATTTCCATTTACATGTCTGAAACCCCATATTAAACGTTTCATTTTATATGATTATTAGCTACGTATTCAATCCCCCTAATTGTACTTTCGTTTTTTCGTTAATGGATATAAATAGGATAACTTGTGCTAACAACAAATGTGATTGTAAATGTGATGATATCCCTAATGAAATGCCAAATATGATGGGAATGGGTGGTTAGAAATTCATTAAATTACTTTATAAACTTGGTCAAGTTATGAATTCGATCATGTAGAACACCGTCCCTATACTATGAGAGAGTAAATTTCAAACAAATCCTTTATACAATAAAGGCCACCCATTTTTAGTGGATCTTTCAATCCCCTACACACAAAAGAGTGGATTAAATCCACGTAAAATATATTCTCAAAACCTCTAGTGCTCAGAAGAAGGGAAATGTGTTCTTGATGTTAATCATTTTGATATGGAAGATGATTAGGGGAGGATATTGATCATGAATATGAAGTCCAAAGTGGAAATTAATTCCATGGAATGGGAATATTTTTAGAAAATATTTTTCCATTATTATTTTCCCGACCCATCTAACATAAGATGGAAGGAGAGTTCCACAGTATGAAGAAAAAGGCTAATAAGTCTATTGGGGCGTATGATGAAAATATCAAAAGAGTTTCATGACATGCGTCCATCATTTTCGTAAACAAGGAAAGCAAGGTGGATCAATTTTTTAACAGAAAAAAGACATATCTACAAAATGTATTGGGGATTTGAGACTTTGATAACTATTAAGAGATTGTATGTTGTGTCTTCGAGGTTGAAATGGCGATCAGAGACTCTAATTGGTCTCATGGTCCTAGATATAAAAAGTTGAAAATGGATTCTAATATGGTTGGATCAACCAATAAATACCATGATGGAAAGAAAACCCAATATCCCACATGTCAAAATTGTGGTAGGAAGCATCTTGTGTACTTTCTAAAAATTTCTATGAAATGTTTCAAATGAGGAATAATGGGGTCTTTTGATAATAATTTCGAAAGGGATATGTATAATCCCACAAATAGGGAAGAAAAATTTAATATTCTGATCAATACATAGCTCATAGTGTAGTGTTTCCACTAAAAAGAACATGGGAATTATGAGAATAATTTCCCTAAGGAAAGGTTCTTTTAAGGGAACCAACAACAAAAACCTCCAAAAAAACATAGAAGCACATAATCTATCTATACTACTGATGTAGAGCCTGAAATTGATTTGGTGATAGGTACACTAGTTATTTATTAAATAATTTCTAACATACTATTTGATTCTGGTTCAATGAATTATTTAATATCTTGAAATTTTTGTAGAAAAATTCAAACACCACCTAAAAATATATAGGATGAGTTATCTATTTGAAAATAAAATGGGGAAAATATTTCATTAAAATTATATAACTACATCGCAATTAATTTCAACAGACCGAGCCTCCCATTTTTTTTTACTTCCTTTGGTGGATTTTGATGTTATATTGGGCTTGGATTGGTTATATTTATACAATGACAACATCAACTATCAGGAAAGGAAGATCACTCTTCACATCCTAATGCATAATAAAATTCTATACAAGTATAAAGATATGGATGAAATCATCATCTAAATTCATGATATTATTTCCTTATGATCAAGCATATATAGCTCAAATGATTGATAGAATATAAAGAATAATTCATGAAGACATGCCCTTTTTGAGGGACTACGCTGATGTGTTCCCTAAAGTGTTACATCTTCTTCCTACTAATTGAGAGGTTCATTTCTCAATTGAAGTTATTAATGAATATATGAATATATCAAAGACACCTTATATAATATCCAATATTAAGATGGATTAATTAAAGAATTAGTTAGAGGATAATATAAAAAAGGGTTTTACATGACTAAATGCTTCAATATGGGGTGCTCTAATCCTCTTCATCCAGAAGAAAGAAGGACCTATGGCCCTTTCTCTTGATTATAATGATCTTAATAAAATCATGGTATATAATTATGATCCCCTTCTATAAATACATGAATTTTTTGAGCAACAATGTGGGGACAAGTATTTTTCTAAGGTGGATCTTCGGTCCTGATATCACTAATTAAAGGTGAGTAAGGAAGATTTTCCCAAAACTAAATTTCGAACAAGGTATGAACACTATGATTTCACAACGATTCCCTTCAGCCTCACTAATGATCCATCAGTGATCATGGATTTAATAAATAGAATATTTAGAGATTACCTCAACAATTTTTAGTAGTCTCTATTGATGATATGTTTATATAATTCAATAGAAATGAGGAACACGAGGAGCATTTGAATACATTTTTTAATGATTTTCTATAGGGTAAATATTATGAAATGTATAGTAGAATTGAGTTTGGGATAGAGGAAGAATCATTCTGGGGGTGTGTCATCACCAGAAAATGATTATTCATGGACCCTTCCATGACAAAGGCAATCAGAGAGTGGTCCATACCAACATCTGTAACATAGATCCATATTTTCCCTAGTTTAGCTGGGTATAACTAAATATTTGTCAAGAATCATTATAATAAAACCCAATAACCATGTTGACCTTGAAGGTAGTGAAATTTGTCTGGACTGGTGAATGTGAATACTGCTTCAAATAATTAAAAAAGAGGCTTATCACTGCACCAGTGCACACACTAATGACAAGTTAGAAACTCTTTGTGGTGTATAAGAATGATTTTAAGAATGAATTAGGATTTTTGATGATGAAAAATGATTAATTACTATCATAATCCACAATGTTGTTGAAAATTTAGGAGAAAAACTATCCCACATGTGATCTGGAGTCGGCAGTTGTGATCTTTGTGTTGAAAATGTTGAGGAATTATCTCTCTGGGTAGAAGTGTGAGATATATTCTAATCATAAGATAATAAAATATATATTTGAATAGGAGGATGTTAATATGAATCCTCCAAAATTAAAAGAGATCATCAAAGTGTATGACAAATCAATCCACTACCATTTTGGAAAAGTGAATATGGTGGTTGATGCTCTAAGTAGAAAGGATCATGAATCATTATCAATGATGATAATTTAAAAGGATCCAATCTTCTTAGATTTTGAAATTATTTATATGGTAATCATTAAGGTATGAATATAATTAATCCACTATTGAATGATTTCTCCACCATCCCATGTGGATAAAATAAAGGATGCTTCGGGAAATGATGTGAAAATTCAGAAAAAGTTGGAATCCATGAGAAATAGGAAATTCATAGAGTAAAAAATTGATGAGGAAGGAGTCATGAGATTTAGGTCCTGACTACGTGTACCATGAAACCCAGATATAAAGAAGGAGCTTCTAAATGAAGCACATGGCTTGTTGTTCTCTATTCACTTAGTGAGTACAAAGATGTATCGAGATTCTAAGAGAAATATTAGTGGTACAGTATGAAGAAGTATATTGTTGAATATACATCAAAGTGAGAGGTATAAGAAATAGTGATGGATGAAAGGAAAAATTTTAATGGTATTATACAACCATTACTCTTAGCTACAAGGAAGTGGGAAAACCTCACCATGAAATTTTTTACCGGATATCCAATGACATCCATAATAAACAATGTTATAAGGGTTGTTATGGATTGTCTTAAAAAGACATCTCTCTTTATCATAATTTAATATGACTTCTTGGTTGATCAACTTTCACGGATATATATCAAATAAGTTTTAATTATGCATGGACTACCACTTTTAATTGTATCTGATTGAGATCCGAGATTGACCTCAAAGTTCTAGAAATGTTTCGAGCATGCTTTAAAACATTGACATAAACATCCCTACAACATATCATCCTCAAAAATATTTTCAATCTGAGTGGAATATTCAGACACTGGAAGAAATGTTGAGAGCATGTTCTATAAACATAAAGGGATTATGAGTCCAACATCTTCTTCTATTGTTGTTCTCATACAATGATAGTTCCCACTCGAGAATCCATATATATCCATACAAATCCCTTTATGGGAAAAGATGTAGAACACTGGAATACTATGATGTAGTCAGTGAATATAATATGTTGAGACTAGAAATGGTTGAAAAATGGCAGAAAAGGTGAAAACCATTCAGCATCACATAATGGAATCTAAAATTTGACAAAATATTTATGCAGACAATCATTGAAAATACCTGGAGTTTAATGTTGGGGACATGGTATTTCTCCACATATCTCTATGGAATAGGATCGTTATATTTGTGAAGAAGGGAAAGCTAAGACCCAGGTACATCAGCCCCTTCAAGATTCGTGATTGTGTAAAAGGTTTGGAATATCTACTATAAAATCCAACAATAATGTCTCAAGAACTTGATTTATTCCATGTATCCCTAGGGAGGACATACATACGAGATCCCTCACATGTTCTGAATTTAGATGTCGTATAGTTGGGGAATGATCTCTCTTACAAGGAGAAACTAGTGAAGATCTTCGATCATAGAGATAAATTTCTACACAACAGGACTACTCACCTTGTAAAAGTACTGTTGTGGAACCATAAGTATAAAGAGTAAACATGGGAACTAGAGGATACAATGAAGGATAATTACCCTCATCTATTTTCACAAAGTTTGTAAAATGAAATTTAAAGTTTAAAATTTTCTATGGGGGAAGAATATTACAACCGAGAATTATATCAATTGAAATTCCCTTATGTTAATTATTCCAAATAGTATAAATCACATATATTCACATATAGAACACAACAAATTATAAATGAAGAATGAATTGAATAAGAGGAATTTTTAGAAGATAAAGAACCAATACCAATGGAATAATAACTTGAAATTTTGAATAGTAATATAGCCATTATTAATAGTAAACTAGCTAATAAAATAGTAACCTCACCTACAAAGGTAAAAATAAAATTTAGGTATCTTATTAATGAAAATATAATATATTTATATCATAGTTTAAGTAATTAAATTTTTTATTAAGTTTAGATACTTTTATCAAGCATAAATTTTTATTTCCAATTTAATTATTAATATAATTATTTAAAAATAATTTTTTTTATAAAAAGGATTCATAAATTAATTTTTTTTAATTTTATGATACCTTAATTAGTTTTTCAAAGTGTTATAAATCAGTTATAATTTTAAACTTGATATTTTCCCAATAAAGGATATTTGTAATAAAATACTAAATTCATAATTTTCAGAAACTTATTTTCATAAAATGGTGTTCATTTTTGAATTCTAAACCTAAAAAAATTTAGGGTTGATTTTTTTGGATATTTCTAAAATACATTAATTTTTTATGAATAGTAAAATGTGTTAAGTTACGGTATATAAATATTTTATGTTAAATACACTATTCTTTGAGTCATTGATGATGTAATTAAAATAATTTTAAACCCCCATTCATTATTTTAATATATTTATTGATAATTTTCAAGCTATTCATATTCTTGAGGAAAAATAATAACCTAATGAATAAAATAATGAGAAAACACCCCTATCATCCCCTATAAAAATCACCCATCATCACTCCTTCAACTCAAATTGTTTTAGATTTGTGACATGTAAAAATTGTGACCAATAATCTTCCCAATTATATACCCCATTTCTAGGAGCCCTTGGTCTCAATAAAATACAAAAATTAAGTGCCTCGAGGAGGTTCTTAAAGAGAATAATTCAAGAGGTAAACACCTCTTTCATTTTCATTTAATTATGTTCAAAATTATTTTCTATTTATATCCTCACCTAAAATTATCTAGGTGGAAGGGTAACTATATTATAGTAAATATACTATAATGATATTATTTTAATGGAATAATCCATGATCATCTCTTTCCCCTCTCCCTTTTTACTAAAAAATGAAAATAACATTTGTGATGTGTTGATTTATCACATTCAAGGATGACATGTTTTCAATTTCCATGGCCTCCTTCAAGTATAGTCATAAAACCATTTCTTTTGGTTAAACAAGGTTGTAATATTTTCAATACATCCTATTAATTTTTTTAGAACCATTATATATACATGATATAAATTAATGAAAAAATCAGTTTGTGATGATAAAAAAACCACCAAAATAATCTAAACAATTACCACTAACGTATTATCTAATGATTAAACCTCACCCCAAAAAACCAAATGAAAAATATCACCATTTAAAAATATTTATTTTCATTAATAACATACAAATTCAATTTTGGACAACCATTCTCAATTTACATTATTTTTTGTACATGTGTACAAGTAAACAGATCATGAAAACTAGTTAAACCAACACTCTCGAACAATGAAGATGAATCTCATAACCAATAAAAAAGGACATAAATGAACATAATAAAATTATAAAAAATAAATTAATTTTTAAATTGTTTTTAATAAATTAATTTATTGATATATTTTTATTATCCAGGATATTAAGTTCATGTAAATATCACTTTTGGGAATAAGGTAAGGGATTCTCTCTGAACCCTCGATTTTTCTTCGAATTACACTTTCTCTTTTTTTACCTATTGAAACACTTATTTATTTATATTTAATTATTATAAATTATATTTATATGTCCCAATATATTGAATCCAAATAATTATATTCTACTTTTATTGGAAAATAAATGTTTTAAAAAATTCTCTTCTCTCATATTCTGGATTAGCAAGCCCGATTAAAGGGAACATTCTTATTTGTTACCCATTTTCAACTGTACTTCATAATATATTTTAATCCACCATATTTTTCTAAAATCACTTATCTTAACATGAAAAATTACCTTTTTAATTTTTTGTTTTATACAAAAGAAATTTCCTTTACTATTTTAAAGAATCGTTACAATTTTCTCAGAAACTGCACTAAAAGGTTTTATTTATAAAGTATATAAAAAAATAATTTTAACATGTTTTCAATTAAATTTGACTTATATTATCATTATATATTCCTATTTAACCTTATTAATATACATGTATATTTTAAATCCATTATTTCATTGGAACCCTTATGATATCCCTTTTTTATATTCATTTTGACAAGATTATTATTCCCAATTCATTCTTTGGGTAACCTGTATGTTTTTGTTTGATTCAGAATGTGTCATGAATATTCATGAACATGTTATGATGGGAGTACCCAGATAATACTCTAATGCATTATTTAATTTTAATTCTCTTGATACATCATGTGCAATTGTCATGGTTGTTGGCTTTGACTTGTGCTTTATGAGAAACAGTCTGGGTGGTTAGCCATAGATCATGATCCCCCATTTTCAATGAGCCTTAACTAAATATTATTTTGTATTTTATGTTTCTTACACTTGACTAAGATTCCATGATTCCATGATCCTATGTATTATGTCATGATTCTATATTCTTATTCATCTCCCATGTTTTTTTCATCATTTTATGTCTTATAACCAATGTGAAAGGATTCATTCTTATGTTTATTCCCTTTATGGGGTTTTTAGATCATCCTTTTTCTCATGTATTCTTTAGTTCATCCTATGTAGTTTTGAGGGCTCATAGGGTGTTAAGATATCATTATGAATATTAAATAGAACATATTTTTATTTGGGTTTCTTATTTTCTAATAATGTATCTAATTTTCAAAGACACTATAATTTAAGATCCATGGTTTGTATTTAAATGATAAATATGATAAATATCTGGTAATAATATGTGTAAAAGGATATCGCCATTATAGTCTCACTATCCCTATTAGTTTTAATCATTCACATAAAATAGATATCACAATTCTCAAATTCTTAGTGAATTCACTACTCCTTCAAGCACTGTTAAGATCAATATTCTTAGACATAGAATGATGTAACAACAACAAAGATTTGTCAATTTGACTCACATTAATTTTCTGGAAGATTAACAAAAATATTATAGAAATAATTTTTCAAAAACACCCTCCTCCTCTCTGAATATATTTCCAGTAAAATTCGAGAATTACACTTCTCTATTTTTTGAATTTCTAAAAATTTCATCTATTCTATATTTAATATATAATTAATCCAATATTTTTTCTAATTTCATTAAGAATTAACTTTTATTCAAATGGTTATTATTTATTATCCAATTATAAATTATTTTATTTCATTACATGTGTTTCAAAAATTTTAATATGTACATTAGATTCCAATAAATGTGAGTTAACTATTGAATATATTTTCTATCTCATAAATTATACATTCTCGATGTCATTAGAAAACTCTCTAACTATGGTGTTGAACACTTCATCATAGGGTGGTATGCTTGAAATATATAAATCATGAAGTGTGCTATCCATTCATAAGTGTGATTTTTAGTAAAATAAAATATGCTCAAAAGATACTAAGATGTTTTATTTAACTCTCTAATGATCTGAGTGTGATTCTCTCAACCTACATTTATCCTTGTAATTAGATAATGTAATATTATTTCCCTCTGTTAAATGCTTAACTAGATGATCTAAATACTTTAAACAAGGATAGAAATTTCATCATAGACTAATCCAAAGTATTAGATCCATATAATTCCATCAAGACTCCTTCTTTAATGTGGTAACTGTACACACAACACAAATACCTGGATACCAAAACATGAAAACTCTAGGAACTAATTATTTGAGGTGTGGATCCCACACCACGGAATTGATGTCCCAAATTTTATTTGACCCTTGAAATTTTCCTTAGACAAATTATGGTGTTTAAAATTATTCCACAGTGTAAACATATATTTAACTTGAAATGAAAATGTATGAAACATTAAAAACATTTTGAAGAACCTTACAATCTTTTGAACACAATATAACCCCAACAATTCTCCTATAGTATCTATTATGTAAATATAACTCCTTACAACTACTTATAACATTATTTATCATTCTTCATCACTCTAGAACAATTTTTCAGATTTCAAAATATCTTTTACATATAGTTATAAAAAAACACATTCCAAAAACAAATCCTATAGGGTTTTT
Organism: Viscum album; assembly: GCA_963277665.1. NCBI lineage: Eukaryota > Viridiplantae > Streptophyta > Magnoliopsida > Santalales > Viscaceae > Viscum > Viscum album. The sequence continues at coordinate 245,017,788 of OY728129.1, forward strand.
TTACAATACAGACACTATTTTGGTTTGTTGTTAATTAAAAAACATATTGAACAATTATTTACAATAAAAACCACATAATTGATCATATATGAACTATACCACTTTATCAAAGTCATTATTTCTATATGTTCATCAATATTTCATTGATCAACAACTCTAATCATACATAATCTAATCTCAATGTTATAAATAAGATCAAAATGAAAATATCATCATGGAAACATTTTTTGGGTCTTCATTATATTCAAATTTTAATTCAAAAAAATTACCCCCAAATTAAGAATTCTATAAATCCCAATATTTTTAATATATCATTGATCCCCCATTTTTAATGGGAAGAAACAATCCATAGACAACCTCACCACCATTAAACATAAACACCTTATCAAACATTTTCATTGAAACCAGATAAAATTAATCTAAATCTTCATAAGATAGAGTTAGATATTAAATTATTTATAACTAGAGATAATTACCATAATATTCAATAGAAAAAATTTCCATGGTGGATTTGGGGTCCATTTTTTAAATCTTCTAGTTAGTAAGATATGGTTATGCTTTAATATCAAAGTAATGGAATTCAAAAAAAATTATTAGGTAGGAATTTTGTTATAATTTCCACAATTTGATTTTTTGTAGGAACCTAATATAACATCACCATATATTTTTCAACCTCATCCTTAATGAAATGTTATTTTATCTCAATGTTATTTATCCTTGAATTAAAAATGATATTTTTTATATCATTTTTAGTTCTTTAGTTATCACACATTTCAAAAATTAGAAATTTCATATCCACTTCAACATATTCATGATTGTTTCTAATCTAAATCATCTTGGTATCATCTTTGTTTCCACTATGTATTTTTCCTCTATAATACATAAGAAATGTAGTCCTATTTCATATAGATCCATGAAATTAAATAACTTATATGATAAAAATAACCATCTGGTTTTAAATTATGATCATTTTTCAAACCTTCCAAATTTAAATTCATAGATCCCAATAAATCCTAGTATGATGCGTTGTGATAAATCATCTCATATTCCACTATATGATTAACATATCATTGTATACATTCCACAAATAGAATGTGAATATCCTAGGAAAATATTTGTTAGATATCACCTTAGAATGTTTCAAAAACTATATCATGTCATATTATTATGATATATAGTTAACTCCCAAAAATCTATCGATACTCCATCACATCAATATAATGGTCATCCTAAAATTTATATGATTTCATCGTAGTAGATTACGAAGTTATCATTACCATTGATTGATCTATTTGAATCATTTTGAGTACCTCGTTGGATTTTTTTGATAAATTAATTTTTTATTCTTTTATTGTGTTGCCTATAAGATAATGAAATATGTTAGAACTCTAATTGGTTACATATCAAATTTACACCTTATATAATTTAAAAATATCTTGTGGTGTTCGTGATCCAAGAATACCAAAATCCCAAAATTATATCATCTACGTAGATGATAACCAACATGTTTTCTTCATGTAATTATTTTTTTTTGTTTTCTGATCAAATCCTCTTATTTTAAATCCAATACATTATAAATATTAGTCTACCAGAGAGTAAAAATCCCATGGAGCTTGCTTTAATCCATACAATTCATTCTTTCATTGATATATCTTTTTATAATTTTGATACATAAAATATCTATTTGGTTATTCAATATTTATTTCCTAATCAAGTATTCTATTGATAAATGATGATTTTACATCAGTTTTATATAATTCAATGTAACATTGAACCCCCATAGAAAAAAACAATCATATAGTATCCAATCGGACCTCCTATGTATATTTCTCATATGTATCTATGACATGTATTTTATAAAACCCTCTTCACACCAATATTGATTTGTTATTTTCCACCTTTTAACATTAATTATGTTTATTCTATAATACCCACTTGGATCAGATGACTTTTTTCTTTTTTATTTTGGAATAAATTCCTATGTTTGATTATTTTTAATGTGGTTAAGTTCTTTATGCATAGCCCTGATCCAATTAGAATCTATAATATCATATTTAAATATTTTAGTAAATACTTATAAAAAATATCGGTTCTCTATTAGAAAATTTTCTTTATTGAATGAATCGAATATATAGAGTCACATATAATATTATAGTCAATAATTTCAATCCATAATTTCATCATGATTGTAGCTATTAAAAATATGTTATTTTCCTCATCATTGGTTTGTTATTTTGATTTTACTATCCCCCAGGTGGTCTTCATAATGTCTTTAAGACTGTATTAATTTCCTTTTCAAAAACAGTATTGTACTACTGTGAAATCAACCAACAATATTTCAAATTCTATAAATTATAAATAATTTTTATAAATTATATTTCTGAGAAAATTTTATGCTTTTTGATATAACACTTAAATGATTTTATTTTTGAAAAATATCCATGGAAAATACATTACTCCATTCAATATTTAAACTTCCAGGTATTATTCTTGTTAAAAAAATATTCTTTATAACATCTTCAAGTTTAATGTACGCCTTGTTTTGTGTCTGGATGCATATTAGAGGGTGTTTTTAAATGGGTTGAGTAGTTCTTTGAGAATTAAGGGAAGTATTTGATATAAGGGCAAGAAAATATGGGTTTAGAAGTAGATTCAAACAATGAATTTATGATTCAAAATTTCATGAACATTGGAATGAAGGAACAAATGTTTGATTTAGGATGTGAAACTCTTCCATGATATGAGATAGTATTCATATCATGAACCGCACCTTTAGAATTATAAAGAAAAGAGACACATTTCTTCAGCGTATAATCCATCATGGAAGTTTACATTATGAGTCAATGATTCATGATTTAAATCATTTATGATTCCATGGATTTAATGTTTTTCATAAGATGACACCTCTCCCATTTTGATTTTACATCCTCCCTCAGACCCTAGTTCTCCTTGAAACAATTTTAGGTGATATATCTTTCAGAGAGCTCCATTTCATGGAACTATTATATCTAGTTGGTTGGTTATTCTTCTATTGGAAAGTATGATCCAATTTCCTATTTGTTATTCTATTTCTTATATAATTGGAAGTGGCATTGGCATTTTCTTATTTGATATGCTGATAATGTTATTATTGTTCTCTAATATCTTCTAGATCCTTTTAGTGATTGTCTTTTAAAGGCCTAATCTTGCATTGTGTGTGGTGTGGCATATGATATTATTGAAATATGTGTTTATTGAACATATCTATTTACTTTTTTATTATCTAATTCGATTTTAAGAGGAACAAATAATTGTTAGGGCCTTATTTCACTTCTCTTTTATTATATTCCCTTTCTGTTGTGTGTATCCTATTGTGGGTGGTGTGTGATCTGTGATTGTGATTAGTGGTTTATTATCTAGAAAATTTTGTATAAACAATGAATTATATTGATTTATTAAATTTTTATAAAAATTAATTGACATTATTATTGATTTATTTAGTGTTTAGGAAAATGGGTTTTTGAGAAAATATGGGTTTTCCCCATTTTAGTATTTTTTTAATTGTGAAATTGGTTTTCAAAGCATGTTATTGGTGAATAAATATTTATTTAATTTTTTTTGAAATATATAATACCATTTAAATTTATTTTATATATCTACAAATGGGAGCCTTAATACCTTGGTGGATGATATATTATTGGGCCTCATCCATTTGATATTATAAAGGGGTATGCTATATAGGGTTCTCTTTTTTATAAGATCATAGAAAATTGGCTTTGGTAACATGATTGTTATTTTGGGATATTCACTTTTCAGAATGTTCCTCTATTCAATTGGATTTGATTCATGGGTTCTAGGGATTTGTCTGTTTCCACTATTCATGATTTTGATTTAGGTATGAGTGACCATGTTAGCCTTATAATTGTTATCCTTAGGGTGTTTACTATTGTGTAATACCATTGTAATTTATGGCTTGAAATAATATCATACTTGATTTGATTAATATAAATGTTCATTTGATGATTATACTTTGAAAATGTACTACTTGGTATGTGAAAGATTTGGGAATGGGGAACTATTTACCATGAATTTATTATAAAACTATTTAACTACTTATCATGCCTTGTTTTCTATTAAAATAAGAATATTGGGATTATAAAATTGATTGAGGTTTCCATTTTATCGTGAGATCACTGAGAGCGATAAGAAGTGAATCGCTGATCCCTTTTCAAATTTTATAAATTGTTTCTATAAAATTAATCCTCCACGTTTTGTTAAATCCTTGATCCACTCTTCATTTGTCTCTCAGACTTTCCTCAAATAACTTTTTAAATACAATGGAATAAGAAATAGGTATTTACATGGTTCGGTAAAAAGACCTAATTCTTTTCATGTCAGTTATTTTTCCGAATATAGATTTTACAGTATACTCTTATAAAAAATTTCAATAGTTGATACAAAGTCACATTGTATCCCTAATAAATCTACATAGAAGTAATTTTATACCATATCCCACAGTGCTACTAAAATCCACACTAGCCTACTCTAGAATCATAAATAGAGACTTCTTCTCATGAGTCACACAAGTGACTTTCTACTCCCAACTCCAACTGAAAGGCTTCCTATTTCCTTAAAGGGTTGATCCACTATAGGTTGATTTGATGATCTTTCTATTTGACATGTCTGGATCACACATATTTTTGTACTCATTACAAACCATTTAAAGTCATTTTATTCTTGGTCATAGATCATTTATCACATGTATTTGATATGTTTCCTCAGTGAAATAGTGATCGAGCTATGATTATTTATGAGGATGAAGTCCCAGCCTCAGTTATATGTGTGAATTTGGTTTAGTAAAGTTATTCAAGAATATTATATAAAATAAACATCATGAACAATTTTATCCCAATATATCTTATTGAATTATCAAACACTTTCAACTCTGATATAAGTTCTTATGAAATTCTATCCGACATCAATCTCAAATTAAGAAAAAATAATGCATGGATGTCTTGGAATATAAACACTATAAAAGTTATTTTTTAACATTATTTTAATATACTTATCCATTATGTTTGAAGTATATTGTCACATTCATGTGTATTTATAATCACATTCATGTGATTCCTTTTATTTTAATTATATTCTTAATAGATTATGCATACATTATTTTGAATTATGCATGCACTAGTCCATCTATTTATTCTCATATTATATGAAATGGATTGTATGAGATTCATAAAGAATTTTTATTCCTCCCTTGTTCACTGTATCATGTGAATTTCATGACCTATCCAAGTTTATGAGATCTATTCCCTGCATTCACATTGAATAGTTATGGCTCACCAAGTGTTGTTTCGTATGAAATCAATTGCTAAAAACTATCTACCTTTTGTGAAACATATTTTCCACAAGGTAAATAAAAGTGTATTTATATGTTCAAATATTCTTTTCATGTATGATTTCATGAAACAAGTTGTGCTTGTGGTTTCCCCTACTTCCTTCACATTAAGTGATCAGGAGACGTGAATTGTTCTTTGAAAAAACCAATAGAAGATTCACAATATCTCAAAAAACATTATCAATGGGTTTCTCTTTCTTGATTTCTTATAAAAAAAATTTGTTCAATATATATTCCTCTCATTCACATAAGGATTCACAAGACACATCATATTACAGGTTCTCCTCAAGCCCTTCATGAGAAAAGGTTATATCATGAATACCTTTTACACAATGGACTGTGTTTGGATGAAAAACTATGTGTGCTGGAGGTCCTTAACCTAAAAAGGTTCAAAAAGAATAATTCTCCATCACATAAATAGAATTTTTCTCTAGATACCCCTTCTCATGATTAAATCAACAAGATGATCAATGTCCTTTCCATATAAGGATTTGTGATTTATGTTTTTGGAGAGATCTCAAAATATTCACAATAAAAAAAAACATTCCCTTGATCAGGGCTCAATTTAATAGAGGATAATTCTCCCACATTTCATACAGTTCTGAAGACCTATTTAAACTCTCTTGAGTATCTTGGGATCTCATGAATTTTGAAAGGACAAATACCATAGTTTCTTTATACAATGCAAAAGTGATCCTGAAATTGTGTGAATGTTTCTTCCCCTTTTTATGATCACTTAATTTTATCATTTATGCCTTGACAAACATCCTTTTATTAATTATAATTAATTGATATGATAATACATACCAAAAATAGAGGCTTCTTGGAGTTATTCTTCTTCTTATAATGGATTCTAATAGTTATTTGATCCAATATCATTACAAGAATTCATGGTGATTGTTATCCTTCTATCATACAATGAATCATAGATCATCTCCATTAGGTTAGATGATCTTAATATCATCATGGGACAGGTTTTTAACCTCCTGTAATACCTTTGTTCAGCACCACTATTCATGAAATTGAATCATACATTAGATTCGTGGAAATTGTACACATGAAATACAAGGTTTCGTACCTTATCTTGGATTTTTCTACCATATATCAAGCCTTTGACATGTAAGTATATTTGGTATATTGTCTCAAGATCATATAGACAATCATCAGGTGGTGAATGGAAGAAGGGGTTTGGATATATTCAAAATATACATGGATTAATTTGAATAACGCGTGAACTAGGGATTGGATGACATTGATTAATCTGATTGTATGAATCAAATTATGTTTATTCTATTTATGATGGATGAATAATGGATGTATTCCACGGTCCCACATCATAAAAATTATCATGATTTTCTCTACTACATATGCTAATCCATGTGTCATAGCCATCGAGCTGGTGATTGAGGATTATTATCGGTACACCCACATGCACACTTCCCATGGCTACATCCCTCTGGGAATATGTCCCAAACTATGCGCACCTTCAGGAATGTGCACCATATGCCTTATACATGGTCCCACCTAAATCCTGTAATAAATATTCATATAGTGACCCTCTCTTTTCAAAACATAAACATTACAAATAATTTGTGGAATACTTAAAAATTATACAAATAATATTCCAAAGACCATAGTTGGTATAGTTCCTTTAGAAACATGGAAACATAAAACTAGTACATATGTCCGCTACATTATCTTATACTAAGTTCTTCATGACTAGAACCCTTATTAGACACATCAAATATAATAAATATCTTGATAACATGGGGAAATAAACATAAAAATGGGTAAACTCAAATTCTCAGTAAGGTTAAGCAAGGGAGACATGTAAGAATAAAAATGATCATAAGGATATGATAACAAGATCATGAAAATAGAAGATCATACCCTGCATATCAAAGATCATATACTAGAATCATGGAATAAATCTTGGAAGGTCATAATACATTAATCAAAAAGAAGTAAAGGATATAATCCATTAAATAATAACATTGGAGTAAGACATAGAATTGTGTCAACACATAAGCATATATTGATTTCCAAAGTAGATAGGGCATTAATACTAAGACCATAATGGTGGAAAAATTGCATTACTGAACCGGGTAACCCCTACTCCAGCCCTGTATTACTAAAGTGAGTGACCCTCATTCCAGCCTCGTATTACTAAATTGAGTAACCCTCATTCCATCCCTGTATTGTTGGACCGAGTAACCCCCATTCTAGCCTAGTATTATTAAACTTGGTAAACCCTCATTCTAGGAATCTTTATCTCATGAGATATTAATCTTTACCCAATGAATTGGAGGGAGATATAGGTGCCACCCATCGCATAATGAAATAATACATACCTATGCCACAATATCATAAATGATCATATAATAGCCCATGAAATTAAATGGGTATCACAAACATGTAAATATATCATAACCTATGGAATGATACATGTTCTGTAATCATATTATCATAAACATAACCCATAAAACAAAGAGGGTTTCAAAATCATATAACCCGTGAAAGTGAAATGGTCTTCATAAACATCATTCCATCAAAACATAATCCATACATTGAATGAATATGAATAGAAACATTGAATGAGTTCTCCATAAAGGAACGAGAAACACCAATGGATGTTGTCTTATATGGGAAATAATTTTGAAAGGTCTTTCAAAAGAATTTTAGGAAGAAAATATGAATTCTTCTTTAAAAATGAATTTTATAACATAAAAACTTTTTAGAAAAATTTATTTGAAATTAGATTTGAAAACATAAAAAGGAATATTTTAAAAAATAATTTTTCTTTGAAATTGATCTTCAAGGATATTTTGAAAACATTTTTGAAAACATTTTTGAAATAATTGTTTTTAAATACATTAGATTTCCCACCGAAGAGAGAGATAATCCGATTTTATTAAAAACATTATCTTAAGTAAAAAAGAGTTGAAAATGGTATTGATAAAGGAGGATATCTTTAATAAAAATTGTATATGGAAACTTATAAATATTCTTGAGATATTTCATCAAATGAAGCATAACCAAAAGTAATATCTAAATATGATAAGACTATCACAATAAACTCTTATGACTTGGTTACATGGGATCATAATCTCCGTGTAAGAAAAGGAAATTACATGAAGCTTATCAAATCATTAAAATAAAGATATTCATGATATAACATGTACAATGAATGTATATACTCTATTAAAATGATTTTAGGTGCATTATAATAAATGAGTCTCAAAGAAGGCCAATTAAGAGAAAATTGTTTTACCAATTTGGCAACATTTTAAAGTTAAGCCACATGAAAGAATGGTCATAGAATGGATATGTAAATACCCATAAATTTAATTACAATAATCATAGAATAAAATCATTGGTATTACATACACAATACAAAAGGAAAGTGTGGCTAACATAGCTTGTATTTCGTAGAAATTAATAGTTAGATAGAAATCCCCTTAGCCTGTGTCTCAACTCTCTCTGTACTCATACGAGCTTCCTATATAATAAACATAAGTGTGTCGTAAATATTTTACAGATTCATATTTTATATCTATTTCCATATATGGTTTCATTATAAATATATATTACCTTATTGTTAACGACCATTTATTAATGTTTCACTTCAAGTAATATTTACTTTGATCTCCACATGTGTCTTAATTTCTTATATTGTTGGTCCTAATACTTATATCATGATTAAAGAATGTATATTATGATATAAATATCATTAATATCCATTATATGAAAATTATAATAATTTATATAATATAGAAGTACAAAATGGAATACACCATTCAAAGAGACGGTAAGGCACACATACGCAATAACGTTGTTTCCATTTTTTGTAATATTGAATAAAAGTATATAAATGACATCAGTATATATATATATAAATAAATAATTATTCCAGTATCAGGAAAATATCATATATATAATATAATATTATTAAACCAATCCTTAATACATTCCGTGTGGTGTGTGAATGAATCACATCGCTTTGAGGGGGCTGTAGTCCACACTTCCTCAAACGATATTATCGTATTAACGCCTAATAGAAGGTAAAAAGATGTGTGTTAAAAAAGAAATACAAAATATTAAATATATACTAAATATAATATATTACATATCTATATATTTTCATTCATAATTTCCACTATTATTGGTAGTAAAGGAGAAATTAACAATCATCCTATTTTGAGGGAGTAGTTCGCCGTACATAGAAAAAGTGTGTTCAACATCCATTTGATGGATGTATGTGTATGTGTATGTTATAAAATTTTCATAAAAACATCATCTTATATGGAGGATACTTGTATCCTCTCACAATAAGGGTATAAATATAATGAATGCGATGTAGAAGGAAAATAAAGGAAAAGAGCGTAAGATAAGGTGTTACCGCTTAGTCGGGTAACTCCTTTCGGTTTGTTCCAAAAGGATTCTTTGAGAGGTATTAGTCTAAAGGAGATGCTTCAAAATTTAATGGAGGGTATTTTGGAGGAAATATGACCAGGTTTTTCCCTAACGTAAGAAGCTTGAGAGGTTTGAAGAATGGGTAGTGGTGGAGGCCTTTTTTTAGGGAAGGAATAGGACTCACATAGAATTTTTAGAAACAAAATAGGTGTGCACTTATTATTACAAAAAAAGCCTGAACTAACCACAATAAGTCCATAATTCAATGTTTGTGGCCGAAATATAGACATAAAATGGGTTTTGGACAATTTTATAGGTCATTTGGGACCTTAATTTTAAGGTTTAGTCCCTAATTAAGCATAATTTGGCCTTAATTGTTGTGATTAATTTTAATCACTTTTACTAATCATTTTTGTCAAAAATTAACATGGTCTTATTATAGTGTAAATTTAGAATAAATACAACGATCTATTCCATATTTTTGAAATTAAAATAATAGAAGTGGAAGAATTAAGATTAGTGCTAATCCTGTAGATGGGATGAAATAACGTGGTTTTAAAGTAGGAAAAAGTTCAAATGCTTGTTAATATTTTATATTCAATATCAAAGTGGAATGATTATAATGATCTTAATGGTATTGTTAGATGCAATAGTTAGATAATTTTAATTTAAAACTAATTTATAATATCATTTACAAATAATAATTAATTATAAAAAAATATTGTTTTTAACTAAAAAGCAGTATTTTTCACTATTTACTAAAAAATGAATTTTGTCAGAAAAATCCCAAAAGTTAAACTTTAGCCAATTTAGACGTTTTGAATTAGAAAATGAAGTTTATTTTATCAAATTAAATTTCTAAATGTATCTAAAATTAATTTTAGAATCAAAATAATTACATTCTAGAAAATGATGTTTTTATAACATAAATAAGACTTTACCAAAAGTCATATATTTTATTATCAATATTATTTATTTATGTAAAATAATTATATAAATTATTTGGAAATTATTAATTACTATTCATATTACTATGTTTAGCTAATAGGTTATAATTATCTTTTTAAATAATTAAAACAACAAAAAGAGATATTTCTTAGAAACTCAGTGTTGTGTGTATCATACGCCAACTCAGTGTTGTGTGAGTCGTATCACGTAGAATGTATACTAATTCAGTTTTTTTGTGTGAAAGGAATATTTGACATAGTTCATTATAATATATATTTTTATTTTTATTTTTATTCGAGAAAATAGGCCCGTAAGAACTCAAGGTGTTACATTCTACCCCCCTTAAAATGAATTTTGCCTTAAAATTCGTAATGTGGGTAAAACAAGTGAGGATAATTATACTTAATCATATCCTCAATTTACCATGTAGCTTCCTCTAACAGGGGATTTATCCACAAACATTGACCAACAAGTGGTCTTGTTTTGAAGAACATTCTCTGATCGGTGTAGAATGTTAATAGGTTTCTCCTCATGAGAATGATTCTCCTCCCACCACAACTAGAAAATTTAGGCTACAACCACGAAACTATAGCCATGGTTTTATGTCTATGGATTCAAATTTATTTATAGCCACGATTCAAATATAGATCAACTAAAAAAAATTCCCACATTTTTTCATATGTGTCGGGCTCCTCCTCCTCCCCCAATCCGCAACCCTCCGAACCATCAACCTCTCTCACGGTGGTACCCTCCTCCCTGATAATATTTGCGCACTTCCCTCCTTCCCTGACAGAGCCCATCACGACCTATCATTTCCCTGATCCTCCTCCACTGATGGTGCCCATCCTAATGGTGCACCTTGCGACGGTGCCCCTCGTGACGGTTCCCCTCGCTGCCACTAAATGCTGAAACCCCACTGCGAGCTCTCATCTATGACCCTCCTCCCATGAGGCTACCACTAAATGCAGGTCACCTCACCTCCCCCACCGAATCTACTCCAAGGTGGCCTCCCCACCTCCACTTGCGTTCTTCCAACATGGACAACCGGCTCCTAGTGATCATCCTCCTCTTTGTTATGAACAATTAGGTGTTCATTATTTTGATATCTGTTATTCACAACTATGTTGTATCAAATCTATACGTTTTTTGACATTCATAAAATTATACCTTTAATATGTCTTGAATAACTAGTTACACAACCTTTTTCATTGGTTGATTCATTTAGGCTAGATCCTTTAGTTGATCCACTAGGTCAAACTATAGAACATGGGTAGCTATTACTCATTCGACCAGTTTCTGTCAGAAAAGACTATCCCACAAAGGTTGGTGAAGGACATTCAATTCTATTAGGGACTTCCATCTATAACATCACCCATAAATCTATGGAAATATATTCCCTCATGATATGTAGGTCTGTTGCTATGTGATATGGTACTCTTTTAAATGTATCTTTAATAATAACCTCGTGAGTGTAAGTACCATATCTATGACCTAGTGTTGGAATTTATGATCCAAACATTGAAATTTTGGTGGAAATATATCCTTAGTGAGAGTTTTTTCCTATTTATAGACCAAAATATTATATGGTAAGTCATATATAACTATCACTAGAACATTCACTTGAGGTTTTTGGATGTTTATTTATATAAATATGAAAAAAACATATTGAATTTGATCTTAGAAAATGAATTGTAGTAGTATATGTGCTGACTTTGAAATTCAAGAGGTAGGAGAATGAATATCATATGAGGGTTTTAAGCTCATTGTATTATTGGAAAACAATTGTGTGGGTGTAATTAGGGATCAAGAACTAGTGGTTTGTCCACCATTTTTTATCACATACAAATTGGTGGACTGAGATAAGTTTACTTAGGAGTTTGATTTGATTGTGTGGTGAGGCACACAAGTTTATCATTAATTGTTTCTATTTAATGTTAGGATTTTAAAATTCATGGATTTATTCTTATCCATGTTTAGGTGATGGTTCCATATTTCAATATAGAGGATATGATGATAGAGTCTCATGAATTATAGTGGTATGTTGAGCATAGTTGACCATGATGTATCACATTGTTAAATAATAGTTTTTGTGGCCCAATATGTAATGAAAGTCCCTAGGTTATCTATCTCATTTTCCAACTTTTCATAGATTTAAGGATTGGAATTTGAAACCTGAAGATTAACTCAAAATATATTATGTAAATTTGTGGACGTAGGATAAGGTCATGATCATGAGAGTTAAATACACTATTTCTTCTATAATATATTAGATGAAGAGTTATGTCTCCTTATACCAATCTAGGGGAAGATATCTATCGATGAGAATGAAATGAACTGAGTTCAAGATATCATATAACTTCATAAATTTATACAGAGTGTGGTATAAAATAGAGATTCCTAGATTAACTCATTGTTTTGTAAAGGCTTAGAAAATGTTATGTTTACATTGTAAAATATTAGAATGAAATATTATCATTAGATCACCATGCTGCCAGGGAGATTGATCGAGACATAGAGGAAAAGAATTGAAAATTAATTCAGGTTTTTCGATGATGTATGGATGATGAAATTTTTATACTAATGTTTTTCTACGACAACAACATTTATTCATTGATTCAAATGGATTAATTTGTAGATCTGCATGGAAGGACATGTTCTCTTACCTTTGATATGGTATGATATTGGTGATAATTTAGCGTATTTGTCAAGCATTCTATATTATATTATAGAATAGATATAGTTAAATAAAAATTGTTGGATAAATTTTTTAATGAGAAGAATTAAAAACCATTCAAATGGATATTTCCCTTGAATATCACTTCATGTGAAATGTTTTTCTCATATGGGTACCCTTATTTTCTACATAGGTGTTTGAGGAGGAAGGTGATACTAAAATTGAGCTACGTTTGGATGTAGAAGATCCTAAAATGAATCATGATGTTTCCCTATCAATTAGACCATCCTCCAAGGCACCATGGTATGAACAATGTGTTTTAAGTTTCATATCTTCAGATGCATTTGCCCAAGGATAAAAAGTTCCTTGACAATGAGGATATTGATTTGGAGCTGGATGAATACAATATGTAAAAAATTATTCTAATAGTTTTACAATGTGTGGATGGAATGATAAGGAAATCTATTCCAAAAATTAATGATACATGTGATAGAAAAACAAATTTCAGTTTAGATGTTTGAGAGGGAATCATACATTCTGGAGAAGTGCCCCAGGTTGCTCGAGCATGCCTAAAGGGATACATCTTAAAGACAATATGTTAAAAAAGGGTCAGGATTGTGACACATAAAATTTTTGTTATGAATCTTTATATATTTTTTATATCCTTGGATCATGTTTAAGAAAAAGTTTTGGTGTGTTATAGGTTCCTGAGTAGTGATAAATTGATAGTGGGAAAGGATAGGGGGTGCAAGGGGGTGTGCATGGGGAGGTGTAAATGGGGGAGGGGGGGGGGGAGGGGGTGTGTAAGGGGTAGGGGGTGTGCATGGGGGAGGGGTAAGGGGTTGAAAAAGTTAATGGGATGGGTGAAAAGGGGTGTGAAAGGGGGAGTGGAGTTTCAAGGGGGGTGCAAGGGGGATGATGCTAGGGGAGGGGGGAGTGTGTAGGGTGAGGTGGAGGGGTGAGCAGTGGGGATGCGTATTGGGTGGTGAAAGGTGTAGAGAGGGGGTGAAACATGGGGATGGGGTGTGTTAGGGGTAGGTGGGGGTGAACGAGGGATGGGTGGGGCTGGGGGTGCAATTGTAGGGGTGGTGTTGGGTAAGGGGTTTGTATAGCTGAGGGGGAGGGGTTTGAGGGTGTGTAGGAGGTGGTGCAGGGGAAGGGGGATGTAGGGTGTTTACAGGAGGGGTATGGGGTGTTTAGGGGGTAGTGGGAGGGGATAGGGGTGTGCAGGGGGCAAGGGTGCAAGGGGGTGTGCTGGGGGTGCAGGGGGTAGGGGTGAAAGGGGAAGGGGTGCAGGTGGGGTGTAGGTGATGAGGGGTTTGGGAAGGGGTGGGGTGAAAGAAGGTGTGCAGGGGTGAGGGTGTAGGGGAATGGGGTGCTGGTGCCGGGTTGTAAAGGGATTTGAAACATGATATGTCTTCCACCACTCATATTTTAGTTTTACTGGTAAGATAATAAAACTCAGGAACACTATAGAATTACTTCTAAAATTATTTATCCAATTAACATAAAAAAACTAAATCTAAACATCATCCAATGTTTGATAGGTATGCGAACATCCTGACCCCATATCTAAACATCAATTGGTTGTTTTTTAGTAATATATTTTATTTGATAGAATGAATCTTATGATCATTAGAGGTATGTGTGTAAGCTAACAAAAAAATATAATGAATGATAATTAATTACCACTATATGTTACATGTGAACACATACGTGAAACCTAAAATTTATACCTTAGATTTATATTTATTTGTTTCATTTTTCATTTTTTTTCATCTTTCATGTTTGATTTACTCCTTACTTCAAGATGTACAAAATGTGGTTTTGAAAGTTTGGAGAAATATTTTATCTGCTATATAGTTTCTTTAGTGTGGTATTCCTCATTCAATTCATAAAAATATTTCTTCATTTTATTTATATTTTATTTCTCTAAAATGTTACCTTTTTATGGATATTTTATCTTATGATCATTTAATGGGTTTTAGGAAATAGTTATGTTTAGTTTGTTTAAAGAAAAAATTTGACAACCACTAATCCAATTTGTGAAAGGTATGTATTTAATTTTTGTTATAGATTGTGCTCATAACCATCATGAAAAACTATTACTAAATATATATCTATTGATGTTCAGTAATGTGAAATTTGTGGGAATACTTTGTAATCATAGGTTTATCTTAAAACATACCTCATCATAATAGGTATGATTTCCCTCCTTCCATATTTTAATTCATATCTTTAAATTTCTATTTTTTGTTTTAATCCAAATTTTTAATTTTTTGATATTTTTTATGCTCAAGGATCTAAGACTGGAATTTTCTATTCCCATATATATATATATATAATGAATTTTGAGTATTAAATGATTTCAATCTTCCAATATCTAGTCCACATCCATGTTAAAGGAAATTAAGATCAGAAATTTTTCAATGAATATTATTATTTTTACTCTTATTATTTCTATTGATTTTTTCTGGTTAAGTATTAGCAGGGAACTTTCTTTCAATGCTTTCAGTTTGATACCACCATTTTGGAATTATTATTATATGATTTAAATTTTGTTTATTTAGAGTGTTGGACACTTTTTTCACATAAATGTTTAATTTGATATATAGTTTTACTACTTTCTCAGAGGTTTCATTTTTGGGGCTTTTAATTTGAAATAAACCATGTTCTTTTATTCGTAGAAATATTAAATTTCATTTATTGTTTTAATCCTCATTTTTTCATTTTGATGATATATTTTATTCCTAGGTATCTAAGACTAAAAAATTCTATTACTATATATAGATATAATTTTGGGTATTAAATTTTTTCAATCATTCAATATATATATATATAAAATATAGCCTACATTCATGTTACAAGAAAGTAAGATCATCCCCTTCATCCGTAGAATATGGGTTGATTTATTCTAATTGTTTCTTTGTGATTCAATGTATAATTTTTAGCTTGTGTAACTGAGTGTGCATAGATTAAATTGGGTTAAATTCCACCACCCAAAAGTTTCTATGGTCAAAATGTGCAGCATGGGAGATCATGTTGTGTTTATTTAGTTGTAGGTGTTGTCAAAATTTTCCTAATCAAATTTCATCACTAATTATTTTTTTACAATCTTACTTATATGACATAAACAAGAATGCATGTGCCTCGTCCATCTTTATTTGTAGTTATGGATTATTTAAAGTGTATTTATTTCAATTTATAATAATATTATTTGATTTGTAACAACAACTACACAATTAAAATATTATTTGATATAGGTACGAATATATAATGTTTTACATTATATCAAGATAATCCCACTTGAAATAAATTACCATTTTTATTCATTTTATATGCATGATAATAATGACTTAGGATTCCCTCTAAAGTAGAATACATTCAGGTTGAAAATGGTTATATTATCTATTGAAATATATTATCAAAATATCTATAACTGTTATCATTCATCACGTAAAAATGATTATAAATAACTCTATCTTAGCTACTCATACACTTTATCTTCTTATATCATCTACAGATAAAGCATTCTCCTCAATTGTATCAAGAGCACAACAACTAAATCCACCGAATAGACTCACTCAATATAATAATAGTTCTTCTCAGCTACACATGCTCTTTATCTTTTTCAACCTATAAAAATATATATCTCTTCAAAAAAATCATATTATATAACACCAGGATCAATTTTCTATTTATTATTTAAATGAATCAATGTAAATCTAAATATAAAATTTCCTGCATCTATATAAAGAACATAGAACTTCTATGAGGCTTGGATTAACCTATTACAGTTTGACTACACCAAATAATACTGGTGTTGAATATTAAATGGATCTACACATTTGAACTATAGCTCAACTTTCTCTTTATACAATAATGAATCACAAATCCATGTGATATTTACAAAATTAAGGATCTGCCAAATAATCTTCATAATTTTGTCTTTTCAGATTCCATAAATATAGAAGATCGTCTCAGGCTTAATTTATTTCCAATAAAGTCATCCTATACTTTGATTCTCTTCAAGAAAACATGAATCATGGATTATAATAACCTCATGATAGTTGGATTAAGTTACTCCGTAAAATCTGTATTTAAATGTTCATGGACTCCACTTGATTTTATCCTTATTGAATCACTTCAAAAATAACCACTCGCCATTTCCAGGCATGTATCACATGTATTTTTTGAAGGTTTTATCATTGAAAAATATCTTAAGAAACATTCCATTCAATTTCATAATCAGTTATACAATCTGCAATTCTCACTATTTTGTGGACTATAAATTTTTCAAATTTTCTCTAAGTATTGGATTAACTGTATGTTGAGGTAGACAAGCGACCGTGGATGGATTGATCACATGACTAACCTATCAAAAACATGAAGAACATGGATCAACTATGCGACTATGAGTAAAACCTGTAATAACCTTTCTACAGAATGTGATATTGAGGTAGAAAATCAGTCACGGATGTTGATGAACCACACATACAATGTACTCACTATGTTGATCAATCGTAAGGATATGGATTGACCATGTCAGTATTCGACTGTGTTTTTAGTGGATCATACACAAATTGAAACCTCAACTGACCATGATTTTATGGATAGAATGTATGAACTAAAGGATCAAAAACATGACTAATTGACTATATGGCCAGTTGATCGATCACATGAAGTAATCGCCTAGTCAAGGGATTGAATTTATGGTTCCCGACATGGAAAAATATTGCATCGTGTATTCCAGGTTTGAAACGTATTGATTTAAACCTAGGTATTCTAAAAACTATCCCTCGTCATTCTCAATCACTTAGAAACATCTCAAATCACCTTTGAGAATTTATCAAACTTATCTAAACCCTTCATCTCAATTACCATGAATATGTTTCATATATACTCATCCTTGAGTATATTCAATAACTTCACTGCTTGTATACTTGAAACATTATAAAACATCAACCAAATGATATATAATACTCATTAACGTAGTCATATGTGAATCAATTCTAGGATTTCTCTATCTAAATTGTATAGTATCTTCAATAAATTCATCCAAGTGTTTGATTCATGTTTTTGGTAATGTATTTTTATAGAATCGCTAACTTATAAA